>OZ014523.1:74939723-76139723 GCA_963966055.1 Lathyrus aphaca
GAAGGTTGTGTTTAAGGCCTTCCACATAAAGGACGTCTTCGATGATTGTATGAGGAGATGCACCAATGGTTCCAACTCCAAGAATTCTTCCTTTATTATCATCACCGTAAGTAATGTATCCTTTGGCCTTAAGTGTTAGACTTGAAAATTTGTTGATATCGCCCGTCATATGCTTTGAACAACCGCTATCGAGATACCATTGTGTAGAAGTTGTTTTCAAGCATACCTACAAAACAAAGTCAAGTTTTGTTAGGTACCCAAATTTCTTTGGGTCCTTGATAGTTAGTACCCTTTTCAACCCACACATAATGCCCTATAGCAACACCAATGTTGCGCACATAGCAAGCATTAGGTGTATGGCCTTTGATTCCATAATAAAAGCAAATAGGTTGAAATTGACTTTTAAATCTAGAAACATATTTTTGTTTCTTAATGATCCTTTTCCTTTTATGACTTTGATGCATAGTTTTAGAATTGTTAGTCTTTTCCTTAACAATTTGTTCACTAGCTTTTACGAAAACGGTTTCACTTGTGCTTGGTTTGGAAAACTTAGAATATCCTAGGCCACTTTTATCATTTGGATATCTTTGGTGCCTGAGAATTTCCTCCAAGCCAATTTGACCTTTTTCATATCTTTCTAAAACTCTTTTGAGTTGAACAATTTGAAAGGACAATGCCTCACAATTTTTACATGTAAGGCTTTGTTTTTCATCCATTATCTTTTGTTTTTCATTTTCAATGTATTTTTCAAAAGATGCATTTTGTTCTTCTAAAGATAATATTTTCTTCTTTTGGGATGAAATATTTTTGTACAAAGTCTTACATTCCTTTAGAAGTTCATCTATGACTTCTTGTGCATCATTTTCATAAATTGAAAAGTTACTACTAACCTCGTCATTTTCTTCATCGGAGTGATGTGACGCCATTAACGCCATATTTGCACATTCGTCGCTTTCCGATTCCAAAGAGGAACTAACTTCATTGTCATCCCATGTGACATAAGCCTTTTTATTTTTGAAGTCCTTCTTGCCTTTGAATCCTCCTTTCTTTGCAAGTCTTGGACAATCCGGTTTTATGTGACCTTGCTTTCCACATTCATAGCATGTAACTTCTTGATTCGATGTGGATGCATCCTTCTTCCTGAAATGTTTATTCTTTTTAGGGAAAGAAGAATTATTATTTTTGTTAAAAAACTTACCAAGCTTCTTAACAAGAAGCATGAAGTTCTCATCTTCGGAGATCTTGTCATCTTTGTCATCCTTCGTGTCAATCTTCAAAGCAATTCCTTTGGACTTTTTCTCTTGACTTTCATGCTTCTCGAGCCTTCCAAGTTCCAATTCGTGCTCTTGAAGTTTTCCGAATAGAGATGCGGATGTCATTATTGAGAGACTCTTCTTCTCCGAAATCGCGGTCACCTTCGGTTGCCATTCCCTTGTCAAAGACCTTAGAACTTTCAAATTGAGATCGTCGTTGGTGAAGGTCTTTCCGAGTGCAATCAAATGGTTGGTTAGATGAACAAATCTTTTTTATAAAGCCACAATGGATTCTCCGGGCTGCATGCGGAACATTTCATATTCTTGACTCAACGTGTTAAGCCTTGATCTTTTAACTTCTGTTGTTCCTTCATGTGTTTCTACCAAAGTATCCCAAATCTCCTTCACCGATTTGCATTGTGATACACGAAAAAATTCGTCCATACTAAGAGCACTTTGAAGTATGTTGATTTCTTTCTTCTCATTTAGGATCTTCCTTTTATCATCTTCATCATACATATTCTTCAACTTCGCGGTTCCAACGTCGTTGATCACATTGACGGGATTATGCGGACCTTCTTCGATTGCTTCCCATATGCCTTCTCCTTGGGCTTCAAGATGTGCCCTCATTCTGATTTTCCAGAAATCGAAGTATTCGCCGGAGAAGAGTGGAGGCTTGTTGCTACTTCCACCATCTTTGAAAACAGGATTCGAGTTTGCGGAAGCCATAAGGATCTTATAGGAACAGGTTACCTAAACCTGCTCTGATACCAATTGTAGGATCAGAATGCGCCTAAGAGGGGGGTGAATTAGGTGTTATAATTTTTCTCGATTCTTTTTCTTTGATGGATAGAATTTTTCTTTTGAAAGTGTATGGAAGGAAAGCAGTAAGGCAGAAAATAAAAGTGACACGGAGAATTATCCTGGTTCCCTTCACAGTCCGAAGGTACATCCAGTCCCCTTTCAAATGGTTAACCGGTTAACACTGTTAAAAACAGAAACAAAATGTTTTCAAAAAGTGTTAAACGGTTTGAAAAATAATCAAAGTTTTTTTATGCATTATGCTAACATATGATTGAATGAGTGAACACTTGTACATCAATTTAAAAGATGGATTGATGTACCTAAACAAAAACGTCCAAGCTTGAAGTAAAACGATGATGCATAAGAAGCTTGATCGCCATGCCGATTGCTTGTAGCTTGATCAATTGGAGCTCTTGACTTTTTGCAGATCTGAAATGCATATGGCGTGTTGTCTTCATCAAAATCTTTGAGGTTGAAGGCGTGCTTCTACATATTGTTGAACAGTTGGGGCATACTCCCTCTAAGATCTCCATGCTATCTCTGTTGTTGTGTGTAAACACCCCAAATTTTCCATCTCCTTTTTCACACACCTTGGCTTGTGATCCTTCATATTGCATTGCATAAGCATACTATCTCACATTGCATATCTTTCCTTTAGCAACTCACTACATAGCTGTATAGTTAGGGTTTGTGATCAGGTGAATCTTAGAAGTGGTTTGAGCTATCTCAAAGGCCATGAAGCATGCCAAGAGGGTCCATGAGTTTTCTATGATCATATTATGCCTCCAATGGTTCTTGAAAGTCAAATTATCACAAGGGATTGCAGAGATTTCCAGACAGGCTAGGAGCTCCTACACAGATGACCTAGATATTAGGGTTTTGGGTTTGAGGCCCTTATACCCAAAATTTTTGGTCACTGTTGATTATATTGGTCTATATATGGTATAAGGAGAATGTGTATCAAATTTGAAGCAAAAACTCCTTGTGGAAGTCATCTAATCAAATGGTGACTTGTTGTGCAAGAAAAGTCAAAATCAGGGCATCTGAGACCACCAACAAGGGTTCCAAATATGCGTATTCATATCAAATTAGTTGATAGAAAGATATGGAAGGTTATCCAAGATGGTCCCATTTAAATAACTATGACCAACTTGGATAATGTTGAAGTACCTAAACCTGAAGCACAAATGGATGAAAAAGATTAAAAGAACCACAATTACGATTGAAAAGCTAGAAGTATTATCATTACCTCTTTGGCATCTGATGAATATTATAGATTTTCACATTGTATTAGTGCTAAAGATATGTGGAACGCATTACAATTTTCCCATGAGGGAACCGACGATGTCAAACTAGCTAGAATCAATACCTTTACATATGAGTTTGATCTCTTTCACATGAACCAAGGGGAAACCATTGGGAAATTGGGAAATATATTCTCTCATCTAATAAATCGCTTAAATGCTCTTGATAAAACTACTCCCAATGATGTTCCTACTAAAAAATATGAGATGTCTTACTAGGGAATGACTACCTAAAGTCATGGTGATCAAGGAAGCTAATGATCTAAGAACATTAGACTTGACCACATTATTAGGAAAATTACAAGAACATGAGCAAGAACTCTTGAATCTCGAAAAGCATGAAAATAGTGAAATGAAAAACAAGAATGAGAAATCCAAAGACAACGAGAAGAAGAAGAATTCTATTGCATTGAAGGCTTCTAGTTCTAAATCATCCACCAATGATGAGTGTGAGAGTGAGTCTAATGATGAAGATAAAGAATCGAATGAAAATATGGGGCTATTTGTAAGAAGGTACAATAGATATCTTAGGAAGAATGAAACCTCTAATTTGGATAAACATCTCTTCAATTATAGAAGGCAATCAAATCCCTCTAAGCAAGATCAAAGTAAAAGTACCAAGTCAAAAGGATCGTGCTATAATTGCTGAAAGGTTGGTCACTATAAACTGGAATGTCCTTTGCTGAAGAAGGACAAATGTAAATACAAATATCACAAGAAGGGTGGCAAGGCAAAGAGATCATATATCTCTTGGGAAAGCGATAGTGAAGTCTCAAGAAATGGAAACTCAAGTGATGAAGAAGAGAAAGTAAGACATGTTAAATATGACAACTTTTATAAATTGTTTTATCCCGATTTTCTTAGTACTTTTAAAGTTCTCCACCAAGAAGCTAAAGAAGCTTTTAAACTATTTGCCTCCAATAAATCTATTTTTTCACATTTGGAGAAAAAGGTGTCTAATTCTCAAAAATAATTGGAAGCTCTTAAGAGGTATATGGTGGAGCCTATTTGTCGTACCTCGAATAATATGATCCTCGCGATGGACGCGGAAAGAACAACAGAGTCGCCACCTAATTCTATTTATTCTAATTAGAGAAAAGGGAGATATATATATATATATATACAACCTAAATAGGATAAGAAATGGTCAATGAAACCAAATTCTAAGTTTAGGAGTCGGTTACACAAGGGGAAGGTATTAACACTCCTCACGTCCGTTGTACTCAACAGGAACCTCTTAGTCTAACTATGCGATTAAATTTTGATCTAAGTCTTTGTCTTCTAAATGGTTTGCTATTATGTTTGTTAAAGGAAAAGAAATTTTATTATTATTATTATTAAGACGGAGAAAATATTTTTATTATTGTGCTCGCGAAGGATTGAAATCCCTGTGCCTACGTATTCCCTTGTGCAATGGGAAAGTCAGAGCTTCGTAGTTCATGCAACTACGGTTTGTGGTTTTTAATGAACAATTGTTTAAAACGCTTTTTATCTGCAAAGCATTGGCTTTTACTCGCGGTGGAGGTTGAAGCGCTAGCTTGTTTGCGAGGTAGAAAAATTTAAACAATGTGCGTTTAGAGAAAAGTGTTTGAACTTTGTTAAGGTGTTTTAAACGAAAGGGAGAATGGACCACAACGCGTGGGGCTAGCCCAGGAGTGATTTCATTCAAGAATTATATGGAGTGCTAGACTCCAGAATTCAGTTCCTCCGTTGATTAATTATAAAAATGATTTGAATTGTTTGGTAAGTTTTAAATTGTATTTGAAAAGAAAGAGACAAGTCGTCATCTTTAAGGAAGATGTCTCGCATATTCCACCACAAACATTTGAGGAATGAAATAGAAAGAAGCTTTAAACTTGGATACGACGATCGACAAGCAATGCCACATTCTTTCTTTGAGAAATAAAATCAGAAGAAGCTTCGAACTTGGATATATGATCAACAAGTGATTGTCACATTCTTCCTTGATAAAAAATGTTTGATAAAATTTGATTTATGTTTGTAGAGATAGGAGGGATATCTTTCCTACAGAGATGAATCATGTATCATCTTTAGAGTAGTTAAGAGTTTTGAATACGAAAGAGTGAATGAATTACAAACCGAGGGTTAGCCTGAAGAGTAATTTAATTTTAGAACCTGAGGAATTCTAGATTCCTGAGTTCAGTTCTTTCGTATAATTAATTGAAAGATTTCCGGTATTTTAGGAACGAGAGGGCGAATAAACCACGTCGCGTGGGGCTAGCCCAAGAGTGATTTAATTCAAGAATTATGTGGAGTGCTAGACTCCAGAATTCAGTTCCTCTATTATTTGATATGTGAATTTAATATTGCGTTTGTTTTGGATGTTTTAGGGTTTAATGTTTTTTAATAATGAAGGAGTAAATGAAACACTACGTGTGGGGCTAGCCCAAACGTGGTTCATTAAAGAACCCGCGGAATGCTAGATTCTGAATTTTAGTTCCTTGTTAATTAATTTAAGACGCGTAAAGTCGTGCGGATGGCGATCACGTAGGTGACCGACTTACGTGTGTGTAAAATGTAGGCGTAGAAATGTTTTAATTGATTAGTTAAGTGGATTCGATTTCTAGTTCCTAAAGGTGTTCCTAGTAATACGAACCGGTAAAATAAAGGCGGAAAGATAAATTGCGTACAAAATAAATGGGAGAGGGATACATGATAATTTACACAGGATTGTGATGAAATAAAGGGTCTCGTTGTAATTTGCCCAAGAGAAAGCGTGTGTGCAGTGTATGAATATTTTGGAACCGTTAGAACTTGATATTATATAAGAATAAAATAAAATGAATAAATAGGCTAAATAAAAAATAAAATATGAAATAAAATAAAATAAATAAAATGGCCTCATATTGGTTGCGATTTTACCGATTTATTGAAATCGAATTAAATCGGATCTTTTGTTATATTATTGGCCCGAAATAAAAATCAAAACGGAATTGAAAAGCAAAGACGCATTTTTTTGAATTTTTAGTTTATCAACAACTAAACAAAATTACAACTAACTTTAAATAACTTACTAAAAAATAGTATTTTTTTATATTTTTAAGTGTTAATCATATATATACATTACTTCTAAGATTACTAAATAAATTAAACAAAACTATATTTTGAAATGAAGAAACTAAAATCAATCTAATAACTTAAACTAATAAGGAAATTTTTAAATAATTTAAATATATAACAAACTAAAATATAAAAAAAAACTAGTAAAATAAAAATGAAAGAGAAATAAATAAACATGGATATTTATCATAAGCTAACATATACTAATACTATAACAACAATAAAATATGAACACATAAAAAAATATTATATTTTTACAACATAGCTTCACAAACTAAAATATAAATAAATAAATGATGGATGATACTCACAAAATCCAAAGATAGCAAAGGTTGAGCTTGTTGTGTAGAATAAAGTGAAGGTGTTTTGATGGAGGTTGTTGTTGTGGTGAAGATGGTGAATGTTTATGGGTATTATGTAGGTAAAAAAAAAGAATTTTGACTTTGAAAAATATGTAATGAATTTTCTAGATTTTGAGAATTTAAGGGTATTATTGTTAGTCTCAAATGAGAGAAAGAGATATCTTATTTATAGTGTTGTCGCTCCTGAGATTTTCATCCTAGTATAAACGCGAAAGTGGCACGAAAAAGGTAGAGTCGTCAGCCAAACATTTTTATCCCGAATGAATGGTGTAAACACCCCAAATTTGCCCTCACTCATTTCATCATGGCTTGTGATTCTTTTCATATTGCATAAGTTCAATCATATCATCTCATAGTGCATTTTTGCTTCACTACATTGGTTCTAAGTCATCTGCATCTAGGGTTTGTGATCTGAACAATTCCTGAGCTATCTGAGCAACTCCAAAGGTCTTCAATCATCTTAAGAGGGTCCATGTATGTTCAAGTATCATATTATATCCTCCCAAGATCAAGAAAGTCAGAAAATCACAAGAACTGAGAAAGACATGGAAGTAGAGCCAAGCTTAACTGCACAGATGACCTAAAATTAGGGTTTTGGTTTCAGAGGCCATAACTCCAATTTTTTTGGCCATTCTTGTTTCTATTGGTCTCTATATGATATGAGGATCATGCTTACCAATTTTCATGAAGAAATTCAATGGGGAAGGCATCTGATCAAGAGATGACTTCTTGAACAAGTCAGTGCAAAATCAGGGCATCTGAGGCCCCCAATCACCCAACCAAAGGGTCTTCTCCATCATTTTGGGTGTACATGATCTTTATTTGATCTTATAAGAGGTTAGAAGTTCACAAAATTTAAGAATTTCAAGCCATTTGCAAAGTTGCCATTTTGGGAAAGTGACTTGTAATGTAAACTTGCCATTTTGGGAAAGTTTTTCAACCTCCTCTTTTTGATTCAAAAATGCTTCAAATGAAAATTTCTTGGTCATGAAAGTTGTAGATTGGATCCTCCCATTTTCAAAAATTACAAGAACTTGATCTAATTCATCCTAGAACTAAAGCTATGGCCTTGCAAAGTTGGGAAAAATCACAAAAATTCACTTATGTGCCAAAGAGGGAAACTTGCAAATTCTTGTACCAAGGCAATTTGTGACTTCTAATTGATGTCTAAGCATTACACAAACATCATACATGACATAAAATTCAGAATTGCCCAAAGATTTCTCAAGTTTCATGCCTTGATCATTAAGATTTCTCAAAGGGGCCAAGAACTTCATGATTTGCAAAATCACCCACAAACTTCATTCAACTTGCTGCCTTGCCTCAAAACTGATCTCATGGACCTCCCTAAAGTCAGCTGCGCAGGACACCCCTTTGTCCTTGGCCTGCCATGTGCCCATACCTCAAGTACACCAACTTTTGACATTTTGGCAACTTGCCCATACCAATCAACATAGGCCAGCACCCACTCTCTGACCTATCACATTTTATTATGTGGATCAAAACCAAGCAAAAGCACACAACGTTGCAGCCTAACACTTGAGAATACACAGCACACTAAAAAATCCCCAAATTTGCAAAAGCCTTCGAATCTCTTAACTCAACCATCAAACCTTCAAACTTTTTCCACCATTCAACTCCATAAACATCACTGATCATTTCCCACCCTTCATTTTGCCCTAAAACACTCAGAATCAAAAATACGATTTTGACATTTCATGAACTGAACTTCTGCCAACTTCCTCTTGAGGCCATTTAAACTCCAACCAAGCATCACAAGCTCTTGGGGGGAATCATTGGAGTGGATTTGAGGCAAAGAACTGGCAAGAAAGCTCCTGTTTCGAAAGCTCAACTTCAGGTAGCCATGGCATTTATTTTTCCAGAACTCTTATTTTATGTTATAGAATGATTCTACATGTTTCACTGATCACCATGATGTCTTTACTTTTGAGAATAGTTGAGAAATAAGCATTTCATAAGCTTCTGAAATTTTTGCCATGTTTTCTGTTTTGCTTCGATTCATGATTTTGATGTTGAATAAATGAATTTTGATGGCTGATTCTTGTTGGGGTTGAGGAGAGGATCATTTCTGGAGCTTTAGGGGTCTTGGGGTTGCGTATTGAGGGAGATTGAGTGAGAGGTTAGCCGGAGAAGATGACCGGAACACTGTTCCGGTCACCTGAAAGTGTTTAGGGTTCAGATTAGGGCTTAATGACGTAATTAGCATAGTTTGAATGTGGGCCGTCCATTTGCGCGCGCTGGTCAATTCCCTCCCTTTTTATTTGAATCTGGGCCTTGGGATCTGCTGACTTTCATTTTAATTTCATTTTAATTACATTTCTTTCTACATTTTATTTAAAATAGTAAAACATTTCTAAAAAATTTCATTTTTTGCATCATGTCTTAAAATATTTTTCTCATTCTGAAAATAAATTTTATTTTATTTTTTGCATAATTTTCGTATTTTTAAAATATTTAAATGTTTATTTTAATTAGTTAATGGAAATTAATTAATTAAAATACCATTTAAGTTTCTAAAAATCACCAAAAAAATCACATTGCATCTTGATACATTTAGAAACATTATCAAACTCTTCACACAAATTTCTTTTTGGTTCTTGACCTATTTTGACATTTTTTTTTGGAATTAGGGTTCTTAAAAGTCAATATTTTTGCCCTAACTTAGAAAAATCCCTTCTGCCTAACCATGAGGAGTTTGATGATGGTTCTTTTTGCATTGCATTCCTCATATCATTTAGTTTCTAGGATAAAATTGGTTTGAATTTATCTTTCATTTTCAATTTGTTGTGCATTTTTCCTTTTGAAGTGCCTTAAAACCCAAGCCAACTTGAGAAAATCATAACTTCCCTTAGGTTAAGATTTAGGTCTCCTCCTTTGGGCAGTGAACTTGTGTAGGGTTAGGGTTCCTTTGATCCTATTTTCAATTTTTTATCATGTCATTTGCTTCTGGTTTTGAATTTTGTATTGCATGTTATGTATAAACCCTAATTTTTGCCTTCATTTGCCTTCATCTCTCATATGCTTGCATACATGAACTTGCCATGACATTTTGTGCATTCTCATGACTTCTAAGACATATTAGGACACATTAGAATCATGTTTGATCATTGCATCATCCATTTGCCATGTTTTGTATCCATTGCATTTCATAAGTTTCCATGGACTTTCATGCTTCTCTTATGTCTCATTTGCATTCTCATCTTTTGTATGATCATCCACATCTCATGACATACATTTGAATCATCTCTTTGCATCATTTATACCTTGATCATGCTTCTGGTTTTGGTTTGCATCATTGCATCTTTCTCATTTCCATTTCATTTCATTTCCTTTTGCTAACTTTTCAGGTGGTAAGTGCTTTGAGAAGTGAATTTGCCTTCACTTCTCATAACATCTTCTCATCCCCTTTATGCATCATTGCTGCATTTTACTTTTGTATTAGAGTGAGCTTTCTCATTCATGCTCCTTCTCCTCTTTCTTTCTTCAAGCAACTTATCTTCTTAAGTGAAGTAAGTTGTCTTGCTTCTTTCTACTTAATCTTCTTTCATCTGCTTCTTCCTTGGTGGCTTTTCTCTTGAAGATCTTTTGCAAGCCTCATAAACCCTAGGAACCCCCAAGCATGATCACAATTAGGGTTTGATTAGTCCCCCATTAGTTTTACCTTTTTGTCATCTTTGTGTCTTCTCTTCTCATCTCATAATCAGGGACTAAACCTTAAAGGCTTTAAGACTTTGCGATTAAGCTTATGCCTGTATCCTTCTATTAGGATGGAGTGTATAACTTTAATCCTAAGTGTTAAACCCTTAATATGTTTAAATCCTTTAATCAATCCATCTAATAATCACTAAGACATCAAACTTGTAACTTGGGCCTTGCATTAGGGTTCTAATTCTTCCTTAATTGGTTAAGAAGGACTAACCCTAGTGTTAATGGACAAGTCCCCCTCAAGTTGTCTTACAAAACATAAAATCCACTTCTTAATCTTACCATTAACTAAAATCCACTTTAATAAAGGTTTTGTTTTGTCATGAGGTTAATCCATAATCATGGATTAAGTTGAGGAGCCTTCCTCAGCTTAAATGTTCTCATCTATTATCCTTCTATTAGGATGGTGTAATGGGTCCATTAAATCCTTGATTATGGCTTAAACTCATTACTTACACTAAACAAAAACTCCAAAAAACATCTAAATAATTACAAGTAGGTTAATGATCTTAATCCTACATCATGGTGATTAAGTGTGAGGTGTTTACTTCACATTTAAGGTATTCTCATTACCCCTAATCAGAGGGAGGATGTGATGAGTTTACTAACCCTTGGTTTAGGCTTAAGCTCATTAATTTATGACAAACACCAAAAAGCAATAAAAGACTGAAAACACAAAAACAAACAATAATCGTCTCCTCCGGGATTCTTTCCTCACCTCATTCACTCACAAACGAGAACTCGCTTCTTCCGTCTAATGCAAGACAGTTTGCACCTGAGCCAGACAGGTCATACACTTGAGCATAGATAAGTAAGCAGTTCACAAGTCAATTTATCTTTCAGTCTCTTTGAGTCGAACTATGGTGTTCTGACTTCCTCATTGCACGAGAGGATACGTAGGCATAACTTAACGGTTATCGAACAAAAGTCTCTGTATATTCCCCCTCTCTTCCAGCATTATTCTTTAAGCCTCATTATCTGGAGCTTTGCACTCTTCCTTTACACTGACACTTCTTTACTGCACTTCACATTTTCTTTCCAGCACTGACACTTGCATTCTTTTCCAGCTTTTGCACACAAATTGCACTGACACTACCCCTTTTAAACACAAATCTTTCAAGCGTGGATCCCGCCGAGTACGGCGGACAATCTGGGTGCTAATACCTTCCCAGGTTGTAACCAACCCCCTTCCTCAGTTTCTCTGGTTCGCAACCGTCTTATCCATATCTTTCTAGGTTTATGCAGCATTACCTTTCCTTCGGGATAAAAATGCCTAGCTGGCGACTCTTTTCTTTCCAGTTCACCCTTGTGTGTTCTCTCCTTTCACCGACCGTTCGCGTCTGTACCCTATTTGACTTGGTGTCATTTGGTGGGAGCGACAGCTTGGCGACTCTGCTGGGGACCCTTATATTGTAACCAGGGCTTCTGGTTCTTTTTGTGGGTTCCTCCTAGAGCTTGTTTGATTTGTGTTTACTGGGGTGTTATGTGCTAATTGTGTTTATTTATTTGCTTTATTTATTGCTTTATGTACAGCTTTATTTATTGCTTTCCTTTACAGTTTTTCATATTTCATACTGTCATTATCATTGCTGGATCTGGTTTCTGTTTTGATGGGTGGGGTTCCATTGAGAGTTTAAGGTCCTATACCTGGGACCTGAGTGACACCTAGGCTAGAGTGGTTCATGTTCTTTCCCATTCCATTTCGGTATGGTGCGGGAATATGAAACACGGTTCAGATGTGGGTTTCTTCTTGAGAACTCTGTGCTACGGATTTCCTGTAGTGCTAGGGCTATCTGGGAAGCCTGCTAAGTCTGGATGACCTTTATTATGACCTTCAGAATCTGAGGTGAATTAGAGGAGGATCTTTTATGGTTATTGTAAACACTGTACCTCCGGGTTGGAAGTGTTTACACTTCTCATAACTGATCCAAGTCTGAGGATCCTTGTTCTAGAACACTACCTGTGAGGGGGTTGGGCTGTTTACAGGTTTGCAGGTACCCTTGGCCACATCATACCCTGTTACTATTTTGTTTAAGAGCACCTCATTTTGGACAGTTCTTGTGATTAAACCTTGGACATGCAACTCTTTATTTGTGTCCCCCACCCTGGTTACTGGATTTCTGAGCCTTCATCTGGACTTTTTAACATACATGGACTTATATCAAGACAGATAATCAGATCCAGCTTGATCACAAACCCTTGCATATCATTTGCATATATCATCATTGCATCATTTAACATTTGTTTATTTGCTTTTCAGGGTATCCATCTCATTGTATATTGGTTTTGGTTTTGACCCCTTCTTCTGCATAGACCTCTGCTTCAACTATCTTTATCATCACCAGCATCAGTCTGTCAGTGGTTCCCTTCCAGCATCAGTCTGTGATCTTCATCAGCATTTATTTTCAGCTTCTTCAGCAGCACTCATGACTACTCCCATGAAAAGCAACATATCATACCACTTTTTTGAGCCTGTGTTGACTGGTATCAGGCAGGTCCAGTCACTTATCACACCTGACCACATCCCACTGTTCAGAGAACACTATGGAGGTATCATGGACATGGTTATGGACCTTGACCCTTCTCAGAGGAGCATGATCCACACATGCTTGCAGTTCTATGACCCACCACTGAGATGCTTCACATTTCCAGACTTCCAGTTAGGGCCTCTGCTGGAAGAATTTTCTTTATTGATTGGAGTACCTATCAGAGGTGGAATCCCCTTCAACCCTGAGATGACTGCTCCCAGAAACGAAGAGATAGCAAGGGCACTGTACTTGGAGCCTGCCCTTATTGAGCAAAGTATGACAACAAAATCTGGGATTCCTGGTTTGCATTTGGACTTCTTGATCTCTCAGGCCATCCTGAAGGCTTCATTGGGAGAGTGGAGGGCAGTCTGTGCACTGTTAGCCCTCAGTATATATAGGGCTATACTGTTTGCAGATGAGCCTAAATTTGTCAGCAAAAATGCCATTCATCTTTTTCTTCTGAAAAATCCAGTACCCACATTGCTAGGAGATTTTTACTACTCCATTCATCAGAGGAATGAGAAACAAAGGGGGAAGTTGGTAAGATGTTGTGCTCCTTTGTTTTACACCTGGCTGCTCAGACACCTGCCTAGGTCAGATGTTTTCTTGAACCCTCACCAGCAAAAGAATTGGGCCAAGAGGTTCATTGCCTTGACTTCAGATGATATCAGATGGTGCACCCAGAGCACCAAAGGCAAGGACATTATCACCAGCTGTGGACAATACCCAAATGTGCCTCTGATAGGAGTGAAGGGTTGCATCAACTACAATCCTTTGATGTTTAAGAGACAACTGGGTTATTCCTTGGTTCATCCTCCCAGAGGACAAGATTTAGCTGAGACCCTGTATTGTGAAGTGAAACCTAATTCAGTTGTTGTCAGGCAAGCATCCTGGGCTTGGGACAACATCCAGACAAAAGGGATGGCTATTCTTGGAAGGTGTAATAATGTTGCTTCAGCTCAATACTATGACTGGTCCCGTACTAGAGCTCAAATTATCAGAATGCCTTTTATCTTGGAAGAAATGCCTGGACCATCTACAGTACAACTTGCAGCAACTGTCAGCCTAGAAGAATTTGAGAAGCTGAAGGAAAGGAATGAGAAATTATCTCAAGCCTTGAAGAAGACTCTTTGGGAAAGAAGTGATGGTCGTCTGGATATCGAGAGATTGGAGAAGCTTAGGGTGGAGCATCTTACCAAAATTGAGAAGACAGAGGACTACATAAGGAAAGCAAGAGCTGGGGAACAAATATTGAAGAATGCCTGCAAGGAGGCCAAAATTCAGAAGGCTAGGATTGAGCTCTATCTGTAAGAGAGTCAGGCTAGATGGGTCAGGATCACTGAAGCCCGTACACAAGAAGACCAAAAGACTCAAGCCAAGATTGAACAGCTAGAGGCCAATGAGAAGAAGCAGCAGGAAGCTCTGTTGGCAGCCCAGAAGGAGATTTCAGAGTTGAAGCTCAGAGCAGGATTGAAGAGATCAAAGGACCAGGACAGGCATAAGAAGCTGACCACTGCCATTGCTACCAGGAACCTCATCATTAGGACCATTACAGAGCTCCCAGCTGGTCCAGTGACTGAGGCACTCCTGAAGGAGGTTAGAGAGGATGAGTTTGGACTGGATGTCTGATTCTTTGTTTGTTGTTGTTTCCATTTGATGTACTTTTCCTTTTATTGTATTTTGACCCTCCATGGGCAGGTGTTGTAAAACAAACTATGTATTTTTCATCATTTGTAATATATTTTACTTTGTTTTCATTTGGGTTTTCTCTCAACAACATCAAGCATCTTCCTCGAGGTCTGGAAAGGTCAAAACCAAGAACCAAACCAGATACCTTGGAAAACAAATAAGCATACTGCATTGCATACTAACTTTGTTTTGTTTTGTAGGTTCTTTATTATCTTTGTTTCTAACTTTGTTGTGACTTCAGGAAACATTGCTCGTCGCCGGGTGTTCCCTGTCAACCGCACGCACCGGTACCCGACTCGTAACAACCTTCCCGGTATTCAAATGGAACAAGTACAGCAAGATCTGACTGAGGTCAGAAATCAGATGGCTAATGAGAGAGTAGAGATGAGAAATCAGATGTCTCAGTTCATGGCAGTGATGACTGGCTTAGCCCAGAGTCAGGAAAGGCTAAGAGAGCTGGTGGAAAGACAAACTCCTGAAGAGCCTCATCTTGGAACAGGGGGAACTAGCAACAATGAACGGGGCCAACCTCGTATTGACCCACCAGTATTTGGACCTCATCTGGATCCAGAAGTTAATATCCCGAGAAATGTGCAAGGTAATACTACTGGGGGGAGAATCTTGCAAGAGGATCCTCAGGAAGAACAGTTTACTGTTATGGGGGCTGGAGATGAAGTATATGACCGGAGATTGGACGAAATTGCTGAGAAGTTAAGATCTTTGGAGTCTCAGAATTCTTTGGGCTTCGATGTGATGGACATGGGGCTAGTGGATGGGGTGAGAATTCCCCACAAATTCAAACCCCCATGCTTTGAAAAGTACAATGGTACCTCTTGTCCACGAACTCACTTGCAGTCTTTCCTGGGAAGACTCAAAGCGTATACCATGGATGAAAAGTTGTGGATGTTCTACTTTGAGGACAGTCTGACTGGGGCTTCAAGAGAGTGGTATTTACACCTGTCTAGAGCCACTATAAGATGCTGGAAGGATTTGGCTGAAGCTTTCATCAAACAATATCAATACAACCTGGACATGGCTCCCAACAGGACCCTTCTAATGGGCATGTCTCAGTCTTCTAGAGAGAGCTTCAGGGAATACGCCCAAAGGTGGAGACAGCTTGCTGCTGCTGTCCAACCACCCATGTCAGAGAGGGAAATGGCTGACATGTTCATGAATACATTGCAAGGGACTTATATTGATAGATTGACTGCTTTTTCCTCTACCAGTTTTGCTGACGTGGTCATAGCTGGTGAAAGGATTGAAAGCCTCTTAAAGATGGGCAAAATTTCCGACAGCGGTGCAAGTTCATCCAGCAATCCCAGAAAGCCTTTTGTGGGACCCCGACGAGCCGGTGAGACAAATTCCATTCATGCAAGCAGGGGCAGGCCTAAGTATGTACACCGGTCAGTAGCAGCAGTTACCATTCCAGCTCCGATTCCTCAACAATCACCATATCCTCAACAACAACAACCACAGTATCAACAACAAGTTCATTATCCGCAACAGAGAACCTACAACAACAGTAATAACAACCAACAACAGCGTCCTTTCCAGCAAAGGCCATCACAGGAAAACAGGGTGATTGACCCAATCCCAATGCCATATACTGCACTCTTGCCACAACTCCTAAAGCTCAACCTGGTTGAGTTAAGGACATTGGCACCTCCAGATCCTCTTAATTTTCCAAAGAACTATGATGCCAATGCCAGGTGTGCATTCCACTCAAACGCACCGGGACATAACACTGAAAAATGCAGGGCCCTACAGATGAAAGTCCAAGATCTGGTGGACTCAAAAGCTCTCAACTTTGCACCTCCTCCAAATGTCACAAGGAATCCAATGCCTAGTCACAACGGGCCTAGGATTAATGCTATTGAGGAAGGAAAACCATCCACCTTAATCACCAGTGTTGCACAA
This sequence comes from Lathyrus aphaca, assembly GCA_963966055.1. Classification (NCBI taxonomy): domain Eukaryota; kingdom Viridiplantae; phylum Streptophyta; class Magnoliopsida; order Fabales; family Fabaceae; genus Lathyrus; species Lathyrus aphaca. Next base: position 74,956,388 of record OZ014523.1, read on the forward strand.
ATTCGAACACCTTTGGTTGAAATCAAAGCTCAGCTTTTAGAATGCCAAGTGTTCCCCGGTTGTGAGCTCGGCGCAGTCAATGGGTGTGAAAGTCTGAGAAACGGCATAGATGGTCTTATTAAGGATGGTATCCTTCAGATTACGACAACAGCGACTACAACTCCAACAATTCCTTCATCAACAATCACAGATACTCCTACAACGTCAGCAACCATTGTTCCTACGGATTCTACTACAACTCCAACAACCGCTCAATCAATCATTTCAATGGATACAAGTTCAGTCACCATTCCTGCTACAACTTCAACCCCCATCCAGTCAATAGTACCTTCTACAACATCAGCAGCAATTGATGAAAGTGTCTCAACGGTTACAATATACTATGATCCCGCAAGTGTTCCTTCCAACAATTCACAACAAAATGTTACTCCTGTCAGAGCACCAGTTACCATATACTATGATCCACACACCATTGTGGTCCCCTCTGTAGCTGCTATCAGCCCAGTCACTATCACAGTGCCTGGGCCAGTTCCTTACGAAAGCAATAATGCCATCCCTTGGCATTATGGCTCAGATCAGTACTGCGAGGGGCAGAAAATCACTTTAGAATCATCAACTTCTTCACCTCAGATAGACAATGTGGGGGGAGGCGGAGGCTTCACTAGAAGCGGACGTCTCTTTGCCTCGCAAATTCCAAGACCCATTGTCGAAGCAGAAGCTGCTGCCAAGGCAAAAGGAAAAAGCATGGTGCAAGAAGAACAAGTTGTCAAAGAAGCTTTGAAGACTCCTTTTGATCAAGAGGTTGATGAATTCATGAGAATCATAAAGAAAAGTGATTACAAGGTGGTAGACCAGCTTCACCAAACACCTTCCAAAATCTCCATACTATCGTTGCTAATGTGCTCCGAGGCTCATCGGAACGCACTATTAAAGGTCCTGCACGCAGCTTATGTGCCGGAGGAGATTACCGTCAATCAGTTAGAGGCTGTGGTTGGAAATGTCAACGCTAGTAATGGACTAGGATTTACCAACACTGATCTAACAACGGAAGGTCGCAATCACAACAAGGCTTTGCACATTACCTTGGAGTGTAAGGGTGCAGTTCTTTCTCACGTACTGGTAGACACAGGGTCATCCCTCAATGTCCTGCCCAAGAAAGCCCTTGTGAAGCTGGAGCATGATGGATTGGCACTACGCCCAAGCAACTTGGTAGTGAGAGCCTTTGACGGTTCTAAAAGATCAGTTCTGGGAGAGATAGAGTTACTAATAATGATTGGCCCACAGGTGTTCAAAACGACCTTCTTTGTGATGGATATACAGCCTGCCTACAGCTGTCTATTGGGTACACCATGGATACATACCGCTGGCGCCGTGACATCAACCCTTCACCAGAAGTTAAAATTCGAGTGGGAGGGCCAAGTCATTACCATTTGTGGGGAGGAGGATATCTTCGTTAGCCAACTGGCTACTTTCAAATATATTGAAATGGATGGGGAGATCCATGAAACCATGAGCCAAGGGTTTGAGGCCCTTAATATTAATGAAACATCTGATGTGCTTGGGACCTCCATCACATCATATCAACAAGCCCGGAAGGTTGTTGAGGAAGGTACCGCCCAAGGCTGGGGCAAGCTGCTGCCCGTGGAGAAGAAGGAGGACCGATTCGGGTTGGGTTACATACCAACTCGACAAGATCAACCAGAGGCTGCAAAGGAGCCCAAGTTTATCAGCAGGGGAATGCTCACCCCGGATGCTGTGAATAGTTTGGAAGATGAGTCGGAAGACGAGCGCAACCTGGAAAGCTGGATACGTCCAAGGATCCCGGGGAGCCATGTCTCAAACTGGTCTTCCCAGGAAATTATAAGGGTTACTCCTGCAGAGTAATTATTATTTCCTGTGTTTTTGAAGCATGCATCAAGTCCTGTATCTTGCCCAAGATATCAGGACTCATTTTGTAATCGGGCCATCTTGTATTTTGTGCAAAGATCAATTAATGAATATCAGGACATCTTTTGCAAATGAGTCTTTTCTTTTTCGCTCACTGTTTTTCATTCTTTATTTTTTGTACAAAAATAAAATGGCAATATTTTTCAAAATAACAACTTCATTTTCACTTTTTCTAAACAAGATAAAATTGATCACTAAAATGAGAAAATCAAAACCCTTGCAGAAAATGCCCTCCAGACTGCACCGACAACGACTCCGCTATGACTTCGTATGACTTTGACAATCCGATTAATCAAGCAGATGAAGGGGTTGAAGAAGATTATGAGCTACCTGAAGAACTAGCCAGGTTATTGAGACAGGAGGAGAAGGTTATCACTCCTCATCAGGAGGAAGTTGAAACGGTTAATCTTGGTACAAAAGAAGACATGAAAGAAGTTAAGATCGGGGCCTGCCTGCAAGATTCAGTAAAAGAGCAACTGATTGACATGCTTCGGGAGAATGTGGATGTTTTTGCTTGGTCCTATCAGGATATGCCAGGGTTGGACACTGACATTGTTATGCACAAGCTGCCTCTGAAAGAAGACTGTCCGCCAGTAAAACAGAAGCTGCGCCGTACTCGCCCAGATATGGAAATGAAGATAAAGGAAGAGGTACAAAAACAGTGGGACGTCGGTTTCCTTGCTGTGACTAGTTACCCGCTGTGGGTTGCTAATATTGTACCTGTGCCTAAGAAAGATGGCAAGGTGAGGATGTGTGTGGATTACCGGGATCTGAACAGAGCCAACCCGAAAGATGATTTCCCATTACCTCACATTGATGTATTGGTCGATAATACGACTCAGTTCTCGGTGTTCTCCTTCATGGACGGGTTTTCAGGATATAATCAGATCAAGATGTCACCTGAAGACATGGAGAAGACAACTTTCATCACACCCTGGTGCAAGTTCTGTTATAAGGTGATGCCATTCGGACTGAAGAATGCCGGTGCCACTTATCAACGGGCTATGGTAACATTATTCCATGACATGATCCATAAAGAAATTGAATGTTATGTGGATGACATGATTGCCAAGTCCCTCACAGAAGAAGATCACCTGGTGAACCTGTTGAAGCTATTCAAGCGTCTGAGGAAGTACCAATTGAAGTTAAACCCCAACAAATGCACATTCGGGGTGCGATCCGGTAAGCTGTTGGGATTTATTGTAAGTGAGAAAGGGATTGAAGTTGACCCTGACAAAGTCAAAGCCATTCAAGAAATGCCTGCACCGAAGACTGAGAAAGAAGTTCGAGGGTTCCTAGGTAGATTGAACTACATTTCGAGGTTTATATCTCACCTTACTGCAACCTGTGAACCTTTGTTCAAATTGTTAAGAAAAGAACAAACGGTCAGGTAGAATGAAGACTGCCAAAAGGCTTTTGACAAAATCAAAGAATACTTACAAGAGCCTCCAATCCTTATGCCTCCAGTTGAAGAAAGACCTCTGATAATGTACTTGACAGTATTAGAAGGATCAATGGGGTGTGTGCTAGGCCAGCATGACGAGTCTGGTCGAAAAGAGTATGTAATATACTACCTAAGCAAAAAGTTTACCGACTGTGAACAACGTTATTAACTGCTCGAGAAAACTTGTTGTGCTTTAGCGTGGGCTGCTCGCCGACTAAGGCAGTATATGTTGACCCAAACTACCTTATTGATATCCAAGATGGATCCAGTTAAGTACATTTTTGAGAAGCCAGCGCTTATCGGACGGGTTGCAAGATGGCAAATGATCCTCACAGAATATGACATTCAGTACACCTCCCAGAAAGCCATCAAAGGCAGTGTATTGTCTGACTATCTTGCTGAGCAACCCATTGATGATTACCAGCCTATGCGATTTGACTTCCCTGATGAAGACATCATGTTCATAAAAGCAAAAGATCATGAAGAGCCTATTCACACTAAAGGGCCTGACCCAGAAGAAGAATGGACTATGATGTTTGATGGGGCTGTTAATATGAATGGTCATGGTGTTGGTGCAGTACTCATTACACCTAAGGGAGTTCACATGCCTTTCTCGGCAAAACTCACCTTTAACTGCACTAACAACGAAGCTGAATACGAAGCTTGTATTATGGGTCTTGAGGAAGCCATTGACCTCAGGATCAAGACTTTGACTGTTTTCGGAGATTTAGCTCTGGTAATTAATCAAACCAACGGCAAATGGTACACACACCAAGATCATCTGATACCTTACCGGGATTATACAAGGAGGTTGTTGACTTTCTTCACAACAGTCAAACTTGAGTATATCCCCCGAGATGAAAATCAGTTTGCGGATGCTCTGGCTACCATTTCATCCATGATTAAAATTCAAGCTGCCAACTTTGTGCCTCGGATTTCAGTATCCAGACTTGACAGACCAGCATACGTATTCTCAGCAGATGTTGTCAAAGATGATAAGCCTTGGTTACATGACATTAAGTGCTTCTTGGAGGATCAAACATACCCACCTGGGGCATCTTCCAATGATAAAAAGACATTAAGAAGGCTAGCTGGTAGTTTCTTCCTGAATGCTGATGGTTCCTTGTACAAGCGGAACTTTGATATGGTACTCCTTAGATGTGTTGATAGGGCAGAGGCAGACTTGCTGATGCACGAGGTGCACGAAGGATCTTTTGGTACTCATGTTGGAGGACATGCTATGGCTAAAAAGTTGCTAAGATCAGGTTATTATTGGATCACAATGGATGCAGACTGTTGTGCCTATGCTAGGAAGTGCCATAAATGCCAAATTTATGCAGATAAAGTGCATGTGCCTCCGAATCCTTTGAATGTGATGTCTTCACCCTGGCCCTTTGCCATGTGGGGCATTGATATGATTGGCAAGATTGAACCGACTGCTTCAAATGGCCACAGATTCATCCTGGTAGCCATTGACTATTTTACCAAGTGGGTCGAAGCAGCTTCGTATGCAAATGTCACCAGGCAAGTGGTAGCCCGATTTTTGAAGAGAGACATCATTTGTCGGTATGGAGTGCCCGAGCGAATCATTACTGATAATGGTTCCAATTTGAACAATAAAATAATGGTAGAGCTATGACGGGACTTCAAGATCCAACACCACAATTCTTCTCCTTACATGCCAAAGATGAATGGCGCTGTAGAGGCAGCTAACAAGAATATCAAGAAGATTGTGCAGAAAATGGTGGTCACCTACAAAGACTGGCATGAAATGCTACCATTTGCCTTGCATGGGTACCGTATGTCAATCAGAACATCCACCGGGGCAACACCGTATCAGCTTGTGTATGGTATGGAGGCAGTCCTACCTGTTGAAGTTGAATTACCCTCTTTACGGGTATTGATGGATGTTAGGTTGAACGAAGCAGAATGGGTCTGATCCCGATACGAACAACTGAGTCTGATCGAAGAGAGGAGATTGGCTGCAATTTGTCATGGGCAGTTATATCAGAAAAGGATGAAGAAAGCCTTCGATCAGAAAGTCAGGCTTCGAGAATACCAAGTAGGAGATCTTGTGCTGAAAAGACTTCTTCCTCCTCATACAGACCACAGGGGCAAGTGGACTCCAAATTATGATGGTCCATTCATAGTAAAGAAAGTTTTCTCTAGTGGAGCACTGATGCTCAGTACTATGGATGGTGAAGACTTCCTGTCCCCTGTGAATTCAGATGCAGTTAAAAAATACTTTGCATAAAATGACCCGCTGGACATAAAAACAGAATGTAAGTCCAGGCAAAAATAGGGCATCCCGGCGAGTCAAAAACAGAATAAAAGACTCGGGCAAAAATAAGGGAAAATAAATAAAAAATGTACACCCGCTGAGTTGAAAAGCCACATTGGACAACTCAGGCAAAAATGGGTATCCCGGTGGATTGAAAACCCGAAAGGGCGATCCACGCAAAATAAGGGAATAAGCGAACAACTGCATTCTGAATTCGTATGTATCACTTACAACGTGGCAAGCTTCGAAGGGTTCAAGCATCGGTCAGAACCACCCTTCTTCAAAAGCAAGATGAGAAGAACGTCAATGTCATACAAGTCATAGCAAAAGGGAAGCTCACTGAAGCGTCATCAACATTGCCAGCACCTTTTTTTTGTGTTGTTTCTCAATTTGTAACAATCTCCTCATTTCAGGGGATCTGTTTCTTTGACTGTACTTGCCAATTCAGGGCACGCAAATTAATAAAATCATATTTTCAGTCACATTTCGTCTCGTACATTTTATTTTCGTTGGCAAAAAATGTTCGATGTCCTTAATATAATGATCGCATAAATGCAGATGCGTCTTTTCTAAATTACATGCTTACAGGAGATATATTTGCTCCCGGGAGTGTCTAAACTCCTATGATGGAATCCAGTAAAGGATACCCCGGGATACTTGTACATTTCTTTGCCATAGCAGGGTTGCAGATATTCAAAGTATGTCATGTGGCACGAGAGCTTCTTCCCAGCAAGTTGCCAAATCATTACTTACTCATCACATCTTCCAAATAGCACCAGAGATGCTTTCTCCCCAGCTGAGTTCCTCATCCTCGGAAGGATCCTCACAAAAATCTCTAGGAAGGTCGTTCAATGATCATTCCTCCCCGGCCATGTGTTAAGCAGGGAACCATCCCCCCGCAGAGTCTCAACCTCTATCCAGAAGAGCAATGTTGAAGATTTCACAACGAAGTGATGAAAGCTTCCGCAAGCCCCAGCTGGGCTCCTCACCATTAAGACAGGACTATCAGTGGCCTACTTCCTCGAGCAAAGTCATATATATATATATATCAGATCTACCAGTGATCTCGGGCCCAGCTGGGACATTCTTTCAAAGCAGATCAGCCAGAGATCTCCACCGCAATGGAATCCGAATCCCGGATCGGTATCTTTGCGTAAACATAGCATTCGCATCATATTTTCCCCAGAGCGTAGCATTCCGTCTAATACGGAGCATTACGGCAAAAATCAAACATATTGCATAGTCACAAGTCAGGTTCGAACTAGTCACCTGTAAATACCAACAATGCCACATCAGTAATACACAAATACCTCTCAAAACACCCAGCAGAAAGCCTAAGTGTCCCCGTTGCACTCTCAAAATACAGATACATGCTTCTTTTGGCACTCGTCCGTGTCACCATTCCCCAGTAATGTCGTCCGAACTTTCACTACAAATAAGATATGTCAGTATATACTCTTTGGACACTCGTCCGTGTCTGCCATTCCCCAGAAGTGTCCCTAGCGAACTTCTCCTTTATCTGTCATTCGTCCTATGTCATGATACTTCCGGCAGCCGTACCCTGCCAGGTGATTGTCCTTCACCTTTTTTTTGATGATCGTCCTTCATCATCCCTCCAGCGGAGTCTCTACTATTGGAACCCTTTTTTATCCGGCATTCGTCCTATGTCGTGATATTTTGTTAGCAGCTGTCCCCTGCTAGGTGATCGTCCTTCACCTTTTTGATGATCGTCCTTCATCATTTTTATCCGATGGTCGTCCCCATTGTTGATCCTTTATCTGACATTCGTCCTATGTCATGATAAACCCCGAGAGCAGCCGTACCCTGCTAGGTGATCGTCCTTCACCTCTTGATGATCGTCCTTCATCGTGCTTATCCGATGGTCGTCCCCATCGTCGACTCTTCCTATTCGGCATTCGTCTTATGTCGTGATACTGTCGGTAACCGTATCTTTCCAGGTGATCGTCCTTCACCTTAGATGATCGTCCCTCATCTTATCCCCAACAGAGCAGTTGTCCCCTGCCAGGTGATCGTCCTTCACCTTTGATGACCGTCCCTCATCATTTATCTCTTCAACCTGATGGTTGTCCCCATCATTGCCTTTATCTTTAATCCCCAGAGAGTCTTAGTTCTTTTCCTGATGGTCGTCCCCATCATGATCCCTCTATTTCCCCAGCATGTCGGTCGTCCCCGTCATTGCTCCATTTCCAGCAGTCGTCCTCTGCTCGACGTTCGTCCTCCGTTGCCCGCACTTTATAAACATACTTTACTTCCTTTTACAATCTATATCCCTTTTCTTCTTCATTTAGTGAGTGCAAATTTTGGACTGTCTTTGGTATTCAACCACAAGTTATCTTGTTTGCCTGTTAAGTCGTTGCTTACATCCTACACAGCTAACTCATGCTTGAATAGGGGCAGCTGTAAACACCCCAAATTTTCCCTCACTCATTTCATCATGGCTTTTGATTCTTTTCATATTGCATAAGTTCATTCATATCATCTCATAGTGCATTTTTGCTTCACTACATTGGTTCTAAGTCATCTGCATCTAGGGTTTGTGATATGAACAATTCCTGAGCTATCTGAGCAACTTCAAAGGTCTTCAATCATCTTAAGAGGGTCCATGTATGTTCAAGCATCATATTATATCCTCCCAAGATCAAGAAAGTCAGAAAATCACAAGAACTGAGAAAGACATGGAAGCAGAGCCAAGCTTAACTGCACAGATGACCTAAACTTAGGGTTTTGGTTTCAGAGGCCATAAATCCAAATTTTTTTGGACATTCTTATTTATATTGGTATCTATATGATATGAGGATCATGCTTACCAATTTTCATGAAGAAATTCAATGGGGAAGGCATCTGGTCAAGAGATGACTTCTTGAACAAGTCAGTGCAAAATTAGGGCATATGAGGCCCCCAATCACCCAACCAAAGGGTGTTCTCCATAATTTTGGGTGTACATGATCTTTATTTGATCGTAGAATAGGTTAGAAGTTCACAAAATTGAAGAATTTCAAGCCATTTGCAAAGTTGCCATTTTGGGAAAGTGACTTGTAATGTAAACTTGCCATTTTTGGAAAGTTTTTCAACCTCCTCTTTTTGATTCAAAAATGCTTCAAATGAAAAATTCTTGGTCATGAAAGTTGTAGATTGGATCCTCCCATTTTCAAAAAGTACAAGAACTTGATCTAATTCATCCTAGAACTAAAGCTATGGCCTTGCAAAGTTGGGAAAAATCACAAAAATTCACTTATGTGCCAAAGAGGGAAACTTGCAAATTCTTGTACCAAGGCAATTTGTGACTTCTAATTGATGTCTAAGCATTACACAAACATCATACATGACATAAAATTCAGAATTTCCCAAAGATTTCTCAAGTTTCATGCCTTGATCATTAAGATTTCTCAAAGGGGCCAAGAACTTCATGATTTGCAAAATCACCCACAAACTTCATTCAACTTGCTGCCTTGCCTCAAAACTGATCTCATGGACCTCCCTAAAGTCAGCTGCGCAGGACACCCCTTTGTCCTTGGCCTGCCATGTGCCCATACCTCAAGTACACCAACTTTTGACATTTTGGCAACTTGCCCATACCAATCAACATAGGCCAACACCCACTCTCTGACCTACCACATTTTATTATGTGGATCAAAACCAAGCAAAAGCACACAACATTGCAGCCTAACACTTGAGAATACACAGCACACTCAAAAATCCCCAAATTTGCAAAAGCCTTCGAATCTCTTAACTCAACCATCAAACCTTCAAACTTTTTCCACCATTCAACTCCATAAACATCACTGATCATTTCCCACCCTTCATTTTGCCCTAAAACACTCAGAATCAAAAATACGATTTTGACATTTCATGAACTGAACTTTTGCCAACTTCCTCTTGAGGCCATTTAAACTCCAACCAAGCATCACAAGCTCTTGGGGGGAATCATTGGAGTGGATTTGAGGCAAAGAACTGGCAAGAAAGCTCCTGTTTCGAAAGCTCAACTTCAGGTAGCCATGGAATTTATTTTTCCAGAACTCTTATTTTATGTTATAGAATGATTCTACATGTTTCACTGATCACCATGATGTCTTTACTTTTGAGAATAGTTGAGAAATAAGCATTTCATAAGCTTCTGAAATTTTTGCCATGTTTTCCGTTTTGCTTCGATTCATGATTTTGATGTTGAATAAATGAATTTTGATGGCAGATTCTTGTTGGGGTTAAGGAGAGGATCATTTCTGGAGCTTTAGGGGTCTTGGGGTTGCGTATTGAGGGAGATTGAGTGAGAGGTTAGCCGGAGAAGATGACCGGAACACTGTTTTGGTCACCTGAAAGTGTTTAGGGTTCAGATTAGGGCTTAATGATGTAATTAGCGTAGTTTGAATGTGGGCCGTCCATTTGCGCGTGCTGGTCAATTCCCTCCCTTTTTATTTGAATCTGGGCCTTGGGATCTGCTGACTTTCATTTCAATTCATTTTAATTTCATTTTAATTACACGCAAAATAAGGGAATAAGCGAACAACTGCATTCTGAATTCGTATGTATCACTTACAACGTGGCAAGCTTCGAAGGGTTCAAGCATCGGTCAGAACCACCCTTCTTCAAAAGCAAGATGAGAAGAACGTCAATGTCATACAAGTCATAGCAAAAGGGAAGCTCACTGAAGCGTCATCAACATTTCCAGCACCTTTTTTTTGTGTTGTTTCTCAATTTGTAACAATCTCCTCATTTCAGGGGATCTGTTTCTTTGACTGTACTTGCCAATTCAGGGCACGCAAATTAATAAAATCATATTTTCAGTCACATTTCGTCTCGTACATTTTATTTTCGTTGGCAAAAAATGTCCGATGTCCTTAATATAATGATCGCATAAATGCAGATGCGTCTTTTCTAAATTACATGCTTACAGGAGATATATTTGCTCCCGGGAGTGTCTAAACTCCTATGATGGAATCCAGTAAAGGATACCTCGGGATACTTGTACGTTTCTTTGCCATAGCAGGGTTGCAGATATTCAAAGTATGTCATGTGGCACGAGAGCTTCTTCCCAGCAAGTTGCCAAATCATTACTTACTCATCACATCTTCCAAATAGCACCAGAGATGCTTTCTCCCCAGCTGAGTTCCTCATCCTCGGAAGGATCCTCACAAAAATCTCTAGGAAGGTCGTTCAATGATCATTCCTCCCCGTCCATGTGTTAAGCAGGGAACCATCCCCCCGCAGAGTCTCAACCTCTATCGAGAAGAGCAATGTTGAAGATTTCACAACTAAGTGATGAAAGCTTCCGCAAGCCCCAGCTGGGCTCCTCACCATTAAGACAGGACTATCAGTGGCCTACTTCCCCGAGCAAAGTCATATATATATATATATATATATATATATATATATATATATATATATATATCAGATCTACCAGTGATCTCGGACCCAGCTGGGACATTCTTTCAAAGCAGATCAGCCAGAGATCTCCACTGCAATGGAATCCGAATCCCGGATCGGTATCTTTGCGTAAACATAGCATTCACATCATATTTTCCCCAGAGCGTAGCATTCCGTCTAATACAGAGCATTACGGCAAAAATCAAACATATTGCATAGTCACAAGTCAGGTTCGAACTAGTCACCTGTAAATACCAACAATGCCACATCAGTAATACACAAATACCTCTCAAAACACCCAGCAGAAAGCCTAAGTGTCCCCGTTGCACTCTCAAAATACAGATACATGCTTCTTTTGGCACTCGTCCGTGTCACCATTCCCCAGTAAATTCGTCCGAACATTCACTACAAACAAGATATGTCAGTATATACTCTTTGGACACTCGTCCGTGTCTGCCATTCCCCAGAAGTGTCCCTAGCGAACTTCTCCTTTATCTGCCATTCGTCCTATGTCATGATACTTCCGGCAGCCGTACCCTGCCAGGTGATCGTCCTTCACCTTTTTTTTGATGATCGTCCTTCATCATCCCTCTAGCGGAGTCTCCACTATTGGAACCCTCTTTTATCCGACATTCGTCCTATGTCGTGATATTTTGTTAGCAGTTGTCCCCTGCTAGGTGATCGTCCTTCACCCTTTTGATGATCGTCCTTCATCATTTTTATCCGATGGTCGTCCCCATCGTTGATCCTTTATCTGACATTCGTCCTATGTCATGATAAACCCCGAGAGCAGCCGTACCCTGCTAGGTGATCGTCCTTCACCTCTTGATGATCGTCCTTCATCGTGCCTATCCGATGGTCGTCCCCATCGTCGACTCTTCCTATCCGGCATTCGTCTTATGTCGTGATATTGTCAGTAACCGTATCTTTCCAGGTGATCGTCCTTCACCTTAGATGATTGTCCCTCATCTTATCCCCAACAGAGCAGCCGTCCCCTGCCAGGTGATCGTCCTTCACCTTTGATGACCGTCCCTCATCATTTATCTCTTCAACCTGATGGTTGTCCCCATCATTGCCTTTACCTTTAATCCCCAGAGAGTCTTAGTTCTTTGCCCGATGGCCGTCCCCATCATGATCCCTCTATTTCCCCAGCATGTCGGTCGTCCCCGTCATTGCTCCATTTCCAGCAGTCGTCCTCTGCTCGACGTTCGTCCTCCGTTGCCCGCACTTTATAAACATACTTTACTTCCTTTTACAATCTATATCCCTTTTCTTCTTCATTCAGTGAGTGCAAATTTTGGACTGTCTTTGGTATTCAACCAAAAGTTATCTTGTTTGCCTGTTAAGCCGTTGCTTACATCCTACACAGCTAACTCATGCTTGAATAGGGGCAGCTGTAAACACCCCAAATTTTCCCTCACTCATTTCATCATGGCTTTTGATTCTTTTCATATTGCATAAGTTCAATCATATCATCTCATAGTGCATTTTTGCTTCACTACATTGGTTCTAAGTCATCTGCATCTAGGGTTTGTGATCTGAACAATTCCTGAGCTATCTGAGCAACTTAAAAGGTCTTCAATCATCTTAAGAGGGTCCATGTATGTTCAAGCATCATATTATATCCTCCCAAGATCAAGAAAGTCAGAAAATCACAAGAACTGAGAAAGACATGGAAGCAGAGTCAAGCTTAACTGCACAGATGACCTAAAATTAGGGTTTTGGTTTCAGAGGCCATAACTCCAAATTTTTTTGGCCATTCTTGTTTCTATTGGTATCTATATGATATGAGGATCATGCTTACCAATTTTCATGAAGAAATTCAATGGGGAAGGCATCTGATCAAGAGATGACTTCTTGAACAAGTCAGTGCAAAATCAGGGCATATGAGGCCCCCAATCACCCAACCAAAGGGTCTTCTCCATAATTTTGGGTGTACATGATCTTTATTTGATCTTATAAGAGGTTAGAAGTTCACAAAATTGAAGAATTTCAAGCCATTTGCAAAGTTGTCATTTTGGGAAAGTGACTTGTAATGTAAACTTGCCATTTTGGGAAAGTTTTTCAACCTCCTCTTTTTTATTCAAAAATGCTTCAAATGAAAAATTCTTGGTCATGAAAGTTGTAGATTGGATCCTCCCATTTTCAAAAAGTACAAGAACTTGATCTAATTCATCCTAGAACTAAAGCTATGGCCTTGCAAAGTTGGGAAAAATCACAAAAATTCACTTATGTGCCAAAGAGGGAAACTTGCAAATTCTTGTACCAAGGCAATTTGTGACTTCTAATTGATGTCTAAGCATTACACAAACATCATACATGACATAAAATTCAGAATTTCCCAAAGATTTCTCAAGTTTCATGCCTTGATCATTAAGATTTCTCAAAGGGGACAAGAACTTCATGATTTGCAAAATCACCCACAAACTTCATTCAACTTGTTGCCTTGCCTCAAAACTGATCTCATGGACCTCCCTAAAGTCAGCTGCGCAGGACACCCCTTTGTCCTTGGCCTGCCATGTGCCCATACCTCAAGTACACCAACTTTTGACATTTTGGCAACTTGCCCATACCAATCAACATAGGCCAACACCCATTCTCTGACCTATCACATTTTTTTATGTGGATCAAAACCAAGCAAAAGCACACAACATTGCAGCCTAACACTTGAGAATACACAACACACTCAAAAATCCCCAAATTTGCAAAAGCCTTCGAATCTCTTAACTCAACCATCAAACCTTCAAACTTTTTCCACCATTCAACTCCATAAACATCACTGATCATTTCCCACCCTTCATTTTGCCCTAAAACACTCAGAATCAAAAATACGATTTTGACATTTCATGAACTGAACTTTTGCCAACTTCCTCTTGAGGCCATTTAAACTCCAACCAAGCATCACAAGCTCTTGGGGGGAATCATTGGAGTGGATTTGAGGCAAAGAACTGGCAAGAAAGCTCCTGTTTCGAAAGCTCAACTTCAGGTAGCCATGGAATTTATTTTTCCAGAACTCTTATTTTATGTTATAGAATGATTCTACATGTTTCACTGATCACCATGATGTCTTTACTTTTGAGAATAGTTGAGAAATAAGCATTTCATAAGCTTCTGAAATTTTTGCCATGTTTTCCGTTTTGCTTCGATTCATGATTTTGATGTTGAATAAATGAATTTTGATGGCAGATTCTTGTTGGGGTTGAGGAGAGGATCATTTCTGGAGCTTTAGGGGTCTTGGGGTTGCGTATTGAGGGAGATTGAGTGAGAGGTTAGCCGGAGAAGATGACCGGAACACTGTTCCGGTCACCTGAAAGTGTTTAGGGTTCAGATTGGGGCTTAATGACGTAATTAGCGTAGTTTGAATGTGGGCCGTCCATTTGCGCGCGCTGGTCAATTCCCTCCCTTTTTATTTGAATCTGGGCCTTGGGATCTGCTGACTTTCATTTTAATTCATTTTAATTACATTTCTTTCTACATTTTATTTAAAATAGTAAAACATTTCTAAAAAATTTCATTTTTTGCATCATGTCTTAAAATATTTTTCTCATTCTGAAAATAATTTTTATTTTATTTTTTGCATAATTTTCGTATTTTTAAAATATTTAAATGTTTATTTTAATTAGTTAATGGAAATTAATTAATTAAAATACCATTTAAGTTTCTAAAAATCACCAAAAAAATCACATTGCATCTTGATACATTTAGAAACATTATCAAACTCTTCACACAAATTTCTTTTTGGTTCTTGACCTATTTTGACATTTTTCTTTGGAATTAGGGTTCTTAAAAGTCAATATTTTTGCCCTAACTTAGAAAAATCCCTTCTGCCTAACCATGAGGAGTTTGATGATGGTTCTTTGTGCATTGCATTCCTCATATCATGTAGTTTCTAGGATAAAATTGGTTTGAATTTATCTTTCATTTTCAATTTGTTGTGCATTTTTCCTTTTGAAGAGCCTTAAAACCCAAGCCAACTTGAGAAAATCATAACTTCCCTTAGGTTAAAATTTAGGTCTCCTCCTTTGGGCAGTGAACTTGTGTAGGGTTAGGGTTCCTTTGATCCTATTTTCAATTTTTTATCATGTCATTTGCTTCTGGTTTTGAATTTTGTATTGCATGTTATGTATAAACCCTAATTTTTGCCTTCATTTGCATTCATCTCTCATATGCTTGCATACATGAACTTGACATGACATTTTGTGCATTCACATGACTTTTAAGACATCTTAGGACACATTAGAATCATGTTTGATCATTGCATCATCCATTTTCCATGTTTTGTATCCATTGCATTTCATAAGTTTCCATGGACTTTCATGCTTCTCTTATGTCTCATTTGCATTCTCATCTTTTGTATGATCATCCACATCTCATGACATACATTTGAATCATCTCTTTGCATCATTTATACCTTGATCATGCTTCTGGTTTTGGTTTGCATCATTGCATCTTTCTCATTTCCATTTCATTTCATTTCCTTTTGCTAACTTTTCAGGTGGTAAGTGCTTTGAGAAGTGAATTTGCCTTCACTTCTCATAACATCTTCTCATCCCCTTTATGCATCATTACTGCATTTTACTTTTGTATTAGAGTGAGATTGCTTATTCATGCTCCTTCTCCTCTTTCTTTCTTCAAGCAACTTATCTTCTTAAGTGAAGTAAGTTGTCTTGCTTCTTTCTGCTTAATCTTCTTTCATCTGCTTCTTCCTTGGTGGCTTTTCTCTTGAAGATCTTTTGCAAGCCTCATAAACCCTAGGAACCCCCAAGCATGATCACAATTAGGGTTTGATTAGTCCCCCATTAGTTTTACCTTTTTGTCATCTTTGTGTCTTCTCTTCTCATCTCATAATCAGGGACTAAACCTTAAAGGCTTTAAGACTTTGCGATTAAGCTTATGCATGTATCCTTCTATTAGGATGGAGTGTATAACTTTAATCCTAAGTGTTAAACCCTTAATGTGTTTAAATCCTTTAGTCAATCCATCTAATAATCACTAAGACATCAAACTTGTAACTTGGGCCTTGCATTAGGGTTCTAATTCTTCCTTAATTGATTAAGAAGGACTAACCCTAGTGTTAATGGACAAGTCCCCCTCATGTTGTCTTACGAAACATAAAATCCTCTTCTTAATCTTACCATTAACTAAAATCCACTTTAATAAAGGTTTTGTTTTGTCATGAGGTTAATCCCTAATCATGGATTAAGTTGAGGAGCCTTCCTCAGCTTAAATGTTCTCATCTATTATCCTTCTATTAGGATGGTGTAATGGGTCCATTAAATCCTTGATTATGGCTTAAACTCATTACTTACACTAAACAAAAACTCCAAAAAACATCTAAATAATTACAAGTAGGTTAATGATCTTAATACTATATCATGGTGATTAAGTGTGAGGTGTTTACTTCACATTTAAGGTATTCTCATTACCCCTAATCAGAGGGAGGATGTGATGAGTTTACTAACCCTTGTTTTAGGCTTAAGCTCATTAATTTATGACAAACACCAAAAAGCAATAAAAGACTGAAAACACAAAAACAAACAATAATTGTCTCCTCCGGGATTCTTTCCTCACCTCATTCACTCACAAACGAGAACTCGCTTCTTCCGTCTAATGCAAGACAATTTGCACCTGAGCCAGACAGGTCATACACTTGAGCATAGATAAGTAAGCAGTTCACAAGTCAATTTATCTTTCAGTCTCTTTGAGTCGAACTACGGTGTTCTGACTTCCTCATTACACGAGAGGATACGTAGGCATAACTTAACGGTTATCGAACAAAAGTCTCTGTATATTCCCCCTCTCTTCCAGCATTATTCTTTAAGCCTCATTATCTTGAGCTTTGCACTCTTCCTTTACACTGACACTTCTTTACTGCACTTCACATTTTCTTTCCAGCACTGACACTTGCATTCTTTTCCAGCTTTTGCTCACAAATTGCACTGACACTACCCCTTTTAAACACAAATCTTTCAAGCGTGGATCCCGCCGAGTACGGCGGACAATCTGGGTGCTAATACCTTCCCAGGTTGTAACCAACCCCCTTCCTCAGTTTCTCTGGTTCGCAACCGTCTTATCCATATCTTTCTAGGTTTATGCAGCATTACCTTTCCTTCGGGATAAAAATGCCTAGCTGGCGACTCTTTTCTTTCCAGTTCACCCTTGTGTGTTCTCTCCTTTCACCGACCGTTCGCGTCTGTACCCTATTTGACTTGGTGTCATTTGGTGGGAGCGACAACTTGGTGACTCTGCTGGGGACCCTTATATTGTAACCAGGGCTTCTGGTTCTTTTTGTGGGTTCCTCCTAGAGCTTGTTTGATTTGTGTTTCCTGGGGTGTTATGTGCTAATTGTGTTTATTTATTTGCTTTATTTATTGCTTTATGTACAGCTTTATTTATTGCTTTCCTTTACAGTTTTTCATATTTCATACTGTCATTATCATTGCTGGATCTGGTTTCTATTTTGATGGGTGGGGTTCCATTGAGAGTTTAAGGTCCTATACCTGGGACCTGAGTGACACCTAGGCTAGAGTGGTTCATGTTCTTTCCCATTCCATTTCGGTATGGTGCAGGAATATGAAACACGGTTCAGATGTGGGTTTCTTCTTGAGAACTCTGTGCTACGGATTTCCTGTAGTGCTAGGGCTATCTGGGAAGCCTGCTAAGTCTGGATGACCTTTATTATGACCTTCAGAATCTGAGGTGAATTAGAGGAGGATCTTTTATGGTTATTGTAAACACTGTACCTCCGGGTTGGAAGTGTTTACACTTCTCATAACTGATCCAAGTCTGAGGATCCTTGTTCTAGAACACTACCTGTGAGGGGGTTGGGCTGTTTACAGGTTTGCAGGTACCCTTGGCCACATCATACCCTGTTACTATTTTGTTTAAGAGCACCTCATTTTGGACAGTTCTTGTGATTAAACCTTGGACATGCGACTCTTTATTTGTGTCCCCCACCCTGGTTACTGGATTTCTGAGCCTTCATCTGGACTTTTTAACATACATGGACTTATATCAAGACAGATAATCAGATCCAGCTTGATCACAAACCCTTGCATATCATTTGCATATATCATCATTGCATCATTTAACATTTGTTTATTTGCTTTTCAGGGTATCCATCTCATTGTATATTGGTTTTGGTTTTGACCCCTTTTTCTGCATATACCTCTGCTTCAGCTATCTTCATCATCACCAGCATCAGTCTGTCAGTGGTTCCCTTCCAGCATCAGTCTGTGATCTTCATCAGCATTTATTTTCAGCTTCTTCAGCAGCACTCATGACTACTCCCATGAAAAGCAACATATCATACCACTTTTTTGAGCCTGTGTTGACTGGTATCAGGCAGGTCCAGTCACTTATCACACCTGACCACATCCCACTGTTCAGAGAACACTATGGAGGTATCCTGGACATGGTTATGGACCTTGACCCTTCTCAGATGAGCATGATCCACACATGCTTGCAGTTCTATGACCCACCACTGAGATGCTTCACATTTCCAGACTTCCAGTTAGGGCCTCTGCTGGAAGAATTTTCTTTATTGATTGGAGTACCTATCAGAGGTGGAATCCCCTTCAACCCAGAGATGAGCAAAGTATGACAACAAAAGCTGGGATTCCTGGTTTGCATTTGGACTTCTTGATCTCTCAGGCCATCCTGAAGGCTTCATTGGGAGAGTGGAGGGCAGTCTGTGCACTGTTAGCCCTCAGTATATATGGGGCTATACTGTTTGCAGATGAGCCTAAATTTGTCAGCAAAAATGCCATTCATCTTTTTCTTCTGAAAAACCCAGTACCCACATTGCTAGGAGATTTTTACTACTCCATTCATCAGAGGAATGAGAAACAAAGGGGGAAGTTGGTAAGATGTTGTGCTCCTTTGTTTTACACCTGGCTGCTCAGACACCTACCTAGGTCAAATGTTTTCTTGAACCCTCACCAGCAAAAGAATTGGGCCAAGAGGTTCATTGCCTTGACTTCAGATGATATCAGATGGTGCACCCAGAGCACCAAAGGCAAGGACATTATCACCAGCTGTGGACAATACCCAAATGTGCCTCTGATAGGAGTGAAGGGTTGCATCAACTACAATCCTTTGATGTTTAAGAGACAAATGGGTTATGCCTTGGTTCATCCTCCCAGAGGACAAGATTTAGCTGAGACCCTGTATTGTGAAGTGAAACCTAATTCAGTTGTTGTCAGGCAAGCATCCTGGGCTTGGGACAACATCTAGACAAAAGGGATGGCTATTCTTGGAAGGTGTAATAATGTTGCTTCAGCTCAATACTATGACTGGTCCCGTACTTGAAGAAGACTCTTTGGGAAAGAAGTGATGGTCATCTGGATATCGAGAGATTGGAGAAGCTTAGGGTGGAGCATCTTACCAAAATTGAGAAGACAGAGGACTACATAAGGAAAGCAAGAGCTGGGGAACAAATATTGAAGAATGCCTGCAAGGAGGCCAAAATTCAGAAGGCTAGGATTGAGCTCTATCTGCAAGAGAGTCAGGCTAGATGGGTCAGGATCACTGAAGCCCGTACACAAGAAGACCAAAAGACTCAAGCCAAGATTGAACAGCTAGAGGCCAATGAGAAGAAGCAGCAGGAAGCTCTGTTGGCAGCCCAGAAGGAGATTTCAGAGTTGAAGCTCAGAGCAGGATTGAAGAGATCAAAGGACCAGGACAGGCATAAGAAGCTGACCACTGCCATTGCTACCAGGAACCTCCTCATTAGGACCATTACAGAGCACCCAGCTGGTCCAATGACTGAGGCACTCCTGAAGGAGGTTAGAGAGGATGAGTTTGGACTGGATGTCTGATTCTTTATTTGTTGTTGTTTCCATTTGATGTACTTTTCCTTTTATTGTATTTTGACCCTCCATGGGCAGGTGTTGTAAAACAAACTATGTATTTTTCATCATTTGTAATATATTTTAGTTTGTTTTCATTTGGGTTTTCTCTCAACAACATCAAGCATCTTCCTCGAGGTCTGGAAAGGTCAAAACCAAGAACCAAACCAGATACCTTGGAAAACAAATAAGCATACTGCATTGCATACTAACTTTGTTTTGTTTTGTAGGTTCTTTATTATCTTTGTTTCTAACTTTGTTGTGACTTCAGGAAACATTGCTCGTCGTCGGGTGTTCCCTGTCAACCGCACGCACCGGTACCCGACTCGTAACAACCTTCCCGGTATTCAAATGGAACAAGTACAGCAAGATCTGACTGAGGTCAGAAATCAGATGGCTAATGAGAGAGTAGAGATGAGAAATCAGATGTCTCAGTTCATGGCAGTGATGATTGGCTTAGCCCAGAGTCAGGAAAGGCTAAGAGAGCTGGTGGAAAGACAAACTCCTGAAGAGCCTCATCTTGGAACAGGGGGAACTAGCAACAATGAACGGGGCCAGCCTCGTATTGACCCACCAGTATTTGGACCTCATCTGGATCCAGAAGTTAATATCCCGAGAAATGTGAATTAAGAAAAAATAGTTTTAGAATTTAGAGAATATTGAATATATATATATATATATATATATATATATATATATATATATATATATATATGAAATTATTTAATTATATGATTATTAATAAAAATAATTAAACAAAATCAATTAATTAAAATAAGATAGAAAAAGAAACAAAAAAAACTTACCTGGCTGGGGTTTGAACCCAGGACACTCTGCTTCCATGAACTTATGCCAGCAACCACAACCACTGGGCCACACATGCGTTGGTGTGAGAATAATGAATCCAGTTGTTTTTGTTCTATATCCTGGAAAATCACAAAAATAAGAAAAAACCAAAAGGCCTGGGGGAGAATCGACCCCAGGACCTCTCAAGCAAACGCACATACACATTACCATCCCAGCTAGGTGAGCGAATCTGACATTATGGTGGCCACAATGCATAATATATTATATTGGCTAAATGACTGGAAAAATGAACAAAAAAGGATTGAAGCCAGGATTCGAACCCCTGCCCTCTCATAATACGCATGCCTGACTTTCCACTGGGACAAGCGTGTGCTTGTGAAATACAAACAGGATTAATTCATAATATTTTAAGACAGTTTTTAAACTTGAATTTTGGCGCCAGCATAACTTCATCTTCTTCCTTGAATTCGCAGGTTTTCCTGCGAAATTATCTGGGAAAATACCTGCGAATCTTCCTGCACCCTAAAACCTGCGAATTTCAAACCACCATCAAACAGTTCAATTTTATCAAATTAGAAACATCTTTGAATTCCTTGCAACCTGTACAACCCAATTATGTCAACCAAATTCATTTATATTGCCTAAATCGTGAAACCCTAAAACTAAACTCCAAACCCTAACAATGGCCGATTGTAATATAGGGCATGAAGCTTCACGAAAACTATCCAGAAAGCATCTATGGATCATTACAAACACAAATCAGGCATTAAATTCAAACAACAATGGTTAATTATATGAAAACGAAAAAATTCAAAAGGAGGAGAAAACGTGATTCGGTTTATGCTTTTCATGGCACTATGAATGATTATGATGGTTGCTACATGATCAATGAATCATCAGGAAGCTATTGCAATCTTTAAATTGTCCTGAAAGTACCTATAACTTGGAAACCGAAATCAAGTTTTGGTGTGGTTTTTTGAAGTTTTGAGACAAGGTGAGAGGCTGCCAAAATCGTGTCTTGTGCTAGGTTTGTGTTAAGTACTTATAGGAGGATCAATTTAGGTCAAAAAGTTGGATAGTTGTGTAGAAGATTTGATTCAAAAAGATTCACAATGATAAGCTTTGAAATTTCAATATTTTTGCATCAACACTTTCTATTTCAAGCCAATCAATGTTATCCTTGTATCAATTTGTTCCATGCTGAATTCATGACTTTCTAGAACCAAAAATAAAATTAAATCTTCATATTTAATATTTTATTTAAATTTAAAATGATTTTAAGTATAAAAAATCATAATAAATTAATTAAATAAAATAAAAATTATGAAAATATCATAGAATTTTCGTGCATGATGTCATGGATTTCTTTGGGTCATTAAAAGTTCAGCCCATTTAGCAAAATTTGGTTTTAAACCTCCATTTGCATCATAAACTTCCCTAAAATTTCCCAACTTTGCAAGGGCACATATCCTTAAATTTTAATGGTATGAGGGTGTTCTTGGACATTTTGGAAAGCTTAAAGAGTCCTCTAAACAACCCCACTGGTTTCATGTCCATATCATTTACCAATCTCAAATTATGCCCTTTTGAAGTTGTTGACTTTTTGTTGACTTTCAAAAGGACCTATAATGTCTTAGCTCATACCTTCCAAATGAAGCATTTTTGGGCTTGGCTTGTGATACACAAAGTTGTAGAGAATTCAATTTCCTTCAAAATGAGCTTTGGATGGAGACTTGGTGATGAAGTATGTGAAAGTTATGGCTAGTCAAAGTTCAGTTGACTTTTACTGAGGAAACCCTAATTTAGAAACTCCTGATTCTTGATGATCTGAAATCTCCTTGATGAATCATGATCAACCCTTGATCAAATGATGAATTTTACTTCATATACTTGATTTTGGCAAAAAATAATGAATTTTGACTTTGGTTTGACCACAATTGACCTCAGTTTGACTTTTTAACTGCTTTGACTGATTTTGACTTATCTGATCATCTGACTGAGCAAACTTTTGAGAAAAGTCTTGAAACTTGTCATGGGGGTTCTTACACACATATAAGATGTTATGAAGCTCACTTGAAGTCTTGGAAGTCTATTTAGCCTGATTAAAGTCAAAACCCTAGTTTTGGATGCACTGCTTAGGAGGTGCATTGTCTGAGGGAATTGTCAATTCTTCTGACCAATTGTGAACTTTGTGAACCTTGTGAACCATCATAAGATGTCTTGTGAACCTTGTGAACCTCATAAAGTGACTTGTAGACTCCATGAACCTCATGAAAGGTTTTGTAAGCATTGTGGATCTTGTGAACCTTGTGAACCTCATAAAGTGACTTGTAGACTTCATGAACCTCATGAAAGGTCTTGAAAGCATTGTGAATCTTTGTGAACCTTGTGAACCTCATAAAGTGACTTGTAGACTTCATGAACCTCATGAAAGGTCTTATAAACATTGTGAACCTTGTGAACCTTGTGAACCTCATAAAGTGACTTGTAGACTTCATGAACCTCATGAAAGGTCTTGAAAGCATTGTGAATCTTTGTGAACCTTGTGAACCTCATAAAGTGACTTGTAGACTTCATGAACCTCATGAAAGGTCTTATAAACATTGTGAACCTTGTGGCCCTTCTTAGCACACAAAGTCTTGTATTGTGAGGGCAAATTTTGGGGTGCAACACATGGGGCTAGTGGATGGGGTGAGAATTCCCCACAAATTCAAACCCCCATGCTTTGAAAAGTACAATGGTACCTCCTGTCCACGAACTCACTTGCAGTCTTTCCTGGGAAGACTCAAAGCGTATACCATGGATGAAAAGTTGTGGATGTTCTACTTTGAGGATAGTCTGACTAGGGCTTTAAGAGAGTGGTATTCACACATGTCTAGAGCCACTATAAGATGCTGGAAGGATTTGGCTGAAGCTTTCATCAGACAATATCAATACAACCTGGACATGGCTCCCAACAGGACCCTTCTAATGGGCATGTCTCAGTCTTCTAGAGAGAGCTTCAGGGAATACGCCCAAAGGTGGAGACAGCTTGCTGCTGCTGTCCAACCACCCATGTCAGAGAGGCAAATGGCTGACATGTTCATGAATACATTGCAAGGGACTTATATTGATAGATTGGCTGCTTTTTCCTCTACCAGTTTTGCTGACGTGGTCATAGCTGGTGAAAGGATTGAAAGCCTCTTAAAGATGGGCAAAATTTCCGACAGCGGTGCAAGTTCATCCAGCAATCCCAGAAATCCTTTTGTGGGACCCCGAAGAGCCGGTGAGAGAAATTCCATTCATGCAAGCAGGGGCAGGCCTCAGTATGTACACCGGTCAGTAGCAGCATTTACCATTCCGGCTCCGATTCCTAAACAATCAGCATATCCTCAACAACAACAACCACAGTATCAACAACAAGTTCATTATCCGCAACAGAGAACCTACAACAACAGTAATAACAACCAACAACAGCGTCCTTTCCAGCAAAGGCCATCACAGGCAAACAGGGTGATTGACCCAATCCCAATGCCATATACTGCACTCTTGCCACAACTCTTAAAGCTCAACCTGGTTAAGTTAAGGACATTGGCACCTCCAGATCCTCTTAATTTGCCAAAGAACTATGATGCCAATGCCAGGTGTGCATTCCACTCAAACGCACCGGGGCATAACACTGAAAAATGCAGGGCCCTACAGATGAAAGTCCAAGATCTGGTGGACTCAAAAGCTCTCAACTTTGCACCTCCTCCAAATGTCACAAGGAATCCAATGCCTAGTCACAACGGGCCTATGATTAATGCTATTGAGGAAGGCAAACCATCCACCTTAATCACCAGTGTTGCACAAATTCGAACACCTTTGGTTGAAATCAAAGCTCAGCTTTTAGAATGCCAAGTGTTCTCCGGTTGTGAGCTCGGCTGTGGGTATTGCAATATTGCAGTCAATGGGTGTGAAAGGCTTAGAAACGGCATAAATGGTATTATTAAGGATGGTATCCTTCAGATTACAACAACAGCGACTACAACTCCAACAATTCCTTCATCAACAATCACAGATACTCCTACAATGTCAGCAACCATTGTTCCTACGGATTCTACTACAACTCCAACAACCGCTCAATCAATCATTTCAATGGATACAAGTTCAGTCACCATTCCTGCTACAAATTCAACCCCCATCCAGTCAATAGTACCTTCTACAACATCAGCAGCAATTGATGAAAGTGTCTCAACGGTTACAATATACTATGATCCCGCAAGTGTTCCTTCCAACAATTCACAACAAAATGTTACTCCTGTCAGAGCACCAATTACCATATACTATGATCCACACACCATTGTGGTCCCCTCTGCAGCTGCTATCAGCCCGGTCACTATCACAGTGCCTGGGCCAGTTCCTTACGAAAGCAATAATGCCATCCCTTGGCATTATGGCTCAGATCTGTACTGCGAGGGGCAGAAAATCACTTTAGAATCATCAACTTCTTCACCTCAGATAGACAATGTGGGGGGAGGCGGAGGCTTCACTAGAAGCGGACGTCTCTTTGCCTCGCAAATTCCAAGACCCATTGCCGAAGCAGAAGCTGCTGCCAAGGCAAAAGGAAAAAGCACGGTGCAAGAAGAACAAGTTGTCAAAGAAGCTTTGAAGACTCCTTTTGATCAAGAGGTTGATGAATTCATGAGAATCATAAAGAAAAGTGATTACAAGGTGGTAGACCAGCTTCACCAAACACCTTCCAAAATCTCCATACTATCGTTGCTAATGTGCTCCAAGGCTCATCGGAACGCACTATTAAAGGTCCTGCACGCAGCTTATATGCCGGAGGAGATTACCGTCAATCAGTTAGAGGCTGTGGTTGGAAATGTCAATGCTAGTAATGGACTAGGATTTACCAACACTGATCTAACAACGGAAGGTCGCAATCACAACAAGGCTTTGCACATTACCTTGGAGTGTAAGGGTGCAGTTCTTTCTCACGTACTGGTAGACACAGGGTCATCCCTCAATGTCCTGCCCAAGAAAGCCCTTGTGAAGCTGGAGCATGATGGATTGGCACTACGCCCAAGCAACTTGGTAGTGAGAGCCTTTGACGGTTCTAAAAGATCAGTTCTGGGAGAGATAGAGTTACCAATAATGATTGGCCCACAGGTGTTCAAAACGACCTTCTTTGTGATGGATATACAGCCTGCCTACAGCTGTCTATTGGGTAGACCATGGATACACGCCGCTGGCGTCGTGACATCAACCCTTCACCAGAAGTTAAAATTCGAGTGGGAGGGCCAAGTCATTACCATTTGTGGGGAGGAGGATATCTTCGTTAGCCAACTGACTACTTTCAAATATATTGAAATGGATGGGGAGATCCATGAAACCATGAGCCAAGGGTTTGAGGCCCTTAATATTACTGAAACATCTGCTGTGCTTGGGACCTCCATCACATCATATCAACAAGCCCGGAAGGTTGTTGAGGAAGGTACCGCCCAAGGCTGGGGTAAGCTGCTGCCCGTGGAGAAGAAGGAGGACCGATTCGGGTTGGGTTACATACCAACTCGACAAGATCAACCAGAGGCTGCAAAGGAGCCCAAGTTTATCAGCAGGGGAATGCTCACCCCGGATGCTGTGAATAGTTTGGAAGATGAGTCGGAAGACGAGCGCAACCTGGAAAGCTGGATACGTCCAAGGATCCCGGGGAGCCATGTCTCAAACTGGTCTTCCCAGGAAATTATAAGGGTTACTCCTGCAGAGTAATTATTATTTCCTGTGTTTTTGAAGCATGCATCAAGTCCTGTATCTTGCCCAAGATATCAGGACTCATTTTGTAATCGGACCATCTTGTATTTTGTGCAAAGATCAATTAATGAATATCAGGACATCTTTTGCAAATGTGTCTTTTCTTTTTCGCTCACTATTTTTCATTCTTTATTTTTTGTACAAAAATAAAATGGCAATGTTTTTCAAAATAACAACTTCATTTTCACTTTTTCTAAACAAGATAAAACTGATCACTAAAATGAGCAAATCTAAACCCTTGCAGAAAATGCCCTCCAGACTGCACCGACAACGACTCCGCTATGACTTCGTATGACTTTGACAATCCGATTAATCAAGGTGATGAAGGGGTTGAAGAAGATTATGAGCTACCTGAAGAACTAGCCAGGTTATTGAGACAGGAGGAGAAGGTTATCACTCCTCATCAAGAGGAAGTTGAAACGGTTAATCTTGGTACAGAAGAAGACTTGAAAGAAGTTAAGATCGGGGCCTGCCTGCAAGATTCAGTAAAAGAGCAACTGATTGACATGCTTCGGGAGTATGTGGATGTTTTTGCTTGGTCCTATCAGGATATGCCAGGGTTGGACACTGACATTGTTATGCACAAGCTGCCTCTGAAAGAAGACTGTCCGCCAGTAAAACAGAAGTTGCGCCGTACTCGCCCAGATATGGCAATGAAGATAAAGGAAGAGGTACAAAAACAGTGGGACATCGGTTTCCTTGCTGTGACTAGTTACCCGCCGTGGGTTGCTAATATTGTACTTGTGCCTAAGAAAGATGGCAAGGTGAGGATGTGTGTGCATTACCGGGATCTGAACAGAGCCAACCCGAAAGATGATTTCCCATTACCTCACATTGATGTATTGGTCGATAATACGGCTCAGTTCTCGGTGTTCTCCTTCATGGACGGGTTTTCAGGATATAATCAGATCAAGATGTCACCTGAAGACATGGAGAAGACAACTTTCATCACACCCTGGGGCACGTTCTGTTATAAGGTGATGCCATTCGGACTGAAGAATGTCGGTGCCACTTATCAACGGGCTATGGTAACATTATTCCATGACATGATCCATAAAGAAATTGAATGTTATGTGGATGACATGATTGCCAAGTCCCTCACAGAAGAAGATCACCTGGTGAACCTGTTGAAGCTATTCAAGCGTCTGAGGAAGTACCAATTGAAGTTAAACCCCAACAAATGCACATTCGGGGTGCGATCCGGTAAGCTGCTGGGATTTATTGTAAGTGAGAAAGGGATTGAAGTTGACCCTGACAAAGTCAAAGCCATTCAAGAAATGCCTGCACCGAAGACTGAGAAAGAAGTTCGAGGGTTCCTAGGTATATTGAACTACATTTCGAGGTTCATATCTCACCTTACTGCAACCTGTGAACCTTTGTTCAAATTGTTAAGAAAAGAACAAACGGTCAGGTGGAATGAAGACTGCCAAAACGCTTTTGACAAAATCAAAGAATACTTACAAGAGCCTCCAATCCTTATGCCTCCAGTTGAAGAAAGACCTCTGATAATGTACTTGACAGTATTAGAAGGATCAATGGGGTGTGTGCTGGGCCAGCATGACGAGTCTGGTCGAAAAGAGTATGCAATATACTACCTAAGCAAAAAGTTTACCGACTGTGAACAACGTTATTCACTGCTCGAGAAAACTTGATGTGCTTTAGCGTGGGCTGCTCGCCGACTAAGGCAGTATATGTTGACCCACACTACCTTATTGATATCCAAGATGGATCCAGTTAAGTACATTTTTGAGAAGCCAGCGCTTATCGAACGGGTTGCAAGATGGAAAATGATCCTCACAGAATATGACATTCAGTACACCTCCCAGAAATCCATCAAAGGCAGTGTATTGTCTGACTATCTTGCTGAGCAACCCATTGATGATTACCAGCCTATGCGATTTGACTTCCCTGATGAAGACATCATGTTCATAAAAGCAAAAGATCATGAAGAGCCTATTCACACTGAAGGGCCTGACCCAGAAGAAGAATGGACTATGATGTTTGATGGGGCTGTTAATATGAATGGTCGTGGTGTTGGTGCAGTACTCATTACACCTAAGGGAGTTCACATGCCTTTCTCGGCAAAACTCACCTTTAACTGCACTAACAACGAAGCTGAATACGAAGCTTGTATTATGGGTCTTGAGGAAGCCATTGACCTCAGGATCAAGACTTTGACTGTTTTCGGAGATTCAGCTCTGGTAATTAATCAAACCAACGGCAAATGGTACACACACCAAGATCATCTGATACCTTACCGGGATTATACAAGGAGGTTGTTGACTTTCTTCACAACAGTCAAACTTGAGTATATCCCCCGAGATGAAAATCAGTTTGCGGATGCTCTGGCTACCATTTCATCCATGATTAAAGTTCAAGCTGCCAACTTTGTGCCTCGGATTTCAGTATCCAGACTTGACAGACCAGCATACGTATTCTCATCAGATGTTGTCAAAGATGATAAGCCTTAGTTCCATGACATTAAGTGCTTCTTGGAGGATCAAACATACCCACCTGGGGCATCTTCCAATGATAAAAAGACATTAAGAAGGCTAGCTGGTAGTTTCTTCCTGAATGCTGATGGTTCCTTGTACAAGCGGAACTTTGATATGGTACTCCTTAGATGTGTTGATAGGGCAGAGGCAGACTTGCTGATGCACGAGGTGCACGAAGGATCTTTTGGTACTCATGCTGGAGGACATGCTATGGCTAAAAAGTTGCTAAGATCAGGTTATTATTGGATCACAATGGATGCAGACTGTTGTGACTATGCTAGGAAGTGCCATAAATGCCAGATTTATGCAGATAAAGTGCATGTGCCTCCGAATCCTTTGAATGTGATGTCTTCACCTTGGCCCTTTGCCATGTGGGGCATTGATATGATTGGCAAGATTGAACCGACTACTTCAAATGGCCACAGATTCATCCTGGTAGCCATTGACTATTTTACCAAGTGGGTCGAAGCAGCTTCGTATGCAAATGTCACCAGGCAAGTGGTAGCCCGATTTCTGAAGAGAGACATCATTTGTCGGTATGGAGTGCCCGAGTGAATCATTACTGATAATGGTTCCAATTTGAACAATAAAATGATGGTAGAGCTATGTCGGGACTTCAAGATCCAACACCATAATTCTTCTCCTTACAGGCCAAAGATGAATGGCGCTGTAGAGGCAGCTAACAAGAATATCAAGAAGATTGTGCAGAAAATGGTGGTCACCTACAAAGACTGGCATGAAATTCTACCATTTGCCTTGCATGGGTACCGTACGTCAATCAGAACATCCACCGGGGCAACACCGTATCAGCTTGTGTATGGTATGGAGGCAGTCCTACCTGTTGAAGTTGAATTACCCTCTTTACGGGTATTGATGGATGTTAGGTTGAACGAAGCAGAATGGGTCCGATCCCGATACGAACAACTGAGTCTGATCGAAGAGAGGAGATTGGCTGCAATTTGTCATGGGCAGTTATATCAGAAAAGGATGAAGAAAGCCTTCGATCAGAAAGTCAGGCTTCGAGAATACCAAGTAGGAGATCTTGTGCTGAAAAGACTTCTTCCTCCTCATACAGACCACAGGGGCAAGTGGACTCCAAATTATGATGGTCCATTCATAGTAAAGAAAGTTTTCTCTAGTGGAGCACTGATGCTCAGTACTATGGATGGTGAAGACTTCCTGTCCCCTGTGAATTCAGATGCAGTTAAAAAATACTTTGCATAAAATGACCCGCTGGACATAAAAACAGAATGTAAGTCCAGGCAAAAATAGGGCATCCCGGCGAGTCAAAAACAGAATAAAATACTCGGGCAAAAATAAGGGAAAATAAATAAAAAATGTACACCCGTTGAGTTGAAAATCCACATTGGACAACTCAGGAAAAAATGGGTATCCCGGTGGATTGAAAACCCGAAAGGGCGATCCACGCAAAATAAGGGAATAAGCGAACAACTGCATTCTGAATTCGTATGTATCACTTACAACGTGGCAAGCTTCGAAGGGTTCAAGCATCGGTCAGAACCACCCTTCTTCAAAAGCAAGATGAGAAGAACGTCAATGTCATACAAGTCATAGCAAAAGGGAAGCTCACTGAAGCGTCATCAACATTGCCAGCACCTTTTTTTTGTGTTGTTTCTCAATTTGTAACAATCTCCTCATTTCAGGGGATCTGTTTCTTTGACTGTACTTGCCAAATCAGGGCACGCAAATTAATAAAATCATATTTTCAGTCACATTTCGTCTCGTACATTTTATTTTCGTTGGCAAAAAATGTCCGATGTCCTAAATATAATGATCGCATAAATGCAGATGCGTCTTTTCTAAATTACATGCTTACAGGAGATATATTTGCTCCCGGGAGTGTCTAAACTCCTATGATGGAATCTAGTAAAGGATACCTCGGGATACTTGTACATTTCTTTGCCATAGCAGGGTTGCAGATATTCAAAGTATGTCATGTGGCACGAGAGCTTCTTCCCAGCAAGTTGCCAAATCATTACTTACTCATCACATCTTCCAAATAGCACCAGAGATGCTTTCTCCCCAGCTGAGTTCCTCATCCTCGGAAGGATCCTCAAAAAAATCTCTAGGAAGGTCGTTCAATGATCATTCCTCCCCGGCCATGTGTTAAGCAGGGAACCATCCCCCCGCAGAGTCTCAACCTCTATCCAGAAGAGCAATGTTGAAGATTTCACAACTAAGTGATAAAAGCTTCCGCAAGCCCCATCTGGGATCCTCACCATTAAGACAGGACTATCAGTGGCCTACTTCCCCGAGCAAAGTCATATATATATCAGATCTACTAGTGATCTCGGGCCCAGCTGGGACATTCTTTCAAAGCAGATCAGCCAAAGATCTCCACCGCAATGGAATCCGAATCCCGGATCGGTATCTTTGCGTAAACATAGCATTCGCATCATATTTTCCCCAGAGCGTAGCATTCCGTCTAATACGGAGCATTACGGCAAAAATCAAACATATTGCATAGTCACAAGTCAGGTTCGAACTAGTCACCTGTAAATACCAACAATGCCACATCAGTAATACACAAATACCTCTCAAAACACCCAGCAGAAAGCCTAAGTGTCCCCGTTGCACTCTCAAAATACAGATACATGCTTCTTTTGGCACTCGTCCGTGTCACCATTCCCCAGTAAAGTCGTCCGAACTTTCTCTACAAACAAGATATGTCAGTATATACTCTTTGGACACTCGTCCGTGTCTGCCATTCCCCAGAAGAGTCCCTAGCGAACTTCTCCTTTATCTGACATTCGTCCTATGTCATGATACTTCCGGAAGCCGTACCCTGCCAGGTGATCGTCCTTCACCTTTTTTTTGATGATCGTCCTTCATTATCCCTCCAGCGGAGTCTCCACTATTGGAACCCTCTTCTATCTGACATTCGTCCTATGTCGTGATATTTTGTTAGCAGCTATC
Organism: Lathyrus aphaca; assembly: GCA_963966055.1. Lineage (NCBI taxonomy): Eukaryota > Viridiplantae > Streptophyta > Magnoliopsida > Fabales > Fabaceae > Lathyrus > Lathyrus aphaca. The sequence goes on from OZ014523.1 coordinate 74,988,305, forward strand.
CCCTGCTAGGTGATCGTCCTTCACCCTTTTGATGATCATCCTTCATCATTTTTATCCGATGGTCGTCCCCATCGTTGATCCTTTATCTGACATTCGTCCTATGTCATGATAAACCCCGAGAGCAGTCGTACCCTGCTAGGTGATCGTCCTTCACCTCTTGATGATCGTCCTTCATCGTGATTATCCGATGGTCGTCCCCATTGTCGACTCTTCCTATCCGGCATTCGTCCTATGTCGTGATACTGTCGGTAACCGTATCTTGTCAGGTGATCGTCCTTCACCTTAGATGATCGTCCCTCATCTTATCCCCAACAGAGCAGCCGTCCCCTGCCAGGTGATCGTCCTTCACCTTTGATGATCGTCCCTCATCATTTATCTCTTCAACCTGATGGTTGTCCCCATCATTGCCTTTACCTTTAATCCCTAGAGAGTCTTAGTTCTTTTCCTGATGGCCGTCCCCATCATGATCCCTCTATTTCCCCAGCATGTCGGTCGTCCCCGTCATTGCTCCATTTCCAGCAGTCGTCCTTTGCTCGACGGTCGTCCTCCGTTGCCCGCACTTTATAAACATACTTTACTTCCTTTTACAATCTATATCCCTTTTCTTCTTCATTCAGTGAGTGCAAATTTTGGACTGTCTTTGGTATTCAACCACAAGTTATCTTGTTTGCCTGTTAAGCCGTTGCTTACATCCTACACAGCTAACTCATGCTTGAATAGGGGCAGCTGTAAACACCCCAAATTTTCCCTCACTCATTTCATCATGGATTTTTATTCTTTTCATATTGCATAAGTTCAATCATATCATCTCATAGTGCATTTTTGCTTCACTACATTGGTTCTAAGTCATCTGCATCTAGGGTTTGTGATCTGAACAATTCCTGAGCTATCTGAGCAACTCCAAAGGTCTTCAATCATCTTAAGAGGGTCCATGTATGTTCAAGCATCATATTATATCCTCCCAAGATCAAGAAAGTCAGAAAATCACAAGAACTGAGAAAGACATGGAAGCAGAGCCAAGCTTAACTGCACAGATGACCTAAAATTAGGGTTTTGGTTTCAGAGGCCATAACTCCAAATTTTTTGGCCATTCTTGTTTCTATTGGTATCTATATGATATGAGGATCATGCTTACCAATTTTCATGAAGAAATTCAATGGGGAAGGCATCTGATCAAGAGATGACTTCTTGAACAAGTCAGTGCAAAATCAGGGCATATGAGGCCCCCAATCACCCAACCAAAGGGTCTTCTCCATAATTTTGGGTGTACATGATCTTTATTTGATCTTAGAAGAGGTTATAAGTTCACAAAATTGAAGAATTTCAAGACATTTGCAAAGTTGCCATTTTGGGAAAGTGACTTGTAATGTAAACTTGCCATTTTGGGAAAGTTTTTCAACCTCCTCTTTTTGATTCAAAAATGCTTCAAATGAAAAATTCTTGGTCATGAAAGTTGTAGATTGGATCCTCCCATTTTCAAAAAGTACAAGAACTTGATCTAATTCATCCTAGAACTAAAGCTATGGCCTTGCAAAGTTGGGAAAAATCACAAAAATTCACTTATGTGCCAAAGAGGGAAACTTGCAAATTCTTGTACCAAGGCAATTTGTGACTTCTAATTGATGTCTAAGCATTACACAAACATCATACATGACATAAAATTCAGAATTTCCCAAAGATTTCTCAAGTTTCATGCCTTGATCATTAAGATTTCTCAAAGGGGCCAAGAACTTCATGATTTGTAAAATCACCCACAAACTTCATTCAACTTGCTGCCCATACCTCAAGTACACCAAATTTTGACATTTTGGCAACTTGCCCATACCAATCAACATAGGCCAGCACCCACTCTCTGACCTATCACATTTTATTATGTGGATCAAAACCAAGCAAAAGCACACAACATTGCAGCCTAACACTTGAGAATACACAGCACACTCAAAAATCCCCAAATTTGCAAAAGCCTTCGAATCTCTTAACTCAACCATCAAACCTTCAAACTTTTTCCACCATTCAACTCCATAAACATCAATGATCATTTCCCACCCTTCATTTTTCCCTAAAACACTCAGAATCAAAAATACGATTTTGACATTTCATGAACTGAACTTCTGCCAACTTCCTCTTGAGGCCATTTAAACTCCAACCAAGCATCACAAGCTCTTGGGGGAATCATTGGAGTGGATTTGAGGCAAAGAACTGGCCAGAAAGCTCTTGTTTCGAAAGCTCAACTTCAGGTAGCCATGGCATTTATTTTTCCAGAACTCTTATTTTATGTTATAGAATGATTCTACATGTTTCACTGATCACCATGATGTCTTTACTTTTGAGAATAGTTGAGAAATAAGCATTTCATAAGCTTCTGAAATTTTTGCCATGTTTTCCGTTTTGCTTCGATTCATGATTTTGATGTTGAATAAATGGATTTTGATGGCTGATTCTTGCTGTTGTTGAGGAGAGGATCATTTATGGAGCTTTAGGGGTCTTGGGGTTGCGTATTGAGGGAGATTGAGTGAGAGGTTAGCCGGAGAAGATGACCGGAACACTATTCCGGTCACCTGAAAGTGTTTAGGGTTCAGATTAGGGCTTAATGACGTAATAAGCGTAGTTTGAATGTGCGTCGTCCATTTGCGCGCGCTGGTCAATTCCCTCCCTTTTTATTTGAATCTGGGCCTTGGGATTTGCTGACTTTCATTTCAAGTCATTTTAATTTCATTTTAATTACATTTCTTTCTACATTTTATTTAAAATAGTAAAACATTTCTAAAAAATTTCATTTTTTGCATCATGTCTTAAAAAAATTTTCTCATTCTGAAAATAATTTTTATTTTATTTTTTGCATAATTTTCGTATTTTTAAAATATTTAAATGTTTATTTTAATTAGTTAATGGAAATTAATTAATTAAAATACCATTTAAGTTTCTAAAAATCACCAAAAAAATCACATTGCATCTTGATACATTTAGAAACATTATCAAACTCTTCACACAAATTTCTTTTTGGTTCTTGACCTATTTTGATATTTTTCTTTGGAATTAGGGTTCTTAAAAGTCAATATTTTTGCCCTAACTTAGAAAAATCCCTTCTGCCTAACCATGAGGAGTTTGATGATGGTTCTTTTTGCATTGCATTCCTCATATCATGTAGTTTCTAGGATAAAATTGGTTTGAATTTATCTTTCATTTTCAATTTGTTGTGCATTTTTCCTTTTGAAGTGCCTTAAAACCCAAGCCAACTTGAGAAAATCATAACTTCCCTTAGGTTAAGATTTAGGTCTCCTCCTTTGGGCAGTGAACTTGTGTAGGGTTAGGGTTCCTTTGATCCTATTTTCAATTTTTTATCATGTCATTTTCTTCTGGTTTTGAATTTTGTATTGCATGTTATGTATAAACCCTAATTTTTGCCTTCATTTGCATTCATCTCTCATATGCTTGCATACATGAACTTGCCATGACATTTTGTGCATTCACATGAATTATAAGACATCTTAGGACACATTAGAATCATGTTTGATCATTGCATCATCCATTTGCCATGTTTTGTATCCATTGCATTTCATAAGTTTCCATGGACTTTCATGCTTCTCTTATGTCTCATTTGCATTCTCATCTTTTGTATGATCATCCACATCTCATGACATACATTTGCATCATCTCTTTGCATCATTTATACCTTGATCATGCTTTTGGTTTTGGTTTGCATCATTGCATCTTTCTCATTTCCATTTCATTTCATTTCCTTTTGCTAACTTTTCAGGTGGTAAGTGCTTTGAGAAGTGAATTTGCCTTCACTTCTCATAACATCTTCTCATCCCCTTTATGCATCATTGCTGCATTTTAATTTTGTATTAGAGTGAGCTTGCTCATTCATGCTCCTTCTCCTCTTTCTTTCTTCAAGTAACTTATCTTCTTAAGTGAAGTAAGTTGTCTTGCTTTTTTCTGCTTAATCTACTTTCATCTGCTTCTTCCTTGGTGGCTTTTCTCTTGAAGATCTTTTGCAAGCCTCATAAACCCTAGGAACCCCCAAGCATGATCACAATTAGGGTTTGATTAGTCCCCCATTAGTTTTACCTTTGTGTCATCTTTGTGTCTTCTCTTCTCATCTCATAATCAGGAACTAAACCTTAAAGGCTTTAAGACTTTGTGATTAAGCTTATGCCTGTATCCTTCTATTAGGATGGAGTGTATAACTTTAATCCTAAGTGTTAAACCCTTAATGTGTTTAAATCCTTTAATCAATCCATCTAATAATCACTAAGACATCAAACTTGTAACTTGGGCCTTGCATTAGGGTTCTAATTCTTCCTTAATTGGTTAAGAAGGACTAACCCTAGTGTTAATGGACAAGTCCCCCTCAAGTTGTCTTACAAACCATAAAATCCACTTCTTAATCTTACCATTAACTAAAATCCACTTTAATAAAGGTTTTGTTTTGTCATGAGGTTAATCCCTAATCATGGATTAAGTTGAGGAGCCTTCCTCAGCTTAAATGTTCTCATCTATTATCCTTCTATTAGGATGGTGTAATGGGTCCATTAAATCCTTGATTATGGCTTAAAATCATTAATTAACACTAAACAAAAACTCCAAAAAACATCTAAATAATTACAAGTAGGTTAATGATCTTAATCCTACATCATGGTGATTAAGTGTGAGGTGTTTACTTCACATTTAAGGTATTCTCATTACCCCTAATTAGAGGGAGGATGTGATGAGTTTACTAACCCTTGGTTTAGGCTTAAGCTCATTAATTTATGACAAACACCAAAAAGAAATAAAAGACTGAAAACACAAAAACAAACAATAATTGTCTCCTCCGGGATTCTTTCCTCACCTCATTCACTCACAAACGAGAACTCGTTTCTTCCGTCTAATGCAAGACAGTTTGCACCTGAGCCAGACAGGTCATACACTTGAGCATAGATAAGTAAGCAGTTCACAAGTCAATTTATCTTTCAGTCTCTTTGAGTCGAACTACGGTGTTCTGACTTCCTCATTGCACGAGAGGATACGTAGGCATAACTTAACGGTTATCGAACAAAAGTCTCTGTATATTCCCCCTCTCTTCCATCATTATTCTTTAAGCCTCATTATCTTGAGCTTTGCACTCTTCCTTTACACTGACACTTCTTTACTGCACTTCACATTTTCTTTCCAGCACTGACACTTGCATTCTTTTCTAGCTTTTGCACACAAATTGCACTGAAACTACCCCTTTTAAACACAAATCTTTCAAGCGTGGATCCCGCCGAGTACGGCGGACAATCTGGGTGCTAATACCTTCCCAGGTTGTAACCAACCCCCTTCCTCAGTTTCTCTGGTTCGCAACCGTCTTATCCATATCTTTCTAGGTTTATGCAGCATTACCTTTCCTTCGGGATAAAAATGCCTAGCTGGCGACTCTTTTCTTTCCAGTTCACCCTTGTGTGTTCTCTCCTTTCGCCCACCGTTCGCGTCTGTACCCTATTTGACTTGGTGTCATTTGGTGGGAGCGACAAATGGGAAAGGTAATGTTGCACAAACCTAGGAGAAAAGGAAAAGGACAAGGCTTTACGAACCAAAGATCTGGGTTCGGGAGTCGGTTACGACCTGGAAAGGTATTAGCACCCCAGATCGTCCGTCGTACCCGACGGGATCCACGCTTGTTTGTTTGTTTCAAAGGGTGAGAGAATAAAGTTGATGTTGAACAAAACTACTACTGGAATGAAATGAGAAATGAGTTGAAAAAGAGAACAAAAAGAAAGAATGAGGAAAATGTAGGGAAAATAATGAATGTGCTCGAACAGGCTCTACCCCGCTGCCTACGTACCTCATCGGGAAAATGAGGATCAGAGTCGACGTAATTCGCCTAACTAAGGCGTGAACTATTTGTTTGTGTTTTTTATGCGCTAGAACTGCGTATGTCTATGCTCAGGTCTTGCAGGATCATCTGGTACGAGTGTGTTTACCGTCTTGCATGCGAGACAAGTCGTCGCAAGTTCGCGTTTAGAATGAATGAGGTGAGAAAAGAAGTTCCCACGGGAAAGTCGCTTATTGTTTGTTGTTTGCTTTTTAAGAGTTTTATATGAATTTGGCACAAGGAAGTGAATTCAAACTCTTTTCCATGGAATATGTACTTGCTACTACATCCCAAGATGGAATAATAGAACAAGCACACCAAGTAAGGAGACTTTATCCAAGACTTGTTTCCAAGGATTAGGGTCTAAGTTCACTAGCTTGTTGAACTTATTACATGTTTTTGTAGCTTTTTTGAAGAAGTGTCTTTTAGATTTTTCTTTGTGAAAATAATCTCTTGTTCAGACTTGTACATCATGCTAGACAAGCCCACACTATTCCAAGATGGAATTATTGTAAGTGCCCCATGGAATAAGGATATACACAAGAGATTCTTTCATGCATTTATTAAGTGTTTTTTTATTTTGTTTGAAGATGAGAGAAGAAGACTCAAGAGGCAAAAGGTCAAAGCTAATGGGGGACTAAGACATAACCCTAAGTTATCTTATTATGTACAAATGGTGATCCTATGGTTTGTGAGGTATTCTAACCTAAGGAGAAGAAAAACAAGTTAGAATTCAACTTACTTCCTAAGGAAGTTAAGTTGAATCTAAAGAACAAAAGGGGACCTATGAACAAAGCACTAAGTGCTAAGGCAAAGACAATTAAATGCATAAGAGATAAGGAATGAAGTGATTACCTCATCTTCCCCCCTACAAAACAAATGTTATCATGATGAAGAAGTATGAACAATTAGGACTTGGCAAATTTCACACACAACTCACACTAGCTAAGGAAAGATGTTAGTGAACTTCTAAGGTTAATACATAAGTCTAAGGCATCCTAATAGGTAACAAACTTAAAAAGTTAGTAGATAAATCAATTCAAAAGTAACTAAAGGGATTAATAGGATTAAATTCAAACTATGCCCTAAAGTATTACTAAACCCTAAGGATGAAATTAGAAAGATAACCTAAGTGTTTACTAAACCAAAAACTCCTAAACTCAAAGGCAAAAGAAAAATCCAGAACGTAACACTATATGGAAGTGAAAAAATGAATAGCTCAAATGGAAAATAAGAGATTCAAGTTAAAGGTATCCAAATGTGAAAATGAAAGGTGGGAGAGTGCATATAGAAGCATAGTTCTAAAGTTGGAACAAAGTGACTTAGAAGAAAATTCAAAAATAACCAAAGAGACTTGACCTACCCATACAAAAACCAGGGGCTTGACAACAAAATAAAATGGAAATTATACTTGGAAAATATTCACAAATGGTGGGTTAAGAAGCTTCCTAAGGCTAGGTGTTCACATTAGGGTTTCTAAAGTCTTTTAGATGGCAAATGAGGTTCAAAAAGAAACAAAAAGGTTCTAAAATAAGATGAACAAGTATAGATGATCACAAAACATTTATAAGACTCAAAACAAGGATACGATGAAATTAATTCATGTGCAAAAGGATTTTGAAGTGCTTAAGATGGAAGGAGGAGGGAGATTAGGTTAAAATGAGACATGTATGACTTAGGACTCAAGGCAAGCCTAAAAATTAAAGGTGAAGACCCAAGGGTTGTAATCAACTTTTTTATACATCCTATAGGACCTAAGAGACTCAAGATTGGGACCTCAAAGTATTGGTATGAAGGCCTTGGGCTAATGGGACCAAAGGAAAGGAATGGAAGGACCAAAAACATGACTTGTGAACCAAGCAGCCTAAAAAATACCAAATGGCCATGAAAATTTATGAAACTTGACACTTGAATAAAAAATCCAGAGAGTGAATTTCACACAAAATATCTCATAAAAATTCCCAATTTTGAGGGTTCAAATGGTGTATGGAAATTGATTAGGGTTTATGAACATGTGTGTGAAAGCAAGGGTTCAAAACATGGCTTAAAGGGACCTAAAAATTAAAACAAAAATATGGTGAGGAAGTTTGATGAATCTTCTGACTAATGCAAAAAGAATGGGATCTTTATGTTTTATGGTTTGGGAGAAAGAAAATGTACAAGAAGATTGGTCAAAAAATGAGAAAATAGAAATTAATTCCATTAAGAAATTAATTCTGATTAAAATATAAAATAAAAATAAGAACAAAAATAATGGAAAATTATAGAAAAATGCAAGGATCTCTCATGAGTTAATTGGGAATTTTTTATGGAGTTTTGCTATTTTTAATAAGCCAAAACGAAAATGGAATTAAAATGAAAAAGAAAATAAAAACAAAATGAAATGGACTGAGTTGCATTGGGCCTTGGCGGTGCAAACAACAACAAAAACAACTAAAATGGGCCTGGTTTATATGCATGGGAGGTGTGGATAGAACACTGAAGAAATTGCTTCACAAATGGTTAGCAGGTGTGTTGCACGTTTCTCATTTAATTGCTGGAGCTTTTATGACCACAGGATGCGAAGAATCTAAAGGTGATGATATGTTCTAACCGTTAAAACCCTAACTGAACCCTTATCGGCCGGAGAAGATTTCAGTCATCTTCTCCGGCCATATCACCGGCGCACAGTTTTATTCTTTCCAGAAACGCATGAACAATATGTCAAATGAAAGCTACACTCATGGAGGTCACGAATCTGAACTCAAAACTCTCACACCATGTCTGAATGTCAAGATTCGAAGAGAAACGTTTTGCCCTAATAATCCTCATATGCCTCTGCAAGGCCTAATTACTAGCCAAATCAGTCCGTTCTTGCTAATTTCATTCTAAATACATAGCCTAAGGTCATTATTCCATGCTTTTCAAGCTTTAAATCAGAAATACAAACATGTATGTGCAGAGCCTTGATTGTTGAGAAAAACCAGAGATGGTGACCTTGCTCTTGACCTTTAGAAAGTGAAATAAAAACTTCAAACCAATCGAACCTTGCTGCAATGTGATGATAACAGAGCTGATAATAAGCTTTCACTTGGAGAATTAACTTCATTCTTTCCTGGATTTTGATCAGAGGATGATGATGAACAAAATCTTGATGCAGAAACCAGTGTATTTGGTGAAGATCAATAGAAAACTTCAACTGAATTTAGGCTAGTGCAGTAGTGATGTAGAGCTGAATCCTCATAAATTGCATACCAATTGATCCATGGTAATGATGTAGGGATGGATGAACATGGAGGAATAAAGAATCTTGATCTTGAAATGGTGAAGATGAAGTTGATGAAAACAAAACTGCACTGCAAATCTTGTGCTAAACTAGAGGAAAGTTCAGAGCATTTTGAGATGTGGTGTGTGTGATTTCGAGCAAATGCCAAATATTAGTGCAATTCTGTTAGAGGTTAGGCTTATATACCTAGGATTAAGTCTAACTAACTCTAGATGATGGTTAGAACTAGAGTTAGTTCTTAACCTGAGGTTAATTGGGTAATTTGAATATGGAGATCAATGACATGAAGTTGTATTGTCTTGGCTCGAATGATTATGTATGGTGATATGCATGTTGCTTACCATGCGGTTGAGTGTAATGATGTATGAAGCTACTCATGAATTCAGTACTTGGAGGGTTCTTTGGCTAGTCACTTTATGGATTACATGGCAGCTTGGGGTGTATGAGCATGTATGAGATGATTGGCCCTCCAAATGAATTGAACTCATGATCCACACCAGCTGCATATGGTGCACAACCTGAATTAGCTTGAACTCATCCTGATATTTGATGGCTTGGAATGCAAGAAAATAGTTGCATATGGTGATCTTCCAATGGAGATTTCCTCATGAATAAGACATCAAATGAGGCAATGTTTGTGATCCAATTGAAGCATATATTTCAGAGAATCTATTTGATGTTCAACCCAAGATGATACATGGTCTCCAAACACCTCAAAAAGACCATTGAAGTTCATGCCATGATGCTGCAAACTTAGAATGCATTGATTGCTCTTGGCCTGGAAAGATGCCTTGTATATTTGTAGTTTGAAGACCTACACTTTTCCTCTCCATAACTTTTAAACCATTGATCAAATAAAAAATCTTTGAACATCAAAGTTGTTGGAAACATGGCAATGAACAACTTTGTAGTTCAAGAAATTTCATTTGAGGCCTCTAACATGGATAAAAATGACTTGCATTGTGGCCCACCACCTGCTTGAAGGAATGTCTTGCCTGGCGTGCGCGCAGGAGGCAAGGCCTGCCTTGATTTTTGCCCTAGCTTGCCTTGATTTGCACCAACATTGAATGATCATATCTCACTCAATTTTGATGTTATGAATGAGTTCCACCTATGGATTTGAAGCTTAAGATGCCCTCTTTAATTGGCTCAAGGTAGAATTTTGATAGCCTTCATATTTTGGGAGAAAGCCTCTCTTGAAAATGCTGCAAAAATGGCCAAAACTTGCCATTTTTGGAAACCCTAATTTTCCAAAAATGGTAAGTTTTGGTTTTATTGATTTATCTTAATTCCTCCATCATTTCTTGATCAAATTTGAACCATAGGATCCTTGTAACCCTAATTTCATGATTTTGATCTCAAAAAGTCAGGAGTTGACTTTTTCCCCAGCATGGTTGACTTTTCCCCAAATCCCTGATTTTCAGTCATCTGGCCAATTGAACCTCTTCCAAAATGTTTCTATGGATGAAATTTGAACCGTAGGCACTTGACATCATATATAAGACAATGGAATCCACTTTGAATCAAAATTTCAATGAGAAGACCAGTAGAAGTGAAACCCTAATTTGGCCCCTTTCATTAGGAGATGTTGCACTGCTTGCATCCTTTGATCAATTCAAATCTTTCCATGGCTTGTGGCTTTAAGTAAGGACTTGTGGGATGTTTTGAACCCTTTGCACAAGGTTGAGAAGCTTTGTGGCCCTTTGGTTGCCTTTGTATAGCCTTCAATTGCTCCAATCAACTGATCACATGCCTATGCCTCAGCTATGATACACATGATACAATGTTTTTTATTATTTTATGAATTTGTTAATGCTAAATGTTATGCAAAATTTTGGAGAAATGAGAGGGAAAATTTTGAGGTATTACAAGTGTGAATGAGCTAGGAGTGTTGATGTGGCAATCCATGTGGCTTTATGAGAATGATATTTGGTCATTGATAATTCCAAGTTGGCAATCCATGTGAAGTGTGAGAATAATTCTTGGCCATTATTAATTCCAAGTTGGCAATCCATGTGAAGTGTTTGTACTACATTGTAGTGGACCCCACTTGCCATTTTTCCTTTTTTGAATATGAAGAAAAACAAAAGAAAAGTAGTACTAATAATAATAAATAATAATAATAAAACTAATAATAATAATAATAATAAAAGAAAAAAAATGAAAATGATTATCAAAAAATAAATTATATTGAATCAAATAAATTGAAGTTAAATTAAATAAATTGAAACTGAAATTAAACTAAAATCTAAATTAACATAAATAAAAAAAATTCTAAATTAGAATTGAGCCAAAATAAAATTTAAATTAAAACTAATTCTAAAATATCTAATATAATCTAAACTCCTATTCTTAAAGCGAAATAAGTAATTCTAAAAAAGTCAAGAATAAAATATGATATTAAAAGTAAAATAAATAGAACTGCATGATTAATGATTAATGGATTAGAATGCAAAAATGACTGACTATTAAATAATTTGATAAAAATGCGCCAGATGAATAAAATTTGAAAAAAAATCCGGTCAAAATTTAGGGTGTGACAGTTGCCCCTATTTAATCTTCTTGAACCTGAATGTATGAATAACAAAGTTTATATTTTTTAACATTCAAGGTAGAAGAGGATTAAATATTAGAATACCTAGAATTTTGACCAGATGCAGATGAAATGCAATGTGAATGGATGTATGAGAGATTGAGTTATGTGGGGAATGATGTTATATGAAACAGGATAACAAGAGAGGATCCCACTAGGAAAAAGGTTTGAGAACACTGAGGATGAAGAAACGGAGACAGGAAGTATTCGAAGTGATAAATCAACAGGTTCAAGTGTAAATGTTGATACTAAGAATAACAAAAGACGGAAACAAAAAGAAATCCAAAGCGTTGGTTCAACTAACACGGGTGAAGTCAAGTTGACAGTTAGGATGACAAGGAAATATTCAAAGTGAATGCGTAGTGGCACGATGCGACCAACTGACACTTAAGAATAAAAACAGAGAAGAAATAACATCCATGGATTTGATTGGACGAAGTCGAATAAAAATAGACATCCATGGATTGTATTGGACGAACTTAAAGTAAGATATTTTCAATCAAAGGCAAGACATTCAATCATAGCTTTAGACAAGGTACATAATATCCAAGAATGGCATTGGAAAAGGTGAGCAATGATTTTCAAGAATGGCACTGAAGGTAAATGAAAATCACTATATTCAGAAATGACACTGAATATAAAGATAAAACTTTCAGGAATGGCACTGAAGGTAAAGGCAAATACCTATATCCAGAAATGACACTGAATAAAGGCTGAGCAATGATTTTTAGGAATGGCCCTGAAGTTAAAGGCAAATCACTATATCTAGGAATGGCACTGGATATACAGATAAAACTTTCAAGAATGGCGCTAAAAGAACAAGATATAGACCCAGGAATAGCACTGGAGGAAAGAAAATATCCAGGAATGACACTGAATATACAAATAAAATTTTCAGGAATGGCACTGAAGTTAAAGGCAAATCACTATATCCAAGAATGTCACTGGATATGCAGATAAAACTTTCAGGAATGACACTAAAAGAAAAAGATATAAACCCAAGAATAGCACTGGAGGAAAGAAAATATCCAGGAATGGCACTGAATATACATATAAAATTTTCAGGAATGGTACTGAAGTTAAAGGCAAATCACTATATCTAAGAATGGCACTGGATATGCAGATAAAAATTTCAGGAATGGCACTGAAGGAACAAGATATAGACCCAGTAATAGCACTGGAGGAAAGAAAATATCCAGGAATGGCACTGATTATACAGATAAAATTTCCAGGAATGACACTGAAGTTAAAGGCAAATCACTATATCCAAGAATGGCACTGAATATGCAGATAAACATTTCAGGAATGGTACTAAAGGAACAAGATATAGACCCAAGAATAGCACTGGAAGAAGTATGCAAAGATCCAGGAACAACACTGGAGGAATAATACAAAGACCCAGGAATAGCACTGGAGGAATAATACAAAGACCCAGGAATATCACTGGAGGAATAATACAAAGACCCAGGAATATCATTGGAGGAATAATACAAAGACCCGGGAATAGCACTGGAGTGAAAGAATATATCCAGGGATGGCACTGGAGTGAAAGAAAGGTAAGTTTTTGGTATGCGCCAAGTAAGTTGGACTTTGACCACAAGGTAAGGTGTTGATAGCAACACAACATATGAAAATGAGGATAAAACACCTTGCTATGCATAGTATATGAACTTGTTATGATGTATGATCAAATGCATGTAATGAAAATGCTGACAACATGGCTTTGACTCTTTTGTGGAGATGACAAGATTGGAAGACCGATTCTTCAACACTGTGAGATCATTGTTATTCTTCTCGAGGACTAAGGATACTGATGTTGAATAGACCTTTTCCACACTAATAAACTATACCAAGTTGATGATCATTGGAGAAGGGATGAAAAGTTTCTTTAGGGATTCTTCCAATGAATTGCCCCAAATAAGCTGACTGTTGTAGATGAGATGATCGTTGCTTCAGCTTGACTGATTCTGAAAATGATTGCCTTATGATGCATGTGTAAGCTTGCCTTAGTATAAGTTTTGTAAAATCTTTTGGATAAACCAACTCCGAGATAGACTTTCACTGAACAACATCCTTGCCCCGATTCTCCACATGGTCTAGAAGGAACTTGCCCCTGATAGGATTACCAGACCAATTCTTCACTATTTGAAATTCCTTGCTAGAAAAGATAGTTTGCGGAAAAAACAATTTATACAATCATGGTAATTAAAAGCAAATGCAACTTTTGAAATCAAAATCATTGTTGGAAGAAAAATAAATGAATCACTTAGTCAAAACACTACGGTTTATGACATTCAGAGTGAAAGGTAAAGCAAAGACATGTACAACACAAAATAACTTGCAAAGATCTTTTTGGAGTCAGTTTACACAACCTTATTATAGTATGCTTTCAGAATAAACTTTGCCTCAATTAGGTCTTTTAAGAGTTGTAACGTGGTCTGGTTCACGGTTTATGAAACAAAGGATAAAGGCTCAAAATTTTGTTTGTACCCACCCTTCTTCGTGATGAATCTCCAGTCCTACATTAAATCTACACACATTTATCTTGACAATGTAAGGGTAAAAATGATGATTTGGGGTTCACTGGAAATGACAATCATTTTATTTGGCTTTGATGGATATTTGTAGTGACCCCTCGATTTTGGACATGGTGGTCACTAAATCTTGTTTGTTTGATGTTGAGGGTTTGAGGGTCTCTTTTGCTTGATTTTTTTTAACTGGTCCCTAACTTTTGCCTAAGTCCCTTTTTTTGTGTTTGACTTAGCGGGATTTTTTTTTTGTATTTTTTTGAAATATTGAAAGCTATGACTATCAAACCATTGGTTGTAATGGATCATCTTGTAATTTGAATGTGTAATCAAAATAATTGGACAACTACCCTGCCCCAGGTTAAACATAAGGGTTTAGATCCGAAAGAAACTCCTACTTCTAGGCTCGAAGTGGGAAACTATTGATTAACTCCTTATCTCTCAAGTGTTTGGGAATTGAAATAATGCATGTACATCATCGACAAGATTTTATCCGAAAGCAAACCACAATCGATATGGGTATTTTTCATCATCCTCCCACACATCTTTGCATAACCAAATTTTTTGAACAAAAGGTATATATGTATTTTTTTTGAAATAGAAAGTGTAAAGACATAAATAAACAGATGAACTGAATTCAAAAGATTGCAAATGCTCATTTCATTAATAAAAGAAGTATAAACATAATTGAAGGGCAAACGGTTGTTACGAATACAAGGAAAATACAAACATAAAGGAAACAAAGGCCTAGTGACTAATCAGTAAACAAGGATGAGGTGTCCTGTCTGGAAACACTGGCTTTAGGGAGAAATGGTTGAAGTTGATTGAAGCTTCAAGTTGCATGCCTTGGCAAAGGATTGTCCTTGACATTTGGATTGGGATCACAGAAGGAGAGGATCTTGTCTCTGATTAACTCTTTCACTCTTGTCTTCAAAGCAAAACAATGTTCCAAATCATGGCCTGCTCCACCCTGATGAAATTCACAATGAAGATTTTCCATGTAGCCTGGTGGGAGAGGATCTGGAGGAGGAGGCATAGGTCTAGTGGTTATCAAACCTCTCTGAACAAAACCAGGATATAACTCAGTGTACGTCATGGGAATAGGGTCAAAGTGAACCCTATCACGATTCTGAGTTTGTCCAACAGTCGGACGTTAAGGAGCTCTAGCTAGTTGAGAAGCAATCATAGGGGCAACAACAGCAACATAAGCTTGATTATCATGTTGAGCCATGTATTGAGGTCTTCTACCCACAGTGAAAATAACATTGGTCTGATCTTCCCTCTTCCTTTGGAAATTCCCAAACAGTTTCTTAGCAGTGTTGGAAGACTCAACAACAGCTTTGGACACTTTACCATTCTTGATTCCTTCTTCAAGTCTTTGTCCAATGGTAACCAAATCAGTGAAAATGGAAGAGACACTTCTGATCATCTTTTCCCAATAAAAGGGAGCCAAAGTATCCATGAACATACCGGTCATTTCTTTCTCAGCTAGAGGAGGTTCAACCTAAGATGCCAACTCTCTCCAATGTTGAGCATATTCCTTGAAGGATTCCCTCTCCTTCTGAGACATATTCTGCAATTGACGGCGATTATGTGTCGTATCCAAGTTGTACTTGTATTGTTTCACGAAAGCATCACCCAAATCCTCCCAGTTATGGATACGATATTTCTCAAGTCCCATGTACCACTTCATAGAGGCACCGCTCAAACTATCTTGAAAACAATGAATAAGTACTTTGTCGTTCTTGGCGTAAGCATCCATCTTGTGATAGTACATCGTTAAATGGAGTTTTGGACAAGTGTGTCCCTTGTACTTCTCAAATTCTGGAATCTTGAACTTGGCAGGCACGATGAGATCGGATACCAAACACATATCACTTGCATCAACATTGAAGAAGTCATTACCCTCTACAGCCCTTAATCGCTTGTCAATAGCTCGATACTGCTCACGACCAACTTCAGGTTCAACATAATCTTCAAGATCATCACCATGAGCACTAGCAACATTGTGTTCATAGGGAATTTGGCTAGTATGAATCACAGGTATGGATTCAGTGAAAATTGGAACTTGAAAAGCGGGTTTGGACGCCTGACCAACCACAGAAGTAGTAATGTGAAGTGGAGAGTAGTTGTGTGGAAAACCAAACTCCGGCCATGTTGAAGGTGGCAACTGGGTAGGCTGAGGTTCGACAACAACATTTTCAACCTCTTGGATCATTGTCCTCTAAGGTGGCTCTCCTCTAGCAAACAAAACTTGAAGCATCTCAGTTATCTTTGTCACACTCGTCTTCAACTCATCAATTTCCATTCGGACCTCAGCATTGTGAACCTTATATTCTGACATCCTGCGTTTGCGGTAAGCTCGGGTTCTGTATCGGCTATGAAGCTTCAGTTTGACAGTTGACAGATAACTGGAAGACAATGACAACTTGAATGAATTGATGAACAGCCCGGGTGTATGAAATAATGCAAATGATGTAGATGGTATGCAATGCCATGCAATGCATATATGTTTAAGATCATAAGCACAAACAGACTCGGAAGCTGGAAATAAATCGAAACTTCCTATTTGGTAGGCTGTAAGAGATTGGTTCTATATTTTGTACCCATAAAACCCACTCACAGGATAGTTTCTACGGTGAAGGTATTAAGAAACTCAAGATCACTGACGTTTATTGTACTAACGCCCCGCTGCAGGCTAGCTGCATTTTGACGATAATAACGATAAGGTCTACCTTGAATGGAGTTCTCATGCTAGGATGACAAATGGGCTAGCCCTCAGAGACTAACACTACACAACTACCAATATTGAAACTGGTTCTAGGGGGTCCCAGATTCACAACCCTTTCATTAATCAAGTCACACGACGGGCTAGCTGCGTTGCGACAAGATCTACAAAAAGTCTAACTATTCGGGGGAGCTTTCATGCTAGACTTGCAAGGAGCAAGTACTTGGAGACTAACACTAATAACTACCAAATTCTAACCTAGGTGTTCCCTCTTTTTTTTCCTCAACTCATCTTTTACTTGTGATATAAACCCAAGATCCCACAAATAAATAACAATCATATAAGAGAAAGTAATAAAGAAAAATAAAACAAGGATAACAAACATAGAAAATACTAAAAGACAAGATCAAACAAATAAACACACAAATCTAAGTTAGGCTCGACCCTCTCTAGCATGGAGATAGTCCCCAGCAGAGTCGCCAAGCTATCTTACCTCGAAAAATACGATCCTCGCGATGGATGCGGAAAGAACAACAAAGTCGCCACCTAATTCTATTTATTCTAATTAAAGAAAAGGGAGATATAGATACAACCTAAATAGGATAAGAAATGGTCAACGAAACCAAATTCTAAGTTTGGGAGTCGGTTACGCAAGGGGGAGGTATTAGCACCCCTCATGTCCGTTGTACTCAACGGGAACCTCTTAGTCTAACTATGCGATTAAATGTTGATCTAAGTCTTTGTCTTCTAAATGGTTTGCTATTATGTTTGTTAAATGAAAAGAAATTTTATTATTATTATTAAGACAACGAAAATATTTTTATTATTGTGCTCACGAAGGATTGAAATCCCTGTGCCTACGTATTCCCTTGTGCAATGGGAAAGTTAGAGCTTCATAGTTCGTGCAACTATAGTTTATGGTTTTTAATGAACAATTGTTTAAAACGCTTTTTGATCATACCTGGAGATCAGGATCCGATACGGCTGGCCTCGAGCGTTGTTGAGGGACGGTTGATAAGGAGGGGAGGGGGGGTGTACCTGCAAGGCACTCTAATGCTGAAGTAAGACACTGAGTAAAGAGTGAGCAAGTACAAGAATTAAGGTCAGAGAATTGAATATCTGACCCTCTTAAATGAGAGGGTTTATATATTAGGCTAAGTTGAAGATTATTGGTCCACACCGTTGCGCGCAGATCGCGGAATCCGTATAGATAGGTAACGGTCAAAACTAGCAGTTGGAAGACTTCGTCTTGGTCGATATGACTTTGGTCGACAAAGACCATTGTTCTCAACGTTGCTCGACGTCGAGCGTGCCACAAAGCTGGTTTGCTTGGCCCAATTCTGGGAGTTGGGTCTGCCCAGAACAGGAGCCCCCCAAGTCGTTGCTCGTGCGGAGGAGCGGCGACTTAGTAATGGTTTCGTGTCCAAGGGTACGCAGTGCGCGGACCAGGAAGTTATCGTTGATGATCCTCAGTAAGCGGGCAGTTGTTTCGTTACTCGACAAGAGGGATATGAAATGAAAAGTTGGCGTGTTTGGGAATTCACGCCTATTTAATGTTCTGACGGCTAGCCTAGGGGCTAGTGCGTAGGTAATTATTGGCTAGGGGTAGGGGTCACGCGTATCTGCACGTGTTCCCTTCCCTATAAATAGGATCCCAAGGCTTTCTTTTAAGATTTTTCGTTTCATCTTCTTCTCCACTGCACTGCTCGTTCGTCAGCCGCTACTCTTAGCCGTCGACCACCGCTTTCAACCGTCGACCACCGCTTCCAAAGTTACTTTCTTCTGCAAATGGCTTCCCAAGCTCAAGGTACAACTTTTATTCATGTTTATACTAGTCATAGGCTTGATATTTAGCAATGTATGCGGAATAGGATAGAGTTTTCGGTAGTTTAGGTTTAAACAAGTAGGTAAAAGATCTTCTGCCACCGTTGTTCGTCGACTACGAACCCTAGTTCGTGGTCGATGCAGGTCCTGGTCGACTTTGACTTGGGACCTGGTAAGTGTCTAGGTTTAGATTCTCTTATCTCCGAAGTCGGGCATTAGCCATTGCCTTGAGCGGTGGTTATCCGGGGGCTATGGCTCGGGACCTTGTTCCTGGGTAGAGTTGCGCCATTTCACTTGTCGAGCGATGGAAAGGTGGATTTGATATTCTTAATCGAATTCACTGACGCCTTTCCTCTGCTTTTCAGGTGAAATTCGCTCATGGACCCGCTTGATGTCTCCTCGGAAGAAGTATCCTCGGAAGACTCTGGTTCTTCCGCATCGGTTCCCTCCGACTCTGGGAGTTCGTCAGGAGAATTAGACGCGAGCACAACGGAAGAGGGAGCTTCTGACTCTGGAGAGACGACGGATTATCCTCGCTGCCCTGAAGACATAAGGACCACTCCTGAAGAATGGGTAGTGGAGGACTTGCTCGACAAAGTATCGTCGTTTTCGAGGCCTCGCGCGGAGCCACTACCTACTGTTGGTGACCTGGAGGATTGGGTCGTCACTTGCCCGGGGGACGACGACCGTATCTTCTCAGATTTTGGTGGTTGCAAATTTCTATGTATGAATACGCGACTTCGGTCCTGGGGGTAACTTTGCCCTTCAGTGACCTGGTTTGCACAGTGCTCGGGCACTTGGGTGTGGCTCCGTCCCAGCTGCACCCCAACTCTTATGCGTTTCTGAGGGCGTTTGAGGTAACGTGTGCCCATCTGGGTGTTGGAGCCACAATTCCTTTGTTCTTTCGTCTGTTTTCGTTGTAACGTCAAGTAGGGCAGGGGACCGACCGAAAGGGATTCGTATCCTTCAAGCAGCGGACCAAGAATTTTAAGGCTCACTCAGAATCTATCCGGGCTTTCAAGATGGACTATTTTTTGATTAAACCGGCGAGCGCGGAAGCTGTGAGGGCACTAAGTTTCTTGGGGATAGACAATGATGAGAATGACGAGCCCAAACTTGATGATCAAGGACAGGTGATTCCGAGGAGGCTTTGGCTATTTCCCTTCTCGTGGAGTTACGCTCACTACGAGCGACCGGTTAGCGAGTTTGTCCAAGTGGGGGACTCTCTGAACGAGGATGATGCGGCCAGCTTTGAGGCCTTTAGGAAATTGATAGCCTCGTTTACCCCGACTCCTTTGCTGGACGGAGAAGGTAAAATAATGTTGGACTAGGACGGGGGAAGATGTGGAACGTCCTCTGATTGACGTCACCTACTTGCTGGCGTGTAATACCGAGCAAGAAGTGTCCAAGTTTTTTGGTATTTGTTTTTATTTCTGTTTGTTACTATGTCTTGATAATTTTCTGTCGTCTGTGACTAATCTTGTGTGCTCGTTTCCTTTCCCTTGCAGGCTCCCTGTCGAACCCTCTTGACAAGATTCAGGAGCGTTTGCGTCAGCAGCAGAAGAAGAGGTCGCGGGTTGTTCAGACCAAGCTGACTGAGACGAGCGGCTCTGGGTCGGGCCCTCTGGTACAAGGTTCTCCGAGCGCGTCCACCGGCTCACTCATGAAAAAGCACAAGTCTGCAGCGACCGTAGACTTGACGGCCAACGCTCCCTCCAAACCGAAGCATGTGTTGCCGCCTTGCTTTGTGAAGCGGAATTTCTTTGAAGGGACGAGCATGGAGGTTGACCGGGCGGACTCCTTGTTTCTCGAGGCAATGGATCGCCCTGCCCGACGGCTGTCTCTGGCCTAGGACGCGAGCGCTGTCATGCGGGTTTTGTCCATGGCCTGGTTGACGGCCGAAGGAAACCCCGGGAAAGAAAGGGAGGTAGCAAAGCTGAAGGAGATGTTGGCTGCAGCCGAGAAGAAGCTGACGGCGGCCTATGAAGAAGCCACTGCCACTGCCACTGCTAAAGAGCTGACCGAGCGAGGGGACATCATTGCTAAGCTGGAGGTCGACAAGAGGAGGGCCTTAGAGCAGAGTAAAAAGTTAAAGGATGCCTTCTGCCCAAAGGAGGACGAAGATGCTAAGACTAAGAGCATGGTGACTAGGGCACAGTTCCTTGCTCGGATCGACCAGGATATGGAAGATCTGAACTCGTCGACTGAGCTCAGTTTCCCAAAGGCTGTGGATCAGATAAGAGCTCTTCATCCCTAACTGGCTTTGGACACCAGCCGAATCAGCTACCTCTACAAAGTCGAGGATGGCCAGATAGTGGTTCCCTCGGACTTGATCGTGGAGGATTCTCAGCCCGGGGCGACTGTTCAGCCCGACCAGTCAGAGGCGCGCCCGAACCAAGGCGAGGGTCAACCTGGTGCTTTGGATAAGGAGGGTAATTAGTTTTGGCCTGCATGCCGTTATTTTGTAACTTAATGTGTTTCTCTTGGGGGCGTGGTCCCTTTTGTATGTAACCATGAACAAGTCGGCCCTTCGGGGTCGCATTTTTGCAGTAAAATTCTATGTTCTTAATGGTCGTTTATTATTTTACAATGTTTTCTGTTTAATTGTGCGTCCGTCGGAGGACTGTTCTCTTTATGTTTTATAAACGCTTAGTGTTTGACATTCTTGTAATGATTGGATGTAATCGAATAAATACGGGGTGTGTGTTTGTGATCCGTTGGTTTAGGGGACCAACCAAATTTTAGAGTCTGGCTCCTGGTCGGTGCCCGGGCCAAGGTAATGGCCCGGGATCCGAGGCTTGAACGTCCCATCGCGAGCTGGGGTTCTGCCTGGTCGTGGTACGTAGGCGACGTCGGACTCGTTTGAGTATCCGCCCGTGCAATAGTTATCTCCTTCTCTTGGAAGGAAACCCTGACAATCATGTTATTTTGGGCTGACGTGCTTGTACCTGGGCACGCAGTTCTTAGTCGGACCTATCGCTCCTCCCTTGAGAGTTGAGCAAGGTGACTTTGTAAGTTAGCTATAATATTGCTTGAGCTTCTCGGCGTTCCACGGCCGAGCAAGTTCTTCCCCGTGTAGATTTTCTAAATAATAGGCTCCGTTTTCGGTTTTTGCCCGGACGCGGTATGGGCCCTCCCAATTAGGCGTAAGTTTTCCTTCGCGGGGGTCTCTGTGATTTCTCCTTAGAACGAGACTACCCACCTCGAACGTTCGTCTTATGACTTTTGAATCGAATCGAGCGACTATTTTCTGTTTGAGAGTGGCCTCTCGGAGAGCAGCTTTTGATCGGATTTCTTCGACCAGGTCAAACTCGTCTCTCAAAGCTTCGGAGTTGGTGTCCTGGTCCATTGGGGACTCTGTTCGTCTGGATCAGACGTGCATTTCCACAGGGATTACTGCCTCGGTCCCATATGCCAACCGGAACGGGGATTCACCGATGGTTGAGTGGGGGTTGGTTATATACGCCCACAGCACGCTGTGTAACTCCTCGACCCAGTGTTTCTTGTGTTCATTTAGTCTTTATTTCAGGCCTCTTAGGATTACCCTATTTGCGGCCTCTGCTTGCCCGTTAGTTTGGGGGTGCTCCACGGAAGCGAAGTGTTGTTTTGTTCCTACTGATGCAACAAATTCTTTGAAGTGTCTATCTGTAAACTGGGTACCGTTATCGGTCACAATGGCGAGCGGTACTCCGAACCGGGCGAGGATGTTTCTCTTGAAGAAGCGTAGTATGTTGAGCGCAGTAATTTTGGCTAAGGCCTCAGGGGGAAGATAGTACCTGATAGTACCTGGAGATCAGGATCCAATACGGCTGGCCTCGAGCGTTGTTGAGGGACGGTTGATAAGGAGAGGAGGGGGGTGTACCTGCAAGGCACTCCGATGTTGAAGTAAGACACTGAGCAAAGAGTGAGCAAGTACAAGAATTAAGGTCAGAGAATTGAATACCTGACCCTCTCAAATGAGAGGGTTTATATATTGGGCTAAGTGGAAGATTATTGGTCCACACCGTTGGGCGCGGATCGCGGAATCCGTATAGATAGGTAACGGTCAAAACTAGCAGTTGGAAGACTTCGTCTTGGTCGGTATGAATTTGGTCGACAAAGACCATTGTTCTCAACGTTGCTCGACGTTGATACGTGTTTTTCGCAAGTATACGAACACGTCAGAGTAATATAAAAGATTGTCGAATCCACAGAGACCAAGTGTCAATCTATCGTACCTGTTGTTATGGTGTGTATCTAAGGCAATTGAATATAATGGTTTTAAGGAGTGCGCAATGGTAAATAAAATGGTAATTTTAAACAATTAATAAAGACAGGCTCGAATGTAATTCACGTAATCAATTGATATTCCGGTACTTGTTAATAGAACTACTTATGGGCAATGTTTTCCACTTTGAAAAGAACTAATTTAACAGGAACTGTCGCTTTCACGAATTCAGAACCGAGTTGTACTCTCTAATCAACCCCTCCTATTGTCACGGATAAAAAGGTGCGTACTGTGTTAGATAGTAAACCTATTTTTAAGAAATATAGTATCTTAACTAAGTTGAAAAGTACTTTAACCTGGATTTCTTAGCAAAAAGAGGTTCTCACGAACCAGACTCTAAACTTCTTAACGCGTCCGAAAATCGTTTTAAAATCCCTTTTCTTTTTAATCTAAAAACTCCTAATGAACTAGACAAAGCTCTTTTGGCTGTTTTTTAAATAGTTAAAAACAATTAAACTTATATTGAAAGTTAAAATAGCCCTTAAGCATTTCTACGAACAATTGTACGGATTACTGGTTCAATTACGATCCTTACATTCTAACCTTTATGGATTTAGTTAGACATGGTAAAGTAAAAGTTATTTTTATTAATTTTCATAAAAGTAATTAGTGTGAGTGTGGAAAGTAAATAAAATTAGTGCGAGTGCGGAAAGTAAATGAAAATAGTGCGAGTGCGAGAAATAAAGGTATTTAAAGCGAGTGCGGAAAATAAATGAAAGTAGTGCGAGTGTGAGAAATAAATAAAGTAAAGCGAGTGCGGGAAATAAATAAAGTAAAGCAGTGCGAGAAATAAATAAAAGTAAAGCAATGCGGAAAAATAAAATACGAATTGGAATTAAAATGGCGGCAGGATTAACTTCCTCCCAGAGTGCTCCAAAACTCGATCACACAGACGTATACAGACTCGATCACTCGATTGCAGTAACACCCCGATGTGGAATGATAACTACTTTAAAACTGATATATGCCTAAGAGATTCTAATTTTGGATGAAGAAAACGAAATTCTAAAGTCCTATTTATAGGCAAATCTTAAATGGGAAATGACCAGGATGCCTCCCTTCACTAAAAAGTGGAGGGAACCACTTTTGCCTTGTGGCGCCCGCCATGAGAGCAATATGGAAGAAGAAAGTGGGGATCATGGGTCTTGGCAGTTGTGGAGTGGTCTTGAGACATGGCCACGTCATGGCAGACCCCATGGCGGATGCCGTAAGTGTAAAAAGCTGAATTTCTTGGTTTTCGTCCGTTTCCACTCCTTTTTCGCTCCTCTTCTCGATTTAAGCCCTGATTACATAGAAAACCTGAAAATAAAGAAAAACAAAGTAATAACATAACAAAATAACAATAAAAGCTAAGAATGCATGTGAAATCGGAGTCAGAAATACGGTGAAATTTAGTGTTATCAAATCCTCCCACACATAGACCTTTGCTTGTCCTCAAGCAAACATTAAAGCTCGAAAATGAAGAAAACTGGTGTCAACACGTGATTTGGGCTAATGGGCTTCTAAGTTCAAGTTAGGATGCAGTGACAGGTACTAACTAAGTGAACCAAGGGTACCATAATAACACAGACACAGATTTCAATCCTATATTAACCACCCCATGTCATCCCACAATACCTAGGCCTATCTTCTCATCTCTTTTTGGGTCCTTTTCATTCAGGCGCAATCACATTAAGCCCGTTATCCGTATATGCTTCATAGTAGAGTGACCGGTTAGTGATTCTGATCCATAACATAAGGTTTCTGGTACATAAGCATGTGTAAACCCATTTTTATTTTGCCTAAATGTAGCTGTGGGGGATCAGATCGTAATCCGCCCTACCAAGTTCAGTGCTAGATACCTCTGAACCAACTAACAATAGGTGAGTGCAATTTTTTTCTTTTTGTGGCAAAAAAATTTTTCTTCTCTTTTTTCGGTTTAAATGACTTTGTGAGGGTCACCTATCCCAGAGTTTGCCTTTTTCTTTTTATATTAGTACTGGATCATTCACTTATGTTCATCGACCCCCTACGTAGAGCATGCTTAGGCCGGAGCTGACTGCTAGAATAAACTACTTAGGACAATTTTTGAATGATAATAAAGGCCATGGTGTGCGGGGTTTAGGAGTGATTCCTATATTCAAGAGGTCTATGGTGCTACAATGGTACTGATGTTTCAAAAAGTTGACCTAAGTCACCACATCCTAATCCAAACCTGTCTCAAAGCCCAAAAAACATGTGAAACAACATTGTTTTCTTTTTTTTAAAAAAAAAATTGGTAAGGCTAAGAAAATGGGAAAAAATGAGGATGTACTAAAGATACATTATACTGGTGACTCGTCAGACTCATGCATTATCTAAGAAAAGTTAAACTAGATAACTTACTGAAAAGGGAAATAACAGAAAGCAAATAAATAACTAGAAAGGGAAATGACAGAAAGCAATAAAATCCCCTCCCACACTTAAATCAAACATTGTCCTCAATGTTTCGAAATAAGATAAAGAGGGTAACCTGGAAAACTACTGCGGAGGAGCACCGGTGCCCTCGCCGTCCTGCTGTGATGGTCTGGAACGATGGGATCTACTGCGCTGCTGGTCCCTCTGGTCAAGTCGTGCTGATAAGGCAGCCTGGGCACCCCTGACCTCTCGAAGGTTACCTAGGATGGAACCCTGAGTGGCCTCCATAAGCTGGTGGTGCCGGCGGTTGACTTCTCGCTGACGGGCCTGATCTGATGTGATGTCGGTCAAGGCACGACAAATGTTACTGTAGGCACGATCCGATACCGATCGCGATTGTTGCATGAAGCTCATGATGTCCGTCAGTTGTTGTGAAATGGTAGAGAGTAGGTCGTCTCGCCTTTCCTCTCTAGCCGTCATATCACGCCACATCTCCTCAGTGACATAGAATCCAGGAGCAGCACCTGCAACAGGGTTAGAGGAAGATGGTGCAGTGTGTGACTGTGAAGGATGATGGAGGGCACGGGTAGCATTTTCTTCTTTCTTCTAAGGCACAAATAATTTTTTTTTCCGACAAAAATAAAATAAATTAAAAGAAAAGAGAAAAAATGAGATTAGTGCATGAAATATTATATAAGATAAAATCAAAGTACATGAAAAAAGAAAATGTAATAGATAATATAAAATATGTCTGGAGATGCGAGAAATGAAATAAAGTATGAAAAAGAAATTAAATACTAGGGTAATAGCGTCAGTGTAAAACGAATCATGTGGTAGGCTTCTCTTCCTGGTTTGATCCACGAATCTCAGTTATCTCCCTCCGAAGCTCTTCAATCTCCTGATATAGAGCATCGGCCCCTGAGGCATGAGTGAGATCAAATACCTGGATCTGTAATTCCAAGTCCGCTACTTCCTGCTTGAGCAGGGCAGTCTCCTTGCGGAGCTCATAAATCTGAGTTTGTAGATCAGGCGGCTGCAAAGACATATTGTTAGACATAACAGTGATTCGGGGAGAAAGAGGTGTAGTAGTGTACTCAGCGGCGGGAGGTGATTTTGGCTCTTCGACAGTCTCTCCATAACCCTCTAAAGCATAACTCCAATTAGCAGGGTCGTGGACACTAGTCATCAGCGGGTCTGGTAATGTAAAGTAATGTATCACTTCGCCGTCGATTAGTAATCTAAACGTGTTGGGCTCAAAAGAGGCCCTCCTCATCAGTCCTGTGTCAAGACAAAAGTCAACATCCAGGGTGGTGTAGCATCAGAAGGTCCTGAGGTGCAATAATTTGCGAGACAAACCCAATGCAGTTGCTATCTGTGTAACAATCCCACCGACATGTATAATTCCTACAGATGATCTGGCGACACTGGCAAGGCCCTTCAACAGAAAGTTGCCACACGCAACTGGGCGTGACTGAGTCACACAAAACAGTAGGAAAATCTCCTCTTCACTCAGCAGAGTCTCTGTGTCTGGCAAACCGAGGAAAGAGTGTGCTAGAATCATCTGGAAGTACCTTAACGAAGGGTTGTGGATTACCTGAGAAAACTGAGTGGAAGGATCTTGGCTCCCTCCACCTGAGATGTTAGACCAAAACTTTTCCACTTCTCTGCTCATAAAATACCCCATCGGTGTCTCTGGAATAACATCAGGAGTAGTCTGAAAACCTAGTAAATCACCAAACTCTTTATGAGAGAAGGAGTAGTCAGTCCCGAACAACCTGAAAACAGCATGTCCATCGGGCCCAGCCCAAGGATCATAGTGAAACAAGCTGAGGAACTCTAGAGTCAAGTTCTTGTAAGTGTTGTTCATATCGTCAAACTGGTCCCACTGGAGTTGGTGGCATAAGAATCTGACGCTTGGCTCTATCCCCAAGGCATCCATGCAATCTTGGTCTGGGTACCTGGTAAGTGCCATAGGGCGTCTCATGTGGACATATTAACGCTCTCTCTATGCGTCATCTCTAAAGGCCACGTGCATGTCATCGGGGTTCTGCATTCTGCACAAGGTTAGCAAACAAGTCCTGAAATCACATAAAACATTCAATCGTTAGTCCTAACATAATAATAAAGTAAACAAATTAAAATAAAGGAAAAATAAATAAATAAAAAGTACGTAAATAAGAAAACCATGGGTTGCCTCCCATGCAACGCTTGTTTAACGTCATTAGCTCGACGACCGAATTTTATACATCATTTGAAGGATATGGTGGATCACTCAGAGTATGGCATGTGTATGTTGTTGGGATGTCACCTCCTTCGTAGGGCTTCAACCTATGTCCATTGACGATGAACAGTTTACATGTTTGGTTCTTGATTTCAATAGCACCAGATCTTAGAATCTTAGATACTTCGAAAGGGCCAGTCCATCTCGAACGAAGCTTCCCTGGAAAAAGTCGTAACCTAGAATCGAACAGGATAACAGGATCTTCTATTTTGAAGTCTTTTCTTATGATTCTTTTGTCATGCCAAGCTTTTGTTCTTTCTTTGTATATGATGGCATTTTCGTAGGCAGATTGTCTGAGCTCTTCTAATTTGTGGATATCAAGGATACGTTTTTCACCAGCAGTCAAGTAATCCAAATTCAAAGTTTTGATGGCCCAATAGGCCTTATGCTCCAACTCAAAAGGTAAGTGACATGATTTTCCATAGACCAGTTGATAAGGGGTTGTTCCTATAGGGGTTTTGAAAGCAGTTCTATAGGCCCATAATGCTTCTTGAAGTTTCTGCGACCAATCTTTTCTAGATATAGAGACAGTCTTCTCAAGAATTTGTTTGATCTCCCTATTAGATACTTCCACTTGTCCATTGGTCTGTGGGTGGTATGGTGTTACTACTCTATGCTTAACTCTATACTTTCTTAAAAGTTTATCAAATATTCTCGATATGAAGTATGATCCTCCATCACTTATGACTAAACGGGGGGTTCCAAACCTGGGAAATATATAGTTTTTGAATAATTTGATGACTACAGTGGTGTCATTCGTGGGTGCGGCGATAGCTTCAATCCATTTAGACACGTAGTCAACAGCTACTAAGATGTACTGATTTCCTAAAGATGGTGGGAATGGTCCCATAAAGTCTATACCCCATACGTTGAAGAGTTCTACTTCTTGGATATTTCTTAGAGGCATTTCATTACGTCTTGAAATATTTCCTGTACGTTGGCATCTGTCACATTTGACAATGAAAGCATGGACATCACGCCACATGGTAGGCCAGAATAGGCCAGCTTGAAGAATCTTGGCGTAGGTCTTAGATGTGCTTGCATGTCCACAATAGGGTGCAGAGTGACAATGCTCAATTATATTATGTACCTCTTCTTCTGGAACACAACGGCGGAAAATGCCATCTTTACCTCTCTTGAAAAGAAGTGGTTCGTCCCAATAGAAGTTTCTCACATCACTATAGAACTTCTTCTTCCAGTGGTAATTTAGATCTGGGGTATGATGTCAGCGGCTAAGTAATTAACAAAATCTGCATACCAAGGTACATTACTTACGGCTAAGGATTTATGAGAATGCTCATGTGGGTCTGGGTTATCATTTTCAAAAGTTTCTAGTTGGGCGATCAGTCTATCATGGGAAAAATCGTCATTTATGGGTATTGTCGCTCCCATTATATGAGGCTAGGTCAAATAGGGTACAGACGCGAACGGTCGGCGAAAAGATAAAGGAATGAATAGAGTCGCCAGCTAGGCATTTTTATCCCGAAGGAAAGGTAATGCTGCATAAACCTAAAAAAGATGGATAAGACGGTTGCGAACCAGAGAAACTGAGAAAGGGGGTTGGTTACAACCTGGGAAGGTATTAGCACCTAGATTGTCCGCCGTACTCGACGGGATCCACGCTTAAAAGATTTGTGCCTTAAAGGGGTAGTGTCAGTGCTATTTTGTGTATCAGATCCGGAAAGAATGCAAGTGTCAGTGTAAAAGAAATGTGGAGTGAAATATATGAAGTGTCAGTGTAAGAACAGGAGTATGAAGCTCAAGACTTTGAGGGTTAAAAGAATGATACTGGAAGAGGGGGGGATATACAGAGACTTTTGTTCGATAACTGTTAAGTTATGCCTACGTATCCTCTCGTGCAATGAGGAAGTTAGAACACCGTAGTTCGACTCAAAGAGACTGAAAGGTAAATTGACTGATGAACTGCTTGCTTGTCCATGCTCAAGTGTATGACCTGTCTGGCTCAGGTGCAAACTGTCTTGCATTAGACGGAAGAAGCAAGTTCTCGTTTGTGAGTGAATGAGGTAAGAAAAGAATCCCGGAGGAGACGATTATTGTTTGTTTTTGGATTTTCAATCTTTTATTGCTTTTTGAAGTTTGTCATAAGAAAATGAGCTTAAGCCTAAACCAAGGGTTGGTAAACTCATCACATCTTCCCTCTGATCAGGGGTAATGAGAATACCTTAAGTATGAAGTAAACACCTCACACTTAATCACCATGATGTAGGATTAAGATCATTAACCTACTTGCATTTATTTAGATGTTTTTAGGAGTTTTTGTTTAGTGTTAAGTAATGAGTTTAAGCCATAATCAAGGATTTAATGGACTAATTACACCATCCTAATAGAAGGATAATAGATGAGAACATCTAAGCTGAGGAAGGCTCCTCAACTTAATCCATGATTAGGGATTAACCTCATGACAAAACAAAGCCTTTATCAAATGGATTTTAGGTAATGGATGAGATTAAGAAGTGGATTTTATGGTTTGTAAGACAACTTGAGGGGGACTTGTCCATTAACACTAGGGTTAGTCCTTCTTAACCAATTAAGGAAGAATTAGAACCCTAATGCAAGGCCCAAGTTACAAGCTTGATGCCTTAGTGATTATTAGATGAATTGATTAAAAGGATTTAAACATATTAAGGATTTAATACTTAGGATTAAAGTTATACACTCCATCCTAATAGAAGGATGCAGGCATAAGCTTAATCACAAAGCCTTAAAACCTTTAAGGTTTAGTCCTTGATTATGAGGTGAGAAGAGAAGACTCAAAGATGAAACAAAAGAAAAAACTAATGGGGGACTAATCAAACCCTAATTGTGATCATGCTTGGTTGTTCCTAGGGTTTGTGAAGCTTAAGAGAGAAAGAATCTTCAAAGATCCACCAAGGAGAGAAGCAGATGAAAGGGGAAAGAAGCAGAGAGAAGCAAGACAACTTGCTTCACTTAAGAAGACAAGTTGCTTGAAGGAAGAAAGTGGGAGAGAGCATGAATGAGCAAGCTCACTCTAATACAAAGATAAAATGCAGCAATGATGCAATAGAGAGATGAAGAGAGATTGTGAGAAGTGAAGGCAAATTCACTTCTCAAGTACTTACCACCTGAAAAGTTAATAACAATAAGATGAAATGCAATGAAAATGAAAATGAGGTGAAATGCAATGATGCAAACCAAAGTCAGAAGC
This sequence comes from Lathyrus aphaca, assembly GCA_963966055.1. Classification (NCBI taxonomy): domain Eukaryota; kingdom Viridiplantae; phylum Streptophyta; class Magnoliopsida; order Fabales; family Fabaceae; genus Lathyrus; species Lathyrus aphaca. The sequence goes on from OZ014523.1 coordinate 75,019,193, forward strand.
ATGAACATGATGTTAATGATACTAAGAGATGATGCAAACACATGGCAAGAGTTGTGGATGATCATACAAGGATGAGGATGCAAATGAAGCATGCTCTGAACCATAAAGATTCATGAAAGTTTATGAAATGGAAAGAATGTATAACATGGAAAATGAATGATGCAATGATCAAACATGATTCTAAAATGTCCTAAGATGTTTTATGAATCATATGGATGCACAAAATGTCATGGAAAGTTCTTGAATGCAAGCAAATGAAAGATGGATGCAAAGGAAGGCAAAAATTAGGGTTTACACACAATATGCAACAACAAATTCAAAACCAGAAGCAAATGTCATGATAAAAAATTGAAAATGGGATCAAAGGAACCCCAACCCTACACAAGTTCAATGCCCAAAGGAGGGGACCTAACTCTTAACCTAATGGGAGTTGTGATTTTTCTAAGTCAACTAGGGTTTCAAGGTACCTCAAAAGGAAAAATGCACATTAAATTGAAAATGGAAGATAAATGCAAATTAATTTTACCCTAGAAACTACATGCTATGGAGGATGCAATGCAAGAAGAATCATCATCAAACTCTTTATGGTTAGGCAGAATGAATTTTTTCAAGTTAGGATCAAAATATTGCCTTTAAACAAATTTAATTCCAATGAAAATTATCAAAATAGGTCAAGAACCAAAAGGAAATTTGTTTTGAGAGTTTGATAATGTTTCTAAATGTTTTAAAATGCAATGTGAATTTTTTGGTGATTTTTAGATACCTAAATGCATTTTTAATTAATTAATTTTCATTAACTAATTAAAAATAAACATTTAAATGATTTAAAAATGATTTTTTATGCAAAAAATAAAAATAAAAATATTTTTGGGTTCTGAAAATTAATGAAATGTTTGACAAAAAAAATCAGAATTTTTCAATGCATTTTTCTATTTTTAAAAATTCGTGGAAGTTAAATATAAAACAAATGAATTAAAATTAATTAAAATGGAAAGTAATCTCATCCTAAGGCTGATATTCAAATTTGGGGAGGAATGCTTGACCGCACGCGCAAATTGAGGGTCAGGATTGACTCTGGTCAAATTAATTTATTAAACCTAAATTAAACTAATTAAAACGAATTAAGAGTTAATTGTGGAATCTGAGCCATTCATCCCTTAAACTAAACACGATCCAAAGGCCCACAATGCATCTGGAGACTAAACCCTAATTAGGGTTAATGACTTTCAGGTGACCGGAGGGAAGCTCCGGTCATCTTGTCCAGCAGGGCAAAAACCCTAGCTTCTTCTACAGGCCACCCCAACCTAAATTAACTGCCCAGAAACGTTCCCCTACCCAAACTAAACCTAAATCCATCATCAAACACCATTTATCAAGCATGAACAAAGAGAATCGAAGCCAAACACTTTCACGGGCAAAATTTCAGAGAGGCACAAAATGCTTATTTTCACACCATTTTTAAATCTAAAAACATCAGAGTGATCCTCATGATGTGTACTTTCATTTTGTAACAAAAAAAGCAAGCTCTGAAAAGTTTGAAGTTTGAAACTACCTGAGGTGAAGAACTGTGAATATGAGCTTTCAAGGCCTTTCTCTTATGCAAAGTGTCTCCCCTGAACCTCCTGAGATCAATGGAGTGCTCAAAATCTCTTGTTGGTGGCTGATTTGTGAATTTGAGTTCTGGTGTGGCAGATTTCACAGTTGAGCTATAGGGGGTTTCAGGTTGTTTTAATGGTGGGCTTTTGTTCTATGGAGGATGTGTGGTTCACTAGTGAAGAAAGAATTGAGGTTTGATGGCTGTGTAAGGAATTTCGAAGAGAAAGAGTTCTTGACAGTTTTTGGGGATGCTGGATTGTGGGAGCTTTCTGGCTTGTGTGTGTCTTGCTTTGGGATGCTTGAGGTCCACATATTAGACTCTGATTGGGCAGAGAGTTGTTGGTGGCACAGTGTGATTGGCATGGGCAAAAATGCAAAAGTCAAAAGTTTGTGTACTACAAGCATGGGCTGGAACAGAAGTGGTTCAATGGGGTGTCTTGCCTCAGCATAGTTTGTGGTGAGCCCTAGGATCAAAAAGATGCAGCTGGATGGCTTGGATAGCAAGATGGCATGAGTTTTGCATTTTGTCCTCTTTGAAGTTTCTTGTGAACCAAGGCATGAAATCTTACAATTTCTTGGGCAATTTGTAGCAAAGTGAGTTGTGTGATGTTGTTATGATGTTTTGATACCAATTAGAGTCCAATTCAAGCATGAAAGGTTCCTTTTGCAAAGTTTCAATTTTGAAGCCTTAATGAAAAAATGCCTTATGCAACTTGTAATCCAAGGCATGGAAGTGAAAAATTCTTGGCACAAATCTGACTTTTAAGCATTGCAATGTGTTTGTATGGTGATGAGAAGCCACTTTGAATTCACATTTGGCCTTGGCATGAGGTTTTGCAACTTTCCTTCTTTGGTGTAAAACTGAAATTTCAATGATTTTATCCAACTTTGACAAGCCATAACTTTTGATCCAAAATGAATTAGAATGAGTTCTTGTACTTTTTGAAAATGGGAGGATTCAATCTACAACTTTCATGACCAAAGTTATTTCATTTGAAGCATTTTTGAATCAAAAAGAGGAGGTTGAAGAACTTTCCCAAAATAGCAAGTTTACATTATAAGTCACTTTCCCAAAAAGGCAACTTTGCAAATGGCTTGAAATTCTTTAATTTTGTGAACTTATAACATCTTATATGATCAAATAAAGATCATACACAATCAAAATGATGGAGAACACCCTTTGGTTGGGTCACTGGGGGCCTCAGGTGCCCTGATTTTGCACTGACTTGCTCAAGAAGTCATCCTTTGATCAGATGCCTTCCCCATTGAATTTCTTCATGAAAATTGATATGCATGACCCTCATAACATATAGAGACCAATAGAAACAAAAATAACCAAAAAATCTGGAGTTATGGCCTCTGAAACCAAAACCCTAATTCTAGGTCATTTGTGCAGTTAAGCCTGGCTCTGCTTCCATGCCTTTCTCAGTTCTTGTGATTCTTGGACTTTCTTGACTTTGTGAGGGTATAAAATGATGCTTGAACATATATGGACCCCTTTGAAGTGATTGAAGACCTTTGGAGTGGCTCAGATAGCTCTTGGATGGCTCAGATCACAAACCCTGGATGCAGATGGCTTTGAATCAATGCAGTGAATCAAAAATGCAATATGAGATGCTATGGTTGAACTTATGCAAATGAAAAGAGTCACAACCCATGGTGTGAATGGGTGAGGGAAAATTTGGGGTGTTTACAGCTGCCCCTATTCAAGCATGAGTTAGCTGTGTAGGATGTAAGCCACGGCTTAACAGGCAAACAAGATAACTTGTGGTTGAATACCAAAGACAGTCCAAAATTTGCACTCACTGAATGAAGAAGAAAAAGGATATAGATTGTAAAGGAAAATAAAGTATGATTATAAAGGGCGAGCGACAGAGGACGACCGTCGAGCAGAGGACGACTGCTGGGGATAAAGCGATGACGGGGACGACCGACATGCTGGGGAAACAGAAAGATATCATGATGGGGACGACCATCAAGTAAAGAAACAAGATTCTCTGGGGATTAACGGTAAACGATGGGGACAGCCATCGGGTTGAAGAAATAAGTGAAACAGATGATGAGGTACGGTCATCAAAGGTGAAGGACGATCACCTAGCAGGGGACGGCTGCTCTGTTGGGGATAAGGATGAGGGACGGTCATCCAAGGTGAAGGACGATCACCCGGCAAGGTACGGTTGCCAAAAGTATCACGACATAGGACGAATGTCGGATAGAAAAGATCGACGATGGGGACGACCATCGGATAAGCATGATGAAGGACGGTCATCAAGAGGTGAAGGACGATCACCTAGCAGGGTACGGCTGCTCTCAGGGTTTATCATGACATAGGACGAATGTCAGATAACAAGATCAACGATGGGGACGGCCATCGGATAAAATGATGAAGGACGATCATCAAGAGGTGAAGGACGATCACCTAGCAAGGGACGGCTACTGAAAATATCACGACATAGGACGAATGTCGGATAGGAAGGGGTTCTAATGAATAGAGACTCCGTTGGGGATGATGAAGGACGATCATCAAAAGGTGAAGGACGATCACCTGGCAGGGTACGGCTGCCGAAAATATCGTGACATAGGACGAATGTCAGATAAAAAGGAAATAATTCATCGGGATTTACTGGGGACTCTTCCGGGGAAGGGTAGACACAGACGAATGTCTAAATTCGAGAAAATATAAGTGCTTGACACGGTGTATAGATTAAAGATGCGGAGGAGCATCCTTAAGACCATGATACGGACGAGTACACAAGATACGGACGAGTATCGGTATGAGTGAAAAGTAATGGATGAGACACAGACGAGTGTTTAACTTGCTGGAGAGAGCACGACACGGACGGGTGCCGGAAGAAGTGTATTATAGACAAGTATTTGGTAACTATGCTGGGAAAGGTGACACGGACGGGTGTCGGAAAAAAGTGTATATATATGTGTATCTGTGTAGTGAGTGCAAAAGGTGGCGCTTTGGCTTTTTGCTGGGGATATGACACAGACGAGTGTCAAGAAGCATTTGTAATGTATAAGTGTCTGTATGTAGAGAATGCTCGGGCGATTTGCTGGGGAATGATGACACGGACGGGTGCCAAAGAGGAGTATGCATCTGTATCTGTGAGTGTAAAGGAAAATGCCTTAATGTTCTGCCGGGGAGTTTTGAGAAGTATTTGGTATTTTACAAGTGTTTGATTCAGATCATGGCTTATGATTTATGCAATATGTTTGATTTTTGCCGTAATGCTCCGTGTTAGACGGAATGCTACGCTCTGTGGGGGAAATATGATGCAAACGCTATGATTATGCAAAGATACCGATCCGGGATCCGGATCCCGTTGCTGTGAAGATCTCTGGTTGATCTGCTTGAAGTGGACATCCCATCTGGGGATGAGATCATTGGTAGATCTGACATATATGACTCTGCATGGGGAAGTAGGTCATTGATAAACCTATATTGGTAATGAGGGACCGATCTGGGGTCTTTAGAAGCTTTCGTCGCTCTGTCGTTGCTCTTCTGGATATAAGTTGAAACTCTGCGGGGCTGGTTCCCTGTCTAGCACTCGGCTGGGGAGGAAGAAAGGTCACTAAAAGATCCTCCTAGAGATTTTTGTGGGGATCCTACTGAGGATGATACTTGACAACTCAGCTGGGGATATGAGCACCTTCTGGTACTGCTCTGCTGGAGGAGCGATGCCTGGCAACTCTAACGGGGAGAAAGCATCTCGGGTGCCGCTTGGAAGGTGTGTTGAGGAACTGACGATCTGGCAGCCTACTGGGGAGAAGCTTTCATGCCCCATGTTGTGCTCTGAACACCTGCAATCCTGTATGACAAAGAAACGTACAAGTTCCCCGAGGTATCCCTTACTGGATTCCGTCATAGGAGTTTAGACACTCCCGGGAGCAAATATATTTCCTGTAAGCACGTATTTTTAGAAGGGAAGCATCTGCATTTATGAAATCAATATCTTATGGACATCGGACATTTTGCAAATGAAAAATAAAATGTACGAGACAAAATATGATTGAAAATCTGATTTTATTATTTTATGCGCCCTGAATTGGCAAGATACAGTCAAAGGAACAGATCCCCTGAAATGAGGGAATCGCTACAAATTGAGAAATAAAAAGGCAGTGGCAATGTTGATGACGCTTTAAGGAGCTTCCCTTTTTGCTATGACTCGTATGACGTTGACGTTCTTCTCATCTTGCTTTTGAAGAAGGCTGATTCTGACCGATGCTTTAACCCTTCGAAGTTTGCTATGTTGTAAGTGATACAGACGAATTCAGAATGCAGTTGTTCGCTTATCCCCTTATTTTGCGTGGATCGCCCTTTCGGGGTTTCAATCCACCGGGATACCCATTTTTGCCTGAGCTGTCCAATGTGGCTTTTCAACTCAGCGGGTGTACATTTTTTTATTTATTTTCCCTTATTTTTGCCCGAGTCTTTTATTCTGTTTTTGACTCGCCGGGATGCCCTATTTTTTCCTGGACTTACATTCTGTTTTTATGTCCAGCGGGTCATTTTATGCGAAGTATTTTTAACTGCATCTGAATTCACAGGGGATAAGAAATTTTCACCATCCATAGTAGTGAGCATCAGTGTTACACCAGAGAAAACTTTCTTTACTATGAATGGACCATCGTAGTTCGGAGTCCACTTGCCCTTGTGGTCTGTATGAGGAGGGAGGAGTCTTTTCAGCACAAGATCTCCTACTTGGTACTCTCGTAGTCTGACCTTCTGATCGAAGGCTTTCTTCATTCTCTTCTGATATAACTGCCCATGACAGATTGCAGCCAGTCTCTTTTCTTCGATCAAATTCAATTGCTCGTATCGGGATCGGACCCATTCTGCTTCATTCAGTTTAACATCCATCAATACCCGTAAGGAGGGTAATTCAACTTCAATAGGTAGGACTGCCTCCATACCATATACAAGTTGATACGGTGTTGCCCCAGTGGATGTTCTGATTGATGTTCGGTACCCATGCAAGGCAAACGGTAGCATTTCATGCCAGTCCTTGTATGTGACTACCATCTTCTGCACAATCTTCTTGATGTTCTTGTTAGCTGCCTCCACAGCGCCATTCATCTTTGGCCTGTAAGGAGAAGAGTTGTGATGTTGGATCTTGAAGTCCCGGCACAGTTCTGCCATCATTTTATTGTTTAAGTTGGAACCATTATCAGTAATGAGTCGTTCGGGCACTCCATACCGACAGATGATGTCTCTCTTCAGAAATCGGGCTACCACTTGCCTTGTAACATTTGCATAAGAAGCCGCTTCAACCCACTTGGTGAAATAGTCAATGGCAACCAGGATGAATCTGTGGTCATTTGAAGCAGTCGGTTCAATCTTGCCGATCATATCAATGCCCCACATGGCAAAGGGCCAGGGCGAAGACATCACATTCAGAGGATTTGGAGGCACATGCACTTTGTCCGCATAAATCTGGCATTTATGGCATTTTCTGGCATAGGCACAACAGTCTGCGTCCATTGTGATCCAGTAATAGCCTGATCTTAGCAACCTTTTAGCCATAGCATGCCCTCCTGCATGGGTACCAAAGGATCCTTCATGCACCTCGTGCATCAGCAAGTCTGCCTCTGCCTTATCAACGCATCTGAGGAGTACCATATCAAAGTTTCTCTTGTACAACGAACCATCGGTATTTAGGAAGAAACTACCAGCTAGCCTTCTTAAAGTCTTCTTATCATTGGGAGATGCCCCAGGTGGGTATGTCTGATCCTCCAAGAAGCATTTGATGTCGTGGAACCAAGGCTTATCATCTTTAGCAAGGTCTACTGAGAACACATATGCTGGTCTGTCAAGTCTGGATACTGAAATCCGAGGCACAAAGTTGGCAGCTTGAACTTTGATCATGGAAGAAATGGTAGCCAGAGCATCTACAAACTGATTTTCATCTCGAGGGATATACTCAAGCTTGACTGCTGTGAAGAAAGTCAATAACCTCCTTGTATAATCCCGGTAAGGTATCAGATGATCCTGGTGGGTATACCATTTGCCGTTGGTTTGATTAATTACCAGAGTTGAATCTCCGAATACTGTCCAAGTCTTGATCCTGAGGTCAATGGCTTCCTCAAGGCCCATAATATAAGCTTCGTATTCAGCTTCGTTGTTAGTGCAGTTAAAGGTGAGTTTTGCCGAGAAAGGCATGTGAACTCCTTTAGGTGTAATGAGTACTGCACCAACACCACGACCATTCATATTAACAGCCCCATCAAACATCATAGTCCATTCTTATTCTGGGTCAGGCCCTTCAGTGTGAACGGGCTCTTCATGATCTTTTGCTTTTATGAACATGATGTCTTCATCAGGGAAGTCAAATCTCATAGGCTGGTAATCATCAATGGGTTGCTCAGCAAGATAATCAGACAATACACTGCCCTTGATGGCCTTCTGAGAGGTGTACTGAATAACATATTCTGTGAGAATCATTTGCCATCTTGCAACCCGTCCGGTAAGTGCTGGCTTCTCAAAAATGTACTTAACTGGGTCCATCTTGGAGATCAATAAAGTAGTGTGGGTCAACATATACTGTTTCAGTCGGCGAGCAGCTCACGCTAAAGCACAACAAGTTTTCTCGAGCAGTGAATAACGTTGTTCACAGTCGGTAAACTTTTTGCTTAGGTAGTAAATTGCATACTCTTTTCGACCAGACTCGTCATGCTGGCCCAACACACACCCCATTGACTCTTCTAATACTGTCAAGTACATTATTAGAGGTCTTCCTTCAATTGGAGGCATAAGGATTGGAGGCTCTTGTAAGTATTCCTTGATTTTGTCAAAAGCCCTCTGGCAGTCTTCATTCCACCTGACCATTTGTTCTTTTCTTAACAATTTGAACAAGGGTTCACAGGTTGCAGTAAGGTGAGATATGAATCGTGAAATGTAGTTCAATCTACCTAGAAACCCCCGAACTTCTTTTTCAGACTTCGGTGCAGGCATTTCTTGAATGGCTTTGACTTTATCAGGGTCAACTTCAATCCCTTTCTCACTTACAATAAACCCCAGCAGCTTACCGGATCGCACCCCGAATGTGCACTTATTGGGGTTTAGCTTCAGCTGGTACTTCCTCAAACGCTTGAATAACTTAAACAGATTCACCAGGTGGTCTTCTTCTGTGAGGGACTTGGCAATCATGTCATCCACATAACATTCAATTTCTTTGTGGATCATGTCATGGAATAATGTTACCATAGCCCGTTGATAGGTGGCACCAGCATTCTTCAGTCCGAATGGCATTACCTTATAACAAAATGTGCCCCAGGGTGTGATGAAAGTTGTCTTCTCCATGTCTTCAGGTGACATTTTAATCTGATTGTATCCTGAAAAACCATCCATGAAGGAAAACACCGAGAATTGAGTTGTATTATCAACCAATACATCAATGTGAGGTAAAGGGAAGTCATCTTTCGGGCTGGCTCTGTTCAGATCCCGGTAGTCCACACACATCCTCACTTTGCCATCTTTCTTAGGCACAGGTACAATATTAGCAACCCATGGCGGATAGCTAGTCACAGCAAGGAAACCGGCGTCCCACTGCTTTTGTACCTCTTCTTTTATCTTCATGGCCATATCTGGGCGAGTACGGCGCAACTTCTGTTTTACTGACGGGCAGTCTTCTTTCAGTGGCAGCTTGTGCATAACAATGTCGGTGTCCAACCCTGGCATGTCCTGGTAAGAACAAGCGAAAACATCCACATACTCCCGAAGCATATCAATCAATCGCTCTTTCACTGAATCTTGTAAGCAGGCCCCGATCTTGACTTCTTTCACTTCTTCTTCTGTACCAAGATTAACCGTTTCGACCTCCTCCTGATGAGGAGTGATAACCTTCTCCTCTTGTCTTAACAACCTAGCTAGCTCTTCAGGTAGCTCATAATCTTCTTCAACCCCTTCATCAGCTGGGTTGATTGGATTGTCAAAGTCATACGGAGTCATAGCAGTGTTGTTGTCGGTGCAGTCTGGAGGGCACTCTCTGCAAGGGTTTAGATTTGTTCATTTTAGTGATCGATTTTATCTTATTTAGAAAAAGTGAAAATGAAGTTATTATTTTAAAAACATTGCCATTTTATTTTTGTACAAAAAGTGAAAAATGAAAAACAGTGAGCGAAAAAGAAAAGACTCATTTGCAAAAGATGTCCTGATGTTCATTAATTGATCTTTGCACAAAATACAAGATGGCCCGATTACAAAATGAGCCTTGACATCTTGGGCAAGATGTAAGACTTGATGCATGCTTAAAAATACAGGAAATAATAATTACTCTGCAGGAGTAACCCTTATAATTTCCTGGGAAGACCAGTTTTAGACATGGCTCCCCGGGGTCCTTGGACGTATCCAGCTTTCCAGGTTGCGCTCGTCTTCCGACTCATCTTCCAAATTGTTCACAGCATCAGGGGTGAGCATCCCCCCGCTGACAAACTGGGGCTCTTTTGCAGCCTCTGATTGATCTTGTTGAGTTGGTTTGTAACCCAACCCAAATCGGTCTTCTTTCTTTTCCACGGGCAGCAGCTTGCCCCAGCCTTGGGCGGTACCTTCCTCAACAACCTTCCGGGCTTGCTGATATGATGTCATGGAAGTTCCCAGTACAGCAGATGCTTCATTAATGTTCAAGGCCTCAAACCCCTGGCTCATGGTTTCATGGATCTCCCCGTCCATTTCTATGTACTTGTACGTTGCCAGCTGGCTAACAAAGATGTCCTCTTCCCCACAGATGGTGATGATTTGGCCTTCCCATTCGAATTTCAACTTCTGGTGAAGGGTAGACGTAACAGCGCCAGCGGCGTGGATCCAGGGTCTACCCAATAGACAGCTGTAGGCCGGCTGAATGTCCATCACAAAGAAGGTAGTTTTAAAAGTCTGCGGGCCAATCATCACAGGCAGATCAATCTCCCCAAGCACTGATCTTTTAGCGCCATCAAATGCTCTCACCACCAAATTACTTGGACGCAATGCCAAGCCATCATACTCCAGCTTCACTAAGGCTTTCTTTGGTAGAACATTGAGTGATGACCCAGTGTCTACCAGTACATGAGATAGAATAGCACCCTTGCATTCCAAGGTGATATGCAAAGCCTTGTTGTGGTTACGTCCCTCTGTTGTTAAGTCAGCATTGGTAAAGCCCAGTCCATGACTGGTGTTGACATTTGCAACTACGGTTTCGAGCTGATTAACAGTAATCTCCTCCGGTACGTATGCTGCGTGCAGGACCTTCAACAATGCGTTACAGTGAGCTTCAGAGCACATCAATAATGATAATATGGAGATTTTAGAGGGGGTTTGGTGAAGCTGATCCACCACCTTGTAATCACTTCTTTTTATGATTCTCATGAACTCGTCTACATCTTGTTCAAAAGATGTCTTCTGAGTTTCTTTGGTAATCAGCTCCTCATGTACCACACTCTTTCCTTTTGCTTTGGCAGCAGCTTCTGCTGCGGCATTAGGATTTTGTGTTTGTGAGATAAAAAGGCGTCCGCTTCTGGTGAAGCCTCCGCCTCCCCCAACATTATCAATTTGTGGAGAAGAGGTTGATGAATCCAGAGTGATTTTCTCCCCGTTGCTATAGAGATCAGAGCCATAATGCCAAGGTATGGCATTGCTGCTTTCATAGGGAACGGGTCCCGGCACCGTAATGGTAACCGGGCTGACTGCTGCAGAGGAAGGTACTGTAATGGTGTGCGGATCGTAGTAAATTGTGACTGGTGATCTGGTAGGAGGTGTCATGGTTTGTTGTTGGAAATAGCTGCTGGGAGGAACACTTGATGGGTCATAGTAGATTGTAACTGCTGAGACATCTTCATTAATTTTTGCTGGCGTTGTAGAAGATTCTGTTAATAACATGGATGCTGACATTGTAGAAGAAAGGGTTGTTGACACTTGTCTTGTTGAAGTGATGGATGGAGTAACTGCTGATGATATTGATGAATCGGTAGGAATGATTGTTGTTGTTGTAGAAGAATCGGGAATTGCTATTAAAGGAATTGCTGGATTTGTAGGCGCCGTGGTTGAGATATGAAGGATACCATCCTTAATAAGATTATTTATGCCACTTCTCAGCCTTTCACACCCATTGACTGCGATGTTGCAATACCCACAACCGAGCTCACACCCGGGGAACACTTGGCACTCTAAAAGCTGAGCTTTAATTTCGACCAAAGGTGTTCGTATTTGTGCAACACTAGTGATCAAGGTAGATGGTTTGTCTTCTTCAATGGCATTAATCCTCGGCCCACCATGATTAGGCATAGGATTTTTGTTGACATTAGGAGGAGGTGCAAAGTTGAGGGCTTTAGAATCCACCAGATCTTGAACTTTCATTTGTAAGGCCCTGCATTTTTCAGTATTGTGACCAGGTGCATTAGAGTGGAAAGCACACCTGGCATTGACATTATAATTCCTTGGGAGATTGAGGGGATCTGGAGGTGCCAATGTCCTTAACTCAACCGGGTTAAGCTTCAGGAGTTGTGGCAATAAGGCAGCATAAGGCATAGGGATAGGATCAATCACCCTGTTTGCCTGTGATGGCCTTTGTTGGAATGGGCGCTGTTGTTGACTGTTGTTGTTGTTATAGGTTCTCTGCTGTGGAAAATGAGACTGTTGCTGGTAGTGAGGTTGTTGTTGAGGATATGCTGATTGTTGAGGAATCGGAGCTGGAATGGTGACAGCTGCTACTGATCTGTGAACATACTGAGGTCTGCCCCTGCTTGCATGAATGGAATTGGTCTCGCCGGCTCTTCGGGGTCCCACAAAAGGCTTCCTGGGATTACTGGATGAACTTGCACCACTGTCAGAAATCTTACCCTTCTTCAACAGACTTTCAATCCTTTCACCAGCTATGACAACATCAGCAAAGCTGGTGGAGGAAAAGGCAGCCAGTCTGTCAATATATGTCCCTTGCAGAGTATTCATGAACATGTCGGCCATTTCACTTTCCGACATAGGTGGTTGGACAGAAGCAGCAAGCTGTCTCCACCTTTGGGCATACTCCCTGAAGCTTTCTCTGGAAGATTGAGACATTCCCATTAGGAGGGTCCTGTTGGGAGCCATGTCCAGGTTGTATTGATACTGCCTGATGAAGGCTTCAGCTAAGTCCTTCCAGCATCTAACGGTAGCTCTGGTCAAGTGTGAATACCACTCTCTTGAAGCCCCAGTCAGACTGTCTTCAAAGTACAACATCCACAGCTTCTCATCCATAGTATAAGCTTTAAGTCTTCCCAGGAAAGACTGCAGGTGAGTCCGTGGACAAGAGGTTCCATTGTATTTCTCAAAGCACGGGGGTTTGAATTTGTGGGGAATTCTCACCCCATCCACTAGCCCCATGTCCATCACATCGAAGCCCAAGGAATTCTGAGACTCCAAAGATCTCAACTTCTCAGCAATTTCATCCAATCTCCTGTCATAAACCTCATCTCCAGCTCCCATAACAGTAAACTGCTCTTCCTGAGGATCTTCTTGCAAGATCCTGCCTGCAGCAGTATTACCTTGCACATTTCTCGGAATGTTAGCTTCTGGTTCCAGATGAGGTCCAAATACTGGTGGATAAATACGAGGCTGGCCCCATTCATTGTTGCTAGTTCCTCCTGTCCCAAGATGGGGGTCCTCAGGAGTTTGCCTTTCCACCAGTTCTCTTAATCTTTCTTGACTCTGGGCCAAGCCAGTCATTACAGCCATGAATTGAGACATCTGATTCCTCATTTCCACTCTCTCATTAGCCATCTAATTTCTGACCTCAGTCAGATCTTGTTGTACTTGATCCATTTGAATACCAGGAAGGTTATTACGAGTAGGGTACCGGTGCGTGCGGTTGACAGGGAACACTCGGCGACGAGCAATGTTTCCTGAGATTGACAACAAAGTTAGAAACAATAAAAACAAAACCTACAAAACAAAAAACAAAGTTAGTATGCAATGCAGTATGCTTATTTGTTTTCCAAGGTATCCGGCTTGGTTCTTGGTTTTGACCTTTCCAGACCTCGAGGAAGATGCTTGATGTTGTTGAGAAAAGAAACCCAATGAAAGAAAACTGATATATTACAAATGACGAACACATACATCATTTGTTTTACAACACATGCCCCTGGAGGGTCAAAATACAAAAGAAAGAGAAAAGTACATCAAATGGAAATGAACAACAAACAAAGAAATCAAACATCTAGCCCAAACTCATCCTCCTTGACCTCCTTCAGGAGGGCCTCAGTCACTGGACCAGCTGGGTGCTCTGTAATGGTCCTAATGAGGAGGTTCCTGGTGGAAATGGCAGTAGTCAGCTTCTTGTGCCTATCCTGGTCTTTTGATCTCTTCAATCTAGCTCTAAGTTTTAATTCTGAAATCTCCTTCTGGGCTGCCAATAAAGTTTCCTGCTGCTGCTTCTCCTTGGCCTCCAACTGTTCAATCCTAGCTTGAGTTTTCTGGTCTTCCTGTGTCCGGGCTTCAGTGATCCTGACCCATCTAGCCTGACTCTCTTGCAGATAAAGCTCAGTCCTAGCCTGCTGAAACTTGGCTTCCTTACAGGCATTCTTCAATATTTTCTCCCCAGCCCTTGCTTTCTTGATGTAGTCCTCTGTCTTCTCAATTTTGGCCAGATGCTCCACCCTAAGCTTCTCCAACCTCTCAATGTCCAGACGACCATCACTCCTTTCCCAAAGGGTTTTCTTCAAAGCTTGAGACAAATTCTCATTCCTTTCCTTTAGCTTTTCAAATTCTTCTAGGCTGACAGTTGCTGCAGGTTGTACTGTAGAGGGTCCAGGTATGTCTTCCAAGGTGAAAGGCATTCCAGTAATCTGAGCTCTAGTACGGGACCAGTCATAGTACTGAGCTGAAGCAACATTATTGCACCTTCCAAGAATAGCCATCCCTTTTGTCTGGATGTTGTCCCAAGCCCAGGATGCTTGTCTGACAGCAGCTGAATTAGGTTTTACTTCACAATACAGGGTCTCAGCCAAATCTTGCACTCTGGGAGGGTGAACCAAAGCATAACCCAGTTGTCTCTTAAACAGCAAAGGATTGTAATTGATGCAACCCTTTACTCCTATCAGAGGTACATTTGGGTATTGTCCACAACTGGTGATAATATCCTTGCCTTTGGTGCTTTGGGTGCACCATCTAATATCATCTGAAGTCAAAGCAATGAGCCTCTTAGCCCAATTCTTCTATTGGTGAGGATTCAGGAAAGCATCTGACTTAGGCAGGTGTCTGAGCAGCCAGGTGTGAAACAAAGGAGCACAACATCTCACTAACTTCCCCCTTTGTTTTTCATTCCTTTGATGGATGGAGTAATAGAAATCTCCCAGCAATATGGCTACTGGGTTCTTCAGAAGGAACAGATGAATGGCATTCTTGCTGACAAATTTGGGCTCATCTGCAAACAGTATGACCCTATATATACTGAGGGCTAACAGTGCACAGACTGCCCTCCATTCTCCCAATGAGGCCTTCAGGATGGCCTGAGAGATCAAGAAGTCCAAGTGAAGACCAGGGATTCCAGCTTTTGTTGTCATATTTTGCTCAATCAAGGCAGGTTCCAGGTACAGTGCTTTTGCCACTTCTCCATTGCTGGGAAAAGTCATCTCTGGGTTGAAAGGGATTCCACCTCCGATAGGTACTCCAATCAATGAAGAAAACTCTTCCAGCAGAGGCCCTAGCTGGAAGTCTGGGAATGTGAAACATCTCAAAGGAGGGTCATAAAACTGCAAACATGTGTGGATCATGCTCCTCTGAGAAGGGTCAAGGTCCATAACCATATCCAAGATACCTCCATAGTGTTCTCTAAACAGCGGGATGTGGTCAGGTGTGATAAGTGACTGGACCTGCCTAATACCAATCAACACAGGCTCAAAGAAGTGGTAGGATATGTTGCTCTTCCTTGGAGTAGTCATAAATGCTGAAGAGGAGGAAGATAGATGTTGATGAAGATCAAGACTGATACTGGAGATGGGCCACTGACAGGCTGATGCTGTGATGATGAAGATAGCTGAAGCAGATAACTGGTGAAGCAGAGGTCTATGCAGAAGAAGGGGTCAAAACCAAACCAGATATAATGTGGATACCCTGAAAAACAAATAAACAAATGTTAAATGATGCAATGATGATGTATGCAAATGATATGCAAGGGTTTGTGATCAAGCTGGATCCGACTATCTGTCTTGATATAAGTCCATGTATGTTCAAAGAAGGTCCAGATGGAGGTTCAGAAATCCAGTAACCAAGGTGGGGGGGGCTCAAATAAAGAGTCACATGTCCAGGGTTAATCACAAGAACTGTCCAAAATGAGGTACTCTTAAACCAAATAGTGACAGGGTATGATGTGGCCAAAGGTACCTGCAAACCTGTAAACAACCCAACCCCCCTCACAGGTAAAGCTCTAGAACAAGGATCCTCAGACTTGGATCAGTTATGAGAAGTGTAAACACTTCTAACCCGGAGGTACAGTGTTTACAATAATCATAAAAGATCCTCCTCTAATTCACCTCAGTTTCTGAAGGTCATAATAAAAGGTCATCCAGACTTAGCAGGCTTCCCAGATAGCCCTAGCACTACAGGAAATCCGTAGCACAGAGTTCTCAAGAAGAAACCCACATCTGAACCGTGTTTCATATTCCCGCACCAGACCGAAATGGAATGGGAAAGAACATGAACCACTCTAGCCTAGGTGTCACTCAGGTCCCAGGTATAGGACCTCAAACTCTCAATGGAACCCCACCCACCAGAAACAGAAAACCAGATCCAGCAATGACAATGACAGTATGAAATATGAAAACTGTAAAGGAAGCAATAAATAAAGTTGTACAGAAAGCAATAAATAAAGCAATATAAACACACAATTAGCACATAACACCCCAGTAAACACAAATCAAACAAGCGCTAGGAGGAACCCACAATAAGAACCAGAAGCCCTGGTTACAGTATAAGGTTCCCCAGCAGAGTCTCCAAGCTGTCGCTCCCACTATATGAGGCTAGGTCAAATAGGGTACAGACGCGAACGGTCGGCGAAAAGAGAAAGGAATGAATAGAGTCGCCAGCTAGGCATTTTTATCCCGAAGGAAAGGTAATGCTGCATAAACCTAAAAAAGATGGATAAGACGGTTGCGAACCAGAGAAACTGAGAAAGGGGGTTGGTTACAACCTGGGAAGGTATTAGCACCCAGATTGTCCGCTGTACTCGACGGGATCCACGCTTAAAAGATTTGTGCCTTAAAGGGGTAGTGTCAGTGCTATTTTGTGTATCAGAGCCGGAAAGAATGCAAGTGTCAGTGTAAAAGAAATATGGAGTGAAATAT
The DNA here is from genome assembly GCA_963966055.1 of Lathyrus aphaca. Lineage (NCBI taxonomy): Eukaryota > Viridiplantae > Streptophyta > Magnoliopsida > Fabales > Fabaceae > Lathyrus > Lathyrus aphaca. The sequence continues at coordinate 75,036,080 of OZ014523.1, forward strand.
ATGAAGTGTCAGTGTAAGAACAGGAGTATGAAGCTCAAGACTTTGAGGCTTAAAAGAATGATACTGGAAGAGGGGGGATATACAGAGACTTTTGTTCGATAACTGTTAAGTTATGCCTACGTATCCTCTCGTGCAATGAGGAAGTCAGAACACCGTAGTTCGACTCAAAGAGACTGAAAGGTAAATTGACTGATGAACTACTTGCTTGTCCATGCTCAAGTGTATGACCTGTCTGGCTCAGGTGCAAACTGTCTTGCATTAGACGGAAGAAGCAAGTTCTCGTTTGTGAGTGAGTGAGGTAAGAAAAGAATCCCGGAGGAGACGATTATTGTTTGTTTTTGGATTTTCAATCTTTTATTGCTTTTTGAAGTTTGTCATAAGAAAATGAGCTTAAGCCTAAACCAAGGGTTGGTAAACTCATCACATCTTCCCTCTGATCAGGGGTAATGAGAATACCTTAAGTATGAAGTAAACACCTCACACTTAATCACCATGATGTAGGATTAAGATCATTAACCTACTTGCATTTATTTAGATGTTTTTGGGAGTTTTTGTTTAGTGTTAAGTAATGAGTTTAAGCCATAATCAAGGATTTAATGGACTCATTACACCATCCTAATAGAAGGATAATAGATGAGAACATCTAAGCTGAGGAAGGCTCCTCAACTTAATCCATGATTAGGGATTAACCTCATGACAAAACAAAGCCTTTATCAAATGGATTTTAGTTAATAGATGAGATTAAGAAGTGGATTTTATGGTTTGTAAGACAACTTGAGGGGGACTTGTCCATTAACACTAGGGTTAGTCCTTCTTAACCAATTAAGGAAGAATTAGAACCCTAATGCAAGGCCCAAGTTACAAGCTTGATGCCTTAGTGATTATTAGATGAATTGATTAAAAGGATTTAAACATATTAAGGATTTAACACTTAGGATTAAAGTTATACACTCCATCCTAATAGAAGGATGCAGGCATAAGCTTAATCACAAAGCCTTAAAACCTTTAAGGTTTAGTCCTTGATTATGAGGTGAGAAGAGAAGACTCAAAGATGACACAAAGGAAAAAACTAATGGGGGACTAATCAAACCCTAATTGTGATCATGCTTGGTTGTTCCTAGGGTTTGTGAAGCTTAAGAGAGAAAGAATCTTCAAAGATCCACCAAGGAGAGAAGCAGATGAAAGGAGAAAGAAGCAGAGAGAAGCAAGACAACTTGCTTCACTTAAGAAGACAAGTTGCTTGAAGGAAGAAAGTGGGAGAGAGAATGAATGAGCAAGCTCACTCTAATACAAAGATAAAATGCAGCAATGATGCAATAGAGAGATGAAGAGAGATTGTGAGAAGTGAAGGCAAATTCACTTCTCAAGTACTTACCACCTGGAAAGTTAATAACAATAAGATGAAATGCAATGAAAATGAGGTGAAATGCAATGATGCAAACCAAAGTCAGAAGCATGAACATGATGTTAATGATACTAAGAGATGATGCAAACACATGTCAAGAGTTGTGGATGATCATACAAGGATGAGGATGCAAATGAAGCATGCTCTGAACCATAAAGATTCATGAAAGTTTATGAAATGGAAAGAATGTATAACATGGCAAATGAATGATGCAATGATCAAACATGATTCTAAAATGTCCTAAGATGTTTTATGAATCATATGGATGCACAAAATGTCATGGAAAGTTCTTGAATGCAAGCAAATGAAAGATGGATGCAAAGGAAGGCAAAAATTAGGGTTTACACACAATATGCAACAACAAATTCAAAACCAGAAGCAAATGTCATGATAAAAAATTGAAAATGAGATCAAAGGAACCCCAACCCTACACAAGTTCAATGCCCAAAGGAGGGGACCTAACTCTTAACCTAATGGGAGTTGTGATTTTTCTAAGTCAACTAGGGTTTCAAGGTACCTCAAAAGGAAAAATGCACATTAAATTGAAAATGGAAGATAAATGCAAATCAATTTTACACTAGAAACTACATGCTATGGAGGATACAATGCAAGAAGAATCATCATCAAACTCTTCATGGTTAGGCAGAATGAATTTTTTCAAGTTACGATCAAAATATTGCCTTTAAACAAATTTAATTCCAATGAAAATTATCAAAATAGGTCAAGAACCAAAAAGAAATTTGTTTTGAGAGTTTGATAATGTTTCTAAATGTTTTAAAATGCAATGTGAATTTTTTGGTGATTTTTAGATACCTAAATGCATTTTTAATTAATTAATTTTCATTAACTAATTAAAAATAAACATTTAAATGATTTAAAAATGATTTTTTATGCAAAAAATAAAAATTAAAATATTTTTGGGTTCTGAAAATTAATGAAATGTTTGACAAAAAAAATCAGAATGTTTCAATGCATTTTTCTATTTTTAAAAATTCGTGGAAGTTAAATATAAAACAAATGAATTAAAATTAATTAAAATGGAAAGTAATCTCATCCTAAGGCTGATATTCAAACTTGGGGAGGAATGCTTGACCGCGCGCGCAAATTGAGGGTCAGGATTGACTCTGGTCAAATTAATTTATTAAACCTAAATTAAACTAATTAAAACGAATTAAGAGTTAATTGTGGAATCTGAGCCATTCATCCCTTAAACTAAACACGATCCAAAGGCCCACAATGCATCTGGAGACTAAACCCTAATTAGGGTTAATGACTTTCAGGTGACCGGAGGGAAGCTCCGGTCATCTTCTCCGGCAGGGCAAAAACCCTAGCTTCTTCTACAGGCCACCCCAACCTAAATTAACTGCCCAGAAACGTTACCCTACCCAAACTAAACCTAAATCCATCATCAAACACCATTTATCAAGCATGAACAAAGAGAATCGAAGCCAAACACTTTCACGGGCAAAATTTCAGAGAGGCACAAAATGCTTATTTTCACACCATTTTTAAATCTAAAAACATCAGAGTGATCCTCATGATGTGTACTTTCATTTTGTAACAAAAAAAGCAAGCTCTGAAAAGTTTGAAGTTTGAAACTACCTGAGGTGAAGAACTGTGAATATGAGCTTTCCAGGCCTTTCTCTTATGCAAAGTGTCTCCCCTGAACCTCCTGAGATCAATGGAGTGCTCAAAATCTTTTGTTGGTGGCTGATTTGTGAATTTGAGTTCTGGTGTTGCAGATTTCACAGTTGAGCTATAGGGGGTTTCAGGCTGTTTTAATGGTGGGCTTTTGTTCTATGGAGGATGTGTGGTTCACTTGTGAAGAAAGAATTGAGGTTTGATGGCTGTGTAAGGAATTTCGAAGAGAAAGAGTTCTTGACAGTTTTTGGGGATGCTGGATTGTGGGAGCTTTCTGGCTTGTGTGTGTCTTGCTTTGGGATGCTTGAGGTCCACATATTAGACTCTGATTGGGCAGAGAGTTGTTGGTGGCACAGTGTGATTGGCATGGGCAAAAATGCAAAAGTCAAAAGTTTGTGTACTACAAGCATGGGCTGGAACAGAAGTAGTTCAATGGGGTGTCTTGCCTCAGCATAGTTTGTGGTGAGCCCTAGGATCAAAAAGATGCAACTGGATGGCTTGGATAGCAAGATGGCATGAGTTTTGCATTTTGTCCTCTTTGAAGTTTCTTGTGAACCAAGGCATGAAATCTTACAATTTCTTGGGCAATTTGTAGCAAAGTGAGTTGTGTGATGTTTTTATGATGTTTTGATACCAATTAGAGTCCAATTCAAGCATGAAAGGTTCCTTTTGCAAAGTTTCAATTTTGAAGCCTTCATGAAAAAATGCCTTATGCAACTTGTAATCCAAGGCATGGAAGTGAAAAATTCTTGGCACAAATCTGACTTTTAAGAATTGCAATGTGTTTGTATGGTGATGAGAAGCCACTTTGAAGTCACATTTGGCCTTGGCATGAGGTTTTGCAACTTTCCTTCTTTGGTGTAAAAGTGAAATTTCAATGATTTTATCCAACTTTGACAAGCCATAACTTTTGATCCAAAATGAATTAGAATGAGTTCTTGTACTTTTTGAAAATGGGAGGATTCAATCTACAACTTTCATGACCAAAGTTCTTTCATTTGAAGCATTTTTGAATCAAAAAGAGGAGGTTGAAGAACTTTCCCAAAATAGCAAGTTTACATTATAAGTCACTTTCCCAAAAAGGCAACTTTGCAAATGGCTTGAAATTCTTCAATTTTGTGAACTTCTAACATCTTCTATGATCAAATAAATATCATACACAGTCAAAATGATGGAGAACACCCTTTGGTTGGGTCACTGGGGGCCTCAGGTGCCCTGATTTTGCACTGACTTGCTCAAGAAGTCATCCTTTGATCAGATGCCTTCCCCATTGAATTTCTTCATGAAAATTGATATGCATGACCCTCATAACATATAGAGACCAATAGAAACAAAAATGACCAAAAAATATGGAGTTATGGCCTCTGAAACCAAAACCCTAATTCTAAGTCATCTGTGCAGTTAAGCCTGGCTCTGCTTCCATGCCTTTCTCAGTTCTTGTGATTCTTGGACTTTCTTGACTTTGTGAGGGTATAAAATGATTCTTGAACATACATGGACCCCTTTGAAGTGATTGAAGACCTTTGGAGTGGCTCAGATAGCTCTTGGATGGCTCAGATCACAAACCCTGGATGCAAATGGCTTTGAATCAATGCAGTGAATCAAAAATGCAATATGAGATGCTATGGTTGAACTTATGCAAATGAAAAGAGTCACAAGCCATGGTGTGAATGGGTGAGGGCAAATTTGGGGTGTTTACAGGTACTGAGTCAGGTTTCAGGTATTCTAGTCTAGAAAGGTGATCAACTACTACATTATCAGTGCCTTTCTTATCACGGATATCTAAATCAAACTCTTGTAGTAATAGAATCCATCGAAGTAACCTAGGTTTGGCATCCTTTTCACTTAGTAAGTAACGAATGGCAGCATGGTCGGTGTAAACTATAATTTTGGATCCTATTAGATAAGATCTAAATTTGTCTATGGCGAAAACTACAGCTAGGAGCTCTTTTTCGGTTGTTGCGTAGTTGAGCTGTGCAGCGTCTAGGGTTCTACTGGCATAATAAATTACGTGTAACTTTTAATCTTTTCTCTGACCTAGAACGGCTCCTACAGCATAGTCACTAGCGTCACACATTATCTCAAACGGTTCTGACCAATCAGGGGGTTTCATTATAGGTGCTGAAATCAGAGCTTGCTTCAATTGGTTAAATGCTTCAGTACATTTTTCATCGAAGATGAATTCAACATCTTTCATTAAAAGACCAGTTAAGGGCTTTGTTATTTTGGAGAAGTCCTTGATAAAACATCGGTAAAATCCGACATGTCCAAGAAAACTTCTTATCTCCCTGATAGTCTTCGGCGATTTTAGATTCTCTATGACTTCTATTTTAGCTTTATCTACCTCTATACCTTTTTCAGAAACTATATGTCCTAAAACAATTCCTTCGGTGACCATGAAATGACATTTTTCCCAATTTAGCACAAGGTTTACCTCCACACATCTTTCCAGGATTTTCTCAAGGTTGATAAGACAATATTTGAAATCAGATCCACAAACTGAGAAATCGTCCATAAATACTTCCATGATTCCATCTAAATAGTATGCAAAGATAGACATCATGCAGCGTTGTAAAGTGGCAGGGGCATTACAGAGTCCAAAAGGCATTCTTCTGTAGGCAAAAGTTCCAACAGGGCATGTAAAGGTAGTTTTTTCTTGATCTTCGGGGTGAATAGGTATTTGGAAGAATCCTGAATATCCATCTAGGTAACAAAAGTAAGAGTGTCTGGCTAGGCGCTCCAACATTTGGTCTATAAATGTAATGGGAAATGGTCTTTCCTAGTTACTACATGCACATGACTCACCCATTTACTGTCTGAGATCTGATATATTATACCTGCCTCTAGTAACTTAAGAACTTCAGTCTTAACTACTTCACTCATCATAGGATTTATTCTTCGTTGGTGTTCTCTAGAGGGTTTTGAATCTTCTTCAAGCAAAATCCGATGAATGCATACGGATGGACTTATTCCTTTTAGATCTGAGATCTTATATCCTAAGGCTGAGGGGTACCTTCGTAAAACATCTAACAATTGGTTTGTTTCCTCTTGGTCTAAGGTAGCACTGACTATAACTGGACGGTTCATTTCTTCATCAAGAAATTCATATCTCAGGTTTTTAGGTAGTTCCTTAAGTTTTACTGTTGGTTTTATAGGGCAAGATATAGGATCTGGGGTAAGAGATAAACATTCGTGAAGGTTATCATTAATGTAGGGTTTTTTATAACCGTCATCTTCCCAAATAAGGGTACATGGAAATTTTATAGATTCAGTTTCTTCCTCTTGTTCTAAATCCCTAATGCATTCATCAATGATATCTAAGGCATAACAAGCATCTCCTATTACAGGTGCCATAAGGAATTTCGAAAGGACAAATTCTATCTTCTTGTCACCTACCTCAAAGGTTAGTTTCCCTATTTTAACATTTATTACGGCTCCAGCAGTCGATAAGAACGGTCTACCTAGGAGGATTGGTATGTCATCATCTTCTTTAATGTCCATGACAACAAAATCAGTAGGTATAAACAGCTGACCTATCCTAATAGGGATGTCTTCAAGTATGCCTATAAGGTATTTAACGGATCTATCAGCTAATTGAAGTGACATCTTAGTAGGTTGTAATTCTCCTAAGTTTAATCTCTCATAAACTGCTAAAGGAATTAAGCTCACACTAGCTCCTAAGTCTAGAAAAGCTTTTTCGATGACATGATTCCCCAAAATACAAGGAATGGAAAAATTTCCGGGATCTTTATCTTTCTTTGCTAACCTATTTTCGGAAATAGAATTATATTCCACGGGTTTCGGATCTTCAAGTCTACGTTTATTTGTAAGTATATCTTTGAGAAACATAGCGTAAGAAGGTATTTGGGTGATGGCTTCTGTAAAGGGGATTTCTACGTGAAATGTTTCTATAACCTTAACTAATTTTTGATACTGATTATCGATTTGGGTTTTCTTTAGTCTTTGAGGGTATGGTATTGGTGGTTTTTATGGCGGTGGTGGTACATAGGTTTTGTTTTTAGGTTCTTCTCCTTTTTCTTGACTTTCCGGGTTTTCAGATTCTTCTGGTTCCTTCTCCTCATTTCTCTCAAAAGTTTCGGGCTCACTTAATCTAGGGTTAGAGGGTTCCTTATAAGCGGTTCCACTTCGTAGAGTACTGGCATTTGCTTGCCCTTTCGGGTTTTGTTGAGGTTGTCTAGGGAACTGTCCTCCAGGTGTAGTCTGAGGGGCTTGGTTTAAAGCTACCTGAGATCTGGGTTTCAAGCATCTTATTGTGAGTAATAATTTGGTCAACCTTGGTTCCTAACTGGGTAATTAGTTCGTTAACATGGACGTTTTGGTTCATGAACTCTTTGTTTTGTTGTGTTTGAGCGGTGATAAAATTTTCCATAATTTTCTCAAGGCTCGGATTTGGTGGTATAGGTTGCATAGGGTGATTTGTTCTTGGGGCTTGGTAACCTTGTTGTCTCGGAGGTGCGGTATTTTGGATAGGGTTATTATTTTTATAGGAGAAGTTTGGGTGATTCCTCCATCCAGGGTTGTATGTGTTTGAAAATGGGTTCCCTTGGGTGTAGTTCACTTGCTCAGGGCTGGTCTCATTTAACAAATTGCATTCGGCGGATTGGTGTCCTTGCGTCCCACATATCTCACAATTCGGCGAAACTGCGGCTAAAGTATTCGGGGTTGAACACATATGTTCGACTCTAAGGGCCAACGCGTCCATTTTAGCTTGCATCATGTCCATAGAGCTTAGCTCATGTATTCCTCCTTGGGCTGCGAGTCTTTCGCATTGACCGGCTGGTAACAACCTTAGTCTAAACGGTATAACTACAGGGTGTGAAATTTGACGAAATTGGTCCCCAGCAGCGGCGCCAAAAACTTGATGCGTGTTTTTCGCAAGTGTACGAACACGTCAGAGTAATATAAAAGATTGTCGAATCCACAGAGACCAAGTGTTAATCTATCGTACCTGTTGTTATGGTGTGTATCTAAGGCAATTGAATATAATGGTTTTAAGGAGTGCGCAATGGTAAATAAAATGGTAATTTTAAACAATTAATAAAGACAGGCTCGAATGTAATTCACGTAACCAATTGATATTCCGGTACTTGTTAATAGAACTACTTATGGGCAATGTTTTCCACTTTGAAAAGAACTAATTTAACAGGAACTGTCGCTTTCGCGTATTCAGAACCGAGTTGTACTCTCTAATCAACCCCTCCTATTGTCACAGATAAAAAGGTGCGTACTGCGTTAGAGTAGTAAACCTATTTTTAAGAAATATAGTATCTTAACTAAGTTGAAAAGTACTTTAACCTGGATTTCTTAGCAAAAAGAGGTTCTCACGAACCAGACTCTAAACTTCTTAACACGTCCGAAAATCGTTTTAAAATCCCTTTTCTTTTTAATCTAAAAACTCCTAATGAACTAGACAAAGCGCTTTTGGCTGTTTTTGAAATAGTTAAAAACAATTAAACTTATATTGAAAGTTAAAATAGCCCTTAAGCGTTTCTACGAACAATTGTACGGATTACTGGTTCAATTACGATCCTTACATTCTAACCTTTATGGATTTAGTTAGACATGGTAAAGTAAAAGTTATTTTTATTATTTTTCATCAAAGTAATTAGTGCGAGTGCGGAAAGTAAATAAAAGTAGTGCGAGTGCGGAAAGTAAATGAAAGTAGTGCGAGTGCGAGAAATAAAGGTATTTAAAGTGAGTGCGGAAAATAAACGAAAGTAGTGCGAGTGCAAGAAATAAATAAAGTAAAGCGAGTGCGGGAAATAAATAAAGTAAAGCAGTCCGAGAAATAAATAAAAGTAAAGCAATGCAGAAAAATAAAATACGAACTGGAATTAAAATGGCGGCAGGATTAACTTCCTCCCAGAGTGCTCCAAAACTCGATCACACAGACGTATACAGACTCGATCACTCGATTGCAGTAACACCCCGATGTGGAATGATAACTACTTTAAAACTGATATGCCTAAGAGATTCTAAGTTTGGATGAAGAAAACGAAATTCTAAAGTCCTATTTATAGGCAAATCTTAAATGGGAAATGACCAGGATGCCCTCTCCACTAAAAAGTGGAGGGAACCACTTTTGCCTTGTGGCGCCCGCCACAAGGCCATGGTGCCCACCATGAGAGCAATATGGAAGAAGAAAGTGGGGATCGTGGATCTTGGCAGTTGTGGAGTGGTCTTGAGACGTGGCCACGTCATGGCAGACCCCATGGCGCCAGCCATGGCGGATGCCGTAAGTGTAAAAAGCTGAATTTCTTGATTTTCGTCCGTTTCCACTCCTTTTTCGCTCCTCTTCTCGATTTAAGCCCTGATTACATAGAAAACCTGAAAATAAAGAGAAAAAAAAGTAATAACATAACAAAATAACAATAAAAGCTAAGAATGCATGCGAAATCGGAGTCAGAAATACGGTGAAATTTAGTGTTATCAGACGTCGAGCGTGCCACAAAGCTGGTTTGCTTGGCCCAATTCTGGGAGTTGGGCCTGCCCAAAACACTTTTTATCTGCTAAGCATTGGCTTTTACTCGCGGTGGAGGCTGAAATGCTAGCTTGTTTGCGAGGTAGAAAGATTTAAACAATGTTCGTTTAGAGAAAAGTGTTTGACCTTTGTTAAGGTGTTTTAAACGAAAGGGCGAATGGACCACAATGTGTGGGGCTAGCCCATAAGTGATTTCATTCAAGAATTATATGGAGTGCTAGACTCCAGAATTCAGTTCCTTTGTTGATTAATTATAAAAATGATTTGAATTGGTTGGTAAGTTTTAAATTGTATTTGAAAAGAAAGAGACAAGTCGTCATCTTTAAGGGAGATATCTCGCTTATTCCACCACAAATATTTTAGGAATGAAATCGAAAGAAGCTTTAAACTTGGATACGACAATCGACAAGAAATTCCACATTCTTTCTTTGAGAAATAAAATCGGAAGAAGCTTCGAACTTGGATATATGATCAAAAAGTGATTGCCACATTCTTCCTTGATAGAAATTGTTTGATAAAAATTTGATTTATGTTTGTGGAGATAGGAGGGATATCTTTCCTACAGAGATGAATCATGTCTCATCTGTAGAATTTTTAAGAGTTATGAATACAAAAGAGTGAATGAATTACAACCCGAGGGCTAGCCTCAAGAGTAATTCAATTTTAGAGCCCGAGGAGTGCTAGATTCCTGAGTTTAGTTCTTTCGTATAATTAATTGAAAGATTTCCGGTATTTTAGGAACGAGAGGGCGAATAAACCACGTCGCGTGGGGCTAGCCCAAAAGTGATTTAATTCAAGAATTATATGGAGTGTTAGACTCCAGAATTTAGTTCCTGCGTTATTTGATATGTGAATTAAATATTGCGTTTGTTTTAGATGTTTTAGGGTTTAATGTTTTTTAATAACGAAGGAGTAAATGAAACACTACGCGTGGGGTTAGCCCAGGTGTGGTTCATTAAAGAACCTGCAGAATGCTAGATTCTGAAGATCAGTTCCTCGTTAATTAATTTAAAACGCGTAAAGTCGTGCGGATGGCGATCACATAGGTGACCGACTTACGTGTGTGCAAAATGTAGGCGTAGAAATGTTTTAATTGATTAGTTAAGTGGATTCGATTTCTAGTTCCTAAAGGTGTTCCTAGTAATACGAAATCAGTAAAATAAAGGAGGAAAGATAAATTGCGTACAAAATAAACGGGAGAGGGATACATGATAATTTACACGTGATTGCGATGAAATAAAGGGTCTCGTTGTATTTTGTCCAAGAGAAAGCGTGTGCGCAATGTATGAATATTTTGGAACCGTTAGAACTTGATATTATATAAGAATAAAATAAAATGAATAAATAGGATAAATAACAAAATAAATTATGAAATAAAATAAAATAAATAAAATGGCCTCATATTGGTCGCGATTTTACCGATTTATTGAAATCGAATTAAATCGGACCATTTGTTATATCATTGGCCCGAAATAAAAATCAAAACGGAATTGAAAAGCAAAGACGCATCTTTTTGAATTTTTAGTTTATCAACAACTAAACAAAATTACAACTAAATTTAAATAACTTACTAAACAATAATATTTTTTTATATTTTTAAGTGTTAATCATATATATACATTACTTCTAAGATTACTAAATAAATTAAACAAAACTATATTTTGAAATGAAGAAACTAAAATCAATCTAATAACTTAAACTAATAAGGAAATTTTTAAATAATTTAAATAGATAACAAACTAAAATATAAGAAAAAAACTAGTAAAATAAAAATGAAAGAGAAATAAATAAACATGGATATTTATCATAAGCTAACATATATTAATACTATAACAACAATAAAATATGAACACATAAAAAAATTATATTTTTACAACATAGCTTCACAAACTAAAATATAAATAAATAAATGATGGATGATACTCACAAACTCTAAAGCTAGCAAAGGTTGAGCTTGTTGTGTAGAATAAAGTGAAGGTGTTTTGATGGAGGTTGTTGTTGTGGTGAAGATGGTGAATGTTTATGGGTATTATGTAAGTAAAAAAAGAATTTTGACTTTGAAAAATATGTAATGAATGTGCTAGATTTTGAGAATTTAAGGGTATTCTTGTTAGTCTCAAATGAGAGAAAGAGAGATCTTATTTATAGTGTGAATGAGGTAGGAGTGTTGATGTGGCAATCTATGTGACTTTATGAGAATGATATTTGGTCATTGATAATTCCAAGTTGGCAATCCATGTGAAGTGTGAGAATACTTCTTGGTCATTGATAATTCCAAGTTGGCAATCCATGTGAAGTGTTTGTACTACATTGTAGTGGACTCCACTTGCCATTTTTCCTTTTTTGAATATGAAGAAAAACAAAAGAAAAGTAGTAATAATAATAATAAATAATAATAATAATAATAATAATAATAATAAAGAAAAAAAATTGAAAATGATTATCAAAAAATAAATTATATTTAATTAAATAAATTGAAGTTAAAGTAAATAAATTGAAATTGAAATTAAACTAAAATCTAAATTAACTTAAATAAATAAAAAATCTAAATTAGAATTGAACCAAAATAAAATTTAAATTAAACCTAATTCTAAAATATCTAATATAATCTAAACTCCTATTCTTAAAGCGAAATAAGTAATTCTAAAAAAACCAATAATAAAATATGACATTAAAAGTAAAATAAATAGAACTGCATGATTAATGATTAATGGATTAGAATGCAAAAATGACTAACTATCAAATAATTCGATAAAAATGCGTCAGATGAATAAATTTTGAAAAAAAATCCGGTCAAAATTTAGAGTGTGACACTATTAAAGAAGACAGGCAAGAATGGTTCAATTTTCATAGTTGTGAAACTTGTTGCATTTGGCAAAAAGAGGTCAAAACTCTTCAAACCAAATTGGATAAAGTATTACAGCCAAAAATGAAATTTGCTATTGATCAATCTAACTTTAGAAATTCTATGAATAATCCATATAAAAAATACACTTATGTGGTAAGAGAACAAATAAGCAAATTTGTCACTAAACCAAACTTGACTTGTCTTTATTGTTGCAAGAGGGGACACACTATTGCTAAATGTAGTTTTAGGAGATTCTTGGTTCCTAAAGGAATTTTCCAATGGTTTCCCAAATTCAACCAATCTTTCACTCACACACAAGGACCCAATGAAAATTGAGTACCTCTTTCCCTTGTTTAAACTTGTAGGTGGAATGTCTTGAGGCTACAGAGAGAAGATGGTTTCTCGATAGTGGGTGCTCAAGGCATATGACGGGTGACATTTATTTATTCTTTGACTTTGTGGATAAGAAGAAGAGATTTGTAACCTATGGTGATAATAACAAGAGAGCTATACTTGGAAAAGGTAGTGTAAGTAATCCCTCATCTACATCTATCTCCAATGTCCTTTTAGTTGAAGGTCTTAAACACAATCTTATAAGCATTAGCCAATTATGTGACAAAGGATATAAAGTCCCCTTTTCAAAAGAGTTTTGCATAATTGAACATAATGATAAAAAGAATGATGTGTTTAAGGGCTTGAGGGTCAATAATGTATACATGCTTGACTTAAATGAAGTATTTGTGAATGACCCTAAGTATCTTGTCTCCAAGAGTGATGACTCTTTGCTTTGGCATAGGAACTTAGCACATGTTAACTTTGACTTGTTTAATAAGATAGTTTCAAAATACTTAGTAGTTGGTCTACCCAAAATTAAATTTACCAAAGATCATCTTTGTGATGCATGCCAAATGGGGAAGCAAACATGGATCTCATTTAAATCCAAAAATGTTGTTTAAACGTCTAGACCTCTTGAACTTCTCCATATGGATTTATTTGGTCCATATAGAATTAAGAGTCTAGGTGAAAACTATTATGGGTTTGTTATTGTAGACGACTATCAAGATTTTGTTGGACTATCTTCTTATCTAGTAAAAGTGACACTCTTACGGCATTTGAAAAGCTTGCCAAATTATCTCAAAAGAAACTAAACACTAGTATTGTTACAATCCGAAGCGATCATGGAGGTGAATTTTAAAACCATCTCTTTGAGGAATTTTGTGATAAACATGGAATTGAACATAATTTTTCAGCTCCTAGAACTCCTTAACAAAATGGTGTTGTGAAGCGTAAAAATTGTATTTTAGAGATGCTTGACAATGGTCTTCCTAAATATTTTTGGGCAGATGCCATAAGTACGGCGTGTTATGTTTTGAATAGGGTTCTTATATGTCATACTATTAATAAAACACCCTATGAACTTTTAAAAGGTAGGAAGCCAAATGGTTCACATCTCCATGTATTTGGTTGTAAATGTTATGTGTTAAACAACGGTAAAGAAAATCTTGGCAAATTTGATTCAAAAGTTGATGAAGGCATCTTTCTCGGATACTCTAATTCAAGTAAAGTATATAGAGTATATAATAAAAGATTACATATCATTGAAGAATCTGTGCATATATCCTTTGATGAATCTTATCCAAAAGTTGTCTTAAAAGGTATTTGTGTTAATGATGCAGATGTTTCCTCTTAGGATATTCTTAAGGATCAAGAAATATTGATTGTTGAACCAATTCCAGATAAAATTGAGGAGGAGCCAGATAAATAATCTAAAGTCGAAGAGGAGACTCATTCAACTGATCAAGATGATATCCCCTTTGAATGGAAAACCTCAAAGGATCATCTCATTGACAACATTCTTGGAGATATATCAAAGGGAGTTACTACACGTTCAAGGATAAGTAATTTTTGTTATCATTTTGCTTTCGTCTCTCAAATTGAACCTAAAAATTCCAAAGAGGCCTTACTCGACGAACATTGGTTTTTAGTTATGTAAGTGGAAATGAATTAGTTCAAGAGAAATGAGGTTTGGGACCTTGTCCCTCCTCCACGAGGTCATCGAGTAATTGACACTAAATGGGTATTTAGGAACAAGATGGACGAAAACGAAATTATAACTCGCAACAAGGTGTCGCTCCCCGGATTTCCATCCTGGTACAAATGCGAAAGTGGCGCGGAAAAGGAATAGAGTCACCAGCCAAGCATTTTTATCCCGAAGAAAGGGAATGGTAATGCTGCACAAACCAGGAGAAAGAAAGAGGAAGGACACAGGTCCTACGAACCAAAGAGACTGAGCTCGGGAGTCGGTTACGACCTGGGAAGGTATTAGCACCCAGATCGTCTGCCGTACCCGACGGGATCCACGCTTGCAAAAGAAACCATTTCAAAGGATGAGGGTATGAAAACTGCTGCAAAGAAATGAAAATGAAAAGAAACTGGAACTAGAAAAGAACTGAATAAGAGAACAAAGAGAAAAAATGTAGGGAAAATAAAGATTGTGCTCGAACGGGCCCTACCCCGCTGCCTACGTACCTCATCGAGAAAATGAGGATTAGAGACGCCGTAGTTCCCCTAACTAGAGATACTAAAAGGAAATTTCTTGTGAATTAAAGGCTTGAACTGCCTATGCCATTGCTCAGGTGTTGCAGACTCGGACGACGAGTGCGTAACCGTCTTGCAAAGTGACAAGTATGAGCAAGTTCGCGTACGGAGCGAATGAGGTGAGAAAAGAATTCCCGAAGGAAAGACGCTTATTGTTTGTTCGTGTTTTTTATGAAGCTTTTATGAGTGTGTCACAAGGAAGTGAACTCAAGATCTTTTCCATGGAATGTGCACTTGTCACTACATTCCAAGATGGAATAATAGAACAAGCACACTCAAGTAAGGAGAATATCCCCAAAACATGAACCCAAAGATTAGGGCCTAGGCTCACTAACTTGTTTTGATTATTAAGTGCTTTGGTATTTACAATGAAGAAGTGTTTTTTATGCTTTTCTTTATGAAGAAGATACCTTGATCAGACTTGTGCATCACAAGGTAAACTTGTATTATCCCAAGATGGGAAGACTACAAGCATACCTCATGGGATAAGGCTATGGATCAAGACATCACTTCACATTTATTAAAGTAATTTTTAGAGTTATGAGATGAGAAGAGAAGAAGAACCAAAAGGATCACAAAGGTAAAATTCTAAAGGGGGACTAAAATAATCCTAAGTGTTAACATGCATGGATGTCCTAAGGGTTAGTGAGGTTTCTATCCTAATGAAGAAGGAAAGAAGAAGAAGAAGATAGAAGAAGGGATGAGAAAGGCCTAATCCCAACAACAAAGGGTTAGTACAAGATAAACACAAGAAGAGAAGATGAGAATTGGAGATGTGGAACTCAATTCCCACACCTCACACTTACCATAGCCCCTGCAAGGTTAGTATGCATATAAGTGAAGCACAATGAACAAGATAACATGATAACATCACACAATCAGAAGTGAAATGTTATGAACATATGCACAATGCAAATTCAACTAAAAGAAATGAGGAGAAGAAGTATGCAACTCAAAATGATGCAACATGAACACATATGAAAACAAATGCACACTTATGAAATATGCAAAGAAAAATGCACAAAATAAGAACCCAAAGCTCACAACCAGAACCAAAACAAGATGAAGAATGGCTTAAGAAGCCAACAAGATGAAGAGAAAGGAGGTACAAGACCAAACAATACCAAATGGAAGCAAAAGAAACAATAAGATGAAGTGAAAGCACTTAAGGAAACAAATGACTTAAAGAGGAAGCAAACACAAAAATTCAGAAGACACAAACCCTATCCTAGGACCAGGAAGGTACCCACACCCCCAAAGGAACCCCAAATGAGAAGAAGAAGTGGGCACAAGTGCCCTTCTAGGCTTATAAGAGACCAAAAGGTTCAAAGGAAGCAAAAGGGGACAAGGTTCAAAGGAAAATTCAAAACAAAACAACCAACCATCTAAAAATTCCACAATTGAAACCAAATGATCCTCAAACATGTTATATCAACTAGCCAAAAGGATTTGAAAAGATTCAGAAGCAAACTAGGTTAAATGGAGGCAAGAACACAAGTTAGGATAGCAAACTTACATCACAAGTTACAAGACCAAGACTCATGAAATAAGTTTCTAAAAATCCATAGAAAAATCAAATGAAAATAACAAAGTCTTAAGAATACAAAGCAAAAAGAATGGGATCAAAACTCAAAATATTGAAACCTATGGAAAATGAACAAGGCAGACTGGTCAAGAAAGGATTCAAAAGAAGCTATGTGCAATGGTGAATTAATTCTGACACGTGGATAATGGAAAAAAATAAAATAAAAATATGAAAAAATAATAGAGACATCAAATAACATTCATGATTTTTTTGGGATTTTTTGGATGATTAAAACTATTTTAAATGAATTAAAATGGAACTGAATAAAAAGAAATTAAAATGAAGAAAAAGAAATAAAAGAAATGGAAGGAGGTGAGATTAGTAATGACTTTGAACTGAATTCGTTTGGGCCAGGCAGGGTAGGGTGCGGATATTAATTGTTTAGGCCCAAGGCATGCGCTGAAACACGTTATTTATTGTGGACATTAACTGAATTAAATAAGAAAAGCTGGGAAAAAGAAACACGCGCAGGATTAATCAAATGGCTGTGAGAGACCACCTCATTAATTGAGGTGGCATCTTGCTGCGCTATAACTGGCTGGCGTACCATAGTAAGTGTGGGACTCATCATACGCTGCATTAAAAAAAGAAAAGAAATAATACAATGAGACGGAAGCCCCTAGGGCTACGTGGCTGGATCTCGCGCGTTGGATGAGGAAATCGAACGGCCTGGACTTTATATTCTCCAATGGAACCCTAGCTGAACCTTAAAACAAATTCCGGTGACCGGAGCTAGGGCTCCGGCACCGGAGACCAAACCAGGACCAAAAATTAACCAAATAATGCAAACAAATACTCCAGATTAACTAATTCAACATCAAGGAATCCAAATATGGCATCAAAAACACTTAAATCTCAATGGATTGGTCGGATCGAGCAAAATAAAGATTGACCATCAAACTTGAAATCAAGATAACTTTCACTACAATGCACTAAAATAAATTCTACAAAGTGCAGCATGACCAGGGAAGATCAAAGAACACAAAGCAACCATTCAATTTCATTTTTAGAACAAAAGATTTCAAGCCATACCTGAGATGGAGATCTTGAAATAGTGAGCTAGAAAACCAACCAATGCGTGCAAATCACTCCTCTTACTCCTTAGATGCAAAATAAATGCATCTAAGGTCTTGAAATGGACTGGATCTGAGGTTTCAACACAAGTTGCCTTGAAATGGTAAGCTTCTAATTTTGTGCTTTAAGCTCAAATGAGTGGTTGATTCTTGATCTATATGATTCACTGATCAAGAATATGGAAGAAGTTTGTGGAGAAAGTGAGAGAATCAAGAGATATGTGAAGAAATGCAAGTTTGCATGAAAGTTGAGAATGAGAGAATGAGAGAGATCTGAGATCTGATGCAACCCTAATTCTCTTTGTTATGATCTCACAAAGCAATGTTGAAAGTGTGAGAGAAAGTGCACGAATCATAAATGAGAAAAGTGTGAAGTTGCATAATTTGCACTTGGTGGAATAAGCATTCTATTCTCATGCTCTCTTGGGCCTCTCAGCATGTGTGGCTTTCATTTTCCACCCTTGATTCAAACCCAAACAATTCTGGCCCTTAGATTCAAGTGTCACACTTGTTTCATGATTTTTGCAAAATTGCATGTTTTGGAGTGATTTTTTCAAAGTGCACGAAAATGACCAATTCTCTTGAGCAAAATGGTCTTAATGCACTGCATATTAAGTTTGAAACAAGATTGGGCCTGTACCAAGTCACAAAATTCAAGTTCAAGGCCTTTTGCATTTGGTGTCATTTTGAAAAGTTGAAAAATGCCCTAGGAAGGTGGAATTTTCGAATGGCCTACAAGGAGATCCAGGAATCCAGTGAAAATGTACTTGTACTTTTTTAAAATGGGAGCCCTTACTCTTCAACTTTCATGTTTGACTTTGGTCCATTTGAAGAATTTTTGATCATGTTAAGGCCACTTGAAAATTAGGGCAAAAGTTGCCAAATTTGAAAAACTTCAAAAACCAACTTTGTACCATTTTTGCAAAACCCCTCAAATCTCCATGATTCTTGAACTTTAGGCATTCCAAACCTCTTATAACATTGTAAGGACCCCTCTTGGCCAAAAAAATTGGGTTAGACCCCTTGAAATTGCACAGTTGACTTTTTATGGGCTCTGTTAACTTTTTCCTTCATCTGCAAGCAACTGAGGCATTGACTGACCTCCACATGGAATTTTCTCATGAAATATGACACATAGGATCCTCTTAACATATAGAAGACTTGGACCACAAGAAATGTCCAAAGTTGCGAGATTATGGTGCTTGAATCTCAAACCCTAATTTGGGTACATTGCATAGGAGCCTTGCCTTGTCCTGAGATTTCTGATGATCATGCAATCTTCTGAGCTTTTGTCAATGGACTTGAACTTGTAAATGGAGTGTAGACTCACCATAAGACTTGTACAACCTCATTGGGACCCTTGTCATGGCTTGAAAGACTTCAAGGAACTCCACAGATGACCATATGCTTGATGCTAGGACATGAGGGATGTTATGCTTCATCTTTCCATAATATGATGCTGAGGAAATGATATGAGTATGATGAGTATGATGTGATATGATGCTTAAAATGAAGAGGGCAAATTTGGGGTGTTACAGCTGCCCCTATTCAATCATCAGTTAATCTGAAAAGGGCGATAGTACGGGCTATCGACCATTCAAGATAAATTGTGGTTGAATACCAAGAAGACCAGAAATTTGCACTCTGACGAAGAATGCAGCACTGGGAAATAAACCCCAACCAGATGACGCTCTGGGGATATGAAGAATAGAAAAAGCAGACGAGTTTCTTCTAAGTTGCAATTGATATCTGGAATAAGAACAAGTTGACAGACGAGTCTTCAAACAATCCTGTGACGCCAGGAGCTGGACATACGAGTCCTCAAAACACTTCAAGAACATAAACTGAGACAGACGAGTCTTCAAACAATCCTGTGACGCCAGGAACTGGACAGACGAGTCCTCAAACACTTCGAGATCATAATCTAAGACAGACGAGTCTTCTTCGGATTGACCTGTTATGCCAGGACCGGGATGCACTTAAGTCTGTGGGATAGACATGCAATCAAGGTAGACGAACCTTCTTCATATATTATCCACGGATATATGGTATAAGACAAACGAGTCTTCTGAGCAAACCTGTGATGCCAGGTGCAGCAACAATAATTGGTGCTTGAGACAGACGAGCCTCCTTCGGATTTACCTGTTACGCCAGGACCGGTAACCATTTTGACATTAATTCCCACTGTCAGGATTTTAAACCTCTTCAATACAGATGAGTATTGGATGATCATCAAGATAACACATACGAGTGCCATAAGTTAATGATACAGACGAGTATCAGACGATGATCCGAGAAACACAGACGAGTGCTTTAGGCAATGACACAGACGAGTATCA
This sequence comes from Lathyrus aphaca, assembly GCA_963966055.1. NCBI lineage: Eukaryota > Viridiplantae > Streptophyta > Magnoliopsida > Fabales > Fabaceae > Lathyrus > Lathyrus aphaca. Next base: position 75,056,071 of record OZ014523.1, read on the forward strand.
GCAACTGGTATAGACGAATACCATAAATTCAAACACAGACAAGCATTTGAAGCAGCGATAGAAGAGCCAGGATAAACAGCAGATCCTCACATACAGATATAAGCATAACACAGACGAGTGATGGGATTGATACAGACGAGTATCCAAGCAAAGCAAACGAGCTTCAAACATATAAACAACACAGACGAGTGCTGAGGATGATACAGACGAGTATCCACAAATATCAGGCATACCAAACACAGATGAGTGTTGGAAAGTTGCAGACGAGCAACAGTAGAAATTACATATCAAGACACAGACGAGTGTAGCAAAGGATCCAATACCAAACACAGACGAGTGTTGGGAATTGCAGACGAGCAACAACATATGACATCACAACACAGACGAGTGTTGGAACTTGCAGACGAGCAGTCACAAAGATTATATACCACAACACAGACGAGTGTTGAAAATTGCAGACGAGCAACAACAAAGATATTACATTCCAAAGCACAGACGAGTGTTGGAGATTGCAGACGAGCAAACAGCAACTGATATAACCAAACACAGACGAGTGTTTGAAATTGCAGACGAGCAAAATCAAGGTAATCATAAACCACTGCTGGGGAAAGAAAACGAGCAATACCAGAGGGTCAACACAGACGAGTGTTGAAAGATGCGGACAAGCAGCCATAAAGCAGTAGTATGTCACTGTCGGGAAAACTCTGCTTAGGGATAACACAAACGAGTGTTGAGAAGCGCAAACGAGCAGTAGACAAATGCCTGATTGGCCACAAGAGTTGCAACTCTGCAGGGGAAGACAAGTCAAGAGGTCTGAATACCCAACTCTGACTGAGGTGATGAATACCTGACTGTACCATCAAAATACCCAAAAGTGTGGCAACTTCGCTGGGGAATATTTCACTGACGGAAGTGAAAATCAAATATGAACTCTGTGGGGACAGGATCATCCTCAAACTCAGCTGGGGAAGCTGCTTGAAGACAAATCTATATGGGGAGAGCATCTGCTGATTCAAAGCTCTGGCTGAGAAAAGACTCTTGCTGAGAATATAATTCTGATAATTCCAACCCTGGTGATGTCAGGCTTTTAGATACCTGCTGGGCATACTCCACTGGGGAAGAATGGACTGCCACTTCACTGGGGACGAAGAAACTGCTTGGGCTGCTACCAAAGTTTAGCTGGAGATGTCAGGCTTTCAGATACCTGCTGAGGGAAGAAATCTCAGCTTGGGGAGACACTCTACTGGGAAAGGGTAAATTGCTTGGGAGAATGTGACGCCATCCTGCAACCTGCAACAACAGAAAACAAAAGTGTGCCCCAGGGATTTGCATAGTATGATCTGTTCATCCATCGTCACCCGACCTCAAAGAGGATTACAGTTTCCCTGCATATCAGTTTTCTTTTCAAAATTATCACCATGTTTAGATGCAATGCTATTTTTGCCGAAAATTCAGGACATTTTGCAAACAAAAATAAACACACATAGCTTTTTGACTGAATATTCTTTTTATTGAAACGCCTCTGAATAGGCAAAGATTTTACATCAGGAAGCAACCACCTGGAAAGAGGTAGCCACTATAAAATTGAGAAAAGAAACTATCCTAATGGTAATGTACACGGCATTCCAAGGAGTTCCATTTCTGCTATGACCTGCATGTCTTCGACACTTTCCATTCTGATTTGGCTTTCTGAGAGGATCAGGGGACTGTTTCCTATCCTTCTAATATTGTCAAGTTGTACGAAACGATGACATGGTTCAGATTACTCGGATCGCAATTGTTCGCTTATTCCCTTGTTTTGCGTGGATCGCCCTTTCGAGTTTTCAATCCACCGGGATACCCTTTTTTGCCTGAGCTGTCCAATGTGGCTTTTCAACTCAGCGGGTGTACATTTTTTATTTATTTATTTCCCTAACTTTTGCCCGAGCTTTTTATTCTGTTTTTAGCTCGCCGGGATGCCCTTTTTTTGCCTGGACTATAATTCTGTTTTTGTGTCCAGCGGGTCTCTTTATGCGAAGTATTTTTTAACTGCGTCCGAGTTAACAGGGGATTGGAAGTCATCTCCATCCATAGTGGTGAGCATCAGTGCTCCTCCTGAAAAGACTTTCTTCACTATGAATGGTCCTTCGTAGTTTGGGGTCCACTTGCCCCTGTGATCTGAACCTGGAGGAACGATCCTCTTCAGCACAAGCTCTCCCTCTTAATATTCTCTAGTACGTACTCGTTAGTCGAATGCTCGCTTCATTCTCCTCTGATAAAGTTGACCATGACAGATAACCGCTAATCTCTTTTCCTCAATTAGACATAGCTGATTGTAACGAGCACGCACCCATTCAGCCTCATCAAGCTTAACATCCATCATCACGCGCAGTGAAGGAATCTCTACTTCAACAGGCAGGACTGCTTCCATGCCATACACCAGAGAGAAGGGAGTTGCCCCTGTTGACGTCCTGACTGACGTTCGGTACCCATGCAAAGCAAATGGTAACATCTCATGCCAATCTTTGTAGGTGACAACCATTTTCTGCACAATCTTCTTGATATTCTTATTATCTGCCTTTACCGCACCGTTCATCTTTGGTCGGTAAAGAGAAGAATTGTGATGCTGAATCTTGAAGTCCCGACACAAGTCTGCCATCATCTTGTTGTTGAGATTAGAACCATTATCAGTAATGATCCTTTCGGGCACTCCGTATCTGCATATGATATCTCTTTTCAGAAATCTTGCCACCACTTGACGAGTGACGTTGGCATAAGATGCTGCTTCTACCCATTTGATAAAGTAATCAATAACGACCAAGATGAAGCGATGACCATTTGAAGCAGTCGGCTCGATCTTCCCGATCATGTCAATGCCCCACATAGAAAAGGGCCAAGGAGATGACATGATGTTGAGCAGGCTTGGAGGAACTTGCACTTTGTCTGCATATATTTGGCACTAGTGGCACTTACGAGCGAATGAACAACAGTCTGCATCCATTGTCATCCAGTAATACCCCGATCTCAGCAATTTCTTTGCCATAGCATGCCCTCCTGCATGGGTACCGAAAGATCCTTCGTGGACTTCCTACATCAACAGACTTGCTTCGTGTCTATCCACGCATCTGAGCAAGACCATGTCGAAGTTTCTCTTGTACAAAACCCCGTCTGTGTTCAAGAAGAAGCTAGCAGCAAGTCGCCTCAAGGTCTTCTTGTCATTGGAAGATGCCCCAGTTGGGTATTCTTGCTTTTCCAGGAATAACTTGATATTAGAGTACCAAGGTTTCTCGTCAGACACGGCGTCTATAGAGAAGGCATGAGCTGGAGCGTCAAGCCTGGAGATGTCAATTTTAGGCACATAATTCCAACACAAGACTTTGATTGACGAAGAGAGAGTGGCCAATGCGTCGGCAAACTTATTTTCATCACGTGGTATGTATTGAAGTTTAACTGTCGTGAAGAATGTCAACAGTTTTCTAACATAATCTCTGTATGGAATTAAATGCTCTTGATGCGTATACCACTTGCCGGTAACTTGGTTAATGACGAGGACTGAATCTCCGAATATATCGAGGTTCTTAATCTGAAGATTAATTGCCTCCTCTATTCCCATTATACATGCCTCGTATTCCGCTTCATTGTTGGTGCAGCCAAAAGTAATTCTGGCAGCGAAGGGTAAGTGAACACTTTCAGGAGTAATGAGTACGGCCCCAACTCCACGACCATTAATATTGACTGCCCCATCAAACATCAACATCCATTTGGATTCATGGTCTGGCCCCTCCTCCGGAAGTGGTTCCTCATAATTGTTTGCTTTGAGGTACATGATGTCCTCATCAAGGAAATGAAACTTCATTGGCTGATAATCATCCTCAAGAGGTTGCTGTGCAAGGTAATCCAACAATACACTTCCCTTGATGGCCTTCTGAGAAGTATACTGGATGTCGTATTCAGTTAAAATCATCTGCCACCTAGCAACCCTTCCGGTCAACACTGGTTTCTTAAAGACGTACTTGACAGGATCCATTTTGGAAATGAGCAATGTGGTATGAGTCAATATGTACTGCCTCAGTCGGCGAGTAGCCCATACCAAAGCGCATCAAGTTTTCTCGAGCAGTGAATAACGGGATTCACAGTTGGTAAACTTTTTGCTAAGGTAATAAATAGCTTACTCTTTTCGACCAGACTCGTCATGTTGGCCTAGCACACACCCCATTGACCCTTCTAGCACGGTCAAGTACATGATTAATGGTCTTCCTTCCACTGGAGGCATTAGAATTGGAGGCTCCTGCAAATATTCTTTTATTTTTTCTAAAGCTCTTTGGCAGTCATCATTCCACCTGACCATTTGCTCTTTTCTTAGAAGTTTGAATATTAGTTCGCACGTGGCCGTTAGATAAGATATGAACCGAGAAATGTAGTTCAACCTCCCTAAAAACCCGCGCACTTCTTTTTCTGTCTTTGGTGCAGGCATATCTTGAATAGCTTTTACTTTAGCAGGATCGACCTCAATTCCTCTTTGACTAACAATGAAACCCAATAGTTTCCCGGAACGCACTCCGAAAGTGCACTTGTTTGGATTCAACCTCAGCTTGTACTTGATCAGTCTATCAAAAAGCTTCTTCAGGTTGACCAGATGCTCTTCTTCATCTCGGGACTTTGCAATCATATCGTCCACATAACACTCAATCGCCTTGTGGATCATGTCATGGAACAATGTGACCATCGCCCGTTGATAAGTTGCCCCGGCGTTCTTCAAACCAAAGGGCATGACCTTATAGCAGAATGTACCCCACGGGGTAATGAACGTTGTCTTCTCCATGTCTTCCGGCGCCATCTTTATCTGATTATAACCGGAGAAGCCATCCATGAAGGAAAATACCGAGAATTGAGCAGTATTGTCTACCAACACGTCAATGTGTGGCAACGGAAAGTCATCTTTTGGGCTTGCTCTATTCAAATCCCGGTAGTCAACGCACATCCGGACCTTGTCGTCCTTCTTTGGTACAGGTACATTGTTAGCTACCCAAGGTGGGTAACTAGTCACAGCAAGGAAACCGGCATCCCATTGCTTCTGAACCTCCTCTTTGATCTTCATCGCCATGTCAGGACGAGTTCTTCTCAATTTCTGTTTCACAGGAGGACAATCCTCTCTCAGGGGTAGCTTATGCATAACGATGTCGGTATCCAACCCTGGCATATCTTGATATGACCAAGCAAAGATATCCACATACTCTTTCAGCATACTGATCAGCTCTTTCTTGACGTCGGCCTGCAGACTGGCCCCAATCTTGATCTCCTTCTTTGCATCTTCACTGCCAATGTTGATGATCTCAATCTCTTCTTGATGAGGCTGAATAACCTGTTCCTCTTGTTTCAACAATCTGACCAATTCTTCAGGGAGGTCACAGTCTTCCTCAACCCCTTCATCAGCTTGGTAGACTGGATTGTCAAAGTCATGCATAGTCATAGCAGGAACGTTATCAGTGGAATCCGGATGATCAACACTGCACAGATGATGTGCTTATTCAGAATCTGCTTATTTTGAAAAAGAGACGCTAACACAAAAACAAAAAAGGAAAACACATTGCCATTTTTATATTTTTTTTTGTGAAAAAGTTTAAAAAAACAAAGACAGGGAACACAGTTTGTCTGAAAATGTCCTTTTATTTCATAGCAAAATAAGATGCAATACAAAACATGGTGGCCCAATACAATGGATCCAAGCATCTTGGGCAGAATGCTGGATTTGACAATGCAGTATGCTAATAAAAGGAAACAAAATAATTACTCTGAGAGCCAGGTGACTTGAATGATGTCTTCAGCAGACTAGTTTGCTAGCTCCTTGCCGGGCGCACACGGGTGGATCCAGTTGTCCCAGTCACCGTCACTGTCCCCATCTTGGCTTGCTGTACAGATCTGATTGCGGTCGAGCAACCCAGCGCTTGTAAACGTGATAGCCTTACCACTCGGAGTAGATCCACCAGGCTGATACCCTAGGCCAAACTTATCATCTTTCTTTTCCAGCTCCAACAGCTTGCCCCAGCCTTGGGCATTGCCTGATTGGACAACCTCCTTTGCTTCCCTGTAAGAATGGATGGACGTACCCTCCTTCTCACTGCTCTTCTCCACAGGAGTCAAGATGCTGACGTTGACTGCTTCGAAGGCTTGGCATAAAGTCTCATGGATTTCTCCATCCATCTCTACGTACTTGAACATCGACAAGTGGCTTACGAATATGTCCTCCTCGCCACAGACTGTGATGACCTGGCCTTCAACCACGTATTTAAGCTTCTGATGCAGGGTTGAAGTAACAGCTCCAGCAGCATGTATCCATGGCCTTCCCAACAAACAACTATATGCAGGCTGGATATCCATAACGTAGAAAACACTTTTGAAGACTTGAGAGCCTATCTTGACGGGCAGCTCAACCTCTCCAAAAACTGATCTTCTCGAACCATCAAAAGCCTTGACAATCAGATCACTTGGCCTCAGGACAATCCCGTCAACATTAAGCTTCATCAGTGCCTTCTTCGGAAGCACATTCAGGGAAGAGCTTGTGTCTACAAGAACATGAGACAACACAGCACCCTTGCACTCCATAGTGATATGTAGTGCTTTGTTGTGGTTTCTACCCTCCGACGTGAGGTCTCTGTCTGTAAATCCTAAGCCATGGCTTGCATTGACACTTCCTACAACAGCCTCAAGTTGGTTGACAGTGATCTCCTGAGGAACATAAGCCATTTGCAGTACTTTCAGTAAAGCCTCTCTGTGTGCGGGAGAACACATCAGCAGTGACAAGATGGAAATCTTGGAAGGTGTCTGGTTCAGTTGATCAACCACCTTATAGTCACTCTTTTTGATAATCTGCATGAATTCCTCAACCTCTTTTTCAAATGTACCCTGCCCAGCCACAGGAGTATTTGATTCATCATTCACAGCTTGCTTTCCTTTGGCCTTGGACGAAGCCTCAGCCTCAGGATCCCCTCTCAGCACAGGGGGAGCAAATAACCGACGACTTCTGGTGAAACCCCCAAATCCTCCGACATTCTCTACAGTCGGGTCCACAGCAACAAATTTGCTCTCAATCTTCTGTCCAGCTACATATACATCTGAGCCATAATGCCAGGGAATGGCTTTATCGTCTGTGTACGGAACAGGCCCAGGTACGGTGATAGTCACGGGACTAATCTGAGGAGCATAGATTGTAACAGGCTCTCTTCTGACAGGCATGTCAGCTTCATCATAGAAAATAGTAATGGTTGACACATCATCAGCTTCATCATTACCAACTTTACTGAACTGCAAGGATCCATCATTAATCAAACCCTGCAAACCCATCTTCAATTTCTCACAGCCATTCTCAGCATTCAGACAATCTTCACAATCAAAACAGCAACCAGGAAACACTTGACCATTCAGCAGTCTCTCTTTCACTACCCTCAAAGGAGTCTTCACTTCATCAATACTCAGCACCAAACTCAATTTGTCACCACCCTCAACAGCATTAACTTTTTCCCCTCCATGATTCGGCATAGGGTTCAAATTAACATTCGGCGGTGGTGCAAAGTTGATTGCTTTAGAGTCTACAAGATCTTGAACCTTGTGATGCAAAGCCCTGCACTTCTCAGTCGAGTGCCCGGGTGCTCCAGAGTGGAAAGCGCATCGTGCATTGACATCATAACCAACTGGAAGCTCTCCAGGAGGTGGTGGTTCCAAAGTTCTCAGCTGAATCAGGTTCAAATCTAGTAGTCTTGGAAGCAAGGCAGCATAGGTCATAGGGATAGCCTCAATCGCCCTATTAGCCGGGCGAGTTTGCCTTGGCTGATACGGTCTCTGCTGATAATTGTTATGAGGTTGTTGTTGTTACTGATGTTGTTGTTGTGGAGGAGGTTGCATCTGTTGCACTGGAGCTGAAGGAATTGTGACGGCTGCCACATGCTCATAGGGTCTTCTATAACCACGGCCCCGGCCTCGGCAAAATACAGCATTTGTCTCGCCCTCTCTTCTTCTAGGAGGTCCACTAAAAGCTTTCCTCGCTCCATTTGAGCTGCTAGCACTTGGATCTTGTATCTTCCCCATCTTCAACAAGGTCTCAACCCTCTCGCCAGCAATAACAATGTCGTTGAATTTAGTGGCAGAACTGGACGCCAGTCTTTCAAGAAACACACCCTGCAGAGTACCCATAAACATGTCGGCCATTTCGTTCTCTAGCAGCGGTGGTTGTACTCTGGCAGCGAGCTGGCGCCACCTCTGAGCATATTCTTTGAAACCTTCTTTAGCCGTTTGAGCCATGTGCTGCAATTGCGTGCGGTTCGGAGCCATGTTCATATTATATTGATATTGTCTCACAAAGGCTTCAGCTAGATCTTTCCAACTCTTGATATTGACTCTGCTAAGCTTCATGTACCATTCCAGAGAAGCTCCAACCAAGCTGTCTTGAAAATAATACATCCAGAGTTTCTCATCATCCGTGTGAGCAGCAATTCTCCCAACAAAAGATTGAAGATGGGTCTTCGGGCATGCAGTTCCATTATACTTCTCAAAGGTTGGAACTTTGAACTTGTATGGGATCCTGACCCCAGGAACCAAGCCCAAATATGTTATGTCAAATCCCAAAGAGCTCTGGGACTGAATAGCTTTGATTTGCTTAGCCATTTCCTCAAACCTCTTGTTCATCTCTGCTCCCTGACCTTCAGCTTCGTCAAGTAGAGTGAACTGCTCGTCCTTATTATCCATTTGCACATTATTCAACCCATCATTGATTATAGTCACCCCTAGCTGTGTAACAGGAGCTTCAACCTGATGTGCGCCCGCACCGGTACGATTATCAGCAGCAGCAGCAGCAGTGTTCCTGGTCTGATTCTCAATCATCTCCCGCAGACGCTCTTGGTTCTGACCTATGCCTGCCATCAATGTCATAAAATTATCCATTCTCAGTCTCATATCTGCCAAGTCAGCTTGCATCTGGTCCATGGCTCGCTCTCTATTAATCTTGGTTGGATATCTGTGCGCAACTGGTTGTTGTCGAACTTTACGGGGAGCTATAGTGCCTGAAACACAAAACACGTTAGCAACTGAGACAATACTTGCAAAACAAACAAACAGGTTATATGTATGCAATGCAGTTGTTCATGTTCCCAGGTTTTAAGCATTTGGCATGCCCCACTTCTGGCATCTATTCTCAGACAGTCACTTTCAGGATTAGCTTTCAAACTTTCTTTTTGATGAGTGTTCAGACGTTAGCATTATCAGACAAACGAGTCTTGCACATTCACAAATGATAACTTGCACATTAATACTGTATATGAACAAACCACTGCAGGCTAAAAGTCAGAATACAACCAGAAATATTCCCCGAAGGGTTACAAGGCAGCACATAAAATAAAGACAAAAGAAATAACAGCAAGACTCCTACAACAGGTCTGTAGGTAGTCTGAAAAATAAACAACTAAGCTAAGGACCCAGGATCTGCCACCTCTGCCCTGCTCTTCTTGACACCCGCTCTCAGCTTGAGCTCTTCAATCCCTTTCCTTGCTTCCTCCAGAGCTAACCGACTTTGTGCTAGCTGTTGGGTCTTCTCCCTCTGGATGGTGTGGACTTGCTTCACCTCCTCCTTCTTGAAATCCATCTGAACTTCAAAGAACTCCTCTTTCTCTCTGAACTTCTTCAGCTCTTCCTACCTTTGGCTTTGCAGCCAAGCAATGGATTGTCGAGCATCCTTGAGAGTTTTTAGAGTCTTCTTGCGTTCAGCTTCTCTTTGGGCTTCCATCATACCCAACCTGTGGAAATGGACTTCTCTACCAGCAAAGTCCTTCTCTTTGGCTTCCAAGGAGGCTTGGAGCTTCTGCAGCTTGTCTTCAGCTTCATTCTTGGCCCTGTTGGCTTGGTGATACAGGCTTACCATCTCAGTATTCTCCACTCTGACCTCATGCAGCTAAGCTTCTAGCTTCTTGTACTCTTCAAGGGAGACAGTATTGCTCTGACTTGGCACCTCTCTGGGATAAAGTGGAGCCTCAACTGAAAAAGGCATGAAAACTACTTCTATATGTCTTTGCAACCATGCAGCATATGGTGGATATGTCTTAGGATCAACTCGGCTGAAGTCTTTCTTACCCTTTCTTATCCTTTGAGCCCAAGCTTGGACTGCTTGTTGAACCAACTCTTTGTTCCCTTTAGTAGGAAAGAACAAAGATTCAGCAAACTCTTCCATCTGAGGAGGATCTTTCAAAGGGTAGCCAAACTGTTTTCTGGCTAATGTTGGATAGTAACTGATGACACCTTTCCTTCCCAACAAAGGTACTCCAGCAAACCTTCCGCAACAGACCATCAACTCCTTACCCAGCAAATCCCTGTCATATCCCCAGGCAATATCTTCAACAGTCAACCCCATCAGTCTTCTGGACCACCTCCATTCATCCCTCATCTCCTTGAAGGCACCTGACTTAGGCAACTGTCTAGCAAACCACTCAGCAAATAAAGGAGCACAGCAGACTACTGGACCACCCCTACCCTTCTCATTTCTGTAATGGACACTGTAGTAGAAGTCACCCAATAGAGTAGGCATTGGATTGCCTTTTGCAAAGATTGAGATCACCTCTAAGCTGACAAACTCTTTCTCTCCAGGGAACAGGCTGGACCCATATACCATCAATGCAAGCAAAGCACCAAAGTCATTCCACTTAGCTTCTGTAGCATATCTCTGCCTCTGGGATAAGCACACTTCAGGGTAGTCCTTTGCCTTCACTCTCTTGCAGAGCCTTCCTGACTGAAGCAGCTGGCAACCTACAAACCTTGGCTATGTCTTCATCTTTAAGCACAACTTTAGACCCATAAAATGGCAGTGTCTCTCTGACTGGCACATTCAGCATGCTGGAGATCTCTTCCAATGTCGGAGCTAGGATGTAACCTGGAAAAACAAAGCAACGCAGCAGAGGATCATAAAATTGCAACAAGGTATGCAAACTGTCCTTCTGGTCTGCAGTGGGCTTGTCCACAAACTTCAGTATCTGGCCATATCTTTTCTTGAAATTGCCCAAGACTTGATCGTTCATCAGACCCGCTAACCTCTGAACACTTCTAACTTCAGGCTGAAGAAAGGTATAATGCACATTCTGTTTCCTTGGAACTCTTCTGATTTCTGCCATGGAGATAAGATTACCAGAACTGGGAGCAGATTAAGAACAATGACCTGAAAAATGGGAAACATAAACAGTTAATGCAAATAATGATGCAAATGCAATGCAATGCAAGCACATGATCAACTAGGACCATCTGAACTGGATCACTGACAAGGGCCCCTCTGAACACTGGCAAACCAAAAGTCCACTGAGTCACACTCTCTGATAACCACAAATCTATGAAGAAGATCTCAGAACCACAGTATCAAGAATACCAGAACAAGAAAACCAGAAAACCAGAACTCCAGAACCATAAGACCATAGAACCAAAGATCATAATCATAGGACCACAGATCATAACAAGGACCACTGAATAGATGAGTGTATGTTGAGGTCAAGGGTTCCTGCACACCTGTAAACACCCCCCAATCTCACTGGTAAAAGGCTCCGGGTCAGACATCACGGACTCTCAAAGCCGAATAGCAATAATACTTTCACCATCTCCGAGAAATGGCTCATGACCAAATCAGGAAATCGGTTTGGCATTATATACTACGCAGGGAGGCCTCAGCTGAGTCCAGGACACAAGGTCATCCTATGTGATCCCCAGGTGGGCCCTCGGATGCGAATGGGTTTGCCACAAAATATGGGTTGCCACTGTCATCACTAAAGAGGAATGTTTCCACAAGGTTCTCAATGATCGGTCCCCAGCTGCACATAACTGTCAGGGTTATGTAATGAGAGAGGAAGATCCCCAAATCAAGACATTTCCAAGACAATCGCAACCTGGGTGTGGAACTCACTACTACCCCCATGACAAGATCTCATGAGGCCAAAGTGGAACCACTCTAAGTCCTATGGTGCACTCGAGTCGGGTACTTGGCTCATCCTCTCAAGAACAAGTAACACCCATCCCACCAAACAGAAAACCAGTCCAGACAGTCCAGTATATATACATGATGCAGTAAATAAAGACTGAAAATTGTAAATAAAGCTGTAAATAAAGTTGTAAATAAACAACAATAACATACAACAAGCAACAACAAACAAAACATCACCCAATGAAACAACAACAAACAAGCGCTAGGAGAGACTCACAGGGGAACCAGAGATTTCTGGTGTGCAGTCCCCAGTGAAGTCGCCAGCTGTCGCTCCCCGGATTTCCATCCTGGTACAAACGCGAAAGTGGCGCGGAAAAGGAATAGAGTTGCCAACCAGGCATTTTTATCCCGAAGAAAGGGAATGGTAATGCTGCACAAACCAGGAGAAAGAAAGAGGAAGGACACAGGTCCTACGAACCAAAGAGACTGAGCTCGGGAGTCAGTTACGACCTGGGAAGGTATTAGCACCCAGATCGTCCGCCGTACCCGACGGGATCTACGCTTGCAAAAGAAACCATTTCAAAGGGTGAGGGTATGAAAACTGCTGCAAAGAAATGAAAATGAAAAGAAACTGGAACTGGAAAAGAAATGAATAAGAGAACAAAGAGAAAAAATGTAGGGAAAATAAAGATTGTGCTCGAACGGGCCCTACCCCGCTTCCTACGTACCTCATCGGGAAAATGAGGATCAGAGACGCCGTAGTTCCCCTAACTAGGGGTACTAAAAGGAAATTGCTTGTGAATTAAAGGCTTGAACTGCCTATGCCATTGCTCAGGTGTTGCAGACTCGGACGACGAGTGTGTAACCGTCTTGCAAAGTTACAAGTAGGAGCAAGTTCGCGTACGGAGCGAATGAGGTGAGAAAAGAATTCCCGAAGGAAAGACGCTTATTGTTTGTTCGTGTTTTTTATGAAGCTTTTATGAGTGTGTCACAAGGAAGTGAACTCAAGCTCTTTTCCATGGAATGTGCACTTGTCACTAAATTCCAAGATGGAATAATAGAACAAGCACACTCAAGTAAGGAGAAGATCCCCAAAACTTGAACCCAAAGATTAGGGCCTAGGCTCACTAACTTGTTTTGATTATTAAGTGATTTGGTATTTAGAATGAAGAAGTGTTTTTTATGCTTTTCTTTATGAAGAAGATACCTTGATCAGACTTGTGCATCACAAGGTAAACTTGTACTATCCCAAGATGGGAAGACTACAAGCATACCTCATGGGATAAGGCTATGGATCAAGACATCACTTCACATTTATTAAAGTGTTTTTTAGAGTTATGAGATGAGAAGAGAAGAAGAACCAAAAGGATCGCAAAGGTAAAATTCTAAAGGGGGACTAAAATAACCCTAAGTGTTAACATGAATGGATGTCCTAAGGGTTAGTGAGGTTTCTATCCTAATGAAGAAGGAAAGAAGAAGAAGAATATAGAAGAAGGGATGAGAAAGGCCTAAGCCCAACAACAAAGGGTTAGTACAAGATAAACACAAGAAGAGAAGATGAGAATTGGAGATGTGGAACTCAATTCCCACACCTCACACTTACCATAGCCCCTGCAAGGTTAGTATGCATATAAGTGAAGCACAATGAACAAGATAACATGATAACATCACATAATCAGAAGTGAAATGGTATGAACATATGCACAATGCAAATTCAACTCAAAGAAATGAGGAGAAGAAGTATGCAACTCAAAATGATGCAACATGAACACATATGAAAACAAATGCACACTTATGAAATATGCAAAGCAAAATGCACAAAATAAGAACCCAAAGCTCACAACCAGAACCAAAACAAGATGAAGAATGGCTTAAGAAGCCAACAAGATGAAGAGAAAGGAGTTACAATACCAAACAATACCAAATGGAAGCAAAAGAAACAATAAGATGAAGTGAAAGCACTTAAGGAAACAAATGACTTAAAAAGGAAGCAAACACAAAAATTCAGAAGACACAAACCCTATCCTAGGATCAGGAAGGTACCCACACCCCAAAGGAACCCCAAATGAGAAGAAGAAGTGGGAACAAGTGCCCTTCTAGGCTTATAAGAGACCAAAAGGTTCAAAGGAAGCAAAAGGGGACAAGGTTCAAAGGAAAATTCAAAACAAAACAACCAACCATCTAAAAATTCCACAATTGAAACCAAATGATCCTCAAACATGTTATATCAACTAGACAAAAGGATTTGAAAAGATTCAGAAGCAAACTAGGTTAAATGGAGGCAAGAACATAAGTTAGGATAGCAAACTTACATCACAAGTTACAAGACCAAGACTCAAGAAATAAGTTTCTAAAAATCCATAGAAAAATCAAATGAAAATAACAAAGTCTTAAGAATACAAAGCAAAACGAATGGGATCAAAACTCAAAATATTGAAACCTATGGAAAATGAACAAGGCAGACTGGTCAAGAAAGGATTCAAAAGAAGCTATGTGCAATGGTGAATTAATTCTGACACGTGGATAATGGAAAAAAATAAAATAAAAATATGAAAAAATAATAGAGACATCAAATAACATTCATGATTTTTTTGGGATTTTTTGGATGATTAAAACTATTTTAAATGAATTAAAATGGAACTGAATAAAAAGAAATTAAAATGAAGAAAAAGAAATAAAAGAAATGGAAGGAGGTGAGATTAGTAATGACTTTGAACTGAATTCGTTTGGGCCAGGCAGGGTAGGGTGCGGATATTAATTGTTTAGGCCCAAGGCATGCACTGAAACACGTTATTTATTATGGACATTAACTGAATTAAATAAGAAAAGCTGGGAAAAAGAAACACGCGCAGGATTAATCAAATGGCTGTGAGAGACCACCTCATTAATTGAGGTGGCATCTTGCTGCGCTATAACTGGCTGGCGTACCATAGTAAGTGTGGGACTCATCACACGCTGCATTAAAAAAAGAAAAGAAATAATACAATGAGACGGAAGCCCCTAGGGCTACGTGGCTGGATCTCGCGCGTTGGATGAGGAAATCGAACGGCCTGGACTTTATATTCTCCAATGGAACCCTAGCTGAACCTTAAAACAAATTCCGGTGACCGGAGCTAGGGCTCCGGCACGGGAGACCAAACCAGGACCAAAAATTAACCAAATAATGCAAACAAATACTCCAGATTAACTAATTCAACATCAAGGAATCCAAATATGGCATCAAAAACACTTAAATCTCAATGGATTGGCCGGATCGAGCAAAATAAAGATTGACCATCAAACTTGAAATCAAGATAATTTTCACTACAATGCACTAAAATAAATTCTACAAAGTGCAGCATGACCAGGGAAGATCAAAGAACACAAAGCAACCATTCAATTTCATTTTTATAACAAAAGATTTCAAGCCATACCTGAGATGGAGATCTTGAAATAGTGAGCTAGAAAACCAACCAATGCGTGCAAATCACTCCTATTACTCCTTAGATGCAAAATAAATGCATCTAAGGTCTTGAAATGGACTGGATCTGAGGTTTCAACACAAGTTGCCTTGAAATGGTAAGCTTCTAATTTTGTGCTTTAAGCTCAAATGAATGGTTGATTCTTGATCTATATGATTCACTGATCAAGAATATGGAAGAAGTTTGTGGAGAAAGTGAGAGAATCAAGAGATATGTGAAGAAATGCAAGTTTGCATGAAAGTTGAGAATTAGAGAATGAGAGAGATCTGAGATCTGATGCAACCCTAATTCTCTTTGTTATGATCTCACAAAGCAATGCTGAAAGTGTGAGAGAAAGTGCACGAATCAGAAATGAGAAAAGTGTGAAGTTGCATAATTTGCACTTGGTGGAATAAGCATGCTATTCTCATGCTCTCTTGGGCCTCTCAGCATGTGTGGCTTTCATTTTCCACCCTTGATTCAAACCCAAACAATCCTGGCCCTTAGATTCAAGTGTCACACTTGTTTCATGATTTTTGCAAAATTGCATGTTTTGGAGTGATTTTTTCAAAGTGCACGAAAATGACCAATTCTCTTGAGCAAAATGGTCTTAATGCAATGCATATTAAGTTTGAAACAAGATTGGGCCTGTACCAAGTCACAAAATTCAAGTTCAAGGCCTTTTGCATTTGGTGTCATTTTGAAAAGTTGAAAAATGCCCTAGGAAGGTGGAATTTTCGAATGGCCTACAAGGAGATCCAGGAATCCAGTGAAAATGTACTTGTACTTTTTTAAAATAGGATCCCTTAATCTTCAACTTTCATGTTTGAATTTGGTCCATTTGAAGAATTTTTGATCATGTTAAGGCCACTTGAAAATTAGGGCAAAAGTTGCCAAATTTGGAAAACTTCAAAAACCAACTTTGTACCATTTTTGCAAAACCCCTCAAATCTCCATGATTCTTGAACTTTAGGCATTCCAAACCTCTTATAACATTGTAAGGACCCCTCTTGGCCAAAAAAATTGGGTTAGACCCCTTGAAATTGCACAGTTGAGTTTTTATGGGCTCTGTTGACTTTTTCCTTCATCTGCAAGCAACTGAGGCATTGACTGACCTCCACATGGAATTTTCTCATGAAATTTGACACATAGGATCCTCTTAACATATAGAAGACTTGGCCAACAAGAAATGGCCAAAGTTGCGAGATTATGGTGCTTGAATCTCAAACCCTAATTTGGGTACATTGCATAGGAGCCTTGCCTTGTCCTGAGATCTCTGATGATCATGCAATCTTCTGAGCTTTTGTCAATGGACTTGAACTTGTAAATGGAGTGTAGACTCACCATAAGACTTGTACAACCTCATTGGGACCCTTTTCAGGGCTTGAAATACTTCAAGGAACTCCACAGATGACCATATGCTTGATGTTAGGACATGAGGGATGTTATGCTTCATCTTTCCATAATATGATGCTGAGGAAATGATATGAGTATGATGAGTATGATGTGATATGATGCTTAAAATGAAGAGGGAAAATTTGTGGTGTTACACAAGGCTCATCTTGTTACTCAAGGGTATAACCAAGAGGAGGGAATTGACTATGAGGAGACTTATTCTTCGGTCTCCCGCCTTGAGGTTATACGCCTTTTACTTGCATTTGCATGTTCACATAATTTTAAACTATATCAAATGGTTATAAAAAGTAATTTTATTAACGGATACATTAATGAAGAAGTGTATGTATGCCAACCTCCAGGTTTTGAAAGTCATGAAAATCCTAACCATGTTTACAAGCTTAAACGTGTTTTGTATGACCTCAAACAAGCTCCTAGAGCTTGGTATAAACGCCTTAGAAAATTTGTACAAAATCAAGGATTTTCAAGAGGGAAAGTTGACACTAATCTTTTCATTAAACGGGAAGGAAAATATTCTATTTTGGTTTAAGTTTATGTAGATGATATCATTTTTGGGTCTACTAATTTAAATTTGGTCAATTAATTTTCAAGCACAATGTAAGGTGAATTTGAGATGAGTATGATGGTGTAGCGGGGAAATCATGAGTGTAAGCTATCAATTAACTTAACTCAAAGTAAACAGAGTCACCACTGTGCTTTTATTTTATTCCAAGAGGAAAAGAAAAAAAGAGCAAATAAATCCTAATGAATCTAAAAGCAAAAAGCTAAAGAAACAAGCAGAGAAAGGGTAAGGGGATAGGTTACAAAATGGGAAGGTTTTAAGCACCCAAAATATATATGGTACTCCGTGGTAGCCCTTTGAAAAATTTATTGTTTTTGGTTTGAAAATGGTTTGGTAAATGAGAGTGGTGGGATGAGAAAAGAATTAATTTTTAATGTTTTTTTGTTTGGAGAGGTTTACCACCTCATACCTACGTACCCACAATGTACAATGTAAGATAAAAACCTCGTAGTTCGTGATACAAATAGTGAAAATTGGTTGATTTTATTAAGTGAAGACAATATGTCATTTTCAAGTGGATAACCTCACAAATCTACCATGAGAATGAGGGCATGGGCTCATACATCATTATAAGGTGGGCGCCAACTCGGATAAAATTGACGAGTATGTCACTAAATCCCCATGAATGAAAAGAGACTCAATTACATCCAACTACAACCATGGATATTGAGAGACTTGCACCCGACTAGAGAAGAATGACTCATAGTCTAAACTTGCAAAGAAAACAAAAAAAGGTGCACAAAGGCACAAAACCACTTGAATGAGTTTGGTTCTTTTTATTTTTGAATTGAAGTCAAGATGATTAAGTTCATTGACATTTATTTAAGAAAGAAGAAGTAAAAATCCACTTGACAAAAGTCAAAGTTTTGTTTATTAAAGAGGTGATGGTTTTTAAAAAAAGAATCCTTTGAAAAAAGGAAGTTTTGAAAATTGAAGAAGGGGAGGATATGAAAAGGCTATCCTAAAAGAAAATAAAAAAGATAAAGGAGGAAAGATCTAACCAACTTGATGACTTTCAAGCATAAGCATAAGAGTTCCATCCTTAAAAGCATAAGCTACCAAATGACCAACATCATCTTCCTTTGTGACACTAACAAATAATATATCCTTAGCTTTCACATTCTCCAAAATCATCTTCCTTTGTGACACTAACAAATAATATATCCTTTCTATATATAGTAACATCAAAAGAGTTAGAAGAGGAAAAATAAATAGTGAGAAAATTAGTAAAGAAAATTCACTTACGCAAATACTTACCTAGCATTTGATTGTCCTGTTTATACTCCATCAATTCTTAACATTCATAACTCAAAACTATTTTAGAAATTGAACATTATCCTTCTCTGCCTCACTAAGTTTGTCAAAATCATAATCCATAATTGACATAGGCTTATCTATTTAGTAGAGTGGAAATCAGTGTGTCTCATCCTCCTTAAAAATGACATTTAGGTACTATATATCACTTTGTACTTGAACAAGTTTGTCTTTCTAGTTATTGTAATCATAACAATATGGAGTAAGAAACCCCTAGCTGGATATGGCCCTTATTATAATCTAACTACCTTTTTCTAAAAGTCCAACTGTTTGGATGGAGTTAAGTAGGGTAAACATTGATAATATGGAGTAACTCAACCTCAAATATAATAAAATGGATAACTACTCTAAGATCAACTATGGAGTTCGTGTATAAATAGATGAAATCATCCTCCACTCCCTGAGGTTGCCTCATACAAGCCTTCTCAAAATCCATCCAAGGCTATAAAAAAGACACAATCTTAATCTCCGAAATTTGATATATAGACCTTGTAACACCCACTTATCCCAATTAAGTAAATTAACTATTTATTTAAGAAAAATCAGAGTTTTCATCAAAAGTGAAATGTTACTTTTTCAACAAAAACATAAATACAGTTATTTATTAACACAACAGAAAATATCTTTTTATTCAACATACGACAATTCGCGACAAATCCACAATATTCATCAATACTCTTGATTTATAAATTTCAAGAAAACGTGATACGTAACTATTATTAACAAGAGTAATTAAACAACAAGTATCCCATTTTCCCATGTTATGTATCAGAGTGACTCCTAGGACTCGACCAACAACTTGTACTCTGAGCGTACTCAAGTACCTGAATCATTTGTACTTCCGAAGAAGCACAGACGCAACCAAACAACAAAGGGGTGAGAAAACAATTCAATATAATAACGGTGCAAATAACATCTTACAGGGTAATCTCACCTCTATTCATCAAATACACATCATACACCATACAATTAATCAATATCTCAAATAGTTCATCAACGTATTTCATACATCATTAATTTAATCAATGCAACGTGACTCAATGACACTGTGCAAATGCGGTACCGACTTCATCAAATGTCCATCGATTCGGACCGGATGCATCGCTTACGCTCCTACTGAGACACGATCATCCATGCACCAATGATTCACAATGAATCCGAATAATCACTTACGCTCCATCCGAGACATGATTATTCCACCAACATGTATGTGTATGCAAGACTCAATTACACATACAATATCACAAACACGCATGAATACAATCACGCCAACACGATCCTCATGATCTTCATCAATTATCACATATCCCATCACATGGGTCACATAAACAATTAGACAATATTCACATAGTTCATCATAAAGAGTCATATAAATCAACATAAGCACATATATTCCTACACACTAAATACCAATTATCATATCCTATGAACTCCTCATTAATTCCACTCTCAGTCATCTTCTACACATATTCTAATACAACATGATCCTTCCAATCCTCACCGCTACCAACCCTCACATCGTGGGGCCTAAGAAAGACATAAAATCAACTATGTTACCAATCATAACGATCCTCTTCGTTTATCACTATTCCTTCATATAACTGTGCAAGACTTATAGTAAACATTTCCATCCTCAACACCTTCTAATCAACATATTAATAAAGTTATATTATCCATAATAATCACATAACACGCACACTCTTATTATCGGTCGTCGGGTCCTATAGTTAAACATGGATGTCATCATCAAGGCCCTAGACTAATGGTACAAGTATCTAAAAGAGGATTAAACCACTTAAAATACAGAAAAATTCCTCAAAACAGAGGCCTGACACGGCCCCCCGTGTCCCATGACACGGCCCGTGTCAGGTGGCCTGAACGTGCCCCTCAAATCTCACTTATATCCAACATAGAAGGCTGACACGGCCGCCCGTGTCGTGCGACACGGCCCGTGTCAGGCCCTCTGAAGCCCCCTTCCCAAAACCCCTTTCTCGTAGCCTGACACGACCACCTGTGTCGTGTGACACGGCCCGTGTCAGGGCACCTGCGTCCAAAAATCAACTTTTCCCAAAAATCACTTCTTCTTTCTTCTTTGATACCCGTTCGGATTCTATTGCTTATCTCTCACTTTTATCACTCAAAACGGTCCAAATGTTGTTCTTATACTTATTTTATACCTCTAAATCCTTATAATCTTCACAACCTAATATTACTAATCAAATTAAGAAAGATCCTATGTTTATTTCCAATTCTCCATTTACATCATTATCAACATCATTATCTCTATAACCACTTCCATACCAAACTTATCATAGAACTCAAATCATCACCATTCCAATTACAACAATCAAGCATATAATTCAACATCAATTTCACACAACCATAATCAATCATGATAACATATATATATATATATATATATATATATATATATATATATATATATATATATATATATATATATATATATATATATATATATATATACATCATATCACAATTTCATCATAATCAACAATATTAGACAATCTCTAAGGGAGTAAGGAACTCCCAATTACCCTTTCATGTTAGATCACCAATAAAGAACCCTTTCGCCCCCTTACCTCGAATTTGATCAATTCCTTGCAAAGCCATGATATTGAAGATTTATGATCCTTGATTTCCCTTCTCCTTTCCTTTTTTTCTCTAGAGCCCTATTTTCTTCGTCAAAATACGATAATGAGAAAATGTATTGTGTTCTCCCCTTTTCATAACAGAATCAAATTACAACCTTGCCCCTCAAACCTCCAACTTGTATTTTATTTTATTTATTAAATAACAATATTAGAATAATAATACCACCTCATTATATTATAATTATTTAAATAAAATACCTCCTCCACTTATTATTCCAAATACACCATCATACTCTTGATATTTATTTTATAAAAATACTTTATAAAATCGGGGCATTATAACTCTCCCCCACTTATTTTATTTTCGTCCTCGAAAATAGTACTCAATGGCATCACTTAGATATACTCTTGCACCTGACTAATCACTCCCTTGCCAAAGCCGGCAACTCCGCAAACAACTCAAAACAACAACACTAGTTCCAGGACAACCACCCCAACAACAAGCACCATGATTATCAATTCTCAACACGTTGGTATACACTTGAAGTAGAACACAACCAAGATCTCTACCACCACGTAGGTAACACTTCAAAAATCCTCATCACAGGAGTTAGTTATTCGCACTCGTACCATCACCGTAGGTATGAGGCAACAACAATGACAAAAGCCAAAATTTCACAATATACATCATCTAGATACAACAATACTGATAACGGACTAACCTTGCAGTTTTCCTCTACTAAAACAATACAATCATAATCTATCAATGAAGCACATACATCACCTATATTAATATCTCTACATATCCTGCAATCATCGATATGTAGATAACCTTTTACCACTATCCATTCTGGAACGCCCAATAGTCTCAATATCAATAGATCTTATCACTCAATATCTTTAGCCTTTACTAATCATTTACGTATAAACAATTACACCAATTCACTCTTCCACTGCGCACTCCGATTACCTGCAGCTATCTATTCCATGAAGTTCACATCTAACTTTAATTCTTTCCAACCTTCACCACAATTATAATAATAATTCACTTAGCATACCTCAAAATATGAACGCAAGTTTCTTAGTTGTTAACTCAATTCCAACTCTTTAACCATTAATGCAAACATAGGAAAAATTCTCGACTTCATACCTCAAACATTCCAATTATCTTAGTCGTCTTATCCTCCATCTTTCCGATCAAATCGGAACTATATGCTCATGTGATTACCAAACACTTCAATCTTCAATCATAACAACAATAATATCAGATATTCCCACAATTTTACTCTCATCCACTTTCAATCCATGGGTAAGATAGATACTTCCATAATTCCTATAATACCAACTATGACTTTACGATCAAGTACTAATAATTTATCAACTCATCACATCATTATCCAACACTCTATCCACCGCTTGTCAGAATCAACCAAATCATACTATAACCGTAACTAATTCTTACTCCGACTCTCCGACTCTCCAACACTCTACCTCAAAACTACCCTTCTCAACGAACAACTTATCTTTCACAAGTTATCTGAACCACAAAATACGAACTTGGGCAAACTTTCTATAACCTGCAATAACAACTAACTAAGTCCAAATACGTTTTAATCTCTTATAACTTATTCATTTCTATCATCGTATATCCACATCTACTTCGGACAACTCATATCCATACCTTCCTCTACACCACACAATCAAACACACCTACACCCGTTCATAAAATTTCATCCTTGATAGCTTAGTATATAACTGCATATTTCCCAATTCTTTATATTTAAATTTCCAACATTCTACAAATCCTTTTTCTACTTTCATCATAAATAATGACATCTTCCAAAAGTCACCATCTCTAAATTATCCCAGTAAATATGGAAGGTACAATTCATACTCCATACTCACCATAATACATACCAGTCACTACTAGCTTCTACACAATATCCATGATCATTTCATAGTTTCACATTATTTCTACTCTCTCGTTGGATCATCCTTCCAACGTTTCAAATTCCACATTAACTAGACTCTGAATTCATAAATTCCAGAAAGATAAATATTGCACTCTTACTACTTTACTTTTGTCTTAATAGTCCAACACATACGATAATACTTTTTTTTCTCCTTTCTTCTCCCAATAATCACGACAACTAGCTTTTAACCAATCTCGTAGCTTACGGTTCACTGTCTCAAAACATCTACGGAACTATCCATACTCTGTATCAACATACATCATACTCCTAAGGCAATAGCCCAACATTACTACATTATGAAGACACATGGTTATAATTAATTTCCACAAAAATTGTACCTTCGTATTTTCAAAAACTCATCCACCTCTTATCATATTATGCCAAAATATAACTCAATACTTACCTCCTTAATCCTTATTCCACATCCCTCAACGTAGTAAATTCATCCAACATGATCTGTCAACATCTGGTTCCAATTACCACATTCCCTTTATAACATGCTTACGAAATTCCCACTAACTCAAGATCCTGGTAGGCACGATAATCCAACTCACAACAACAACAACAATATTACGGATGAATTACAGCTCACTCTCTATCTGTCACCAATCGAATCCAGTCTATTCCCTTTGAAATTGTGAATTCTCATAATATTTACTAATCAACATGCAACCAAATCAGACATCGGAGTCTCCTCTCAAAAGTTCCTCTATGTACCCAGTAGATACAACGTTCAACTGTTTACAATCATCCATCTCAAATTCACTTCCTACTCACTGAGGAGTAACCATTAGTAATATCTAATCAACATAATCAATCCTTAACTTCATCTCTTTTCCGGATACTGGAACCTACATCTACTCCTTTATACCACTAATAGCTCTGGCTCAACTCCAAATGGTCTACTGAACATACTATCTCAGCTGAAAAATATATCTTTTGCCTCTAACACGATTCCGTCTAATATCAACAAGGGATTGAGGGTGATCAGTTCCTCAATTTGTCAATAAGTAGCCGACAATCATGATGGTGATAAACCATATCTTCCAACCCTCATAGCGTTCCTTGCCTCTTGTGAACTAAGTTGCTTCACGAGCAAATCCTAAGTTAACGCAAACCTTAGCAACCTCTGCCACACCACAATTCCAACACACCACTAGCCAACTCTCAGGAGAAGCAATAACTCCTCCCCCACTTATATTCAACAAACACTTGCAAACAAACAACTAGCAAACAAGCAAGTATCGATAGTGTTTCACACACATATCGCATACTCCGGGACAAACGACACGCGACAACCTGGCCAGACGGACCGACCTGCTCTGATACCAATTGTAACACCCATTTATCCCAATTAAGTAAATTAACTATTTATTTAAGAAAATTCAGAGTTTTCATCAAAAGTGAAATGTTACTTTTTCAACAAAAACATAAATATAGTTATTTATTAACACAACAGAAAATATCTTTTTATTCAACATACGACAATTCGCCACAAATCCACAATATTCATCAATACTCTTGATTTACAAATTTCAAGAAAACGTGATACGTAACTATTATTAACAAGAGTAATTAAACAACAAGTATCCCATTTTCCCATGTTACGTATCAGAGCGACTCCTAGGACTCGACCAATAACTTGTACTCCGAGCGTACTCAAGTACCTGAATCATCTGTACTTTCGAAGAAGCACAGACGCAACCAAACAACAAAGGGGTGAGAAAACAATTCAATATATTAACGGTGCAAATAACATCTTACAGGGTAATCTCACCTCTATTCATCAAATACACATCATACATCATACAATTAATCAATATCTCAAATATTTCATCAACACGTATCATACATCATTAATTCAATCAATGCAACGTGACTCAATGACACTATGCAAATGCGGTACCGACTTCATCAAATGTCCATCGATTCGGACCGGATGCATCGCTTACGCTCCTACTGAGACACGGTCATCCATGCACCAATGATTCACAATGAATCCGAATAATCACTTACGCTCCATCCGAGGCATGATTATTCCACCAACATGTATGTGTATGCAAGACTCGATTACACATACAATATCACAAACACGCATGAATACAATCATGCCAACACGATCCTCGTGATCTTCATCAATTATCACACATCCCATCACATGGGTCACATAAACAATCAGGCAATATTCACATGGTTCATCATAAAGAGTCATATAAATCAACATAAGCACATATATTTCTACACACTAAATACCAATTATCATATCCTATGAACTCCTCATTAATTCCACTCCCAGTCATCTTCTACACATATTCTAATACAACACGATCCTTCCAATCTTCACCGCTACCAACCCTCACATCGTGGGGCCTAAGAAAGACATAAAATCATATATGTTATCAATCATCACGATCCTCTTCGTTTATCATTATTCCTTCATATAATTATGCAAGACTTATAGTAAACATTTCCATCATCAACACCTTCTAATCGGCATATTAATAAAGTTATATTATCCACAATAATCACATAACACGCACACTCTTATTATCATTCGTCGGGTCCTATAGTTAAACATGGATGTCATCATCAAGGCCCTAGACTAATGGTACAAGTATCGAACAAGAACTCGGGATTAAACCACTTAAAATACAGAAATATTCCTCAAAACAGAGGCCTGACACGGCCCCCATATCCCATGACACGGCCCGTGTCAGGTGTCCTGA
The DNA here is from genome assembly GCA_963966055.1 of Lathyrus aphaca. Taxonomy (NCBI): domain Eukaryota; kingdom Viridiplantae; phylum Streptophyta; class Magnoliopsida; order Fabales; family Fabaceae; genus Lathyrus; species Lathyrus aphaca. The sequence goes on from OZ014523.1 coordinate 75,082,037, forward strand.
ACGTGCCCCTCAAATCACACTTATATCCAACACAGAAGGCTGACACGGCCGCCCGTGTTGTGCGACACGGCCCGTGTCGTGCGACACGGACCGTGTTAGGCCCTATGAAGCTCCTCTTTCCCAAAAATCCTCCAAAACCCCTTTCACGTAGCCTGACACGGCCCGTGTCAGGGCACCTGCCCAAAAATCAACTTTTCCCAAAAATCACTTCTTCTTTCTTCTTTGATACCCGTTCGGATTCTATTGCTTATCGCTCACTTTTATCACTCAAAACGGTCCAAATGTTGTTCTTATACTTATTTTATACCTCTAAATCCTTATAATCTTCACAACCTAATATTATTAATCAAATTAAGAAAGATCCTAGGTTTATTTCCAATTCTCCATTTACATCATCATCAACATCATTATCTCTATAACCACTTCCATACCAAATTTATCATAGAACTCAAATCATCACCATTCCAATTACAACAATCAAGCATATAATTCAACATCAATTTCACACAACCATAATCAATCATGATAACATATATATACATCATATCACAATTTCATCATAATCAACAACATTAGACAATCCCTAAGGGAGTAAGGAACTCCCAATTACCCTTTCATGTTAGATCACCAATAAAGAACCCTTTCTTCCCCCTTACCTCGAATTTGATAAATTCCTTGCAAAGCCTTGATCTTGAAGCTTTATGATCCTTGATTTCCCTTCTCATTTCCCTTTTCTCCAGAGCCCTCTTTCCTTCGTCAAAATACGATAATGAGAAAATGTATTGTGTTCTCCCCTTTTCATAACAGAATCAAATTACAACCTTGCCCCTCAAACCTCCAACTTATATTTTATTTTATTTATTAAATAACAATATTAATAATAATAGCACCTCATTATATTATAATTATTTAAATAAAATACCTCCTCCACTTATTATTCCAAATACATCATCATACTCTTGATATTTATTTTATAAAAATACTTTATAAAATTGGGGCGTTATAGACCTCGCGAAAATAATTTATATGGGCATCATTGTTATACATAGAGGTGATGTTTACCACCTTCTCACAAAAGGTTGTGATACTTTCATCCAAAGTCTCAATAGGGAAGTCTCGCTGATCCTGGGTAAGAAGAAACCAAAATAACATCAGTATTTCTACTTTCATTGTAATCAAAATATTTTTTCGATGAATCTCCAATTTATTTTCCCATCTATTCGTCTCGAACTCTCAACACAATGACGACATAACTCTCATATCTCATTGTGGGTGTCTAGCTCGACTATATAACTACTAGCATCAATATCCCTTATGAATGCCATCCTCTAAATATGAAATGAAAAATATATAGAAAGGGATAAATAATATACCTACAGGTAGGCTTTGTGACTGGATAAATGGAACCGAGTTTGCAAAAACAGACGAAATAACAAAAGTTAGTGGTTACAAAGGTGATTACTAGACAAGTTTGAGCTAAAAATAGAACATGAAATTTCTAGTATTTATAAATAGGAAGTATACCCATCTTAGCTAAATAGTTATCATTAGTGTGAGAAAACATCAAAGCCTCTACTTAGATGCATGCAAGTCAATGGACAACTCAAATTAATTGATCCTTCCCAAGACACTTTTAATCATTTTCATCATTAATGGAACATTCTAAGTTTCTAATTAGACCATTTGTTAAAAAAAAAAACAATCGTTTACACAGTTCAGATGACCAGAATCAAATTCAATCCAATAAGTGACATTACCTTAACATGTGACATTGCCCTTAAACACTTCGCTCTTATAGGTCTCGTGCTTGAGGAATTGTGAATTGTTATGCTTGTGACTTATTCACTCCGTCTTTACAGGTCTAGTGCATGAGGGACTATGAATTGTTATGCTTTTGCCTTAATCACTTTGTCTTTGTAAGGCTAGTGCTTGAGGGACTATGAACCTTTATGTATCTTCCTTAACCACCTCGTCCTTACAAGTTTCACGTTTGAGAGACGATGAACTGATATCTATACAATAATCCAAGCCAACTTTGCATCAATAGACTTTAACCTTTTCGTTCTTGATCTCATAGAACCTTAGAAGTGTACTCCAACTAGTATATATGTGCAAGTTGAACCAACCTCTGAGCCATACAGGCCAGCTCGCCACGTCATAATATATAGGCGAGGTTATCATACTAAGAGATGAAATTGATTTTAAGTTAAGAAGATGACACAACCTTGAGTCATGTACTCCATTTGTCCCACAATGAGTGATTCATTGGAAAAAAAAATCCAAAATAAATGACATATTTCAATTTTCAATGCAAATTAATTTTTTTTCTTTCAATTCTACCATTTAATCATTACTTTCATCACTTCCAATATTTAATAATGTATACTTTGATAAAAAAAACATCATTCTCTCTCTTTCATTATTACATATTTTTAATCTGTGTGAAATAGTCAACTCAATTGTTCATTGTGGAATGGAGGAAATAATGATTAGAGGAATAAAGTTGGGGTAAGACCATTGTAGTTATAAATATAAAAAAAAAATTGAGGTTTGCTTGTACACATCAAGAATGCTCACAAATTTATACTATTGGCAAAGAGGAATTGAGAAAGGCGCGCCTAGACCACTACTATGCATAACTCGGCCCGATTACCCAACTCGATTACCATACTGCTTACATCATTTATGATTAACAAGGACATAAGGAGTCAAGGAGTGACCTATAACAATTCGGTATTATTGACGAATACAAGCTCGCCCAATATACCAACAGTTGTAACGGCCAACGACGCATCAATGCATGAGTTACAAGATTTTCAAAGAATGCATTCATGCAGAGAAGTTATGATAATGTTGGTCATGTAACTTCAGTAGATCAAAAGGTTTCTCTTAATGACATATCTTAAATTAAGGCTAGTAGAAGATTATAAAGAGGAGCTCCCGACAGAGGAATAAGTAAGACACTCTTCTTGAGACAATATACAACGCTTGTATAGCTCTCAAATCCCCAAATATACTCAAACAATATAAACAACTTAGTCTTCATTGCCCTAAAATGGAGGACTAACACTTTTAGTGTATCTAGCCATATATATATATATATTAAAAGAATATTTATAAGCTGTTTACAGATGTTTCTATAAAATTTAATGATAAGAATATAAAGGTATATTGATACTTAAAGTTATAGGTACAACTGTACCAATTCATTTAAGTTACTATCCTAATGTATGGCAGTATCTTAAAACAATCAAAATTTTAGAATGGTAGAAGTGGGATGGTGCCGTATAAGCAGTTGTGGGGGGCAAGAGATAAAGTGTTTGTTGTGAAGTAATAAATGGAGATGACAGAATATTGGACCATAGACATTAATAAAGTTCAGCATGAGTTGTTTGGTTTGTTTCATCTAATAATGCTGGTAAGATGTAAGAGCAGAGTTTTTCCTGAGGCAATTTTGGTGTAAACTCAGAACATGATGTATGAAAAGCTACTATCAGTGTTTATTATACTTGAATCTACTACCAGCTCTATGCATGTCTTTGTTATTTCATTCTCAGATGATAACTGTTATAGATTATCTTCATATACTGACTTTTGAGGTACGAAATTGAGTTATGCATGCCGCCGTTTTTCAATGCCAAACATAAATTTTTCATATACTATATTTTATAAATAAAATTAAATTGAAAGAAAAATATTTTTAAATTAAAATTATTATGATTTTTTTTATTTTAAATATAATCATTTATAAACTATAAAACATAAATTTGAAAAACATCCTTAATCAAACTGCTCCGGTGGCTCATTTATGATGAATATGGTTGGTTTATCTATTTATTAAAATGTTTTGGGCTGCACATCTAGCCATCTGACAACGACACGTATATATGTGACAAACATTAATAGATTAATATAGTATAAATAGATAGGACATAAATATCTTTTTCACATGATCATTAAATAAATATTTTAAAATCTATAATATTGATTTTAATTATATAATTATTATTAAAAATTCTCAATTCTCATAAATATAAATTATTTTAAAAAAAATATTTTTAAAACATAAATATAAATTTTATCAGTAATCAATTTAATCAATTTTATTATTGGATAAACCAAAAATTAATCACGTATTTTATTTATAATTCATTAATTAAGTTTATTACTTCATTAACCAATAAAATACATAATATTAATCAAATTCTAACATTAAAATATAAAATATATAATATTAACCAAATTCTGATATTAAATAAAATTGCTTTATAGAGTTTAAAGATTAATTATTTTATTTCATATTTTATAGTTAATATTAGTAATTTGTTGGTTAATGAAGTAGTAAATTTAATTAATAAATTATAAGTAAATATGTGGTTAAGAACTTATATTTTTATGGTTAATGTAATCATAAAATTTGTTAATAACAAACTTTATATTTTTGTTATAAAAATAATTACAAAATTTTTTGTTTTTATTTATAAAAATAAAAATATTGGTCACCGAATATAAATATGATGAATAGTATTTGGTGTAAGTACTGGGAATAAGAATTGGTCTAAGAATTATTCTAGTTTAAATTATGTTATTTCAAAATAGTGGCTAAAATTTATTATGGTATGATATTTGTTGATAGGTTTGAATATGCTACACTCTACTCTTTTTCTTTTTCTGAGTTTTTCTTTGTCATTACTAGTAAACTATTAGACAAAACAATTTCTCATATAAGGCAGTGAACACTTTCATATAGTTTAACTTACATCCAACCTCAAATGCAAACAAATGTATGCATATGATAGCCTCAAATACTAGTAAATGCCATCTAATATGTATCCACATTTAATATTAGTTGTTTAAAAAAATCTTAATATTAATTAATATTGGTGAGGAGATGCTTATTAATTAGGATAAATTAATAAATGTACTTTATACATTGATTTAATAGCCTCTAAATGTCAACATTATATATATATATATATATATATATATATATATATATATATATATATATATATATATATATATATATATATATATATATAGTGAGAATGACATTTTTATGTGAGAACAAGAGAATGAATCTAAACTATTAGATTTTAAAATAAATGGTTGAAATTATTTGTCATTTATTAAAATATTTTAATTTAATTCATTTATTTTAATAATGATGGAGAGAGAAAATAAATGAAACATAATATCAATCATTTATTTTAAAATCTAATGGTTCAAATTCATTCACATGTTTTCACATAAAAATGTCATTCTCACTAGATATGTCATTTTTAAATTAGAACATAAAAATAGATATGAACTATTAGATTAATAAATGGTGGGGATTATGTGTCACTTTTTTCTCTCTCCTCTATTTTTTTAAATAATGAAAGAGAGAGAAAAAAAATGACAAATAATCTCCACCGTTTATTTTAAAATCTAATGATTCAGATTCATTCTCATGTTCTCACATAAAAATGACATTTCATAATATATATATATATATATATATATATATATATATATATATATATATATATATATATATATATATATATATATATATATATATATATATATATATGGATGTTTTTACTCTAAGTTATTAAAATTTAGGCAAAATACCGCTTTTGGTCCCTTAAGTATACCCCTGGTTCACTTTGGTTCCTTAACTTTTTTCGTATCATTTTGGTCCTTTAAGTTTCTTAACATATCCACGTTAGTCCTTCCGTTAATGAACTGCTAGTCAAAGTTAAAAAAAAAAAGCTTCCATGTGGCAGTTTGTATGTTGAGGTGGATAAATGGAGTACAGGTGGCAGTTTTCAAACTATATATTTTTCATTTAATTAAAATAAAGTCAAAATTAAAAATAATAAAACTCTCTCTCCTCTCTCACGCCATTCTCCCTCACTTATCTCAACCTCCTCTCTCACTACTGTTAAACCTAAAACATATGAAGCTCAAGAACAATAAAACGTTTGTCCCCCTCTATTGTCTCCGACGAATGCGCTGTTTGTTTATCGAGGTTTAAGCAAAATGATCTCATCTATCTGCTTCCTATTTGCTGCCAAGCATTCTGTAACACCCCAAAGTTGAATTCTGATTTATTTGATGTGTTTCTTGTGAGTTTTGATGTTTATGATGTTATTTGATGTTTAGTGGAGTTTTGAGGGTGACTTAATATTTTATTAATATTAGAATATTAAGTATAGTGGTTTTGGTTAATTATTTAAGATTTATTTAAATAATATAAGAGGAATTATTGGATAAGGCTAGTGTGGTCTTTTGGTGGAGATTAGTGCGGGTATTTCGGAGAAGGTCTATTGAGGTCTTAGGGACAAGAGTGATAAATAGGGAGTAAGTTGAGTTTTGTACGATCAATTGGAGCGATTGCACTTTTGGGAGAAGAGCTCCGAAGAAGAGAAAAAGGTAGGACTTGAAGGTTGGAAAGATTTTCGAGGAGATTATCGAAAAGATTAGGAACCTGAGGTATGGGGAGTATTTTCGTTCAGTATTGTAATATGAGAATATAATTAGGACTTGTGAGGTATAGTCTTAGGGTTTTGATTGATGATTTATGTTATGATGATGAAATGTGATGATTTTAATGCATATAAATGATGTATATGATGATATTATGGGTAATATTGAGGTTGATGATGATTTTCTATCGTGCTGCTGTGAATATTGAGTTTTTACTGAGTTTTGTCGCAAAAGAGAGAGCCTGGAAATCGCAGATGGGTTTGCGAAATTGCGAAGCTCGCTTAGCGAGCGAGTCAAAATCTTGAAATTCCACAACCCGTGAGCTAGTCGCTTAGCGAGCAAGGTGTCTCGCTTAGCGAGACCTGGAATGTTGAAAAATGATATTTTTGGTTCAGAAAAATGTTTTCTCGAGGTGGTTTATTCTTTAGGCTATTATGATGTTGTAGAGTTGTCGTATGATGTATTTTAGGAGTTATATGAGTAGAATGAGTGATTAAATGATGTATGATAAATTATTTGATTTTTCTTTGAGTTATGAGGTATGATTATGTAACAGCCCGGGCCCCTCGCAAGGCAATCCCGGCACTGCCACCTCACGATCTTCTCTACTCCCCTCACTAGTAGAGTTTTTGCCTTCTATGGGAATCGAACCCTGTACCCTGGGGTTCAAGTACATGTTCAGTCCATTCCCACTACCACTTGAGCTACTCCTTTTTTTTGTAACAGCCCGGGCCCCTCGCAAGGCAATCCCGGCACTGCCACCTCACGATCTTCTCTACTCCCCTCACTAGTAGAGTTTTTGCCTTCCGTGGGAATCGAACCATGTACCCTGGGGTTCAAGTACATGTTCATTCCATTCCCACTACCAATTGAGCTACTAGCTCAAGTGGTAGTGGGAATGAAATGAACATGTACTTGAACCCCATGGTACATGGTTCGATTCCCACGGAAGGCAAAAACTCTACTAGTGAGGGGAGTAGAGAAGATCGTGAGGTGGCAGTGCCGGGATTGCCTTGCGAGGGGCCCGGGCTATTACAGATTACATGATGTAGAGGTATGATGTTAGATGAGTATGTAGTATGATGTTCAATGAGTATATAATATGATGACATGAGTGAGTATGAGAATTATGATTAATGATGAATGCGGATGCAATGTTTATGATGTTTTGAGGATGATGTGTGTATATTGCGTCTTGTATTCATGGCATTGAATTATGAGGAGACTTCGGTTCATTGGTAGCTTCAATCCCATTGTGCGGATTGGAGTGATATGATGTTATAATGTGCTCCCTTAGTGGAGGTTTGATGACCCAGTGTCCATCCATGAGGATGTTTCGTTACTGTATGCATAATGAGAGGTTGCATATCATTCTAAATGACATAGCATGATTTGCATTAATTTCGGGTGATATTGAGATGTACTTGACGTTGTGTGTAAATGAGCTATGATGATTGTTGTTGTGATGTGACGTAATTGACATTGTACATGATTGAGCTAGTGATGATAGAATTGTTGTTGTTGTTATGTTTTTAAATTCTCATTCTTATATTACCTTATTGAATGCGAATTTACTCACCCTACCTGCCTTCTAGTGATGATCTATTATGTCATCCTGCAGATAATCAAGGTTAGCTAGGTGCGTGCTTAGCTCGGAGTTAGTGAGTTATCTCCTTAGTTAGAAGTGGAGTCATGCTCTGTGTCCAGTAACATTGAGATGTGTTTCCGTTTGAGTTGTTTATGTTTACATGAATTAAGAAGTTATTCTTTGGAGTACTTTTGTTTTAAACGATGTTTGAATTAAATTATGAGGTTTTTATCTTATTTGAAGAGAAATATGATGTTTTGTTTTCCGCTGTGTATTTGTTCAAAACGAGATTTAAATGTGTTTTCATGATTTTATTAACCCGTTTTACGGGACTGGACTCAAATATGATGATATATGATGTTTTGAGTTATTTGAAGAATGTGATGCCCTTTATATGAGAAAAACTCTTATTTTGTAGTTAAAATGTATTATACTTGTGATGGGGTAGATAAGGTGTTACATTAGTGGTATTAAAGCAGGTCGGTATGTCGGTCGTGTCGTTGTTAGTTGTGTTGGTTTTTGCGTTTGAGTGTTTTGAAGTTGAGTTGTATTCTGATGTTGTTGGTGATTTGTAGAATGGCTTCGAATCGTGCTCTTGCGGATGCAATAGCTGCATTTGCTCAGGCTACGGTGCAGAATAATGTTCGTGGTGAGTTTCATGCCTTGGGGATATTTCAGAGGAATAATCCGCCTAAGTTTGAGGGTTCTCATGAACCAGAGAATGCACATAAGTGGCTGAAGGCGATTGAGAAGATTTTCAGGACTATGGCATGCTCCGATGCTCAGAAGATGCAGTTTGGAACCCATATGCTGGATGAAGAGGCTGAGGATTGGTGGGATAATACCCGTTAGAGATTAGAAAGGAGTTGGGGTTGCGATAGCGTGGAATGTGTTCAGGAGGAAATTTCTGAGTAAGTACTTTCCTGAAGACACTCGTGGCAAGAAAGAGGTTGAGTTCTTAGAGTTGAAGCAAAGGAATATGACGGTGGTAGAGTATGCTGCCAAGTTTGAGAGGTTGGTGAAGTTATGTCCTCACTATAACCATGATGATGCTGAGTTGTCTAAGTGTTTGAAGTTTGAGAATGGGTTGAGACCAGAAATCAAGCAAGTGATTGGTTGTCAGCAGATTCGCATGTATGTTGAGCTTATGGATAAGAGTAGGATCTACGATGAGGACAATCAAGCTCGATCTGCTCATTATAAGTAGGTGAGTGAGAAGAAAGAAAAGGGTCAGTTTCAGGGGAAACCTTATACGACTCCAAATGATGAAGGTTAATGATGGGAAGAAGCCAAGTGGGGGAGCGGGTTCCACTCCTCTCAAGTGTTATAAGTGTGGAGAAGTAGGTCACAAATCTGATGTGTGCACTACTACAGTGATAAGATGCTACAAATGTGGTAAGAAGGGTCAGATGAAGGACGAGTGTCCGAATGCAGGGCCAACTTGTATCAATTGCGGTGAAGAGGGACATATTAGTACTCAGTATCAAAAACCGAAGAAGGTTACTACTACTCCTCATACTACTGGTAAAGTGTTCTCTTTGAGTGGCTCAGATGCTCAGAAGAAGGATAACTTGATTATAGGTACTTGTTTATTAATGATGTTGAATTGGTTGCTATAATTGATATTCGTGCTACTCATTCGTTTATTTCGATTGAGTGCGCGACCATGTTGAATTTGTCGTTGACTGTGATGAATGGTAATATGTTGATTGAGATGCCAACTGACGGTTCAGTTATGACTAACCGTGTGTGTTTGAAGTGTCCTTTAACCATTTATGGTAAGGATTTCTTGTTTGATTTGGTGTGTTTACCTTTACGCCATATGGATGTTGTGCTTGGTATGAAATGGCTGGAGTTCAACTTTGTGCATATCAATTTCTATGCAAAGACGGTAGAGTTTCCAGAGTTTGGTGATTGTGGGGAGACAATGTTTCTATATGTGAAGCAAGTGGATGAACTTCTAGTAGATGAAGCCCATATGTTTGCTTTTTTTGCGGTGTTATAAGTGGACCGTGAACAGGTGATTGTTGAGTTACCCGTTGTCAGAGAATTTCTTGATGTGTTTCTGGACGACATTAGTGATTTGCCTCCAGAGTGTGAAGTAGAGTTTATTGTGGATTTGGTACCAGGTACTAGTCCAGTGTCGATGGCTCCTTATAGGATGTTAGCTTCAGAGTTGAGTGATTTGAAGAAATAACTTGAGGAACTTCTTGAGAAGAAATTTGTTCGTCCAAGTGTTTCTTCGTGGGGTGCTCCGGTGTTATTGGTTAAGAAAAAGGATGGTAGTATGAGTTTGTGCATAGATTATCGACAATTGAATAAGGTGACTATCAAGAATAAGTATCCACTTCCGAGGATTGACAATTTGATGGATCAGTTGGTGGGAGCTTGCATTTTTAGTAAGATTGATTTGAGTTCAAATTATCATCAGATTCGAGTTAAGGCAGATGATATTCCGAAGACAGCTTTCTAGACGAGGTATGGTCACTATGAGTATAATGTGATGCCTTTTGGTGTATCCAATGAACGTGGTGTATTCATGGAGTATATGAATCGGACTTTTCATGAGTATTTGGATAAGTTTGTTGTGGTTTTCATTGATGACATCCTGATTTATTCAAAGTCAGAAGAAGAACATGAAGGACATCTGAGGATTGTATTATAAGTGTTAAGAGAGAAGAAGCTTTATGCTAAGTTGTCAAAGTGCGAGTTCTGGTTGAAGGAAGTGAGTTTCCTTGGCCATGTGATTTCAAGTGGTGGAATTTCAGTGGATCCTTCGAAGATTAATGTTGTGTTAAAGTGGGATACTCTGAAGTCTACTACGGAGATTCGACATTTTCTTGGTTTGGCCGGTTATTACCGAAAGTTTATAGAGGGTTTTTCTAAGTTGGCATTGACTTTGACGCAGTTGACTCGAAAGGGTCAGGCTTATGTGTGGGATGTTGCGTGCAAGAAGAGTGTTTTTGAGTTAAAGAAGAGGTTAACGACTGCTCCAGTTTTGATTTTTCCAAATCTGAATGAACCTTTTGTGGTGTACTGTGATGCTTCGAAGATGGGTCTTGGTGATGTTTTGATGCAGAATGGTCAAGTAGTTGTCTATGCTTCTAGACAGTTACGTGTTCATGAGAGGAACTATCCTACCCATGACTTAGAGTTAGCAGCCGTGGTTTTTGTTTAAAGATTTGGAGACGCTACCTGTTTGGATGGAGGTTTGAGGTGTTCAACGATCATAAGAGTTTGAAATACTTGTTTGATCAGAAGTAACTAAACATGAGGAAAATAAGATGGTTAGAGATGTTGAAAGACTTTGATTTTGATTTAAGTTACCACCCTGGTAAGGCTAATGTGGTTGCAGACGCTTTGAGTAGAAAGACTTTGCATATGTTGATGTTGATGGTAAAAGAACTTGAGATGATTGAGCAGTTCAGAGACATGAGGAAATCTAATTTCATTCTCCTCACAGAATTATTCAAACTATTTTATAGTGAATTCACCTCCTCTGATTGTTCGCATATCTTTTATCTCTCGGCCACTTTCTTTCTCCACAACAACTTTGAGCTTCTTAAAGGTGGTACTAAATACTTTTGATTTCTGCTTCAATAAATAGATGCAAGTTTTTCTTGAAAAAACATGGATCAAAAGAAGGAAATGAATTTTTTCCTAATGATTTTGGGTTTTATTGGCCCACACATATCATCATGTATAAGCTCGAGTGGCTTCTTGGCTCTTGAGCTTGACTCCTTTGAAATATTTTCCCTTTTTTTTGTGTAAGCATCCTTTGTACTGTTGGTCTGGATAATTCATCGGCATTAGACCTCTCTCTATTTTTTGTGTTAAGATCAAACTTAAGCCTTCAAAATTTAAGTGCCCAAATTGAAGATGACAAAGCTACGTTGCATCACTGTAGCACGCTTTAAGACATTTTGCCATTTCGTTTTTTATATTCAACAAGAACATCTTATTTTCTCAAACTCATATTTATCCATTGTATGGTCGATGAGGAAAATAACTTTCTTATCACTTTTTCTTGAATCCTTCAAAACATCCTTTAGTGTTTGAGTTAAGGAATCATCATCTTGTATTTCCTTATAGCCATTTTCAATGACCTTCAAAACATTGTGTACTCCAAGAAGAGCCTTCATTTTGTGACATAAATTATCATAAGTACTTCCTTTGAGAAGTGGAAATTTGAAGGATGTTGCTCTATTGTTCGCGATTATCATAGATGGAGTTCTTATAAAAAAACTAAGCTCTAATGCCACCATATTGGAAAAGGAAAAAACTATTTTAAAATTTTATGAGGAATGGGAAGGAGAGACTATTTGAGAAAATGATAATTTCTATTGAAAGGGTGTTTTATAGACTTATTTATTTGCTTCTACTTTCTTGGTTACTAGTTTCTTCTACTAGATTTACAAATAATAAGTTCTTCCTATTTATAAGATTCATGGGAAATTTCATACATCTATATATTATTTTAGATATTCCATAAAAGAGAATTCTACACACTTCTTATTAATAATACATTAATTATTATGACTCCGCTAATTTATTTCTACATCACTATAGAACTTTATTTAGACTATACCACTTATATCAATAAATGAGTCTAACACTTATTAGTTCAATGGATCAAATCAAATTTGTAATTCAATAGATACGACATTAAATATTTTGAAGCTAAAACAATATTTATTTGATAGTGAAAAAAAAAATTAAACTTGCATTATTTTGATAGTGAAAAAAAAAATTAAACTTGCATTATTTTGAGATTTTATGAGGAATTGGAAGGAGAGCCAATTTGGGAGAATGATAATTTCTATTGAGAGGATATTTTACAGGTTTATTTATTTTATTCTCCTTGCTTGGTTACTAGATTCGTTTACAAATGATATGGTCTCCACATTTATAGAATTTATAGGAGAGTTCATACATTTATAGATTATTTTAGATATTTCATGAGAGTTCATGAGAGAGTTCTACACACTTCTCTCTAATAATACATTATTCCCTCTGTCCCAAAATAAGTGTCACATTTGTCAAAATAATTTGTCTCAAAATAAGTGTCGCTTTTAGTTTTCAATGTAATTTTAATCTTGATCATCCAACTGTATCCTCTAATTAATACTCCTAATTTACTATTAATACTCCTCTAATTAATACTCCTAATCTTGATGATAACATACGTCCATCCGGCAATGATTATCCCACCATTCTCTATTACGGAGTACGGATGATCGTATTCGCCCATCCGACACGATCATCCCAACAATAATACGACAACGTATGCAAGATTATGCAAATGCATACACATGTATAATTCACCATATTATACATCTACATGATCCATCTGATCAATATACAACAATAGTTCCACATACGACAATGTATGCAAGACTATGCAAATGCATACACATGTATAATTCACCATATTATACATCTACATGATCTATCCGATTAATATACAACAATAGTTCCACATAAATCACCGATAATAACCTCACGCGGTTTACCCGATTATTCAACTGATTAAATTCACCAAACCCCAACAATAATTCATTTCCCGATGTTAATCTTTAATTAATTATGTATTAAGTTCTATCTCAATACCTCACACCAAAAGAATCGGCCATGCACGCGAAAACGGGACAGAAATTGCAAAAACAACATTTTGGCCCAAGCACTCTGGTCATACGTGTATTGACTTTCCCCTATATTGGGCATTACGCGTATGATGCTCCCATACGTCACCCAATACACGTATCTCCCCTCTATTACGCGTAACATGCCCATTCCTCGCCCATTCATATGCGTAATGCCTTATGCCATACCTGTATGGGCAGAGAACCACATTTGTTTGGTTTTTCTTCCTCAGTTCAAATCTGTTTCTCATAATACTCGATTTCCTGATTCATACCAGACCTATAATTGTTTCTACTTCAATTTTACACTATTATTCTTATTCTTCTTTCACTGATCATTACTAAATCTAGGTTATCATTCGTTCTAGATCCAGAATCACCTTTGTTCATCTCTAACAACAAAATCTGCATATCTTATGCATATATCAGAACAACAACATTCCAACAGAAATTCTTCAAGATCATGCATTCACATTCATCAGTTCGCAACAATAATGATACATACACAAATTTCATCACAGAACAACAGAATCACATAAAATTCCTACGAGGGAAGGAAACCCTCACTACCCAACATGTTAAATCACCTAATTTAGAACCCTTTCTCCCCCCTTACCTCGAATTCAGACCAAAAATCCTGCGAATTTCCTTAGTGATGGATGCCCTAGATAATCTTCTTCCTTCCTAGCCTATTTTGTTCTTCCAACAAAATTATACGATTAATCTTTTCATTAGTTTTATGTTTTGACTAATTCAATACTAAACCCTCATCTTGATATTTTACTAAACCGTCCCTTATTTTAATTAAATCCAAATAATAATATTAATTTTAATTCTAATATTACTAATATTATTTAATCAAGGTAATAATAATAATAATAATAATAATAATAATAGGAATTAAATAGTCTTATTATTATTCGCACACACATTATCACTAAGTGCACCAAGATTCTACCCGTCCCACTAGGACACAACACCGAAACGACAAAACATACGCCTTAAACAAGGCCAGTACAAACCAAAAATACCTAAAGATTAAATATTAAAAATGGGGTGTTACAACTCTCCCCCACTTAGAATATTTTCGTCCTCGAAAATATACCTAATGATAAAAGTTCCGGATACGACTCTCGCATCCTGCTTTCCAGCTCCCAGATCACACTTCCACTAGCAGCTCCTCCCCAAGCTACTCTCACGAGAGGAATCTCTTTACCTTTGAGTTGCCTCATTTTACGATCCTCGATCCTTATCGGTATCGCTCCCACAGTAAGATTCTCCCTAACCTCCACCTCATCCCTCTAAATAATGTGAGATGGGTCAGACACGTACTTTCGAAGTTGCAATACATGAAACACGTCATACAAGTTCGAAAGCTCTGGCGGTAACTCCACTCTGTATGTAACAATACCAACTTTCTGAAAATTTGATACGGTCCAATGAACTTAGGATCCAACTTCCTAGATTTCAAAGAACGTCCCACACCTGTCATTGGATTAACCCTCAAAAACACATGATCACCTTCAGCAAATTCTAATTCTTTCCTCCAATTATCACGATAGCTCTTCTGTCTACTCTGAGACGCTTTCATCTTTTCTCTAATCATCTGAATTGCCTCAGTAGTCTGCTATACAATTTCAGGTCCAAACACCACATTTTCACCAGTTTCATACCAACATAAAGGCATTCTACACCTCCTACCATACAAAGCTTCAAACAGAGCCATTCCAATACTAGAATGGTAATTATTATTGTATGTGAACTCAATTAAGGGCAAATGAGTATCCCACGTACCACCCTGTTCCAACACACAAGTCCTCAACAGATCTTCTAAAGTCTGAATAGTTCTCTCTGACTGACCGTCCGTCTGTGGGTGATAAGCCGAACTCAACTTCAACTTTGAATCCAAAGCCTCTTGTAAACTTTTCCAAAATTCCGAAGTGAACCTCATATCTCTATCTGATATTATACTCGAAGGAACACCATGCAACTTCACAATTACCCTTATATAAATTTCTGCCAACTTCGTCAACGAAAAACTCATGTTTATAGGAATAAAATGTGCGGATTTTGTAAGTTTATCCACAACTACCCAAATAGCATCAAATCCTCTCTCCATATTTGGAAAACTAGTAACAAAGTCCATAGAAATATTGTCCCACTTCCATTCTAGGATTTCCAACGGTTACATCATTCCCGAAGGTTTCTGATGTTCCACTTTCGATTTCTGACACACCAAACTAGCATACACAAATCGTGCTATATCTCTCTACATACAAAACCACCAAAACAATTTCTTTATCCTGATACATCTTCGTAGCTCCTGGATGAATACTCAAGTTACTACGATGATCTTCTTCTAAAATTTCCTTTTTTAACTCGGCATTGTTCGACACACAAATTTTGCCCCAAAACCTCAACATACCAGAATTATCTACCTGGAAATCACTTTCAAGATCAGTTCGTTCTGTAGGCATCAAATCTACCAACTTCACATCAAGTCTCTGATTCTCTTTAATAATATCCAAGAAGTCATTATTCACCTTCAACATTCCAAGCCTAACACTCTCAGGTGTCGTCTCACAAACCATACTCAAGTCTCTAACTGCTCAATTAATTCCAATTCTTTCACCATTAATGTCGACATATGAATTGTCTCGCGGCTCAACGCATCTTCTACAACATAAGCCTTACCCGGATGATAACTCAAATTAAAATCATAATCTTTCAGAAATTCTAACCATCTTCTTTGCCTCATATTTAGCTCTTTCTGATCAAACAAGTACTTCAAGCTTTTATGGTCTCTAAACACTTCAAATCTTGATCCATACAAATAGTGCCTCCAAATCTTCAACACAAAAACCACTGCAGCTAACTCAAGATCATGAGTAGGATAGTTTCTCTCATGCACCCTCAACTTCCTAGAAGCATTAGCCACCATCTTACCATCTTGCATCAATACACCACCTACTCCCATCTTGGATGCATCACAATATACAATAAAAGGTTCAGTAGGACTTGGTAAAACCAACACTAGTGTCGTAGTCAATTTCTCTTTCAACTCTTCAAAACTTTCCTCACAAGCTTCATCCCAAATAAACAGTTGACTCTTCCTAGTCAATTGAGTCAACGGAAATACCAAATTAGAAAACCCTTGAATAAATCTTCTATAATAACTGATCACACTAAATTTCACTGTATTTCTGACTCCGATTTCACATGCATTCTTAGCTTTTATTGTTATTTTGTTATGTTATTACTTTGTTTTCTTTTGTTTTCAGGTTTTTATTGTAATCGGGGCTTGAATCGAGAAAAGGAGCGAAAAAGGAGTGGAAACGGACGAAAACCTAGAAATTCAGCGTTTTGCACTTACGGCACCCACCGTGGCGGGCGCCATGGGGTTAGCCATGACGTGGCCACGTCTCAAGACCACTCCACAACTGCCAAGACCCACGATCCCCACTCTCTCATCCCCTATCAGCACCATGGCGGGCGCCATAGGCCTGTGGCGGGCGCCACAAGGCAAAATTCAGTTCCCTCCACTTTTTAGTGGAGGGGCGTCCTGGTCTTTTCCCGCATTTAGTTTTCCTATAAATAGGACTTTAGTTTTTCGTTTTTCTTCATCCAAAATTAGATTTCTCTAGGCATATATCAGTTTCAAAGCAGTTGCCATTCCACATCGGGGTGTTTCTGCAATCGAGTGATCGAGTCTGTAATCTGTCTGTGTGATCGAGTTTTGGAGCACTCTGGAGGAAGTTAATCCTGCCGCCATTTTAATTCCAGTTCGTATTTTACTTTTCCGCATTGCTTTACTTTATTTATTTCTGCATTGCTTTACTTTATTTATTTCTCGCACTGCTTTACTTTATTTATTATCCGCACTCGCTTTACTTTATTTATTATCCGCACTCGCTTTACTTTCGTTTATTACCCGCACCTGCACTAAATTACTTTATTTCTCGCACTCGCACTAAATTCCTTTACTTTCCGCACTCGCACTAAATTACTTTTATGAAAAATTATAAAAAGAATCTTTACTTTATCATGTCTAACTAATTCCATAAAGGTTAGGATGTAAGGATCGTAATTGAACCAATAATCCGTATAATTGTTCGTGGAAACACTTAAGGGGCTATTTTATCTTTCAATCTAATTGTTTTTAACTATTTCAAAAACAGTCAAAAGCGCTTTGTCTAGTTCATTAGGGGTTTTTAGATTAAAAAGAAAAGAGATTTTAAAACGATTTTCGGACGCGTTATGAAGTTTAGAGTCTGGTTCATAAGAACCTCTTTTTGCTAAGAAATCCAGGTTAAAATACTTTTCAACTTAGTTAAGATACTACATTTCTTAAAAATAGGTTTACTACTCTAACGCATTACGCACCTTTTTATCCGTGACAATAGGAGGGGTTGATTAGAGAGTACAACTCGGTTCTGAATACGCGAAAGCGACAGTTCCTGTTAAATTAGTTCTTTTCAAAGGAGAAAACATTGCCCATAAGTAGTTCCATTAACAAGTACTGGATTATCATTGATTACATGAATTACATTCGAGCCTGTCTTTTGTTTATTGTTTAAAATTATTATTTTATTTACCATTGCACCCTTCTTAAAACCCCTATATTTAGTTGCCTTAGATACACACCATAACAACAGGTACGATAGATTGACACTTGGTCTCTGTGGATTCGACAATCTTTTATATTACTCTGACGTGTTCGTACACTTGCGAAAAACACGCATCAAGTTTTTGGCGCCGTTGCCGGGGACCAATTTCGTCAAATTTCATTACCCTGTAGTTATACTGTTTAGACTAAGGTTGTTACCCACCGGTCAATGCGAAAGACTCGCAGTGCCGGAAGTTTAGTAGACCCTCTAGCTGAACCTGAACGTTACGCTCGCGCACGTTTATTTTTCCATAGGAATAGGAAAGCTATGGCCGAAAATCAAAACCGAAGACCTCTTAAGGACTTCGCCCAACCATCAAACGAGGAACCTAGTTCCAGTATAGTAAACCCCGCTATCCCAGCTAATAATTTTGAACTTAAACCATCCCTGCTACAATTAGTGCAACAAAGACAATTCGCAGGTCTCGCTACTGATAACCCAAACCAACATTTAAAAAACTTTCTTCAGTTAGCAGACACCTTTAAAACCAATAGAGCTTCTCCTGAGGCGATACGCTTAAGATTATTTCCCTTTTCCCTCAGAGATAAAGCTCTATCATGGTTAGATTCTCTTCCACCCAATTCAATAACAACTTGGGATGACCTTAGGAAAGTTTTCCTTGCTAGATATTTTCCCCCAAGTAAGACCGCTCTTCTTCGAAACCTAATAACTAGATTTACCCAACACCAAGGAGAGTCGTTGTTCGAAGCCTGGGAGAGATATAAAGAACTATTAAGAGCATGCCCACATCACGGCTTAGAGAATTGGCTAATCATCCAAACCTTCTATAATGGACTTCATTATAACACTAAGATGACCATCGACGCTGCTGCTGGTGGCGCACTGATGAACAAACCTTACCCTGAAGCTAGTGCCCTTATCGAGGATATGGCCCAAAACCATCAATCATGGGGAGTAGAACGAGCGACAGTGGAAAAGAAGGAAGCCCAAGGAGGAATACATGAGCTAAGCTCTATAGACATGATGCAGGCTAAAATGGACGCGTTGGCCCTTAGAGTCGAACATATGTGTACAACTCCGAATACTGTAGCCGCAGTTTCGCCGAATTGTGAGATATGTGGAACGCAAGGACACCAATCCGCCGAATGCAATCTGTTGAATGAGACCAACACTGAGCAAGTAAACTATACCCAAGGGAACCCATTTTCAAACACATATAACCCTGGATGGAGGAATCACCCAAACTTCTCCTACAAAAATAATAACCCTATTCAAAATACCGCACCTCCGAGACAACAAGGTTACCAAGCCCCAAGAACAAATCAACCTATGCAACCTGTACCACCAAGTCCGAGCTTTGATGAAGTTCTAAAAAACTTTATCACTGCTCAAGCAAAACAAAACAAAGAGTTCATGAACCAAAACGTCCATGTTAACGAACTAATTACCCAGTTAGGAGCCAAGGTTGATCAAATCATTACTCATAATAAAATGCTTGAAACCCAGATCTCTCAGGTAGCGTTAAACCAAGCCCCACAGACTACACCTGGAGGACAGTTCCCTGGACAACCTCAACAAAACCCGAAAGGGCAAGCTAATGCCATTACTCTACGAAGTGGAACCGCTTATAAAGAACCTTCAAACCCTAGATTAAGTGAGCCCGAAACTTCTGAGAGGAATGAGGGGAAGGAACCAGAGGAGTCTGAAACCCCGGAAAGTCAAGAAAAAGGAGAAGAACCTAAAAATAAAACCTATGTACCACCACCGCCATACAAACCACCAATACCTTACCCTCAAAGATTAAAGAAAACCCAAATCGATAATCAATATCAAAAATTCGTTAAGGTTATAGAAAAACTTCACGTAGAAATCCCCTTTACAGAAGCCATCACTCAAATACCTTCTTATGCTAAGTTTCTCAAAGACATACTTACAAATAAACGTAGACTTGAAGATCCGAAACCCGTGGAATGTAATTCTATTTCCGAAAATAGGTTAGCAAAGAAAGATAAAGATCCCGAAAATTTTTCCATTCCTTGTATTTTGGGAAATCATGTCATCGAAAAGGCTTTTCTAGACTTAGGAGCTAGTGTGAGCTTAATGCCTTTAGCAGTTTGTGAGAGATTAAACTTAGGAGAATTACAACCTACTAAGATGTCACTTCAATTAGCCGATAGATCCGTTAAATACCCTATAGGCATACTTGAAGACGTCCCTGTTAGGATAGGTCAGCTGTTTATACCTACTGATTTTGTTGTCATGGACATTAAGGAAGATGACGACATACCAATCCTCCTAGGTAGACAGTTCTTATCGACTGCTGGAGCCGTAATAGATGTTAAAAAAGGAAAACTAACTTTTGAGGTAGGTGACGAGAAGATAGAATTTATACTTTCAAAATTTCTTATGGCACCTGTTGATGGGCTAAAGACGTGTCTAATTATGTGTCTAGCGGTATCTTAACTGCAAGTGCACAACCTATCGAAGTAATATTTAAGATTATCGATCCACAGGGACTCTATGGTTACTTAGTGCTAGATGAACTTCTAGTTTAGCTAAGGTGGAGGGTTGTCACGATTTTTTGTTGTTTTTAAAGATTAAAGGCGGAATTAAATTTAAGTTTTAATAAAATAATACTAAGGCGGTCGGTATGTAATTATACTAACTTAGGCGGGTCAATCTAACCTAGGCTTATAAAGGTGTTCACTTAAACTATTCTGTAGAGGTTACCAGTTTAAATACCCTCAACTCACACTCTCGTGGTCTTATCTCAGATCTTACCGCTAAAGCCCTATGCCTGCTCTCGCTAGCCCATAAGTGTTTAGAGATAATTTTTGGAAACTTAGTAATTCTAATTTATTTTAAAGCGCTCTCGCTGTGTTTAATTTAAATGCCTAACTTTAGCTATCTGGTTAAAATCTCACACTCTCGTGGTCTTGACCTAACCTAATACTCTTTCCTTACTCTCGTAACGAAAAGGTCGATTTTAAATAAAAAGTATTAGCCAGAATGTTAAGTTATTAAATATTTTAAGCCTATGATTAGTTTTACCGATTAAGTTTATTTTA
This sequence comes from Lathyrus aphaca, assembly GCA_963966055.1. NCBI lineage: Eukaryota > Viridiplantae > Streptophyta > Magnoliopsida > Fabales > Fabaceae > Lathyrus > Lathyrus aphaca. The sequence continues at coordinate 75,103,437 of OZ014523.1, forward strand.
ACTACATACCGCCCTAAGGTAATTAGCTACTCATTTTTGTTGAACCAGACAGAGGCAGAGAAACAATAAACAAAATATTCATGGCAGAAAAATAAATAAATAACATAAATATTAAATTGCAAATAATAAAAACCTGGTTAACAATAAAATGGCAGACTCCTTCTTCCACAGACCGGAAAGCTCGGAGTAATTGGCGGAAATCGAAAATAAAATAAAATTCTGAAGGTTTAGAAACAAGTAATTTTTATAACAATTTCCTGATGTTGGAAATTGTTATAGGTTGGGTTTGGATACAATGAAAATAGAATACTGAAAATAATGCTGAAATAAAAGGGTTGTAAAATAAATCGGCAGAGCTTCCGCAGGAAATTGATAGAAAAAATGCTCTGTCAATTGTTCAACTGAATTATGCTATTTATAGAACAATTAATGGGCTTGAAATTTGGACTTGTTGCATTGGGCCTTGTTGAAGCAGCTGAGAAAATATAGGAACGTGGCTAAAAAATAGGCAGAACTTCTTCACGTAATGTTTTGACGTGGTCTCAGTCAAATAACCTACTTTTTCACTTGTCACGGTCGTGACAAGGTCTTCACGTCCGTGTCCTTTGCATTTTAAGTGTCACGGTCGTGACAATGTCATCACGGTCGTGACAATGTCATCACGGTCGTGATGGCTTCTTTTGGGGTGTCACGGTCGTGACACCTAGGTGACGACCGTGAGTGCAACAAATTATGCAGGTTTTGCAGGTTTCTTCATTTCTTCATCTTTTTATGGTTGTTTTTGTTCCTTTTGCTCTTAATTCATGATTTAGCTCCATATATGATGTACCTGCAAAATGGTAAGAAAAACTCGAGGAATCGGGTGTTAAAACGATGATTATGCGATAAAACGGTAATGAAACTTAGCAATATAATCGATACATTTTCTCGTTATCAAACTTCCCCAAACTTAAACCTTTGCTTGTCCTCAAGCAAATAGTCGGTTGAAAATCGTCGGACAAGTTTTTATTGACGCATACACATAACAAACCGTACGAGGGATCGTTTTGTCGGATAAACCGGTACTTTGATAGAACACTAACGATACACTAATGACACAAGCAACAAGCTATGTCGTCGACTTCCCGTTAAACGAAACAATCGGTAATTTCTTTACGATTTCACCTAGAGTTTTTCGATCTTATTTCGCCCGGTTTCATTCTAGCGCAATCACATTAAGCCCTTTGCCTTAGCACGCACGTAGTGGAGTAGCCGGTTAGCGACTTTGATCCTTTTTAAGCACGGGGTCTGGTACACGAGTGCGGTAACCCTACATATATTATCCGATTTGGAGGTTGTGGGGGATCGAGCCGTAGCACGCCCTACCAAGTTCAGAACCAGTACCTCTGAACCAACCCGCAATGGACTCCTTCTCATATTTCTCGTTTCTTATATGCAACCGTGTACTTTGGTGCAATTTCTTTTCATTTGCATCGAGATATGAAGGATCATTATTGATTAGGCATCAAACGCTTATATTCATCGGCTCCCCACGTGGTTTGTGTTCAGACAGTGCTGACTGCTAGTATAAACTACTAGGGGTTACTTTTGAACTGAAACTTAAAGTGTACTCGTAATGATAATCGGAATGGAAATCGCTTAAGTGGGAAGTCAAAGGTGTCAAGATTGTATTGGTCTTGTTGAATCGTTCTCAGCTTCCTAATTACGATTCCGTAGGTAAGTCGGGTAATGCGAATAATTAAAGATTTTTTTCTGGTATGGCTAAATAAACGGGGAAAGTTCGAAGCTAAAGAAAATATCACAAAGATTTGCTCGTTTCATTAACTTGCGAAAAGAAATACAATGGAATGGAAAAATGCGAAAAGGAAAAATGCGGAAATGAAAGGTACCTCTCCCACACTATATCAGACATTGTCCTCAATGTTGTGATATAATAGCGGTAAAAGTACAGTACAGACTACAAAAACGAAAAACAAACATAAGCAAAACTAAAACTAAGGCTGCTGAGGACCGCGGGCTCGGCTTCTGGTGCGGGAGCGTCTGGTAGGAGTCGCTTCAGGATCAGAACCGGTACCGGTAACAGCAGTGATGTCAATGCGTAAGGCCTCTAGCTCGCTGAAAATTTCTCCAAACTTCTCATTAGTAGCTTCCTGGTTTGTTGCAATAGTGCGGAGTAAAGCATCATACTGCTCCTTCTGCCTTCGCTCCAGTGCGGCGTTCATCTGGTTCTGCTGATGAATCGCGCGGAGGACGTCCTCAAGAGTGAAATCCTGTGCAGGAGGCTGTCGGGTAGATGTCTCTGGAATGTCCTGGACAGGCTCAGCTGCATCCATCGCGTCCTGCATCTCATCCGCTGGAGGATCGGCCTGATCATCATGAATGGGGGCATGGCCGGCAGCATCTGGTAAAACAAAGAGCCAGTTGGCTCGGCTGGATGGGTCGATGCGGTCACGGGACGGCAGAATGATATGGTGATAAACGGTGCCATGGATAACAGGGCTATACCTGCCATCCTCTCGCTGCGCAATCAGGTGAGCGGACCTGCAATAGCTCTTGGTTAGGAATTCTGCGGCTATGCCAGGCAAATCGTCGAGCAAGTCATTGAGCCCTAACTGAAAGGAGAGGGCGGAGACAATGCCGCCTATGAAAAATGGGGTGGAGCCTCTTTGCGCAATGGCCTGGATGTGAGAAAGCATGAACGGGGCAGCGTTTATCGGCTCGTCATTTAGAGCGCAGTGCAAGAACAGAAGCTCCTTGGAGTTGAGCTTATGGTTACTCTCTCGTGCAAAAATGGTGTTGCAAATGACTCGGTGGAAATATCGGATTGTCGGGTTGTGGATGTGTGTAGCATTGAGGCTTTGGAAGGCTGAGGCACGGGTATTGGTTATGTCGTGCCATAAAGTGAAAGCGGTTTCACTAAAATTATCCGGCACGCGGAGGTGAGCTTCATTCCCGTGAGCGAAGCCTAGCAACTCGGCTATCCTTGTTTGCGAAAGTTCAAACTCCCGGCCAAACAATCTGAATTTAGCAACGCCGGTAAGCTGACTCTGAGAACCGGTACCGGTGATGTAACAGAACGAGCTTAGGAACTCCAGTGTCAGCAACTCGAATGTGGGCTGAGGTTGACTGCATAGAACCCACAGATTAACCTTCTTAAGCAGGTTCTTGACACTGTTGAGCATTCCGAGCTCTCTCAAACATTCAGTGTCGATATAACGCGTAGGTTGCACACCGCGGTTCTGGAATCGGATAAATCTTTCTCTCTGGGTTTCTCCAGCATCACCCTCTCTGAATTGAATAGCATCCATTGCATGCAAGAACTATAGTGAGAGATGAGGATTTTGGATTTTTGTGAAAAAGTGATAAAATGAGAGAAATAATGGTTCGGATAAATAATGGAAGATGAGAATGTGATAGGTGTGGTGATAATGGGGAGGTTAATGAGTTTTAATTTGGTAATGGGAGGTTACGGAAGTTATGGAGAAAATGGGTGGTTTTTGGAAGTTATGGAGGAAGAAGAAGAAGAGGTTTCGAAAAGAAACAGTTCTGTTTCTCACGAATCCTTTATTTAGGGTTGTCACGGTCGTGACAGGTAGATGACGGTCGTGACACGCTAAATTAGCACGTCACAATCGTTAGGGGGGCGTGACGACCGTGAGAGTTTGTTTCGTTGAATAATTTCCAGAAAACACTATCTCTTACGCTTCATATACTTTATAATAATTTATTTTTTTCACTTCTCACTCAATATTACATTTAAACACCATATAATAAATTATTTCAATATAACACTTGTATATTTGCACTGCACGAGAGATTTTTATATAATATGAATAAATTCAAGCATAACAGTACATAGAATGAAAATATATAATTTGATTAAAATGGAAAAATTTTGGGAACTAGAAGTGCATTGCATATGGTAATTGAAATGAAATTACATTAATGAAAATACGGTACGAAATTGTTTGCGAAAAGTAAATCTAACTAGAAACAAAAACAATGAGAAAAATAAACTAGATCACTTATAGCATTTTCAAAAGTGTTTCTTCAAATCTTCGATTGCGGAGTTCAAGTGATAGAATTGTTCACAGATTATGTCAGTCAAACCTATAATGTCCAATCGCATGCTCTTAATTTCATCCTTAAATGAATTTATATCAGTTTGGTAAGCTTCAAGAGTGTTCATGATATTCTGTAAGTTGTTAGCATAATCTCCTTGATTCACTTCAGGGGGTTCAATAACTTCGTCAGTGTGGTCAATGTCATGGTAACCAGGAGGTGTCTCAGGGTCAGTTTCGACATCGGTCATTATATCATATTTTATCTTGTAAGACTGAGGTGTTTCAGGAGTAGATGGATAATCAGGTGGGGTTAACTCATAAAGCCAGTTATCCTTATTGTGAACACTTACTCTAGCATGGTTTGGCAGTGTGAACAGGGTTACTACCTCATTCCGGATTAAGTACTCGAAAGGTGGATGTCCTAAATTCCTTATGATATGGCGATTAAAGCAAAAGTTAAGATTCATAGGACGGATGGTACCTAAACGGTTGCACCTGTGCAATTGGTACCTAATTCCTAAGGCATCAGCAATCATGGTTACAAGACCTCCTACTAATATAGGTAATTCAGGTTCTTCTTGGATACGGGTGAAGGTTTGCATCATGAAAGGTACACCATTAACATGCTGTCCATTAGTGAAACATGACATAATGAATATCTCATCTTTAGAGACTCCGGTAATGTTTTCTTCTTTTCCAAAGAAGGTGTGGGCAAGGATCTTATGGAAGTAACGGAGAGCTGGGTTATGGATTTCATCATTGTTCATGCTATTTGGTTCAGGGTGGTAGTTTCCGGTTAAAGTTCCCCAAAAGAAATCTAGCTCAATGTCCATCAATTCTACCTGTGTGGTAGTAAAAGCAAAGGGTCCACTAGGGAATCCTAATAAGTCAGCTAGTTCTTTATGGTTAAAGTCATATTCTATTCCAAATAGGCGGAAACTGATAAATCCTTTCCTGAATCCAAAACCGCGCTCAGGTAGGTAAACTAAGGAGCTAAGGAACTCAAGGGTGAGCTCGCGGTAAGTCACAAACTTATGTTGAATAAGTGCATTCTCCCATCCAAGTCGGTTAAACAAGTACAAGATGCTATCATGTATACCTAGGGTTTCCATAGTCAGATCATCCGGGTACAGGGTCAAATCCATTTGCCTCTGTGATAACTCTTCAAATTTCATTCTTTGGTTCCTACCTCTAAATTTGGTTTCCATATGGTTAATCGGTTGGTTAGCCATGGTCAGTGCAAATATGGAGGAAACAAATCAGGGGGAGAAGGAAAATGGGAAAGACTTTTAGAAAATCTGTAAAAAGTTATTTAAAATTAAAATAAAGAAAAATAAGGAAATGAAATGCATAATTTAAAGGCAATAATAGTAATAATGAAATAAAAATATTAAATAACAAAATAAATAAATAAAGCGATAAATGACAGAAATAATAGAATGATAAAAATGAATTAAATGATTAAATGAGTAAATGGGTTGCCTCCCACTAAGCGCTGTTTTTATCGTCAAAAGCCTGACGTAATGCTTAGGTGTAGATTAATCAGGGGAATTAGTGGACCACTCTAAAAGCCTTAGACTATTTGCATAATCTCTATTTTCAACTTTATGATAATGTTCTAAACGTTGTCCGTTTACTATGAATGGTTCACTATTCCTACCCTTAATTTCTATTGCTCCACTCGGGAACACTTTAGTTATTTCAAAGGGTCCTGACCATCTAGATTTTAATTTTCCAGGAAAGAGCCTAAGTCTTGAGTTAAAAAGGAGTACAACGTCTCCCACACTAAATTCTTTCCTAGATAGGCGTTTATCATGCCATCGCTTAGTTCTTTCTTTATATATCTTAGCATTCTCATAAGCATCTAGCCTTAATTCTTCTAATTCGTTAATGTCTAGGATTCGCTTTTCTCCTGCAGCATTATAGTTTATATTGAGAGTTCTAATCGCCCAATAAGCTTTGTGTTCTAGTTCTACCGGGAGGTGACAAGATTTTCCATAAACTAATTTGAAAGGTGTAGTACCTATGGGTGTCTTGTAAGCGGTCCTATAAGCCCATAAAGCTTCATTAAGTTTAGATGACCAATCTTTCCGAGATATGGCGACAGTCTTTTCTAAGATTTGTTTGATTTCTCTGTTTGAGACTTCGACTTGTCCACTTGTTTGTGGGTGATATGGTGTTGCCACACGGTGTCTTACTCCATACTTAGATAGTAATTTGTCAAAGATTTTTGAAATGAAGTGCGAGCCACCGTCACTTATGACGAGTCTAGGCACACCAAATCTGGGAAAGATTATATTTTTGAAAAGCTTTATTACTACTCGTGTATCGTTTGTAGGAGAAGCTATAGCTTCAATCCATTTCGAAACATAATCAACAGCTACGAGTATGTAATTGTTACCGAAAGATGATGGGAATGGTCCCATGAAATCTATTCCCCAGACGTCAAAGATTTCTACTTCTAAAATTCCTTTTTGAGGCATTTCATCTCTTCTTGAAATATTGCCGGTGCGTTGACACCGATCGCAATTTATAACAGCGATGTGGACATCTTTCCATAGATTAGGCCAAAATAAGCCGGCTTGCAAGATTTTTGCACAAGTCTTGGAAGTGCTTGCATGTCCACCATAAGGAGATGAATGGCATTGAGCAATGACATCTTCTATTTCTTCTTCGGGAATACATCGACGAAAGATTCCATCGGGTCCTCTTTTGAACAATAATGGTTCATCCCAATAGTAATGTTTTAGATTGTGAAAGAATTTCTTTTTCTGCTGATAGGTTAAATCAGGTGGAAGAGCTCCTGCAGCTAGGTAATTGACAATGTCAGCGTACCATGGCAGTCCTACAGTTGTCTGGATTGTTTCCACGGGTTCTGGTTCATTTAAGTCTAACTGAACTAGGTCGCTTCCTATTTGTGCTATCAGCTGTTCATACGGAAAATCATCGTTAATCGGCACTTGTTCGGGTTTAATACCTTCTAATCTAGATAAATGGTCCGCTACGACGTTTTCAGTATCTTTCTTATCTTTTATTTCGAGATCAAATTCTTGTAAGAGTAAAATCCATCTCAAAAGTCTCGGTTTAGCATCTTTCTTAGTTAATAGATATCGGATAGCAGCATGGTCTGTGTAAACGATTATTTTCGCTCCTACTAGGTAAGAACGAAATTTGTCAAGCGCAAAGACAACTGCTAACAGTTCTTTTTCAGTAGTGGCGTAGTTCATCTGAGCAGAATCTAAGGTTCTACTGGCATAGTAAATTGCATGAAGTTTCTTTTCCTTCCTTTGGCCTAGAACTGCGCCTACAACATAGTCACTCGCATCGCACATGATTTCGAAAGGTAATCTCCAGTCAGGGGGTTGCATGATTGGTGCGGTGATGAGGGCTGTTTTTAGAGTTTCGAATGCTTTAAGACAATCTTCATTGAATATGAACTCAACATCTTTCATTAATAAACCAGTAAGAGGTTTAGTGATTTTCGAGAAATCTTTGATGAATCGTCGGTAAAAACCGGCGTGTCCTAAAAAGCTTCGTATTTCTCGAATGGTTTTAGGGGGTTGAAGATCTTTTATGACCTCTATCTTAGCTTTATCTACTTCAATTCCCTTGTCGGATATAACATGACCTAATACGATTCCTTCTCTGACCATAAAATGACATTTCTCCCAGTTAAGCACGAGGTTTACTTTTACACATCTTTCTAACACTATTTCTAAGTTTGATAGGCATCCTTCAAAACTTTGCCCGCATACCGAGAAGTCATCCATGAACACTTCCATGATGTTGTCTATAAAATCTGCGAAGATTGACATCATACATATTTGAAAGGTTGCAGGAGCGTTGCATAATCCAAAGGGCATTCGTCTATAAGCGAACGTTCCATATGGGCATGTGAATGTAGTCTTTTCTTGATCATCTGGATGGATAGGGATTTGGAAAAATCCTGAGTAACCGTCAAGATAACAGAAGTATGAATGCTTGGCTAATCGTTCTAACATTTGATCTATAAAGGGTAGTGGGAAATGATCTTTTCGAGTGGCTTTGTTTAGTTTACGATAGTCTATGCACACTCTATGTCCCGTCACTACTCTTTGCGATATCGATTCGCCTTGAGCGTTTTTCACAACAGTGATACCTCCTTTCTTGGGCACTACATGTACTGGACTAACCCATTCACTATCAGAGATTGGATATATTATTCCGGCATCTAGTAGTTTCTTAACTTCTTCTTTTACTACAGTGCTAAGGATTGGGTTAATTCTTCTTTGAGATTCTCTGGAGGTTCTGCAATCTTCTTCTAGCAGAATACGATGCATACAGACTGAAGGGCATATTCCTTTGAGATCGGATATGTTATATCCTAATGCAGTTGGATATTTCTTCAAGACATCTAAAAGTTTCTTTGTTTCTATAGTTCCTAAACTGGAATTTATTATAACTGGTCTTTTACATTCAATGTCTAAGAATTCGTACCTTAGGTTATGAGGTAAAGTTTTTAATCCTAATGTAGGTTTATCTTTACTTGGCATGGGATCCGGTGTAAGTGCTAAACTTTCGCTTAGACTATCATCCTGATATGGTTTACGCCAATTATCATCTTCGAAAATCGGAGGGATTTGAATTTTCATTATTTCAGAATACGTAGTTTCTTTCAGTTCCATTTCTCTTACACATTCGTCAATTACGTCCAATAGATAGCACGTATCCTCTATAGCTGGTGATTGTAAGAATCGTGTTAAAATAAATTCAACTTTCTCTTCACCTACTTTAAAGGTTAGCTTTCCTCTTTTTACGTCTATTATAGCTCCGGCGGTAGCTAAGAATGGTCTTCCTAGTATGATAGGTGTAATGGAGTCTTCAGAGATGTCCATGATTATAAAATCAGTAGGGATGTAGAATTGTCCTATTCGCACTGGGACGTTTTCTAGTATGCCTACAAGATATTTAACTGAGCGATCGGCTAGTTGAACAGACATTTTAGTTGGTCTTAGGTCTCCCATGTCTAGCCTTTTGCAAATCGTTAAGGGCATAACACTGATACTGGCTCCTAAATCGCATAGAGCTTTGTCAATGACGAATTTTCCTATTACACAGGGTATAGAGAAACTTCCTGGATCTTTTAGCTTAGGAGGCATATTATTCTGAATTATGGCGCTACACTCGGCAGTAAGTGTAACTGTTCCGTTATCCTCTATCTTTTTCTTATTGGATAAGATTTCTTTTAAAAACTTAGCGTACGAGGGTATTTGGGTGATAGCTTCTGTAAACGGAATGGTAATATTCAACTGTTTCAGAAGTTCGACAAATTTCCTAAATTGACCCGTCGTCTTGGAATTGGTTAATCTCTGAGGGTACGGAATTGGTGGTTTATAGGGTGGTGGAGGCACATAAGGCTTTTCTTTCTCCACTACCTCTTGATTATCATCTTCCTTTTCTTCTGGATCATTCACCACTTCAGTCGGTTTATCCGGTTTTTGGTACATGGCTGGATTGTCAAGTCTTGGATCGGTAGGTCCGTCAAGTTCCTTGCCACTTCTTAATATTACGGAATTGGCATGTCCTTTTGGATTAGGTTGAGGTTGTCCAGGGAATACTCCAGCTGGTGCAGCGGTAGGTGCTTGTTGTTGAGCTACTTGTGAAATCTGAGTTTCAAGCATTTTGTTATGTGTAGCTAATGCATCTACTTTGCTTACTAATTGCTTAATCTGCTCACTAGTGTGTATGTTTTGGTTTAAGAAGTCCTTGTTCGTCTGAGATTGGTTAGCTATAAAGTTCTCCATCATCAACTCAAGGTTCGATTTTCTAGGGACATTAGGAGCAGTCTTTTGATATCCTGGTGGTGTAGCTGGTGCTTGACCTGGTGCGTATAAAGCATTGTTATTCTTATAGGAGAAGTTCAGATGATTTTTCCAACCTGGGTTGTATGTGTTTGAGTATGGGTTTCCTTGAGCATAATTCACTTGATCTGTGGGAATTCCTGTGAATAGTTGACAATCAGAAACTTCGTGTCCTGGAACTCCACATAACTCACAGTTAGGTGTTACTGCAGCCACGGTGGCTGTTGGTGTTATGGCCAAGTTGTCGATCTTTTGGATTAGTTGGTCAAACTTTGCATTGACTTGGTCCATACTACTCACTTCGTACATACCTCCTTTTGTTGGTTTCTCAGTTGCGACTCTATCGCTTCCCCATTGATAATGGTTTTGAGCCATACTTTCAATAAGTGCATAAGCATCATTATATTCTTTGTCCATCAATGCACCGCCTGCGGCAGCGTCAATTGTCATTCTTGTATTGTACAAGAGTCCATTATAGAAGGTATGGATGACCATCCATTCTACTAATCCGTGATGTGGACAAAGTCTCAGCAAATCCTTATAGCGTTCCCAAGCTTCGAATAGTGATTCGCTTTCCCTTTGCTTAAATCCGTTGATCTGAGCTCTCAGCATAGCTGTCTTACTAGGTGGAAAATATCTGGTCAAGAAAACTCTCTTTAGTTCCTCCCACGTAGTTACTGAGTTTGAAGGCAGAGATTGAAGCCAAGCTCTTGCTCTGTCTCGAAGTGAAAAAGGAAACAAACGTAGTCTAATAGCTTCTTGGGTAACTCCATTGGCTTTTACGGTATCTGCGTATTACACAAAGATCGAAAGATGAAGGTTCGGATCCTCGGTAGGATTTCCGGCGAATTGATTTTGTTGCACGGCTGATATCAACGAAGGTTTTAGTTCGAAATCGTTTCGGTTGATAGCCGGTGCGGCAATGCTTGAATGCAGTTCAGCTTGCGAAGGACTTGCGTAATACTTGAGTGGGTGATTCTGTTCTTCAGACATCTCTGCGTCCTTTGATGTTACGACTGGTTTAGGTGGATCTAATTGAAGATCTGGAATATTGTAACTTTTTTCGTAATCGAATATATGTCTTCTTACGTGTAAGAAGCGTTCCGATTCTGGGATTAGAGGTTGCAAGTCTTCGCCTTTAGAGCGAGTACTTGGCATACACTCGGAAATTAAATTAAATAAATTAAATAGTTGATACCTTAGTCTAGACAATGCTACCTAAAGTGCACTAGTAACTAAATTAAGGTCCCCGGCAACGGCGCCAAAAACTTGATGGGCTAAAGACGTGTCTAATTATGTGTCTAGCGGTATCTTAACTGCAAGTGCACAGCCTATCGAAGTAATATTTAAGATTATCGATCCACAGGGACTCTATGGTTACTTAGTGCTAGATGAACTTCTAGTTTAGCTAAGGTGAAGGGTTGTCACGATTTTTTGTTGTTTTTAAAGATTAAAGGCGGAATTAAATTTAAGTTTTAATAAAATAATACTAAGGCGGTCGGTATGTAATTATACTAACTTAGGCGGGTCAATCTAACCTAGGCTTATAAAGGTGTTCACTTAAACTATTCTGTAGAGGTTACCAGTTTAAATACCCTCAACTCACACTCTCGTGGTCTTATCTCAGATCTTACCGCTAAAGCCCTATGCCTGATCTCGCTAGCCCATAAGTGTTTAGAGATAATTTTTGGAAACTTAGTAATTCTAATTTATTTTAAAGCGCTCTCGCTGTGTTTAATTTAAATGCCTAACTTTAGCTATCTGGTTAAAATCTCACACTCTCGTGGTCTTGACCTAACCTAATACTCTTTCCTTACTCTCGTAACGAAAAGGTCGATTTTAAATAAAAAGTATTAGCCAGAATGTTAAGTTATTAAATATTTTAAGCCTATGATTAGTTTTACCGATTAAGTTTGTTTTAACTACATACCGCCCTAAGGTAATTAGCTACTCATTTTTGTTGAACCAGACAGAGGCAGAGAAACAATAAACAAAATATTCATGGCAGAAAAATAAATAAATAACATAAATATTAAATTGCAAATAATAAAAACCTGGTTAACAATAAAATGGCAGACTCCTTCTTCCACAGACCGGAAAGCTCGGAGTAATTGGCGGAAATCGAAAATAAAATAAAATTCTGAAGGTTTAGAAACAAGTAATTTTTATAACAATTTCCTGATGTTGGAAATTGTTATAGGTTGGGTTTGGATACAATGAAAATAGAATACTGAAAATAATGCTGAAATAAAAGGGTTGTAAAATAAATCGGCAGAGCTTCCGCAGGAAATTGATAGAAAAAATGCTCTGTCAATTGTTCAACTGAATTATGCTATTTATAGAACAATTAATGGGCTTGAAATTTGGACTTGTTGCATTGGGCCTTGTTGAAGCAGCTGAGAAAATATAGGAACGTGGCTAAAAAATAGGCAGAACTTCTTCACGTAATGTTTTGACGTGGTCTCAGTCAAATAACCTCCTTTTTCACTTGTCACAGTCGTGACAAGGTCTTCACGTCCGTGTCCTTTGCATTTTAAGTGTCACGGTCGTGACAATGTCATCACGGTCGTGATGGCTTCTTTTGGGGTGTCACGGTCGTGACACCTAGGTGACGACCGTGAGTGCAACAAATTATGCAGGTTTTGCAGGTTTCTTCATTTCTTCATCTTTTTATGGTTGTTTTTTTTCCTTTTGCTCTTAATTCATGATTTAGCTCCATATATGATGTACCTGCAAAATGGTAAGAAAAACTCGAGGAATCGGGTGTTAAAACGATGATTATGTGATAAAACGGTAATGAAACTTAGCAATATAATCGATACATTTTCTCATTATCACCTGTGATAGGAGATGCTTGTTATGCCTTAGATATCATCGAAGAATGCATTAGGGAATTAGAACAAGAAGAAGAAACTGAATTTATAAAATTGCCATCAACCATTATTTTGGAAGATGACAATTATAAAAGACCCTACATTGATGATAACCTTCACGAATGTTTATCTCTTACCCCAGATCCTATGCCTTGCCCTATGAAACCGACCGTAAAACTTAAGGAACTGCCTAAAAACCTGAGATATGAATTTCTCGATGAAGATATGAATCGTCCAGTTATAGTCAGTGCTACCTTAAACCAAGAAGAAACCGATCAATTATTAGAAGTTTTACGTAGGTACCCCTCAGCCTTAGGATATAAGATCTCTGATCTAAAAGGAATAAGCCCATCCGTATGCATGCATCGGATTTTGCTTGAAGAAGATTCAAAACCTTCCAGAGAACACCAACGAAGAATAAATCCTATAATGAGTACTGTAGTTAAGACTGAAGTTCTTAAGTTACTAGAGGCAGGTATAATATATCAGATCTCGAATAGTAAATGGGTGAGTCCTGTGCATGTAGTACCTAAAAAGGGAGGCATCACGGTCGTGCAAAACGAGAAGGGCAAACCTGTAGCAAAAAGAACCGATGGAGGTTGGCGTATGTGCATAGATTATAGAAAATTAAATAAAGCAACTAGGAAGGACCATTTCCCATTACCATTCATAGACCAAATGTTGGAGCGCCTAGCCAGACACTCTTACTTTTGTTACCTAGATGGATATTCAGGATTCTTCCAAATACCTATTCACCCCGAAGATCAAGAAAAAACTACCTTTACATGCCCAGTTGGAACTTTTGCCTATAGAAGAATGCCTTTTGGACTCTGTAATGCTCCTGCCACTTTCCAACGCTGCATGATGTCTATCTTTGCAGACTATTTAGATGGAATCATGGAAGTATTTATGGACGATTTCTCAGTTTGTGGATCAGATTTCAAAAATTGTCTTATCAACCTTGAGAAAATCCTGGAAAGATGTATGGAGGTAAACCTTGTGCTAAATTGGGAGAAATGTCATTTCATGGTCACCGAAGGGATTGTTTTAGGACATATAGTTTCCGAAAAAGGTATAGAGGTAGATAAAGCAAAAATAGAAGTCATAGAGAATCTAAAACCGCCGAAGACTATCAGGGAGATAAGAAGTTTTCTTGGACATGCCGGATTTTACCGACGTTTCATCAAGGATTTCTCCAAAATAACAAAGCCCTTAACTGGCCTTTTAATGAAAGATGCTGAATTTATCTTCGATGAAAAATGTACTGAAGCATTTAATCTTCTGAAGCAAGCTCTGATTTCAGCACCTATAATGAAACCCCCTGATTGGTCAGAACCGTTTGAGATAATGTGTGACGCCAGTGATTATGCTGTTGGAGCCGTTCTAGGTCAGAGAAAAGACAAAAAGTTACATGTAATTTATTATGCCAGTAGAACCCTAGACGCTGCACAGCTCAACTACGCAACAACCGAAAAAGAGCTCCTAGCTGTAGTTTTTGCAATAGACAAATTTAGATCTTATCTAGTAGGAGCCAAGATTATAGTTTATACCGACCATGCTGCCATTCGTTACTTACTAAGCAAAAAGGATGCCAAGCCTAGGTTACTTCGATGGATTCTATTACTGCAAGAGTTTGATTTGGATATCCGTGACAAGAAAGGCACTGATAATGTGGTAGCTGATCACCTATCTAGGCTAGAATACCTGAAACCTGACTCAGTACCCATAAATGACGATTTTGCCTATGATAGACTGATAGCCCAACTAGAAACTATTGAAGATGATAACCCAGACCCTCATGAGCATTTTCATAAATCCTTAGCTATAAGCAATGTACCTTGGTATGCAGACTTTGTTAATTACCTAGCCGCTGACATCATACCCCCTGATCTAAACTACCACCAGAAGAAGAAGTTCTATAGTGATGTGAGAAACTTCTATTGGGACGAACCATTTCTTTTCAAGAGAGGTAAAGATGGCATTTTCCGCCGTTGTGTTCCAGAAGAAGAGGTAAATAATATAATTGAGCATTGTCACTCTGCACCCTATGGTGGACATGCAAGCACATCTAAGACCTACGCCAAGATTCTTCAAGCTGGCCTATTCTGGCCTACTATGTGGCGTGATGTCCATGCTTTCATTGTCAAGTGTGATAGATGCCAACGCACAGGAAATATTTCAAGACGTAATGAAATGCCGTTAAGAAATATCCAAGAATTAGAACTCTTTGACATATGGGGTATAGACTTTATGGGACCGTTCCCACCATCTTTTGGAAATCAGTACATCTTAGTAGCAGTTGACTACGTGTCTAAATGGATTGAAGCTATCGCCGCACCCACAAACGACACCAGAGTAGTCATCAAATTATTCAAAAACTATATATTTCCCAGGTTTGGAACACCCCGTTTAGTCATAAGTGATGGAGGATCACACTTCATATCGAGAATATTTGATAAACTTTTAAGCAAGTATGGAGTTAAGCATAGAGTAGCAACACCATACCACCCACAGACCAATGGACAAGTGGAAGTATCTAATAGGGAGATCAAACAAATCCTCGAGAAGACTGTCTCTATATCTAGAAAGGATTGGTCACAGAAACTTCAAGAAGCATTATGGGCCTATAGAACCGCTTTCAAAACTCCTATAGGAACAACCCCTTACCAACTGGTCTATGGAAAATCATGTCACTTACCTTTTGAGTTGGAGCATAAGGCCTATTGGGCCATCAAAACTTTGAATTTGGATTACTTGACTGCTGGTGAAAAACGTATCCTTGATATCCACAAATTAGAAGAGCTCAGACAATCCGCCTACGAAAATGCCATCATATACAAAGAAAGAACAAAAGCTTGGCATGACAAAAGAATCATAAGAAGAGACTTCAAAATAGGCGATCTTGTTCTCCTGTTCGATTCTAGGTTACGACTTTTTCCAGGAAAGCTCCGTTCGAGATGGACTGGCCCTTTCGAAGTATCTAAGATCCTAAGATCCGGTGCTATTGAAATCAAGAACCAAACATGTAAACCGTTCATCGTCAATGGACAGAGGTTGAAGCCCTACGAAGGAGGTGACATCCCAACAGCATACACATGTCATACTCTGAGTGATCCACCATATCCTTCCAATGATGTTTAAAAATCGGTCGTCGAGCTAATGACGTTAAACAAGCGCTGCATGGAAGGCAACCCATGGTTTTCTTATTTATGTAATTTTTATTTATTTATTTTTACTTTATTTTAAATTTGTTTATTTTATTATTATGTCAGGACTAACGATTGAATGTTTTATGTGCTTTCAGGACTTGTTTGCTAACCTTGTACAGAATGCAGAACCCTGATGACATGCACGTGGCCTTTAGAGACGACACACAGAGAGAGCGTTACTATGTCCACATGAGACGCCCTATGGCTCCTACCAGGTACCCTGACCATGACTGCATGGATGCCTTGGGGATAGAGCCAAGCGTCAGATTCTTATTCCATCAACTCCAGTGGGGCCAGTTTGACGACAGGAACAACACTTATAGGAACTTGACTCTTGAGTTCCTCAGCTCGTTTCATCATGACCCTTGGGCTGGACCCGATGGACTCGCTGCTTTCAGGTTGTTCGGGATTGACTACTCCTTCTCTCACAAAGAGTTTGGTGATTTGCTAGGTTTCCAGACTACTCCTGATGCTATTCCAGAGACACCGATGGGGTATTTTATGAGCAGAGAAGTGGAAAAGTTTTGGACTAAAATATCAGGTGGAGGGAGCCAAGATCCTTCTACCCAGTTTTCTCAGGTAATCCACAACCCTGCATTGAGGTACTTCCAGATGATTCTAGCACATTCTTTCCTAGGTTTGCCAGATACAGAGACCCTGCTAAGTGAAGAGGAGATTTTCCTACTATTTTGTGCGACTCAGTCTCGCTCAGTTGCTTGTGGCAACTTTCTGTTGAAGGGTCTTGCTAGTGTTGCCAGATCATCCGTAGGCATCATACATGTCGGTGGGATTGTTACACAGATAGCTACTGCATTGGGCTTGTCTCGCAAATTATTGCACCTCAGGACCTTCTGCTGCTACACCACCCTGGATATTGATTTTTGTCTTGATAGAGGACTGATGAGGAGGGCTTCTTTTGAGCCCAACATGTTTAGATTACTGATCGATGGCGAAGCGATACACTATTTTACATTACCAGATCCGCTGATGACCAGTGTCCATGATCCTGAAAATTGGAGTTATGCTCTAGAGGGTTATGGAGAGACTGTCGAGGAGCCGAAATCGCCTCCCGCCGCTGAGTACACTCCTACACCTCTTACTCCCCGAATCACCGTTATGTCTAACAATATGTCTCTGCAGCCACCTGACCTACAAACACAGATTTATGAGCTCCGTAAGGAGACTGCCCTGCTCAAGCAGGAAGTGGCAGACTTAGAGTTACAGATGCAGGTTTCTGATCTCACTCATGCCTCAGAGGCCGATGCTCTATATCAGGCGATTGAAGAGCTTCGGAGGGAGATAACTGAGATTCGTGGATCAAGCCAGGAAACGAAGCCTACCACATGACTCATTCTACACTGACAGCGCTACCCTAGTATTTAATTTCCTTTTATATGCTTTATTTTATTTATCGCATTTCCAGACATATATTACTTTTTTGCATCTATTATATTTTCATGTACTTTGAATTCCTCCTATATATACATATTATGCACTAATGTTAATTTTTCTTTTTCTTTTTGGTTTTTAATTATTTTAATTTTGTCGTGCAAAGAAAAAAATATATATAAGACAAAAATATCTTCATTTTTGTCTTCACAAAAAAATATGCAAGCCTCATGCCTTGAAAAGAAGAAGAAAACGCTATCCAGACCCCCCCGAAGACCAAAGGTGCAAGGAAGGCCCAAAAGGAGGATTTAAAAATCCAAGGCCCAGGAAATGGCCTTATGGCGGGCGCCATAGGCCCTGTGGCGGGCGC
The DNA here is from genome assembly GCA_963966055.1 of Lathyrus aphaca. NCBI lineage: Eukaryota > Viridiplantae > Streptophyta > Magnoliopsida > Fabales > Fabaceae > Lathyrus > Lathyrus aphaca. The sequence continues at coordinate 75,121,182 of OZ014523.1, forward strand.
CACACCGTCCCAAACAAATACGGGGCTGATTCCCCATTTCCACGATTTTCATCCCTTTCTTCACCAAAAACCCATTTTTACAACCTTCCAAAACCTCCTTGAACCCCATTAAAGCTCCCCCATTTCCAAAATACCCTCCATCATAAAACATATCCAACATCCATTTTCATTTTCATCCACCAAAAACCATAAAAATCAAAACTTTATCATTCCCCTCATAAACCATTTTTCTACCATTTTCACTACCTAAGGAGCAATCAACAATGGAGTTCAATGGATTTCTTCTTCGTGATGGAAGACCGGGCGATAGGCAACGAAAAATTATTCAGAGGCTTCAGAGTCGAGAAATTCTCTCGACTAGGTACGTCGACGATAACTGTCTGTATGCTTTGGGTATTTATCATAGTGTTTTTAATTTATTAGAATTTCTAGGCTTGCATAATATTTTCATTTATCAGGAACCTACCTATGAGAGGCTGACAATTGAGTTTATGAGTTCTTTGATATACACTGTCAGTCCTAACACTGCTAGCACTGTCGGTACTGTTATTTTTAGACTGTTTAGAATTGAATATGAATTCAGTACCAACGAGCTAGCAGGTTTGTTAGGAATCCCTCATAGGGAAGGTGCGATTTGTGAGGCACCTTTGGATGCGGAATGGTCGGCCGAGGTATTTACCTTCTGGCAAAGGCTTTCAAGTACTTCAATTAACTCTTTTGAAGGGATACTTGCGTCGACCATTCACAACCCGACCATAAGAGTTTTCAGACATCTTTTGGCATGTACTATTTTTGGCCGGGAAAGTCCAAACAAGGTAAATGCTAGAGAACTCCTATTTTTGCAAGGATGCCTCACTAGAACCCACATCAATCCGGTCCCGTTTATGCTTGCCCACATGACTTTATTTACTAATAAAATAGGACCGATTGTTTTTGGAGGGCTTGTTACGTCTATTGCTCGGGCTCTTGGCCTGAACAATGAGATAGCTACACTTGAACCACTACCTCCTCGCACAATTAATTTAAAATTTCTGAAAGACATGAAATTGTGCCGAACGAGGAGAGAAGGTGGTTATGAGTTGATGGTTCATGGGGTAGCTATCCCATCTGTTGCCTTACCATGCAGTAGACGTACTGATGTACGTTTTGAAAGGAACTGAACCTATGATCTGAATGCTCCACGTGTTTTGGGTCCACTTCCTCCTAATATTCCCGATGGGGAGGCACATGACACTGATGAAGAGTATGATCGGAGAGAGCAGTCTCCCATCCCTCACATGTCCCCCCATCGTCCTTCACAGTCACACACCGCACCATCTTCCTCTAACCCTGTTGCAGGTACTGCTCCTGGATTCTTTGTCACCGAGGAGATGTGGCATGATATGACAGCTAGAGAGGAAAGGCGAGACGGCCTTCTCTCTACTATTTCACAACAGCTGACGGACAACATGAGCTTCATGCAACAAATCGCGATTGGTTTCGGACCGTGCTTATAGCAACGTTTGTCGTACCTTGAACGATATCTCATTAGAGCAGAACTGTCAGAGAGAGTTCAACAGCCAGCACTACCAGCTTGTAGAGGCCACTCAGGGTTCCATCTTAGGTAACCTTCGAGAGGTCCGGAGTGCTCAGGCTGCTTTATCAGCACGACTCGACCGGAGGGACCAGCATCGTAGTAGATCCCGTCGTTCTAGACCATCACAGCAGGACGGCGAGGGCACCAGTGCTCCTCCTCAGTAGTCTTTTTCAGGTTACCCCCCTTATCTTATTTCGAAACATTGGGGACAATGTTCGATTTAAGTGTGGGAGGGGATTTTATTGCTTTCTGTCATTTCCCTTTTTAGTTAATTATTTCCTTTCAGTTATTTCCCTTTTCAGTAATTTGTTTTTCTTAGATAATGCATGAGTCTGATGAGACACCAGTATAGTGTATTTTTAGTTCATCTTCATTTTTTTCCCATTTCCTTAGCCTTACCAGAAAAATTTAAAAAAGAAAATAATATTGTTTCACATGTTTTTTGGGCTTTGAGGCAGGTTTAGATTAGGATGTGGTGACTTAGGTCAACTTTTTGAAACATCAGAACCATTTTAGCACCATAGACCTCTTGAATATAGGAATCACTCCTAAACCCCACCACCATGGCCTTTATTATCAATTAAAAAATTGTCCTAAGTAGTTTATTTTAGCAGTCAGCTCTGGCCTAAGCATGCTCTACGTAGGGGGCCGATGAACATAAGTGAATGATCCAATGCTAATAAAAAAAGAAAAAAAGGCAAACTCTGGTATAGGTGACCCTCACAAAGTCATTTAAACCGAAAAAAAGAGAAGAAAAAAATTTTTGCCACAAAAAGAAAAAAAATTGCAGTCACCTGTTGTTAGTTGGTTCAGAGGTATCTGGCACTGAACTTGGTAGGGCGGATTACGATCCGATCCCCCGCAGCTACAATTAGGTCAAATAAAACAGGTTTACACATGCTTATGTGCCAGAAACCTTATGTTATGGATCAGAATCACTAACCGGTCACTCTACCATGAAGCATGTACGGATAACGGGCTTAATGTGATTGCGCCTGAATGAAAAGGACACAAAAAGATGAGAAGATAGGCCTAGGTATTGTGGGATGATATGGAGTGGTTAATATAAGATTGAAGTTTGTGTTTGTGTTACTATGGTACCCTTGGTTCACTTAGTTAGTATCTGTCACTGCATCCTGACTTGAACTTAGAAGCCCTTTAGCCAAGAGACACGTGTTGACACCATATTTTCTTGAGCTTTAATGTTTGCTTGAGGACAAGCAAAGGTTTAAGTGTGGGAGAATTTGATCACACTAAATTTCACCGTATTTCTGACTCCGATTTCACATGCATTCTTAGCTTTTATTGTTATTTTGTTATGTTATTACTTTGTTTTCTTTTGTTTTCAGGTTTTTATTGTAATCGGGGCTTGAATCGAGAAAAGGAGCGAAAAAGGAGTGGAAACGGACGAAAACCTAGAAATTCAGCGTTTTGCACTTACGGCACCCACCGTGGCGGGCGCCATGGGGTTAGCCATGACGTGGCCACGTCTCAAGACCACTCCACAACTGCCAAGACCCACGATCCCCACTCTCTCATCCCCTATCAGCACCATGGCGGGCGCCACAAGGCAAAATTCAGTTCCCTCCACTTTTTAGTGGAGGGGCGTCCTGGTCTTTTCCCGCATTTAGTTTTCCTATAAATAGGACTTTAGTTTTTCGTTTTTCTTCATCCAAAATTAGATTTCTCTAGGCATATATCAGTTTCAAAGCAGTTGCCATTCCACATCGGGGTGTTTCTGCAATCGAGTGATCGAGTCTGTAATCTGTCTGTGTGATCGAGTTTTGGAGCACTCTGGAGGAAGTTAATCATGCCGCCATTTTAATTCCAGTTCGTATTTTACTTTTCCGCATTGCTTTACTTTATTTATTTCTGCATTGCTTTACTTTATTTATTTCTCGCACTGCTTTACTTTATTTATTATCCGCACTCGCTTTACTTTATTTATTATCCGCACTCACTTTACTTTCGTTTATTACCCGCACCTGCACTAAATTACTTTATTTCTCGCACTCGCACTAAATTCCTTTACTTTCCGCACTCGCACTAAATTACTTTTATGAAAAATTATAAAAAGAATCTTTACTTTATCATGTCTAACTAATTCCATAAGGTTAGGATGTAAGGATCGTAATTGAACCAATAATCCGTATAATTGTTCGTGGAAACACTTAAGGGGCTATTTTATCTTTCAATCTAATTGTTTTTAACTATTTCAAAAACAACCAAAAGCGCTTTGTCTAGTTCATTAGGAGTTTTTAGATTAAAAAGAAAAGAGATTTTAAAACGATTTTCGGACGCGTTATGAAGTTTAGAGTCTGGTTCATAAGAACCTCTTTTTGCTAAGAAATCCAGGTTAAAATACTTTTCAACTTAGTTAAGATACTACATTTCTTAAAAATAGGTTTACTACTCTAACGCAGTACGCACCTTTTTATCCGTGACAATAGGAGGGGTTGATTAGAGAGTACAACTCGGTTCTGAATACGCGAAAGCGACAGTTCCTGTTAAATTAGTTCTTTTCAAAGGAGAAAACATTGCCCATAAGTAGTTCCATTAACAAGTACTGGATTATCATTGATTACGTGAATTACATTCGAGCCTGTCTTTTGTTTATTGTTTAAAATTATTATTTTATTTACCATTGCACCCTTCTTAAAACCCCTATATTTAGTTGCCTTAGATACACACCATAACAACAGGTACGATAGATTGACACTTGGTCTCTGTGGATTCGACAATCTTTTATATTACTCTGACGTGTTCGTACACTTGCGAAAAACACGCATCAATAACCTACTAATCCCATAAAACTTCGAATCTCCATTATTATCTTCGGAGGTTCCCATTGTAATACATCACTTACCTTAGAAGGATCCACTGTTATACCATCACTATAAATAACATGACCTAAGAAACTCACATTATCAAGCCAGAACTCACACTTCGATAACTTAGCAAACAACTTATTATATTTCAACACCTGCAAAGCAATTCTCAAATGTTCCTTATGATCATCTTCATTCTTAGAATAAATAAGTATATCATCAATAAACACCACAACAAACTGATCTAAATAAGAATGAAAAATACGATTCATATACTCCATAAATACACCTGGCGCATTAGACACTCCGAAAGGCATCACAACATATTCATAATGTCCATATCGAATTCTAAATGCAGTCTTATGAATATGACCTTCTTTCATTCGAATATGATGGTAACTTGACCTCAGATCAATCTTACTAAAAACACGCTCGCCAACTAGCTGATCCATTAAGTCATCAATCCTTGGAAGCAGATACTTATTCTTAATAGTCACCTTGTTCAATTGACGGTAATCGATGCACAGACGCATACTACCATCCTTCTTTCTCACCAATAATACTAGAGCTCCCCATGACGACACACTTAGCCTAATAAACTTCTTATCCAGCAACTCCGCCAAATCTGACGCAGACATCTTGTACTGTGCCATAGAAATAGGCCTTGTACCCAAAATAAAGAGTACCCTCAAACCTCTGCTTACCCTTCTTGTCATTCACAGCCTTGTAGTGAGCAATCTGAGCCATGTTATCATTATCATAAATCCTGTGCCTACTCACCAGCTCTAGATAGTTCCTGATCTTTTAGAAAGCAATACCCTGTTTGATCTCAGGACGTAACCCATTCTCAAATTTCAAACACTTTGAAGTCATAGCGTCTTTGGTGTTATAGTGTGCACAATACTGCCCCAACTCTTCAAACTTCGCGGCATACTCAGCCACAATCATATTAACTTGATTGAGCTCCAAAATTTCCACTTCTCTGGCACTGCGAATGTCTTCTGGAAAGTACTTCTCCAAAAACTCACCTCGAAACACATCCCAAGTAATAGAAGTACCTGCAGTCTCCAACCTTTGACGACTATTGTCCCACCAGACCTCAGCTTCGCCCTCAAGCATGTGGGTACCAAACCTCGCCTTCTGATCATCATTACACCCCATGGTCCTGAAGATCTTCTCAATAGCCTTCATCCATTTCAAAACGCCGTCGCTTCTAAGTAAGAATTCGAAGTATTAATGCCAATCAATTTGCTTTTATAAAAATTGATGCCTAGACCCAAGACCATTTCAAAACCTCTTAGGACCGCCTTTATAGCCCATACGTGTTTCCAATTACCGTCCCCTATCAAAATGGTATCATCCACAAATTGAAGTATGTCAAGAAAACACTTTTGATTGACCATGACACCCGCAAAGTCTCTTATTTCCACCGATCTTCTAACCAACATATTCAACCCTTCCGCAACCAAAACGAAAAGAAAATGAGATAAAGGGTCAGCTTGTCTCAATCCCCTTTCCACAACAAATTATGTAGTTGGGCTACCATTCACCAAAACGGATATCTTACTAGTAAAGATCAACGCTTCCATCCAACACATCCACTTCTCTCTGAACCCCATCTTCATCATCATGAATTTAAGAAACTTCTAACTCACTTTATCGTATGCTTTCTCAAAATCCACCTTAAAAAGAGAAACCACAACTTTCCCTTTGCTAGTATAGTCCACCAATTCATTGGCTACCACCACTCCATCTAGTAATTGTCAACCCAGGATGAAAGCACTTTGACTTTTAGAAATTAAAAAGTGAAGAACAATCTTAATTCTATCCGCCAAAAGCTTATCAAGAATCTTATATATGCTTCCAACTAGGCAAATAGGTCTATATTCATCAAGGTCTAAAGGAGATCCATTCTTCGGAATCAAAGTGAGAAACAATGAGGTTATGGACTTAGAAAGAGTAGCTAAATTATGAAAATCTCTAACAAGACGAAAGAAGCCCTCCTTAATGAAATGCCAACATTTTTTGAAGAAAAGAAGAGTGTATCCATCCGGGCCCGGGCTTTTGGATCCTTCGCAATCCCAAACCGCCTTTTTGATTTCCTCCTCCGAAAAAGATCTATCTAAAGAGATCATCTTTTCTAGAGAAAGAGACTTGAACTCCAAACCTTCTAAAGTAGGTCTATTGAAATTAGTTTCCAAAAACTTGTGCGCAAAGTGATTCTTCACCTCTTCTTTCACCTCATCTACCGACTCCACAACGCCTCTACTAGAATTGAAGAATCCAATATGATTCCTCCTCCTTCTTTCTTTAACCACACTATGAAAAAATCTACTATTATTATCACCATCATTTAACCATTTAATATGAGCCTTTTGAATAAGAATGTTCTCCTTTATTCTAATGTTTAACCAAAATCAGCTATTTGCCCTTTCTCGAGTCTTCCTATCCTCCTCCGAAAAGAGGCCTAAACCTTCTTCGGCCGCAAGATCACTCTTGTTAATCTCCAAGAAGCTGTCGTCTATCTCTAAATCAAACTTACCAAAGACCTCCTTGTTCCACTTCCGAAGACTACTTTTGAGAAGCCTAAGTTTCTCCTTAAAGACATAGTCTCTTCTTCCTTCCACAACGAGAAGGTTCCATTCTTTCTCAACAAAAGGTAAAAAATACTAACCCTTAAACCATTCTTTGTTGAATTTAAACGGTTTAGGTCCCCAATCTGACAAATCCGCAACCAACCATATCGGGCAATGATCAGATATGTCTCTATAGCCTATTAGTTGTCCTTTAATACCCCAACTATCAATGAAACCCTCAGAGAGCAAAAAACGATCGATACGACTCATGAAATTTCCATCTCCGCTATACCAAGAGAACTTCTTACCTTTGCACAGAACATCCACCAACCCAATGTCCAAAATAAAATTCGAAAACTCCTTCACCTCCTTCTTACGACTCCACATCACGCTCCCCCTCCTTTCACCTGAGCAAAAGATCGCGTTGAAATCACCTCCTGGACACCACTTCCCATCCGAGTATAAAAATTTTAGATCCACCAATCTCCTCCAAAGGGATCTTTTAGAGTTTAATTCACAAGTCGAGTAAACATTAATGATGTAATAAAATTTTCCCCTCCAACTCACCTTCACACCAATAAAAACCCTCGCCTTTAAAACTGAACAAAACATCCAAACTACCCTCCTTCCACAGAATAATAAGTCCTCCTGCCGCTCCCGAAGAACCGAAGAAAGACCAGCCAATGTCTTCTTTAGCCCAGAAACTCTAAGCTACAACATTGGAAACTATATCCAATTTGGTTTCATGAATAAGAAAAATGTCCGCCTTCCCTTTTTGGATAATGTTACTTACTCTTTTCCTCTTGATTAAGCTACCTCCCCTCTAATATTTAACGAGCCAATAATCATTTTTGATTCTTTGTTGCCGCATTCCCTTTCAACATTCTAGTGTTGTGAATTTATAGATTAAGTGTAAGCTTGATGAACACATAAACAACCATGAGGCTCAAACGGAAGTGGGATGGACACATGGAATATCATGCATTTTTGTGTTACTGTAATTTGTGTGAAAAATGTGATGGTGTAGTTTTATATCAATGTAAATGTTGATTTAGTTACTGCTATTTGAGAATTAAATAGTAAAAAAAACTATAAAACAAGTGCAGTAGCTTGCGTGTATAATTTAAGTGTTGTGAATTTATAGATTTAGTGCAAACTATGAAGTAATATGAATTTAGTGGTGTTTGTGCAACTTCTCATGATATATAGTAATACATTATATTCTTAATTATAATTCACCACATAATCTAGCAACTTCATTTACCTTCTATATATCATATTCTGTATAACTAGCAACTACTTTAGTGCATAACATTATCACTAAATACACAATTAGCATTATTATACTATTAAATTATTAGTCATGAAACCGTATAAGTTCAACGTATGTTGACTAAATTGGTCAAGTCCTATGTATGTTACCTTCTATATATCATATGTATGTTGATAGTAGCTTTTGTAATCCTGAACAATTTATGGTTGGCATGTTTTTAATACGAATTCGTTATGAATTTGTTACGAATTAACCGTAAATTTTGGGTTTGTTTATGTTCATCTTAATGACGGATTAACGTCCAATTTTTCGTCGCTATACTAATATAAAAAATATTTAAAAATAGAAGAAATTGTCACATGGCATTCACATAATCATTTTTTGCCATATTGACATTGTCATGTGTATGTCCAGTTAACAAAAAAGTTTCATTTAACGTTAGTGACCAATTATATTATATGAATGAAATTTTTTGGAGGGATCATTTTCTAAAGGAGTATTTAGAGGAACTAAAATTTAAAAACTGTTATATTTAGAGGGACCTAAAACTTATTTAAATCTATAAATAATTTATAAATAAAAATATATAATATATTAAAACAGTAAAATAATAAGAAAAAACAAAAAAAAAACATAATATTTAATAAAATATAACATATAATTAATAATGTAATTATTTTCTTAATTTAAAAACAAAATAAAAATTAAAAAAAAAAATTACATAAAGAATATTTTAATCCAGTCAATTATCCAAAAAATATCACATATGCTGGAATCTGAGTTTCGTGGGAAGATCATAGAAAAATACTTCAAAAAATAATAACAAAACTCAGGTGATGTGTATTTATCCCTTAAATGATAGACCTATTGTTATAAATTATTTCTGCAAGCATTTTATGTGAAAGTTTTTACATTAGTTAGTGTTTAACTTTAAACCAAATTTATTAGTATAATTTTATATTAACATTCGCATTTTAAAATTTGAGGTAGATATAATCTCTCTCTTTCTCTCTCACTATACATAAAACTATTTTTTTCTTTAAAAAATTCTAAAATCATACAAATATTATATTATATTATATTATATTATATTATATTATATACAAAATAATTATATAAAATCAAGAGAAACTTCCTGGAGAAGCATGCATCCATTAAAAACAGTAACATAAGAAAAAAGAATAAAGAGTTTGGGAGAGATGAATGAAAAAGAAGCACTTATGAATGAAGTAGTTGTATATATCACCACCATCAATCCACAGATATATGAAAGATGAAGTTGAAGCTGTGAAAATGTATTAACAAGAATTGAAGATGAAGATTTGGAGTTTGATTAGTTTGAGTTTATTCAGGTAATACCTAAATACTAGTTGCTCTTAAATTGATAATCACATTGTTAGGGTAAATTTTCTTGTGAGTTTCATAATATTAATCTGAATCTCCTGAATATAATGGTTATGAGACAGGAATAAAAATGCAAGAACAAAAAATGTTTGCAATTTTGATATAATAATATAATAATGATAATCTCACATATTGAGGAATCAAATTGGTTGTTTTCATTCTGGTGACTTTATTTATTTATATAGAGTAATATTTGTATGCATATTGAAAATAATATAGTTATTAAATAATTTTTAGAAGAAAAAAAATGAGATGTGCTTATGCTTTAAAATGAATTAAAATTCAATATTGGTATTTTTAGAAGAAGTAAAAGAACTTTCACAAATATTTGAAAAAAATAGAGATTTAAATAAATCAAAGAAAAACTAGCCCAACAATATACAACCCCATTATAAATAATCTAAGGGTTGTTTGATCTACTCATAGTAGTTACAAGACATTCCATTAGATGTCAAACCCAATCAACACCAAAAATATAAAATCTAAGAATATAAATTAACATCAAATGCATCAACACGTAGAAAATCATATCAACGCCGTTGTTTTTTTTGGACGTTTTCCTAATCATATTAATTAATCAATCTAATAAATGGTCACAACACGTAATACACTCACACAATCCACCCAGTTCGAAATTTCTTTCCACACTAGTTGAGTTTTAGGGCATTCAATGAATACATGATCAGCAGATTCAATATCATTAAGACAAAGAACACACACAGTATCATGTACATTGAAGATTACCCCCTGACCGCTAGATTAAATCGAGTTGGTAATCTATCCAAAATGAGTCTCCAACCAAACAGTTTAGACTTCATTGGAATCATAGATTTCCATAATAAATCTAAAATAGTCTTGGAACCAATATCCAATACACCAATACCCTTTTGTTCTTTGAAGGAAGTCATAACATGATTTTACTGAGAAGTAATTACTTACTAAGTCCGGTTAAGAAAAGTTGTCTTTAATATTTATCCTAGACTGCAACTTAACTAGCAGTAGCTTTAATTCCTAGAGTTGAGATAACATCCCCTCATCCATTAAGTTTACCTGCAACCCTAAATCCCACTGCCAAGCAAAATTAGTCCACGATCCAAAATCCTGCACAGACTCGTGTTTAGAAACAGCGAGATCATACAAGTCTGGAAACATGTCATGCAACGGGCGAGCCTCCAGCTAATGAGAATGCCAGAAGGAAATTCATTCTCCATCACCCAATTTACAAGTAAGTTTTCTTGAAAATGCATCGGCCTGTTCAGAAAAAGCAATTCACAACAAATCCTTCCACCACAATGAGTTAAAGCGTCAAATATTGGTGTCCTGCAATGACAAAATGAGTTTAACACAACAATCATATTTGAATGCCATAATCAGTTTCCAAACAGGATCTACATCTTATAGTATTAGCCATAACCACTTGGAAATGCTTTGTTGAACATGGCAAGGTCTTTAATCCCAATACCGCCATATTCCTTAGGTTTATAAATAGATGTCCACCTCACCCAAACCATTGACGATTAAAAGCCACTTTTGCAAACTTTCAAATTATTTCTATCTTGCCAACTACTTTTTGTTTACACTTCTAATAAGTCATACAAGAATTTATTGAGAAATAAGTGTGAATTGTATGGAGAAATAAGTGTGAGTTTTAAGTTTCATATTATTTAGAAAAATGGAGGTTGAACACTTTATAAGTAAGAGAATCCATACACCTATCACCTTAAGATTTTGGATGAATATATGATGTCTCTCAACAAGTTTTTGACCTTTAGGTGAGTATTTGACCCAATGTGAATGCTTCGTCCTCATGATGACCAATAAGTGGTATCAGAGCATGGTTTGAGTAAGGGAGCGACTCTTGTTTCGAAAGTCTTACTAACATGGTGGTCACGCGGCGCGTTTCGTTGAAATGCCCATGAAGAGATAAAAGTGTCTCTCAACGGTGGTACAAACATGTGGATGAAAGAGTTTCCGCTTGAGAGAGTGTATAATGGATGAACTCACATTTGAAGGGGATATTGTTGAGAAATAAATGTGAGTTGTGTGGAGAAATAAGTGTGAGTTCTAAGTCGCACATTGCTTAGAAAAATGGAGATTGTGCACTTTATAAGTAAGAGGACACATGCACTATGATTTTGGATGAGTATGTGGTGTCTCTTTTATTTATTTGGATTTAACTTTTAGATAATTGTTCGACCAAATGTAAATATTTCCTCCTTATGATGACCCATCCGAATTGACACCATATAAATTTGTCCACATTTATAAACTTTGTAATCAAATTTGCTAAGTTATCATGAGTATGAATTTTGCATATCCACACTTCTCAAACAATAATTTCTCATGCATTAGTTCGTAGTTTTTTGTTGTAACTGATGCATTTTTTCTTTGCAGTGTATCTCCTAAAAGCATGTATAGATAGATTACTTGTGATATTTTCTTCCTTCATTGCCATAAGATTTCCTTTCACTACTTTCATGATGCCATTTTCAAAGTAGATTTTTCTCTCAAGGTCATCCAATTTCCAAATGGAAGATAAGTTTTTCTTCAACCCCCTTTACATGATACCCCTTATGTATTTTGCAAATTGTTCCATCATGCACATTTATTTTGATAATACCTACTCTAGTTATTTCTAAGTCATGCTACTACTCAAGTAAATAGATCTATTTGAGATAGACTCATAACTCTCTCTAATATGATCTATCCTCTTTATTATCATTATCTTGTGTGACAAGTTATCTCAACATAAATGGCAATAATATATGGCTTATGTATAATTTATATGGATGTTTATTTGTATTTCGTAATATGTATTGCTTCTTTACTGCATTTTTTCTATTATGTTATTTGTTATTTTATATTTCAATTTTTATTTAAAGAGGATTTTTTTTTCATACCTACATTCATATAAGTTGGATGCAATTGTTGTAATAAATTTAGTAAACATTTTATTTATAAATTTAAATCTATTTAGTATATATATATATATATATATATATATATATATATATATATATATATATATATATATATATATATATATATATATATATATATATATATATATATATATATATATATATATATATATATATATATATATATATTCAATTCAATACTTTTTATAATTTTTTTATAATATAAATTTAAATATTTTAAAGTCAATATAATGGCAATCAATTTAGTACTTTTTATTAATAAATTTAACACCACAATTTTAAAAGTTATATTTATGTTAGGAAAAAGTTTATTCAAGTCAATATACAAATGTTTTTATTGATTTTGATGGATGTTTAGTAGAGAATATTTTAATAGAAAAAAAAATACCGTGATTAATTTTTAATTAAGAGACGAATTTTTATTTTTAAAAATTTGATTGATTAAAAATTGTAATAATAATCACAATTTTGAGCTTCATCGATCATTATTTTTTAGTGTTTAAATATACTTAGTATTCTAAATTGAATTCTAGCTCTCTTTATGTGGATGTGTTTGATCAAATTTCATAATAAAAGATTAGACATGACAACGAGATGGGGCGGAGACAGATTTTGTCTTCCTCGAACTCAAACTCCAATCCTAGTTAAAAACTCGTTTCCCGCCCAAAACCCTAACGGGGATAAATAATTAAACCCAAAACTCATCCCCAACGAATTCAGGTATCCCCGTCCTGTCCCATACACACGTTAGAATTAATTTTGTAGATTGAAATAATCAATTTCGCCAAACCCATAATTTGTCTCGAACTTTAACTGACATTAGAAATAATAAATTAAACATTAGTGACAAATTTCTAACATACATTTCAAATAATAAAGTACATACCAAAATATCAATGTAATAATCAAATAATTAATATTATAAACTATCAAAATGAAAATTCCAAATTATAAACGGGGTGGGTTTGAGGATAGGTTCGGGGTGAATACTAGTGTCCCCATTACCCGTCCCGTATCCATATTTTAAAAGCCAAGAAAACCCAAACCTAGACCCGAACTCAGTTAAAATGGGTTTTCCCCGTCAAACTCGGGTGAGTTCCGACGGGTACCCGCATGTATATGTTTATTTCCATGCCTATAAAATATGATATCAAATGAAGAAGACATACTTCCAATGACTTCAACATTCAAATCAAGATGTGCTCTTGGTGAGTACGAAATTTTCAATGATGTGAGATTTAATAGTGGTGATGTGTGATATTTTTTTGTGTGGTTAAATTTGTTGGAACTTGGATTCATAAGGTTGATGGATAAGTGAGTGGGGGGAGAGAGAGATGTGAAGTTCTATTAGCATTAATCATTAATGAGCTACCCAAAATGGGTATTTATACAACTATAAGATGAGGTACAATTATTAAACAAATAAAACTAAAAACTCTCAAGTTTGAAAATTAGCTACTATAAGTTTCAAACTAAATACTACATGTGTAATCGGTTGACGGTTGCAATTAGCTACTATAAGTTTCTGTTTGAAAATTAACATCGCATAATAATATTTATCATAGTGACATAAAACTGCAACCTGTTCCACTGACTTGAATTATACTATTTTCTCAACACACCACCTTAATTCAAGTCCACAAAGTCTTCCACAACCATAAGCTCGTTTAATCTCTTGAAAACTTCAATTGAGACTCCTTTGGTAAACAAATCGGCCACTGGTCTTCACTTCTACAATACACCAATCTCAACCTTCCTTCACTAACAAGTTCTCTCAAGTAGTGAAACCTCATCTCAATATAATTGCTTCTCCCATGTGCAATGAGGTTCTTAACAAGGTTTATAACATAAAAGTTATTTACCATGGGCCTTACAACATCACCCTCTTCGCTGTCCATCTCTTTCAACAGATTCTTCAACTACACAACTTAGCGCACATGCATCGAAGTTGCAATGTACTCGACCTCACAAGAAGAGAATACAAATACGAGTTCCTTGTTCGAACACCAAGAGATTAGTGTTTTTCCGAACATAGAGATGTATGCAGTTGTAGATTTTCTATTATATTTATCTTCACACCAATTGGAATCGGTAAATTCAAATAAATTGCAATTTTTGCCCTTGTCCGTTGCGGGAAAGAGAATTCCGCAACCAACATAATCTTTGACGTATCGTAGAATCCTCTTGACTGTTGCCAAGTGAGACACTTTCAGTCTCTCCATGAATTTGCTCACAATACTGACCTTAAACGCCAAATCTGGTGGCATATTGAACGAGTAATGCTAGGATTCAATAAACCTCCGATACTGAGTTAGATTAACATCTTGTCCATCCTCATTCTTCGACAACTGTAACCTCAATTCAAATTAGTAATGGCAACATTACAAGGATCCATTTCAAACATCTTCAAAATCTTAATCACATACCTTATTTGGTGCATGAACATCCTCTTCTTAGACTTGTAAAGCTCAATCCCAAGAAAGTATGTCATGGGGTCAAAGTCCATCATCTCAAACTCCTTCATAAGCTCACTATTGAAATTATAAATGAACCTTTCATCACTTTTCGTAATCAACAAATTGTGTACGTAGAGACATATGATTATCAACCCTTCATTTGCATCCTTCTTCACATACACACCATGTTCAAATACACACTTGTTGAATTCAACCTCCTTTAAAAAACCGTATATCCTCTTGTTCTAAGCTCTTGGAGCCTGTTTCAAGCCGTATAACAATTTGATCAATTTGTAGAACTTTGACTATTGATTTTTCACAACAAAACCATGGGGATGTTCTACATAGACCTCTTTTTCAAGCAATATGTTCAAAAATACATATTTGATGTCCATTTGATAAATGGACCAATTATTGTTGTTTGCATTCCCAACAACCAATTAGATGATTTCAATTTTAGCCACCAGTGCAAATACCTCTTCAAAGTTTATGTCTTCTCTTTTCAAAAATTCATTTGTAACTAATTTAGCCTTGTGCTTGATTATTTCACCCTTGAGATTTACCTTCACTTTGTTCACCCATCTTACACCAATTGAATTTTTTCATTCTGATAGATCAACTAACTCCCAAATCTTTTTCTTCTTAATTGATTCCAACTTATCCTTCATAGCACATATCCATTTTGGATCACTCAAAACATCCTCCATTTTAACCACTTCAGGTTCGACCATAAATTCAAAATGAACGAAATCACCATCGTCATTAATTTCATTATGCTGGAACAACTCACATTCTTTGAGTCTTGAGGACAAGCTTCTTTTCCTTGATGATCTTCTAACAGTTCCATTTTGTGGAAAACGTTGTTTGCTGAAGCAATAACAATTTCACGTTGACGAACTCCATCCATTGAACCATGAAAAATTTGGCTTTTTGGTTGCTTCACTATGGTAGACAAACTTGAAAAACTACCGTTGGAGTTGCTCTAATATCTATAACAAAGGAAATATTGCTTGTCTCTTAAGAAATCCATATATATATATATATATATATATATATATATATATATATATATATATATATATATATATATATATATATATATATATATATATATATATTGAAAGTGCAAAAATATTATATAAAAAAGAAATTAATATTTAAATTTTAAGATCAAATATTTTATATTGTATGAAAATTTTATTATATATATTTAGTAATATTCATATATCTATTTCCAACAATAAAAAATCATATACATCTATAATATATGAATTAAATTATATAAAAAACATTTTTTAATTTAAATTTTACATTGACCCTATATTGTTTCGTCTTTAACGGTTAACCTTTCTCACCACTATTTTGCTGCTTCAGTGTTCCAAGAAGAAGAAGAATCATGGTGTGGGGTCTTTTCCCCGTCGATCCTCTTTCCGGTACTTGTTCTCATTTGAGTAATCAAAAATCAAAAGCGTATTGTTACTTTTCAGTTCGTTTATTTAACTTTAGGTCATTGATTTGTGCCATTATTCCATTTTTATAATCTTGTGTTTGTATATGACAGGTGAAGATAATTACTACATTTTCAAAACTGGAACTTACAAAGTTGGTAGAAAAGGTATTAATTATATTGTATTGTTTCTTATTAGTGAAGAAAAGTTTATGCTTGGCATGAATTTTTGTAATCCCCTTTGTTGATTAAATAATTGTTTAGATGATGCTAGTAAAGTGTTTTATTGATTTTATTATTTTTGTTGCTAACACTTCATAGTTGTTCCTTTTCTTAAGAAATAAGAGTGACGAAAAGTGTGTTTTTGTCTATGAAGCATCGACACTAGAAACACGACACTGACATGTTGATACTGGTAATAATTTGAAAAATGAATAAATTAAACGTAATCACAAGGGTCGGTATTGGTTTCAGACACCAACACTGACATAGACACACCTTTTTCCAGAGGTGTCAGTGCTATTTTTGTTTGTTTGTTTGTTTGTTTTGGTATTGGATTTTCTTTGATGTAGTGAATATATAAGGATTTGGTATGGATACTATATATTAAAGAGTGTTTCGGCCAAAGAGCTGAAGCTGATCTGTTTCGCAGATTGGTTTTTACTTCTTAGCATGCCCATTTAGGCAAAAAGCTTTAGGGTAATGTTTTAAAAATCGAACAGGATATTTGAACAGTGAATGATGTTCATGGTTTGGTTATTTGGTCAATTACCTGAAATAGAAGTTTCTTTCAAATGACTGTTCTTGAGGCAGGAGTACCTGAATGAAAAATAAAGATGCAACAATCAGATTTAAATCTTTAACATTTTTGTTCTAATCTTCTAGGTGGCATTAATGGGCATAGCTACTTCATGCATTCTTGTTCAGTGTTAAGATAGCCTCATAATCGAGTGACTCTGTTATTGAATATTTTATAAGTGAAACCATGACATGGATGTGATTTGTCCGAGTGAAACTAAGTATAATCATGACAAGCTTTTTCAGATTGGATGGTTATAATGACAGTGTATTGCTTTTGGTGGATCTTTTTGAAATCTTCTCATGTGATAATTGTTGCTGATTTTTGGTTTATGGATATATCGTGATGATATTGTATAAGTTATTGTTACTTTGTGCTTACAGGTTGCGATGTGATCATCACTAAGGATAAAGGGGTTTCTCGGGTTCATGCAGAAATAGTTGTTAATACAATGAACATGTCAAATCCTCAACCAAGTGTACAGGTAAGAGACTGCTCCAAGTATGGAACATTTCTCAGCAAGAATGTTGGGCTTAAGAAAAAAGTTCATGAGCTACCAAACAAAGAAACAGCATTACATGATGGCGACCTTGTTTCTTTTGGCACTGGTAGTGCTACCTACAAGTATGTTAACTATCTTTTTAGTGTGATGTTCTACTCCTTTTGTACCAATTTTAGCTTTTAGTGTGCGTTGTTGAGGTGTTTTTCTAGGCTAGGTTTATATAGGTATTAGGTAGATTAAATCTCATGATATTTGTCTGTATTAATTTATGTGCTTTTAAACACTTTTGAATTTCATTTGACAGGTTTTGCCATGTCCCCCTCATTCTTTTCATCTGTCCCTCAAAGAAAGTGGATCGATCTTTGGCAAAGAAAATTTCATCAATTGGTCAGTAGAGGAAAAACTTGTAAATATGAGCACTACGGTCTAATTGATTTAACTTAAGTAATTACTTACTTGAACATGATATTGCATGTTAGTTGTGTTAGTGGTGTGGTAACATAGTATACCTTTTTAGCTCGCCTCTTTAAGCAGGAAACATCATTTTGGTTGAAGTACCAAACTCTTGTCTTAATTTGATCAAATTGTTTTCACGTGAATAGTGACTGAAGTAACCTTTCAATTTAGGTGCTAGTATTGCTCATACCTTGAATGAAGAGTGCACACATGTGCTAGTAGATCAACTCATGCCCTTAAAGAAGGATATTGTTGATGCAGTTGTCGCAAAAAAATCTTGTGTTCTCAAAACTTGGCTCGAGGTATAGAAGCATTTGGTCTTCTGTATTTGTTATTTTGGTTTTTTAATTTTTCATTATGCTATCAATCTGTTCCAGTCAAGTGACGATTAATATTTGTACCTACAGTTTTATGCCATGAAGTTAGTTGCCTGCATACTTATCATATTCATGTTTTGTGGTTTATTTTTTAATTACTCTGTGCATCGGTAATAAAAGAATGGATTATTTGTAATGAGAGAGTTGATATTTATGGATATATAACTTAAAATGTCTTATGTAGTTTATGGACTATGAGTCTAGGACTTGATACATATCCATGCGCTATGATATTTATGGGTATCACACAATCTCTTCTATGTCCAAGATTAGAGTCTTGCACTATGAGTCTAGGACTTGTTATAGATCCACTACTCCCTTCGTCCCTAATTATAAGATCCTTTAAGATTATTGGCTTGTCCCTGAATATAAGAATCCTTACAAAATTCTAGATACGTTTATTAATCTTTTTTCAAATAAATTCCTTATTAATACTACCAATTTGCATTGGAATATGTAAAGTTAACATCAAATGCATTATACACAAAGGGTACTTTAATAACAATCATACACAAACAATTTAACATTATTTACACCACTAACTTTCCCTTAATATGCATAAAAAGTCCCAAAGGGTCTTATAAAACAGGGATGGAGGGAGTAGCTGTTTTGTGACTGGTAGCTTTGTAAATCCTGCATCCTATGGCAGAATTTGTACCAAGTCTTGACTTAAGATAATGCTTAGTGTTTTTTGTAGTAAAAAGTTAAAAAATCGTTTATCATAGCATGACAACTCATCGAGCATAACCATGTTATCTAATATTTTGTCTACATGTATGAGGGTTATTTTAAAGATTTTGTCTATATTTGTTATTTCACATATGATGAATATTTAAGTTGTGACTGTTTGTTGCGTCTATAGTATTTTGCAGAAAAGAACATTAGCAATGAAATTCCGAGTTGTCATTCGTAAGTACTAAGTACCTTAACTCTAGAATTTGGTTGAGCTGGCTTATATTTTGACCTGACACTGGTTAGACTAACTAAAGAAGTATTCTTTATCTTTTTCCTTTTCCGTTCCTTTCTCTTTCTCATGCAGACATATTCCAACAGTGTCAGTGGAAGGAGCATCTATCAAAGTTGCTGATCCCAAAGTTCGCGAAAACTGTTTGAAAGGATACACTTTTGTGTTGGAATCTCTGGATTTGGTAGCTGTTTTCAAATCTTCTATACTTACTCTGAAACTGAGCTTATGAATTATAATTTCTAGCTGCTGGTTTTGTTATTCTGATTTCCATTTTCTTAGAATATGCAAGCGCATTTTATGTCGTTGGAATTTTGTTTGAATATTGAAATGTAAATATGCATGATAGGCATCCAGGGGTGTTTCCTATGACCTGCTTATTTTGGTGTTTTGGTTTCCATTTCTACAAGCATTATGAAATTTTCTGAAACTGCATTTTAAAAGTAAAATTTTCAAAACATTGTTTTCCGTGTTTCTGGAAATACATTTTCTCCAGTTTGTTTCCATCTTCTCCCCATCATAATTCAAAAGGAAATTTCATAACCAAATATCATTCTAGCCAATCACATACAGAGTAAAAATTGAAAATGAAAACTAAACATGTGATAGAAAAAAAGCGGGGCCTTAGTATTGTTGTAGGCTGGAACTTATCTAATCTTGACACAATATATTTATCTTATTCTTTACTCTGGTACAGTATAAATTTGGGGATCAGCTAAAGTCTTTACTGGAAGTAGCTGGTGCTAAAACTATTTCGTTTCAAGAATTCTCTTCAAATAGCCAAGTATGTATTTAACTTCATTCTTTCTATTCATGAATTCTGTAGATAACAGAATAGATACTAGTCTTTTGGGAGTCACATAAGTTAGTTAGCTTTTTTATATGCTTATAACATCACAAGTGTGTATGAACATGCTATTCTGTGTGCTATTAACATGCATTTGAAATAAATTATTCAGCTACAGCCTGTGTGTGATCAAATACCATATTTTGTTTTCAGCCCTTTTTGGCATTATTCCAAGTCAGGAATGTAGTTATCACTGAATAGCATGAACTTAAATTTTTTCTTGAAAATTCTGATTTCGCATTTATTCCATGTAGTGTTCAGATTATGGAGATGATAATCGTATGGTTTGTGTCACCACCCCAGAAGGAGCTGCATGCAAACCTGATTTCATTAAATTATTAAGTTCCTTGCAAAAAGTCAATGAGATGGGTATAATAAATGCTGCTCTCAGTGGACATCTAGACATGTCTATTTTAAAATCACCATGCGGTAAATACTCAATATTTCTAGTGATTTACTTGCATATTCCAAACCCTTTTCTTTTCTCTATTTTTATTTAGTTATCTAACCATTGTGGAATAACATATATGTTTAACTACAAGCTTACTTTTTCACAATTTCATGAAAAGTGAATTGTATCTGTAGCCTCTATATTTGTGTGGCATCTTTGGAATACCATTACCGAATTCAAGAAATTGCCTGTAACCTAGGCAATTGCCAGCTCTGAACCATCATCTGTGATATCGTTGTTGTCATAAGTGTTCATTTGCATTTCTTAAGAGCTTCTCCTATTTGTTTTTGCTTAACCAAGGTTCTCTTGCACTGAAATCAAGTAAAAACGACAATGCATTTATAGGTATGATTTTTGTCACATTTATAGGCATAATAAGATGGGCAATTTTGAACTCACAAACAAAATATTGGTTTTGGAATTTCTTGAGGAAAATCATCTCAGCACTAATATATACCCACATCTTAAACAAAACAAAATCCAAAAATAATCAACTAATTACAATAATTAGATATTTAAGCTACAAATCCCCACAATTTGTTATGGACTGGACAAGTGCAGACAGATTTTATGCAACACATTGCTTCAATCATTTTATAATATTTACTCAAATATATATTTTTGAATGAATAGAAACAATTTAAACCTCATTCTCAGTGATGATCTCTGTACTCTAATGTGTTACAATAACAAGATGTATGTACTATTGCAGTGCTTATCTCATCGTCGTGCTCTACAGACGAGACAATTGTAGCAGATTCAGATACTGAAGTTGAAACAGCCACATCACCCATTGCAAATGAGGCATTATGTGGTGGAAATAATGTAAAATATGTAAAAACAGAAGAAATAAATGATGATGATGATGATGATGGTGATGATTCCAGCGCTTCACTCAAGAGAAAAGATGAGAGAATGGAACCAACGTTAGATAACATTTCTACCACTTTGGATGAAATAAAACATGCAAAAGCAGACATATCCCTGGATACTTCTATCCGATCTGATACACATGCTACCAGCTTCAAGGATGGCACAGGCATTATCGAAGTGAAGAAAGACAAGGTTGAGGATTATGGAAGTGGAAATTCAGATATTGTTTACAGCCAAAATTTAGTTGTTCGAGATGTAAATACACTAACAAACAGAATTTCTGCACCAAACAGCAGTGTTCCAAATTTCAAACGATTTAGAAAGGTATGGTTTGGTACTATACATCTTATAAATGGCCTATCATGTGTTTAGTTGAAACTGGAACCAAACTAACTAGTTGAATTTTTTTTCTTGACTTGTCTGATTTCTATTTTCCATGCAGCTATATCTTTTCATGCAAGGTTAATCATTAAATATTAATATCTATGACTAATTAGTCCAATTTTCTTTGAAATGGAATTGCAGCCACAAACTCAATCTGGAAATAGTTTCAACAACCTTGTTCCATTTGCAAAATATCCGTACAAGTAAGAATAATATTAATTGTGATCTTACTTTAAAAGTAGTTTGTTTATCTTTACTTCACTACATTTCCTCATATGTTATGTTTCATTTGTTTTCAACAATAGGGATTCTGGCTATGGAAACGATGAGACAGCTGAATATGTGAAGGAGGAGAAAAGGCGAAAACAAAGAGAAGCCGTGGCTGATGATCTATTTAATAATCAGAAGGTTAGTCCAACACTCTTCCTGTACCTTTAGAGAGAAAGAGAAGGAGGACGGGGGAGGGGGTTGAGGTCACATTAACCTTGGCTTGTTGAGTATATACCTTAACTTTTTTACTTGTACAACTGCAGGCAAAAAAACGAGGCACAGCTGGTTCTATTCGCGGCATGCTTACAAATACTAGATGAAAGTAAACATCTTTCAATTTTTGTGTTAAATTATCTTCGAAACGTTAAATTAGCACAATTTTTTTTGTTTAAATTATCTTCGAAACGTTAAATTAGCACAATTTTTTTTGTTTCCAAAAGTTACCCAATATTTTTATAATGAAGAACATGACAAATGTCTGATATGATAATTGTAAGACTCGGGCAGCATTTGTATGTTATGTTTGTAAAGGTAAACCTCTTTCAATATTTTGTAATATTTACAACTCAAAAATGTTGATGAAACTTTAAATTGGTGCAAATCCTCATGTGCGTACTGCCACAGTTATCAGAATAATGTTCTAATTGGTAAAAGGGAAAATGTTTGATGTGGTAAATATGCCATTGTCACAAGCCGGTTATTCCCATAGTTCCTAGAATCTTGATTAGAATAAATAGGGAAGAATTTCTTTATCTAAGGCCCTAAATAGGGAAGAAATTTGTATGTAAGGCCCATGTTAATTTCAAGAATTTCTTATTCCATCCTATAGATTTCTATCACATCATGTGAATTTTTATATATGCTCTCTGATTGATTCTGGAGATACATTTCTGGATGCATCACATTTTTGAATAAACATTGACATATTTTATAGATATTTTCAGAATAATTTTAAATTTTAAATAAGATGAACATATCTCCCATAATCCTCTTACATTTGAATTGTTCCAGAGATAAATCTACGGTAATTTTTCAGAGATAGATCTTTGAAATGTATCATAACAAGTTTTTTTTTTTACTTTAAGTTGTATATTTGTTTTCAGATGAAGTATGAAGCACGAACTCGAATAAAAAAATAGACGTATAAAATAATAAGAGACTAATAGTGGGTGTGTAAAAAATAATATAACAATATAATAAGAAAAAGTTTGTACAAGAGATCCAAAATGTAGTAACAATGTCAGAAATAAAGTACAAACTATAGTACTACAACAAAATAATAACATATAACTACTGGGTGTGCCTGACAAACTCTCCTCTACCTGCTTTGCCTCCTCGGCCATCAATTCCCCTGACTTTCAGTGATATCTCTGGTACAATAATGTCCCTTGTGCCTCCGCCACCATGGCATCAAGGGCTCTCTTGACAGTAGACCCCTTAGGGAAGATATTCTTGTCAATGTCTGTTCGTGTAATCTCCACTATGCGGCAACACTGAGATAAGACATTATCAATATGATCTAGCTGAGTCTGCTCCTCCTCACATATCTCCTGATGAGTTGGTCTCGAAGGACCATTTAGAGCAGTATTCACCATGTACGAATGTGACACCATGAAGAACCACCTGATGTACCCATCCACGTAGCTCCAGTCAAAATTGACTGAAACCAATCCTCATCCGGTTGAACTAAGCCAACAATCTTTCCTCCCATGGTTCAAAAACTTCTAGGGATCACACACCTGGAATTTTTAAGAAATAATCAATGTCAGAGATAATCAATGTCAGAAATAATCAATATCAGAAATAAGTTGTCAGCAGTTAAAATTAAAATTAACGCATAAAAAAATAAAGAATCCAACTAATGCTACCTCTTCGTCACATATATGTCTGGCAGTGTGGTCTGGATATAGAGAAAGTAATAACATATTAGATGGACCTCCTCCAAAACCCCCTACCTCGACATCCTCAACAACCTCACCCTCCAAAGGTGGCACTAGATTAATAGGATCATCAGCGGGAGGTGGAATTGGATCCGAAGGAGGTGGCATTGGGGAATCCTGACGCCTGCGGAAGGATGGGGGAAGTGACACGTCATATGGTGAATCTTATTTCCTACAGGAAGAAGAAGAAGGTGGAATGACCTAGGGTGAAATACGATCCCCAGAAGTAGATTGCGCCCCAGAAGTTGACGTCTCTACCGGACCAGAGGTACATGCTGCCACGAAACCTTCTAGCTCTGCTCCCGTCGAACGAATGCGTGCTGGGAATCCCTACCATGTCTTAGTGTGTCAACTCTGTTAGTCATTATACCTTTAAGGTAAAATCAGGCATATCAATAGTTCACGCAAATAGACAACACAAACAAACAAATTAAAAAAATAGACTACAAGAAATTCCAGAGATATAACTATGGAAACACCTTTTACAATATTCTGAAGACGCGTCTCCGGAAATTCCCAATGTATATGAAACATTGAACAATTTCGGAGATATATCTCCGGAATATTCTGTGATTTAGAGGTCACGACAATGGCGTCTTTTGCTACATGCATTCTGGAAAAAAATAATTTGATTGTCCTTTTGAGCCAACAAACAATGTATACACTAACTCAAAACTATGTTACATGTGATTTCTACACACTCCAACCCTTAACAATTGATTATTACTACTTTACACTAAATCTCGAATATTTAGCGAAAACTCGACTATTTATCGAAAACTTACTCAAAATTATGATTTTGATGATGTTGAATGATGAAATAGATGATGCTTGACGTTCCCTTGAACCTCCTATTGATGAAATCTGGTTTGGTGAAGTTTAAGAGTATTGAGAAGGACAAAGTTTGAGTTTGAAGGAAAATGAAAAGTGAGGGAGGAGAAACGTTTGGTTCGTTATTAACCTCCAAAATGTTTCCAGAGATATATCTCTAGAACATTTCAACGTTCACTTAAGTTTTGGTGCGTACATAGATATGTCTCAGAAATCAAGGAGCATATGTGGAAATTCAAATGGTGCATAAGAAACATAAGGGTGCAATAAGAAATTCTTAGTTTCTCTTCCTTTGTCTCATCAATTGGAACAAATTACCCCTATTGATTTTTATGAAATGTATATATTTTAATTTACCCTTATTGACACTGTTAAATATGATTGGATCTCAACCTCAAAATTTAGCTCAAATGGAAGTTGCCCTCACATATTTATACAATCAACAATCCATAAATCTAAGCAATGTGAGACTTCAAATAAACTCCAACAACACTAATACCAACTTCAACATCCACCCACACACCTAGCGTGGGCCCGAGTCAAATGCCCACATTGCACTACTTAACTCGAATATATTACCATGCTAAATGTGCTTGGATCTCAACCCCAAAAGCTAGCTCAAAGGGTGAGGTTGCCTCACATATTTATACAATCGGCAGGCTAGAAACCTAAGCAATGTGAGACTTCAAAAAAACTCTAACAACATAAATACCAACTTCAACAGACACCAACCAATCAAAGAAAAAGAATTTGATAAAATGAAGATACAATACTACAATTGTGAAAAGTTTGCCCATTTTACTGATGAAGTTAACACAAGAAGGATGTGATGGAGAATCAAAGGAGTGATGAAGAGGCCAATATAGATCATGATGATGGCTATGATTTATAAGTTGTTTTGTGTATGGATACAACCTATAAGGGAAATTCTATATGTGAGTTATGGTATCTTGATCCAGGGTGTTCAAATCACATGACTAGACACAAAATGACTCAATAATTTTGACTCAGGTAAGAAAACCAATGTCAGACTGCAAATAGAAGTTACCTTGTAGCAGAAGGCATGTGTGACATTGTAATTAGAAAATAGGATGAGGAGAATACCCTTATTGAAAAGATATTTTATGTATCTGGGATGATGTGCAACCTACTGAGTATAGAGCAACTGGTAGAGAAAGGTTTTTCAGTAAT
Organism: Lathyrus aphaca; assembly: GCA_963966055.1. Classification (NCBI taxonomy): domain Eukaryota; kingdom Viridiplantae; phylum Streptophyta; class Magnoliopsida; order Fabales; family Fabaceae; genus Lathyrus; species Lathyrus aphaca. The sequence goes on from OZ014523.1 coordinate 75,147,569, forward strand.
CATGAATGGTGATGCACTGCAGCTGTTTGATCCACACAAGAAATTGATATTAAAGTCAAACTTGTCAAAGAATATGACATTTAAATGTAGTATTCAAACTGCAAAGAAGGTGTACATGTCAAGCATTGAAGAACCTGAATATCTGTGATATATGAGGTATGTTTATCTAAATTTTAGAAGGCTAAGTGAATTGAGCACTAAGAATTTAATGTATGACCTATTTAAACTGAATGCAAGCACAATGACATGTGAAACATGTTTAAGAGGCAAACAAAGTAGATTTGATTTTGCATTAGACATGCCTAAAGATCAAATGATGCACTATAGGTTGTGCATTCTAATTCTTTTGAAGTATCATCACTTGATGGAAACAAGTATTTCAGATCGCTACATTTAAAGATTGATAGATTTGTGTATTTGAGGGAACAATTAGGTTGATGTATATTGTCTTATGGGAAAATGTCGTTTGATAATTCCTAAACATATCATTCTCATTTATAATATGCACCCATGCGAGTATATGATTCAATGAAGTAGTTATTTTTTCATTTATACTAGATACATGTGTGGGTATATAATTCAGTTAGTTTGTAACTAAGTTTGTTAGTAGCTTAAAATAACCAACTAACAGGTGGTTATTAATTAGTTAGGTTGGTTGCTTAACCAATAAACTACATAAATGATGTAAATTATGTTTTAAGAATTAATGAAAAAGAATTTCTCAATCTACCCAATAATACTCTCAGTCACTTACTGCATTTTCAAATATGCCACATGTTTTCACTAATACACTTTCGGATGCACCAATTTTTTGTTTTACGTTGAAACCTTTCGCAGATGCAAATGCGGATATAGTCCATAGATGCATCTACGAAATTTTAGCAGAACAATTTTTAAAAAAAATTAAACCAGTTTTATTAGTCGGAGACACATATACAATAATGCACAAATATGAATATATATATATATATATATATATATATATATATATATATATATATATATATATATATATATATATATATATATATATATATATATATATATATATATATATATATATATATATATATAGTACATCAATGTCATCACCTAAAATAAATACATCACTGTCATAAAAAAATACATATAGTTACTGTGTTTACGGGAGTACATCCTCTTCACCTTCTCCTCTGTCTGCCCCCTGTGCACGCTCTCCTATGCCTTTGCCTATGCCGCCTCTTCTGCCTCTGAGTCCTCCTCAGATGCCTATTCCACCATTCATAGCGCGATTTCTGCTCTACTGTGTGCCCCTTAATGCCACCCGAATCATCTCCTGCACTGTACGCATGACATCAGACCCCTCAGGGAAGAAACCGACTTCAATGCCTACCCGCTTAATCCTAACTACTTGTAGACATATATGCATCAGATCCTGAGTGTGGTCCATCTGGGACTGCTCCTCCTACAATATCTCCTGATGTGCTAGTCTGGGAGGATCACCATTTGCAGTGGGAAGCATGAAGGGGTGTGAGACGGTATAGAACCACCTGATGTAGTCATCAACGTAGCTCCAGTCGTACTCATCTCTGATCACACGAGACTCGTCAGGCACCAGATGGTGCTGAAACTCACCAAGGATCTCGTTTATCCGACAACGAGTAATGGGCAGAGGAGCAGACACATATGGGTGCCTGAGAATGGGCTGGGCATAGCCGAACTTCCGCATGACGCGCTCGGGCAGATATCGTGCAGTGATGGTCGAGCTGCATGTCAACCATCCGTTGTAAAATGAAACATGATCGAACAGGCACGTCGTATGGTGATCTCTATAGCAGTCGTATCTGACATCCTTAACAACCATGCGATCTAGATACACTCTATAAGGTTCTACTTACTCATTCCCTCTTAGCGGGCGGAAGACACATGCCCAACCCACTCCTCTGTGTACTCCTGCACATACTCCCAACCATGTATCTGTAGAAAGTGTTGGACGATCCATGTCTGAATTAAAAAATTGGTATCAAGCAAATATCACAATAATATAAGAGAAACATATCTAAGGGTTTAGGATTGGTACCATATATAGTGAACATCTGCCCGCAACAGTCGTAATAGTCCAAAACCATCCAGTGGAGAGTCTGGAGTAAGTGTGTGCCAACGTCGATGCACCCTAGTTGTACTCATGGATCGTCGCCAGATCCAATAGGTACCTCATCCAAACCACATATGTATATGAAGAGCTGGTGTCTACAAACAACTGCGTGTCCACTAAGTATAACAGATAACATCCGTCTCTATGTAGGAATCTGATAGTCTGAGTCTGAAGAAGACATAATGTCTGCAAACCAATAAGTTAAATTAAGATACAACGAAAATAAAATAACGAAAATAAAAAGTAATTAACATTAAATTGTTCCGCAAGTGTATTTACGGAAGCACCCATGATATAGAAAATCTAGGTTGTTTCGCAAGTGCATCTACGAAACATGTTAACGTTCAATTGTTCCGCTGATGTACTTGCAGAAGCTTCTGAAACTTGAAAAAACTGACCATTAACGTCCCACTTGAAGAAAAGTTCAAAAAACAACTCCCCTAATCGTCCGTTTAAACCCCAAAAAAGTATCTACATTGTCTCTAAACTATGTTTCTAAACTTATCCAGTGATTTGTACACCTAAATAGCTATTCTAAATCGACTACGGAGAATATTCGAAAATAACTCAAAAACTCGGAAACTCAAAAAGGTACTGATTAAAATGAGTTTCAAATGTTTATGACGTAGTTGATCGTCGCAGATGATCCTCTGTGTCGAAGTCAGCAAAAACGGTGCGATTAGGTAAAATTTGAATTTTTGAGGTTTGAGAGAGTTCAGAGAGATTGAAGTTGAGGAAGATGAAAAATAAAAGTGAGAGAGGAGAAAAATTATGCGCGCGAAGTATATTAAAATATGTTCTGCAACTACATCAACAAAAATAATAAGAAAAAAAATAAAAATACACATGATATTTGAGAGATCCATTAGGATGGAATAAAAAATTCTCTTAATGAAATATACCACCATTGTTAATGTAAATCATCAAAATCTGGACCATTGGGCCATAGAGGGGACCAACACTATCATGAACCAACTATGCCAAAAAGCTCAAGTGTAAAAAAACACATTTAATAGTTTATATCTGACAGCCAGACAGTATAACCTATTTGTTTTTCTTTTCATACTTCATTTGGTTTTTCAAATTTACGATTTATGCCACATTTAATATTTTGCAGTTCTTTTCCTGTAAAAAAGTGGACATGATGACATGTAGCAGAGGGTCAAGGATAACACCAACGCATGGGACCTAAAAAATAATTTGTTTCATATTTTCCTAACCATAAACAGCATTTACACTTTTTGTAGTGCTCTATATGCTATAAAGTTAATAGTCTTTTTTGTTCTAGATAACCTAAATTTTCAAGAGCTACAATGTGTAGTTTTTTTTTTAACACCATCAATGTCATCGGTTTAGTCCGGTTTGAGTGTCAGTTCTGGTATTAAAGAGTTCCAATCCTCTTTCGATTTTAATTATTGAAAATCGAATTTAGTTCTCTCTATCAAATTTAGCGTCAATCACCACTAAATCAATTAATAATTGATTATAATGTTTTTTTCCTTCATCTAGATGGATAAATAAGGAGAAAAGTGATTTATTAAATCATTGGGAGAGAGAGATTGTTCCCAATTTCTTTTGGATAATTAAGTTTTTCACGAAATTGATTTTAGAGTTAGAACATTCAAACATAAACAATTTCTCTTCAACATAAATTTCAATTAAATCAAAATCATATTTTCCAAAACCAATCAAAAGCATTAGCTTTTTTTAAAACAAAACAATGGAAAATGAAGGTGAGAAATTTAAAGAAACTAAGTGAAAGTCAAACCATTTTTTAGATGAAATCCTTTTAGATATTTTAGAAAGAATAATTAACTGTTATTTAGCAATATATGCTATTGAAACTTTTTTAAAGAAAATTCTCGTTATTTTTCTACAAATTATTTCGGGAAAAGAAGTGACTATAATCTTTCAGTTTTTCTTTTTTATTCCTTTTTAATTGTCATTTTCATATCTAGAATAATGAGGGTAAAATTATCGGAAAATTTGTATATGTGAATATTTTGCATATAAAACATCATAAGAATTCAGTGAGAGCATAAAAATTTCTTTTGAGAGTTTAGAAGGGTTGGGAAGAGAGGAATTTGGAAAAATAATTTTAAAAAATATATAATTTTATAATTTTTTTTATAATTTTTTTTGTTTAGAATGATAAAATAGTATTTAATATTAATATATTTTTAATTTTTGAAATATTATTACAATATAAATTTATATTTGAACAATTTATTTTAGTCTTTCTAAATTCTTCAAATTCCTGTTCTAATATAATTTTTGTAGTTAAATTTTGAATTAAAATGAATACTAAAAAATTCTTCAATGTTTTTAATTTTTGTTTATTGTTAAATTATTTTAATTATGGTTTTGGTTATGAATCCGAATCATTTAAATAGTTATGGTTTGATTTCTAAAAATAACCAATTATGCATAACTCTAATTACAATATGTATAGACTTTTGAAAATTTAATTTTACTACAAATATATAGAAACAGTTCATGCTGTATATAACAAGCACAATTATCAACAACATTGGAACAAAGAAACAAAATAAAAAAGTAATATCCAATTTTTTTTTTATCTAGTACTTAGATCAGCTACTTTGAGATCTTCAAAGAAAGAAGGTGAATATGTATAGAGTAGCAAAACACATAATTATCCATACAATGACATGAATTTCTGTTGGAATTTATAAAAGTCTATACATACTAAGACTCTAACAAAACAACATATTAAATGTGTGAGAGTTCAAACATACTAGCATGTTAAGAAAACAACACATCAATAAGTTTCTTTTATTAAATATATATGCTATATATAACATATGAATGATCAAAATTACAAAAATTGTAACCCAATCTCAAAATGCTAATGGATGAAAAACTCCACCACATAAAAAATCTCAAATAAAAAAACATATAAATAAATAAATAATCAATAGGCATAAACCTTTTTATACTTAATACAAGAAAAAATTACTTTATAGACTCATTAAAAAATTAATATATCTGAATCACATATAGTTCAGATCCATTAATTTTTTAATAAATCTAAAAAAATATTTTTTTCTTCTATTAAATAGCAGAAGATTACTATATAGTATATCTATATATGCACTAAAGAAATTTTCAAAACTTAAACCTAAACTTACAACTACTACTTTTAATTCTAATAGAATTATTAGCACTAAGATTATCCACCACAATCCTACACCTAACCCTGAAATTAATCTTAAAAATCTTCAACTTTCCAAACTTAATCCTCACAGGTTGTTTCACCCTCAAATTAAGAGGAACACTTCCCTCTTGTAGAAAATGTTGCTGCAATGAATCTCTCAAACCTGTTGCATTCTGTGTCTCTCCTGTCAAAGGTATGCTAAGAACCGTAACATTTTTGTGACCTTGGTAGAATTTAGGTAATGATCCTTCACATAGTTTTGTGTCTGTGTACCAAGCACTTATGTGACTTCCACCTCGATAATCGATTCCGATCTTCTTGTTGGGATTTCTTGCAGTGATTGTGAGGTTGAAAGTTACTGATAAGCTGTTGTTGGTCGAGAGATCGAACTGCGTGACGTGGAGTTCGTCGACGGAGTACTTTGGGATCTTAGGACGGAAGGCGAGGAAGAGGATTCCGATGGCGATGGCGATTGCGATGATTAGAATCAATAGAATGCTGAATAGCCAACAGAAGAATCTGCAGCAGCAGCTTCTTCTTTTCTTAGGTGGTTTTGGATGATGATTCATAGGAATACTAGGTTGTTGTTGTTGTTGTTGTTGTTGTTGATGTTGAACATCATCAGATTTTGACATGTTTCTTGTTACTAAAGGAGCTGAAGGTTGTTGTTGTGGCGCTTCAAGATCAACATCATGAAATGGATGAATTTTTTGATGATCTGTCATGTTTTTTTTCTTCTTGTTTGATTGATGTTGCTAATGAAATGAGAAATGTTTGGTTTGTGTTTGTGTTTGTTTTTCTTCTTCTTTTGGTTTTGTGTTTGTTTATATATAGAAATAGTTGTTGAAAAGTTGAAGTGTTGAAGGTTCCTATTGTTGACTTATGTAAAGGATGAAGTAAAATATTATATTAAAATATTTTGTATTATTTTTGTTAAGGGTAAGTTTTGGTGTTTGAATTATGCAGGCACCAAGTATGAAAAAGTGAAATATTGAATTCAAAGTTTGTGTGTAAATGAATTGAAATATGTGATGAATAGCCGCCGAAGCATCTTTGTTTAGTTTGCTTTTTCATTCATGCCGTGTATGGAACTTGTTTTGTAAGTATATGTGACGTGGTAGTAAAATGATGTGTTTCTAGATCTTTTGTTTTGTCTTCTTCATTCAACTACTCCATCAACAAAAAATTATACGTCATCTATAGTATCCGTTACCTTATTTGTTTGACAATTAGGTAATTAAAATTTAAAATAATAAATGATATATTTAAAAAATTAATTGAGGTTACTTTTATAAGTACAACAATTAGGGGGTGACAAACCCGTCTTGCCCTGTCTTAAGCCTTTCGAAAAAGAGACGGATGCGGATAAGTCTGTTAAGTGAAATTAGATTTAAAAATCTAGTTCGTTTTGTTAAGGTGACGGATTTGTTGGAATAAGAAAATGTGAGTAAGTAAGGAAATAATCTTACATTGAATATGAATGTGGTGACTTGAATATGAATGTGGTGACTTGAATATATATAAGTGAGAGAATTCACTCAAATATCACCTTAATGTTTTAGGTGGATAAGTGGTGTGTCTCTCACAAAGGTGCATAGTCATACACTATGTATCAATGTTTCCTAGTGTGAAACTCCTCTAGCAAGACGATGGACGACAAATTTGTCTGTTTATTTATTTATTTATTTTATTTTCATTTTTAATAGATTAATAGATTTATTTTTACATTTTAATTATATTTTTCACTTAGTTTTTAGAACAATTTTTTATAAAATAACTTTTTAACAAATTTTACTTAAAAAAAATATTCCATATATATTCATTCACAGATAAATGTGTAAAATAGAATCATCAACAAGTATTTAAAAACTATAGTTCAAGTATTAAACTTCAACCAACCAAAATAAATATTTTGAGTGTTTGATAACTAGACTAGCGGGTCAACCCACCCCTTTTTTTATGGGCTTAAGGCATGATGGATTTAAGGCAGAACGAATTGAGCGAGTAGGCATACACAAATTCCAACCCAACCTGCCATTTTATGACGGATGCACTATCCAGCCCGACGGACCACAACCCGTTTTTTCCTCCCACGAATTCAGAAGTTGAAGCTTCCTTTCCAAGGCATGTTAGTAGTATAAATAGGTGTAGAAACTCACTTTTAGAGGCATCAAAACTTAGTGCAACTTTGGTCATATATTCACATTCAAAAAGCTTTAATTATTCGCATTGGAGAGTTATCGCATCATTGTTGTTATTGAGTTTGAAGCATTTTATTTGAAGCTTTTAATCTTGTCGCCATTTACACTCCGTACAAGTTATTTCAAGTTATTTTCGTTGTACAAAATTCAAGTCTCTGTTGTTGTTATTGAGTTTGGAGCATTTTATTTGTAGCTTTTAATCTTGTCGCCATTTACATTCCGTACAAGTTATTTCTGTTGTACCAGATTCAAGTCTCCGATTGGAGCAAATTCTTATTAATTTCAGTATTATTTACGTTTTATTACTTTGCACGTTTATTTCCTTGTTGTATTTTATTGCACTGCCTTATTTTATTTATTTTCATTGCACGCTTATTTACTTGCCTTATTTTATACATCACTTGTTATTTTCCATTGCAAAAATATATTTCCAAAGCTTTACTTTGATCATATTATTATTTGAAAGTTCTTGTTGTTTACTTTCGAAATTCAATTGCATGCTTATCGCTTTAATTAATTTGTCCAATATGTCTTACTCTACTTTTTAATTATATGTTTTGTTGTTTAATGTAACCATGTTCATCTAATTTATCAGTGTTAGAATGTGAGGATCGCTGATTCGAAGGTACTCCATATGCTGTTTCTTTAGGATTACAATTGAGACTGTTTTGATTTTAATTCATTTTTTCTGTAATCTAATTGATTGGTTACTACGAAAGTATATCTGTGACCATGTCGAGTGAGACCGAATGCCATATGACACTTAAGATTAAAATTGATTAGTTTTTGGTTAATGAATACTGTGAAAGGACTTTGTTAATCAATTAGAAGATTTAATATTTCTAGAAGGTGATTTTAAAATTATTTTTGGACGCGTTTATAAGTTTAGGATCCGACTTTTTGAGCGAAAGCCAACAACCCTTTAAAGTTAAATTGTACAATCAAAAACCACTTTTCAACTAAGTTAAAGAAGTAATTACTAAAAAAGGATTTTCTACTTTAACGCAAAACGAAATCGGACTCACGAGAGCGGGCAATGCAGATTACAGATTAGGTTCGGTTCTGTAACACCCCGATTTTTATTTAATTATTTGTTTGGAATTGCTGTATTTTTGGTGTGTGGAATAAAGAATTATATTATTTAATATGATAATAATTTAAATGAATTATATTAAATTGAATAATTGAATTATTGGAAAATAAAGAGAAAAAGATAGAATGGTAAGTTGGTGAAGGATAGTGAGGGAAAATGAGGAAAACCATAGATAGGGTCTAAGGGTTATGTTTGGAATAAGGAAAAAGGGAAATCAGTCGTGTTTTGGGAACAAGAAGAAGAATCGTGAACAAGGAGAAGAAGAAAGGAGAAAGGACAAGGCTAGAAGGAAGAATTCGCGAAGAAGGAAGGAATCGCTCTTTAAACTAAGGTAAGGGTGAGATTTCTTCATCTCTTAAGGGTTTGATAATCAGAATTTTAGGTATAGTATTGTTGAGTAGAAGGTTTGGGGTTCAGTGATTTTGAAATGAAAAAGTGTGATAATTGTTAGAAAGATTGTTAATTGTATGATAATTGGATGAATTAGGAATTTGGCTGTAGAAATTCTACTTTTTCTGGATATGAGACTGTTTTTAGGAGAATATTTGTATGCAGGGTTTGGTTGTTCTCAGAAGGAGAACTGCAGAAATCACAGTCCTTACTTAGCGAGCAAGTGGAACTTTTGAACCGTGAAATACAAAAAGTTGTTCGCTTAGCGAACAAGCCCCTCGCTTAGCGAGATCTGGAATAAAAAATAAAATATTTTATTTCTGAAAAATTCTCTAAAACTCTTTAATTAGTATATTAAGGGATGAGAATTGATGCAATGTTGTTAGAGGTAAGAAGAGATGAGTTATGAGCGTAATTAGAAGGATAATGTACATAACTTGAAATGAACATGAATTAATATGTACATTTGTTGTTGTTGTTTCTATGTGTTTTTGTTGTTACATGACATCGTTGTTGATATATGTTGATGTATGTTGTGTTGTTGTATGCGTTCTCGTGGATGTGGATATAAGTTATTGTATTCAAAGATGTATGTTGTGAATGTTGTCCGGTGTTGTGATAAGTTGTTATTCTATGTTAGTTATTGATGTTGTTGGCATAAAGTAGTTGTTGTATATATGCATGATTGTCATTAATGGTGCATGGCATGTGCATGGTTGGTAATGGTATACCAAGGTAGGGTATGTCCATTCGAATCCCAGAGGGGATCGGTGTGATGTTGGTGCAGTCATGAAATAGGGATCGTACGTGACCATGAAACAAGGGTCAAGGGTGTGATCATGAAATATGGATCATACTGGACCATGAAAGAGGGGTCGAGAGTTCCGACGGGAACTGGATCTTGAAATAGAGATCAATTTATGGTACCGCATGCATAGAGTCGCTAGAGTCTCATTACATAGTTGTTTATTGGTATACATAATATCATTATGTGTTGTGTGTTGTGGCGTATTTGTGTAATTGTTGTTGTTGAAAAGTGGTGAACTATTTAATGATACTTGCTTTTGTTCTTATTATTGTTCTCTTTTGTTGGTGTAAGTATCTCACCTCTTCTGTTTGAATGTTACCATACTGTTTGTAACATGCAGGTGATCAGGATAAGTAGAGTGGTGGTCGGTGAAGTCATTGTACTTCACATTTAGAGGAGTCGACTCTGATACTTGCTTTGGGTGTCGGGACGACGATTGTTTTTTGTTTACTTAAAACATTTCACTTCGAGCCGTATGTTTGTAGAGATTATGGCACTCAAAATGAATGGTGTGTTTTATTTACTCTGATATTTAATTATAGATTTGTGGGTATATTTTGGGTGTTACAAAGTTGCATCAGAGCAGGTCGGTTCGTCCGACCAAGTAGTTGGGTCGTCGAGTCGTTGTGTCGTTGTTGAGTGTTGTTGTAGATTTCTAAATTGTTGTTTGGATGTTGTTGTTGTGTGGCAGATTTAGGATTGCTGGAAGAAATGATACTGCACTTGCACCGCTATGCAGGCGATGGCTCAGGCTGTGCAAAATCCGATGAATGTTGGGGATCGTGAGGGTGATGAGTTTTGGAAGAATGATTCGTCTACATTCAAGAGAAAGTATGATCTGATGGAGTACAAGACTGGCTCAAGGAGATCGAGAGGATCTTCAGAGTGATGGAATGTTCTGAAGGCAATAAGGTGTGGTTGGGTGCTCAAAAGTTGGTGGCAGAAGCGGATGACTAGTGGGTTAGCACTCGTCAGCAGTTGGATACGTCTGGTGAGGCATTCATCTGGGCTGTGTTTAAGAGGGAATTTTTGTAGAAATATTTTCCTGAAGATGTGCGGGGAAAGAAGGAGATTGATTTCTCGGAACTGAAGCAAGGAAGTATGTTAGTTACCGAGTATGCTGCCAAGTTTATTGATCTGGAGAAGTTTTATCCGCACTATAGTGAGGTAACTGCTGAGTTCTCGAAGTGTTTCAAGTTCGAGAATGGTTTGAGGCCTGAGATCAAGCAGGAGATTGGTTATTAGAGGATCCGAAGATTTCCAGATTTAGTGGATTGTTGTAGAATCTTTGAAGAATGCAACAAGGCTCGATCGAATCACTTCAAGAGTTTGGCTGAGAGAAGAGGAAAGCAACAATTGTATCGTAGGAAACCTTATGCAGCTCAAGCTGATAAAGGTAAATAGAAAAAGGTTGAGTGCAAAAGGACAAGTGGGGGAGGTGCTCTTGCTTCTTTGAAGTGCAACAGGTGTGGTGAATTGGGTCATCGTATCAGTGAGTGTACGAGTGACACAAAGAAATGTTTCAAGTGTAGTCAGCCTGGACATTTGATTGTAGAGTGCAAAAATAATCGGGTTACTTGCTACAAATGTGGAGATCAAGTTCATATTAGCACTCATTGTCAGAAGCCAAAGAAAGCTGCAACTGGAGGGAATGTGTTTGCTTTGACATGGACGCAAATTTCCAGCGAGGACCGTTTGATCAGAGGTACTTGTTATATTAATAATATGCCTCTGATTGTTATGATTAACACAGGTGCTACACACTATTTTATTTATGTTGACTGTGTGAGAAGACTAGGACTTGTTGTTTCCCCTATGAAAGGAGAGGGTGTAAACTGGGATTGTTTAACTCTGAATTAATACTAATAATAATGGATTTCCTTCCTGGCTTAAAGCCCCCAGAGTAGGTGAGTTTGCACCGAACTGGGTTAACAATCTATTGTGTTATTGTTGCTATACTTTTTACTGTATTTACCTTGTTAATGTTTAGATAGTAATGTCGTAACATCTTATTCAACATCACATATATTATACTAGAATTTCACATTCCAATCAATAACTGGAGCCATAATAGATGTTAAAAGAGGTAAAATGGCTTTTGAAGTAGGAGATGAGAAAGTATAATTTATCCTATTAAAATTCCTAATGGCACCCGCCATAGATGACTCATATTATGCTATCGATATCTTTGATGAGTGCATAAGAGAGTTTGACACAAAAGTGCCCACCAAAATGATTAAACTACCCTCAATCCCCCATAATGGAGGACAATGGATATAAGTTAATAACACCCTATGTAGATGACAGTCTTTATGAATGTCTAGCACTCACCCCTGACCATATGACTAGTCCGAAGAAACTATCAATAGAGCTTAAGGAATTACCCAAGAATCCGAGATATGAATTCTTAGATAAAGAACTCAATCGTCCAGTCATAGTTAGTGCAAATCTAAATAGTGACCAAACTAATCAACTCTTAGATGTCTTAAGAAAATATCCTACAACTTTAGGCTATAATGTTTCCAACCTAAAAGGGATACGTCAATCTGTGTGCATGCACCAGATTGTGCTGGAGAAAGATTCTAAACCCTCTAAAGAGCACCAAAGAAGGATAAACTCTATAATGAGTTATGTGGTCAAGAGAGAAGTTATAAAATTACTCAAAGCTAGAATAATTTATCAAATCTATGATAGTAAATGGGTAAGCCCTTTACATGTGGTACCTAAAAAGGTAGGTGTCACAGTTGCACAAAACGAGAAAGGAGAATCATTAGAAAAATGCATAGAGAATGGATGGAGTATGTGTATTAATTATAGGAAGCTAAACAAAGTAACTCGGATGGACCATTTCCCCTTCCATTCATTTATCAAATGCTTGAACATTTAGCTAGACACTCTCATTTCTGCTATTTAGATGGGTGTTCAGGATTTTTCCAAATCCCTATCCACCCAGATGACCAAGAGAAAACAACCTTTACGCGTCCTTACGAAACATTTGCTTATCAAAGAATGTCATTTGGAATATGCAATTCCCCTATGTAAACAACCTCTTGAGTACCCTTGATCGAGCAAAAAAAATTAAGTCACTCATACCAAGCCCTAGTGGCTTGGTTGAGACCATACAAAGCACATTTAAGTTTATAAACGTGATTTGGATACTCATAATTTTCAAATTCGGGAGGTTGAGATACATAAACTTCTTCATTAATGTATCCATTTAAGAAAACACTTTTCACATCCATTTGATATAGTTTAATTTTTTTGAACAAGAATAGGAAAACAAAAGGCGTATAGCCTCGATGCAGGAAACCAGAGCATAAGTCTCCTCATAGTCAATGCCCTCATCTTGGTTATAGCCTTGAGCAACAAGGTGGGCCTTGTTGCGAGTTATGACCTTATTTTCATCTATTTTGTTCATAAATATCCATTTTGCATCAATTACTCAATGGCCTCGCAGAGGGGGGGATAGGGTCCCAAGCCTCATTTATCTTGAATTGACTTAATCCATCTTGCATTTCTAACAACCAATGTTCATCGAGTAAGGAAACTTTGGAGTTTTTAGGCTCAATTTGCGACACAAAAGCGGAATGATAACAAAAGTTACTTATCTTTGACCATGTAGTTACTCCTTTTGCAATATCTCTGAGAATATTGTCGATTGGATGATCCTTAGAGGATTTCCAAGCTGAAGGAAGGCCATCATTGATTGTAGGATGATCCTCCTCATTCTTTTCAGATTTTTGATCTTCCACTCTCTCAATTTTCACTGATTCAAGTTGATCAATCTTTTCTTCAGGATCTTTAAGTATGTCACTCAAAGAGACACCTGCACCATTAAAAGAGATACATTTTTTTTGACAATTTTCGGACAAGATTCATCAAAAGTAACATGCACAGTTTCTTCAACAATAAGAAACCTTTTATTATACACCCTATATGCTTTGCTAGATTGAGAGTATCCAAGAAAAATACCACCATCGACCTTTGAGTCAAATTTTCCAAGATTTTATTTTTTGTTATTTAAAACAAAGCATTTACAACTGAAAACATGAAGATATGAAACATTTGGCTTCATACCTTTTAAAAGTTCGTAGGGAGTTTTGTTGAGAATAGGACAAATAAGTTCCCTATTCAAAACATAACACGCCGTACTAATGGCATCCGCCCAAAAGTATTTAGGAAGACCATTGTCATTGATCATAATTCTTCCAAGCTCCTCTTAAATATTTTGTTTTTACGTTCCACAACTCCATTTTGTTGTGGATTTCTTAGAGCAGAAAAATCATGATCAATGTCATGCTTGTCACAAAACTCCTCAAAGAGGTGGTTTTCAAAATTCACCTTCGTGATCACTTTGGATAGTAATAATACTAGAATTTAATTTTTTTTTAGAAACATTGGCAAACTTTTCAAAAGCTGAAAAAATGTCACTTTTACTAGCTAAGAAAATAGTCCCACAAAATCTAGAATAATCGTCTACAATAATAAACCCATAGGAATTTCCACCTAGGCTTTTGATTCTAGATAGCCCGAAAAGGTCCATATGGAGAAGTTCAAGGGGTCTCGATGTAGAACCAACATTTTTAGATTTAAAGAGATCATTGTCTGCTTCCCCATTTGGAACGCAGCAATAGGTGATCTTTTGAAAATTTAATCTTGGGTAGTCCGACAACTAGATATTTTGAAACTACTTTATTTAGAAAGTCAAAGTTGACAGACACTAAACGCCTATGCCATTACCACGACTCTTCACTCATGGAGATAAGAAATTTAATGCTAGTTAAAGATACTTCATTCAAGTCAAGCATATATACATTTATTTACCCTCAAACCCTTAAACTTTTCATCTTTCTTAACATTGTGTTCAATCATGCAACATTATTTTGAAAAAGTGACTTTATATCCTTTGTCACAATGTTGACTTATGCTAATAAGATTGTGCTTAAGACCTTCAATTAAAAGGACATATGGGATATTAGTAGAAGAGGGATTACCTACACTACCTTTTCCGAGAATTTCTTCTTTGTTATTATCACCATAGGTTACAAATCATTTCTTCTTGCCACAAATTCAAAGAATAAGGAAATGTCACCCATCGTATGCCTTGAACATCCACTATCGAGAAACCATATTCTCTATGTATATTCAAGACATTCCACCTACAAATTTAAGCTAGAGAGATAGGTATCCAATTTTCATTCGGTCCTTGTTGTGAGTTAAACTTTGGTTTTGTTTGGGAAACCATTGGAAAATACCTTTAAGAACCAAAAATCTCCTAAATCGACATTTTGCAATGATGTGTCCCTTCTTGCAACAAAATAGACAAGTTAAGTTTGAATTGGTGTTACTTTTGCTACATCAATCTCTTATCACATAAGTATATTTTGATAAGGATTATACATACTACTTCTAAAATTTGAATGATCAATAGTGAATCTAACTTTAGGTTCTAAAGCCTTGTCTAATTTAATGTTAAGAGTTCTAACCTCCTTTTGCCAAATACAACAAGTTTCACAAATGTGCCAATCAAACCAAGAGAACTTGTCATCCTCAAAATTTTCTTTTGTAGACTCTACCGTTGATTTCTCAAGAGCTTCTAATTCCCTTTTGAAATTGTAAACCTTTTTCTCTAAATGTGAGAAAAATTTCTTATTTGAAGTTAAGCGAATAAAAGCCTTTTTAGCCTCATTGTGTAAAGTTTTAAAAGCATTTTGCAAATCGGAATAAGACATTTTATCAACATTTTCATATTTATAATGTCTTACATTCTTTTTCTTCTTTTGATGAGCCATTAGACAAAGATTGACCGTTTCTTCTTCATCACTCGAGCCACCTTTGCTTCAGGACTCACTATCACTCTCCTATGCTATATAAGTTATTCTACACTTGATCGATTTCTTTTGATGTTAATGATGGTACTTTTCCTTTGTCTTTCTTCATCAAGGGGCAATCTGACTTGTAGTGACCGACCTTTCCGCAATTAAAGCATGAACTCTTTGACTTTGTATACTTATTTCCTTCTTGCTTTGAGGATTTTGATTGACGTCTAAAATGAATTAGATTTTTGTTCGAATGTTGTATTCCATTCTTCCTTATGTATCTATTGTACCTTCTTACGAACAACCCCATTTCATCATTCAAATCTCATTCATTTTCAGTTGACTCACTCTCACTAACTTCTTTGGTGGAGGACTTTGAGCTAAAAGCCTTTAGAGCAATAAAATTCTTCTCCGTGTCTTTTAATTTCTCTTTATTTTCAAGTAACTCAAGATTTATGAGCTCTTGCTCATGTTCTTCAAGCATACTAAAAATGTTGTGATGTCTAGTATCGTGAGATTGTTGGCTTCCTTGATCGTCGTGACCTTAGGTTGTAATTCTCGTGATGAGACAATATAGTTATGTTAATGCGAATCTGTTAGTTTCCAATCAATAGTTCAAACAAAATCTACTTAAAATAAACCAACTTCCAATGATTAATAGAGAATAAAACTTGAATAGAAAAATAACAAACAGTTTATGTGCCATCAATTTATCAAACATTTGGCATGCGAAACACACCAAATTGATACTTTCTTTGATTTTGCAATGCAAACATTTTACATGAATTCAAGGTGATTGCAATGATTTTCAAAGCTATTAGATACACTGCAAACCAATTGAAATATTTCTTAACAATTAATTTCACACAAAATATAACAATGTAAAGTAAAAAGATAGAGAAAGAGAGAGACATCCGATTTGTTTAAGCAGTTCGCCTTTCGTCCTCGCTAAGGGTACATCTGCCTTCAATTCTAAAAATAGAATTGAGATATGTATAAAATTTGTGTGCAATATACCATACAAGAGAAGTCCTATCTAACCAACAATCTAACCCAATTGTAGAAGTTGAATCTAACCACCTATTTTCCCTTGATTCTAGATGAATCAAGTGCATCAACCACTTACGAACAAACCTCTTGTTACTGCTACTCACTTGACCCAACCTTTCTTTCTTCAAGTATTTCACTCGGCTGATTTCAATTGCAAAAAGTTGACCCAAAATATTCCAAAACAATCCTTCGGTTACCGCTACTCCCTTGACCAAACCCATTACTCTTTAAGGCATTTACTCAGCTGAATATGTAATGTGAAGACTTGTGCAAAACACCCCAAATATTTCAAGATCTTGGAGGACAAAACCCCAATTATTTTGTCAAAGAAAATCTCTACCCTACACTACGCCAAAAACGTTTTATAACAGCGCATCTTAGACAGCGCTTTTAAAAGCAAGCGCTGTCTAAGGTTAAAAATAAAATAAAACACGGAAAATGGTCCAAAAAAATAATGAAAGCGCTGTCTAAGGGGGGGTCTTAGACAGCGCTTTCTAAAAGCGCTGTCTAAGACCCCCCCTTAGACAGCGCTTTTAGAAAGCGCTTTTAAATATATACCTTAGTCAGCGCTTTTGATAAAGCGCTGTTTAAAGTCTTTAAATTAAAAAAAAATTTAAAACCAAAAGCGCTGTCTAAGGGGGGGTTTAGAGAGCGCTTTTGGAAAACGCTGTCTAAGGCATACCTTAGAAAGCGCTTTTCCCAAAAGCGCTGTCTAAGGTCTTATTAAAATTAAAATTCAGACTTCTATTTTCGTTCTTCCTTCTTTCTGTTTTCCCTCCCAGCGAACGAACCCTACCAGCGAACGAAGCCATTACAGCGAACGAAGCCATTACAGCGAACAAAGCGTTTCAGTCATTGAAAGAGTTTAAAGAATCGCCAGTTTCTACTGTCATTAGGAGGTAAGTGATTACCCCATAAGTCTTATTTTTTTTCCATTTTCTAGTGCCAAAGAAAGGGATTTGTTCAATATAGCCTCTGTTAGGAAGAAAATGAGATGAATCTGTTCAATACAACCTATCTTGTTTTTTAGCGAGTGTGTCAGATTATATGTATGCGTGTATGTTCTCTGTATAATCATCATCAATTAGGTTTATGAAGATAATAGTTACTACTTGAATTATATATATGAAGATGTTGGGATTAACATGACAATTTTATTTATTTATTTTTACAGTTTAGGGATGATATGATGAATTTTCTTAAACATTAGGAGATTACAGTGTAGTTTCATGTTTTGAGTAAGAAAAGTTGATTCTGGTGGTTTAAAGTTTATTTTGATATTTTTGATTGTTCTTTAGTAAAATTGATTGTAATATCATTAGTTGTATATTTGTCTATCATAATATCATAATATCATTAAGTTTTGTTCTATGCAACTAAGAGTGAATACCATACCTGTACCTGTGGGGCCAATATCTACTTGTTGCTGTCAAAACTAGCTAAGGGTGTCGAGAAGTCATTTTCCTTCTTTCCTTAATTGACAAGATCCTTCCTATATACAAGTAAGATTATTTCCCTAATCATGTATTTAATTTGTTTCAAATATTAATCATACTGTAAACAATTCAAATTATAAAAGTAATGTCATGTAAACATTTCAAATATAATTCAAGATTTTCACAATTTTAACTCCATCAATATAACCTAACTTATTAAACATTTTAGTACAAACTGTGCTCTCAATTATTACTTTGGTATAGTCGAGAAAATTTTATTGCTCTGTTGATTACATAAGACAATTGGTGGTTCTGGATGATCCTTAGATAACCAAGAACCTAAAATTCTTACTTTGATAAAAATTAGTGAATCAGTATAGTCGAGAATATTCTCTCAAACTTTCTGTTATCATTTGTTCTGTTACATTTCTTCGAAGAAACCCTACGGCAGTCTTAGAAATTCATTACATTGTTTTCTTTCATTCGTTTCAGTCTTAGAAAGTGATTGAACGAACTCTTATATAAACATTTCATAAAAAAGATTTCTGGCTACATTTCATAAAATTATAAAAGTAATGTCATGTAAACATTTCATTCTAAAGCAACAACAGTTTGCTTTCTGGCTGCAAATCTAGCCAAAACATTTCTCCCATAAAATGATTGAACGAACTCTTATATAGTTATAGGTATAGTTATAGGTATATTGTAATAGAAAAAGTTTGATTCTTGTAATTTAAAAAATGAAAGTGATGAGGTAATTAAAGTTGGTATATTGGCGTATCGGATACGTTATTGAAGTTTATATTAACATTGGTTATGTATACGTTTTTTAAGTAGGAAAACCATGGATAAAACATGGATCTGTGCCGATCGAATGACCAAAGAGTACGAGAGTGGGGTTGCGGAATTCGTTAAGTATGCTGTTCAACACGCTGAAAACCCCAGACGAATGCATTGTCCTTGCTTGCGTTGTTGTTATATTGGTAAGGTTGACGCACATGGATTGAAATCGCATTTGCTGAGGCATGGAATTGATCAAAGTTATCAGTGTTGGATATTTCATGGTGAGAAAATTAACGGGAATGTTGAATCGAGTGGAAAAAGTAATACGACCTATGCTTCATACGACAAAGACACGGAAACATATGATTGTGATCGAGTTGAAGAGATTGTAGAAGCACTGGAAGAAGATCTTCATGATTGTCCTGAAATGTTTGAGAGGATGGTAAGCGATGCAGAGAAACCGTTGTACAAAGGTTGCACTAAATTCTCAAGACTTTCTGCGGTATTAAAGTTGTACAACTTAAAGGCGGGCAATGGATGGTCGGATAAAAGTTTCACAGAGTTGTTGGCCCTTATGAGAGAAATGCTACCGGATGATAATGTTCTTCCTAATCGAACCTATGAGGCAAAAAAAATGTTGTGCTCTATTGGCATGAGCTATGATAAGATACATGCTTGTCCTAACGATTGCATTTTGTTTCGTAACGAATATGCAACGTTAACTGAGTGCCCCAAATGCGGTTTGTCTCGATATAAGAAAAAATTATCTCCCGCAAAAGTCTTATGGTATTTTCCGATAATTCCGAGATTTAGGCGCATGTTTCGTAGTGAAACCGATGCAAGACATCTTACTTGGCATGCAGATGAAAGAATCACCGATGGAAAGTATCGGCATCCGGCTGATTCACCACAGTGGTCGAAGATTGATAATGATTATCCTGAGTTTGGATCAGAAGCAAGAAACCTTCGATTGGCATTATCTACTGATGGAATGAACCCACATGGTCTTCAAAGTATTTCACATACCACATGGCCTGTGATTCTTATGATTTATAACCTACCTCCGTGGCTATGTATGAAGCGTAAGTACATGATGTTATCTATGTTAATCTCTGGGCCTAAACAACCAGGTAATGACATAGACGTATACTTGACACCTCTGATCGAAGATTTAAAGATTTTGTGGGAGAACGGTGTGGAGGTTTATGATGGATATAGGAAAGAAAGTTTCAATCTGAGGGCGATGTTGTTTGGCACAATTAATGATTTTCCAGCATACGGGAATCTATCTGGGTATAGCATCAAGGGTCAACGTGCGTGTCCTGTTTGTGAAGACGGAACCGATACGATCCGATTGGAACTTTGCCAGAAGAATGTGTTTCTCGGTCATCGTAGATTCTTACATTCTAAACATCATTACCGTGGGTGGAGAAAAACATTCAATGGAGACACCGAACATCGTAGAGCTCCACCCGCATTGTCAGGTGAACAAGTTTTTGAAAAGGTGAAAGATGTGCGTACTGAGTTTGGCAAGCCTTTTGCACATAAGATTGTGAAAGGTGGGTGGAAGAAAAGGTCGATATTTTTTGAATTGCCATATTGGAAGTCTTTGTACGTGAGACATTTTCTCGATGTTATGCATATTGAAAAAAACGTATTTGAAAGTGTTATCGATACATTACTCAATATAAAAGGCAAGTCTAAGGATGGCCTTAAAGCAAGGGAGGACATGTTAAAAATGGGAATGAGAACTGAATTAGCACCCGTGAAGAAAGGAAGACGAACATATCTACCACCTGCTGCTTTTACTTTATCTAGAAAGGAGAAAAAAATTTTGTGTAAGTCTCTGAGTGAAGTTAAGGTTCCAGAAGGATACTCATCTGATATCAGAAGACTTGTTTCTATGAAAGACCTCAAGTTGAAGAATTTGAAGACACATGATTGTCACGTTATAATGGAACATTTTCTACCGATCGGTATACGTTCTATTTTGCCAGAAAAAGTAAGAAGTTCCATAACTAAATTGTGTTTTTTCTTTAGGTCAATTTGTGGTAAGGTGATCGATCCCGAGATGTTACCAACACTACAAAAAGAGATTGTAATTACCTTGTGTGAGCTTGAAATGTATTTTCCTCCGTCTTTTTTTGACATAATGGTTCATTTAGTTGTTCATCTTGTGAAAGAGACACAGTTGTGTGGACCAGCTTATATGAGATGGATGTACCCTGCTGAACGGTATATGAAAATATTAAAAGGGTACGTGAAATCCCGAAGTCGACCAGAGGGTTGTATTGTTGAACGATACATTGTTGAAGAAGCTGTTGAGTTTTGTACTGAATATTTGTCTAACGTTCAATCGATTGGACTCCCCAGAGCTCAGATTTTCGACAAAATGGAAGGTAAAAAATTAATTGGGAATAAAATTGTGACAATATCAAGGGATGAACGGGATCAAGTTCATTTGTATGTTCTGCACAATAATAATGAGGTTGAGCCATATGTTGAAATGCACAAGGATGTACTCCGAAGGTTAAATCCGAACAGAAATGAAAATTGGATAGTTATAGAGCACAATCAAAGTTTCATACAATGGTTGAAGGATCATATTTACTTGAAGCGCTCTTCAGATCCTTCTTCGGTAACAGAAAGGTTGAGATGTTTGGCATATGGTCCAAGTTTGCATGTGTTTTCTCATAGCGCATATTCAATTAATGGATACACATTTTATACCAAAGAACAAGATGATAAGAGTACTATGCAAAATAGTGGTGTCACCGTGCTAGCTGAAGCAATGCATATATCAAGCATGAAGGACTTAAACCCCAAATATGCAAATCTGTCGTATTTTGGAGTTATTGAGCACATTTGGGTGTTTGATTACGAGAAGTTTCAGATTCCCATCTTTGGTTGCAAGTGGGTGAATAGTAGTGGCATACGAATGGATAAGTCTGGATTTTTGCAAGTTGATCTTACTAGGGTGGGGTACAAAGATGAACCTTTTATTATAGCATCTCAGGCTAAACAAGTGTTCTATGTGAATGACCCGAAGAGTACAAAATGGTCTATAGTGCTTTTCTCTAACAAAGTGACTGATGATAGCGGTGTCGATCAATGTGATATTGATGTTGAGAATGAGTCATGCATTAGACGGAATGAGTTGAATAGAAATGATGAAGTTGAGGATCTTATACCGGATGAGTCATATATAAGAAACGATCATAATGAGGGAATTTGGATCAATTCATCCGTACGCATTGCTAAGAAACAAGTGATTAATATTCCAACAAAGAAAAGAAAGAGATGTTAGTGACTTAGGTAAATTATCCATGGTTTCTTTATTTTATTTTTTCGATTGTTTTGATTATAAGTTATATGTGATAATGCATGATTTCCTTATTTTTTTGTTTTCAATTACTTTGATTATAAGTTATATATGATAATGCATGATTTCTTTATTTTTTTGTTTTCAATTGCTTTGATTATAAGTTATATTTGATATTTGATGGTTTCCTTGGTTTATTACAGGTTAGACATGGCTGATGACCAACCTGAGGAAGTTCCTAAAAAAGTATCCGCGGAAGAAGAAATTCGAAGAGGCATCACAGTAATGAGAAGGGTGGTCCAAGGAAGATCTCGAGGCATCATACTAGATGTCTATTGGAGCACCCAGGGACAGCTTATAGAACCTAATGGGCATACCTTAACTAGTTTTATCGGTGCACTAGTAAGGAATGAAATTCCCATTACATGTGATGATTGGAGAAACAAAGAGCTGAAAGAGTCCAAAGATAAAATTTGGAGTGAGATAAAGGTACAATCATGTTTTTTCAATTATGTTTTTTCAATTACCGATACTAACTATCAATCTGTATGTTTTTCTTAGCGATGTTTTAACATCGAAGACGAAAGAAGAGGCTTTTGTATGAAATTGGCCGGAAAGCTTCTAAGAGGGTTTCGGACATTTTTATCATCCAAGTTCCTTAAGGATGCGGATGGTAATTTTGTGGATGCGGAGCTTCCCAAAAAATATGAAAGTTTGATATCGGCTGAAGAATGGGAAGCGTTCAAATCCAAAAGACAAGACCCGGTTTTTCAAAGAATAAGTGCTACAAATCGGGAAAGAGCATCAAGTCCCGCATATCCGTACCGAAAAGGACGTGTCGGATATGGACGTTTAGAACAATCCATGGTAAGTATTTTTAAATTGCGATAACAAATTTGTTCATCATATATTAGTTTTATCTGATAAAATTGTATGACTTAATGTGTAGCTGCAGAAGGAGGAAAGTTCAGAATCATCTCTTCCTGCACATGTTTTGTGGAAGGAAGCCCGTGTGGGCAAATCTGGAGTTGCTCAAGAAGAAGTTTTACAAGTATACCAGAAATGTGTAAGTATAACATTTTTTCATTAATTGAATAACATTTTTATACACAAATATTTGACAAGTGTACGATATTCATCTGATTTTTCAGGAGGAGCTATCTCAGTCTTTATCTCCCGATGATACTAGGAGCATACTTGGTCGGGCATTAGATGTCCCTGAGTACTCTGGTCGGGTGAGGGGTAAGGGATTTGGAGTCACTCCGACCTCCATGAGTATTAAAAAAGGAAAGGCTCCTAGTAATCGGGAGCTTCATGCAAGAATGGAAGCCATGCAAGCTGAGCTTGATGCATTGAGGAGAGAAAGAGAGGCTAGCGCCTCAACAGTATACAGAGATGCTTCGGACAAAGACAGTATCAACTGTACCTTTCAGCCGAACATTCCAGAGGTAATTACATATAATTGTCTTAAATTGAACTATTTTCTTAAATTATGTATTTGACATATATACACATTAACGATTTCTTGTTATTATTGGTTTTAGGGCATTTCCCATTGTCAGCTGTATTTGTCGTCACCATACTATCGGATGGTTGGCAAGGGAAAAGTGCATAACGTTAGCGGAGTATTACTCCACACTAGAGAGCTCCCTGCTGGATGTTTGAAGGTATCAGTTGATATTGCAGTTGAGCCGAATGCAGCATTACCATATCCTAGCGATGATTCGGATGCAACAACGGTGCACGAAGCAGTAGGTTCGTTTGTTGCATGGCCGACAAACCTCATATGCGTAGGATATGAGGTATGATTAAAACTTATGTTAACTTTCCTTGGTATATTCAAAGTTTAAAATTTATGCTTAAAATTTTACTTACATATTTTCCTATGTTAAATAGACTCCCACACAATCCAAATCAAAAGAAGCTGCGATTCCACGGCATACCGAGTCCACGGTTTCAAGAAAAGAGGTAATATACAATTATATGACATATATTCATGGAAGTTGTTACATTCTTAATTTGATCTAACTATTTATATGACATGTAGGTTCAAGAAAATGAGGCTAGCAATGCCTCCGCACAACAAAAAAAGGAGGTTAGCAACGCCTCCGCACGGGTACAAAGTTCTGGTGCTAAGAAGTCCGTAGCTAGGAAAAAACCTACCACCAAGTATAGGTCGTGCCTCAGGACATTTCTAGAGATGACCGATATACCGACCGGAGGTGTTCGGACTATACCTATGGAGGTAGGGATTTTCGGCTTTGATTACGAACAAATGATTGGTAATGAGGACTTCATGCAAGTTTTTGGTCGTGAAGAAATCGGCGTCAACGTTGTCAATACATATGTTAGGTAAATTCGGCATACTTTGTTTTATTAATTAAACAACTTATTTTAATGATGTTTACTTTATGTTAATGATGTTTTTATATTAGGTTTTTGTATGACAAATTGATGCGCCCCAATGGTTTGGACGTGTCATTCGGATTCTTAGCACCCGCGACCGTCAACTATACTTTAATGATAAGTAGACCGGATACCGTGACGGAGTACGTTCTTCGGATCCTCGTGGAGAATAAAAATGCGGAGAAGTTGTTTTTTTTACCGTTTAATACCGGGTTAGCATTTCATTCTAAATTCATCTATAATAATTATTTTCCAAGTTACCATCTAACATTTGCCTAATCATTACAGTGGACATTGGTTGTTGCTCGCAATCAATCCTATCCGAGAAATTGTGTATTATCTTGACTCGTTAGGAAATGATTGGACAACATACCCGGTTATGAAGGACCTAATTGACACGTAAGTGAGAATGTTCAAAATTTTTCTTAGTTTATGTGAATTGTTCTAATTGCTTCATTTTTATTTTATTAGCGTCCTACAAGCTTTTCGTGCCCAACGAGTTATCCAGACCTCAAGGAGGGGCGCCAACTCCATTTCATGGATTAAAGTGGCGGTATATTTTTAATTACCGCGTTTTTTATTATATTAGTGATGACTACACTTGATAAAACTTAGGATTTATAATTCATATTTTTTTTTCATATGTAGTGTCCTCTTCAACGTAATGAAATAGATTGCGGGTATTTCATGTTGAGGTTTATGCGAGATACTCTCATGTTGGGCCGATTAGAGATTCCCACCGATGTATGTATTTCTAACTTATGAGTTATTTTTATATTTACACATATCTCATATAATTAAATAGTTGGAATTAATTCAAAATATGTTACATTATTATGTAGTACTTTGATGAATTCAAGTGTGCATCTTATACAAAGGATCAAGTGGACGAAATCAAAGAGGAGTGGTGTCAATACATGATAGAGCTCAAAGTGTGTAATTAATGTGTACATTTGTAGTAGTATATGTAATGACTTATAAATGTAAACATAAATTTGTATATATTTTGATACATTTATGGCAAATTTGGTTTGAATTGGTTTGAATTGGTTAGCCAAATTTTGGTAAAAAAAGGCCAAAATGGCATATATAAAATGTGATAATTGACTGCAAAAATCTGGTTGAAAACAGGTACCAATTCTGGTTTATAAACCTGGAAAAAATGTGGTTACAAACAAATCCTACAAAAAATTTCGTTTACTTTAGACAGCGCTTTTGGCAAAAGCGCTGTCTAAGGGGGGGATTAGAAAGCGCTTTAGGCAAAAGCGCTGTCTAAGGTGGGGGCTTAGACAGCGCTTTTGGCCAAAGCGCTGTCTAAGGTATACCTAAAAAAATTAAAATAGGAGGGGCTTAGACAGCGCTTTTGGCCAAAGCGCTGTCTAAGGTAGGGGCTTAGACAGCGCTTTTGAAAAGCGCTGTCTAATGTGTACCTAAAAAATTTAAATTAAGAGGGTCTTTTAAAGCGCTTTTGGCCAAAGCGCTGTCTAAGGGTGGGGGATTAGACAGCGCTTTTCACATTTTAAAAAGCGCTGTCTAAACCTTTAGCAGCGGAGGTTTAGACAGCGCTTTAAAGCGCTGTCTAAGGCTAAAAAAAGCGCTGTCTAAGATCTTGTTTGTTGTAGTGCTAATTGAATTAAGATTCCTATGTTTGGACGTTATCACTCTTGACCAAGCATAATCAATAAAGATGAATGTGACGATTATTGATGAATACAAGATAAGAATGGAGATTAATAGCAAGACAATGTATCTTTCAGCTTTCCGCTTGATTTGTAAAATGATGCAAATGAGTATTTATATGAGAATGAATGAATACAAGAAAAAAAGAGTTTGGGAACACAAAATAACAGAATTTTGTGTGAAGATGCGCGACAGACCGGCCTATAGGAAGCTATGAGTCAAAATGTGCATTGTAGTAGCTAAAATGAAGAAGGAAAGAAGTTGTGTGTCGACCTACATGCTCCTCATGTGCCGACGCATGCAAAACAATTCCTACAGTAGCAAGGAGCATGATTCTAAAGATCTAATACATGTTTCAGGGATGATTTTACACATTTTAAGGTATGAATGCATGACTTAGACAAAGTGATATCATCCAAACTACACACGCAATAAATTTTCTGGTTTTGACATCATTAAAAACATAATAAAACATAGTAATAAGGAACTTTTCTCTTACAATATATAGGGTCGTCTTTGAGAGCGTACAAGGCGGGCTACCACACGATACCTCATATTTATTAGGGTTAAAGTATAGTGACATATGATCTCATAAAATATTTGTTAGATTAAATTGTGCTTAAATAAGACCTCTATATTTTTTGTCATGGTTAAACTATGTCTAACCTACACAAAGCCTTCAAAAATTTGAGACGGCTCTGCATATATGTAGAAGAATATTCATCCATAATTTATAAGAAATTAGTTTATGTGTTACTGTTTAAATTGAATAAGTATTCATATGATATAAGTATATTTATGAGTTTCAGAAAAGTATTTTTGAAGACATTTTAGAAATGCATTTTAAAAATAAATTAAATCATAAAATTGGAATGTGACTAAAAAACGAATGAATTATATTTATAAAATGAATTCGAAGATATATTTTCGTAATTTAAAAGTAATTTTTATTTTTTTCACGAGGTGTAAATTTTATATACCCTTCCAATATATAAACACTTTTATCGATATAAAGTTGAAAGAGTATTTTAGATTCAGTACCTCATCTATTTAAACTAAATGTGATTAATATATGTCTCGTTTTAAATTTCTGTGACATCACTAGGAACTTCTCCTTACTTTATAAAATGTGTGCCTTTAGAAAATATTTAATGAATTAAACAGATTATGTTGGCCAATATTTTGCATTATTCTTTTCTCTTCAATTATGTGTGGTTGGGGATGGGGTCTGTTTAAAAAGCATTGTCCTCCATATCTCTCTTAAAAATAATCATAATAATAAAATAAATAAATTAAAATTGAGTTAGATTAGTGTTCGCTCCTAATTTTGACACCTAGTTGACTTCGGAAAACATTGACTTTAGCATCATGTCCTTTGGGAGAATTAAAGAGCTTCGACCAAAGTAAGCTGAAGAAGCTTGAGTCGAAGATGCAGGGAGTGCAAGGATTTTGGACTTAGAAAAATTTTTAAGTATAGGAAATATGGTTCGACCAAGCGCTCGTGGGATTGGTCGACGTGCAGCAATTGAGATCAATATTGGAGGGAAAGTTATGTTTCTTTCAATTTGAAAAAATGAAAAGTGGTGCATATTGGAAGTTCAAGAACATGCAAAGTGCCAAGTGGCATATTTTTAGGAGTAAAATGCCAATATCAATTACCTTCGATTAGTATAAATAAAGTAGTTCTAGTGTTATAATGTATGTGAATCATATTGTACAAGTTATTCCATAAACACTCAAAGTACCCATGTATAGAGAAACGAGTGAAAGCGAGAATGTAAGTGATGAGATCACCACCCTATTTCATATCAACGCAATTTGTATTCAAGATTTTACTTTGAAGTCATTTATCTTGTATTTCTTTACTTTCAAGTAAGTTTATTAGTCAGCCTTTTATTGTCTTTTTACTTGTTTTCTTTACATTTCAAATAATTTACACTTTTATTACACTTTGATTTCGACTTTAAATTGTTTGAGTCTTGTTTGTTTTATTTTCTCCTTTTTACCAAAACACTTCATAAAATCTGTAGAAGAGTTTATGACATTATTCTTGAAAAACCAATTAAAACCTACTATAGCACTTGCCCTAGGATCAATTTGGTCGATCATGTGAGTAACTGATAGCATATTGATGTTTTTAGAGGACAAGCGGTTGTTTACAATTTTCAGGGTAAACAAATTGGCACGCCCAGTGGGACAATTTTATATTAACTAACTTTTGGGAGTTTTATAACTTCCTTAAAAATAAACAACTTTTAGAAGTTTTATAACTCCAACCATCTACGTTGTCTCATATTTAAGGCTCTGATCAAACAAATACTTAAGGCTCTTATGATCACTGTAAACCTCGAATCTAGAACCATAGAGATAATGCCTCCAGATCTTCAACACAAACACAACATCAACAAGTTCAAGATCATGCGTGGGGTAGTTCTTCTCATGAATTATCAACTGTCGCGACGCATAAGCAATTACTTTAGTATTCTTCATAAGCACACCTCCTAAACCCATCAGTGAAGCATCACAGTAAACTACAAACGATTCATCTGGATTTTGTAAAGTCAAAACCGACGCCGACGTCAACCTCTTCTTCAATTCATTAAAACTCACTTTGCACAGAACATCCCACACAAAAGCTTTACTTTTACAAGTTAATCTAGTTAACTGGAGTGCCAACTTAGAAAATCCTTCAATAAACCTTCTATAATATCCCTCTAACCCCAAAAAGCTTCTAATCTCTATAGCCGACCTCAGAGTCTCCCATTGCAACATAGCTTCTCCCTTTGAAGGATCCACATCAATACCTTTTCCTGAAATTACATGGCCAAGAAAACTGACTTCTCTTAACCAAAACACGCACTTGGACAACTTTGCATACAATTTCTTATCTCTCAGAACTTCCAACATTGATCTCAAATGTTCCTTATGCTCTTCCTCTGACTTAGAGTAAATCAGAATATCATCAATAAATACTACTACAAAACGGTCCAAATAAGTATGAAAAATGTGGTTCATGTATTCCATAAATACTCTCGGCGCATTAGTCACACCAAAAGGCATCACAGAATACTCATAATGTCCATAACGTGTTCTGAACGTTGTCTTCTGATTATCCTCGTCTTTCACTTTGATATGATGATAACCCAATCTCAAATCAATCTTACTGAACATACAAGCACCCACTAACTGGTCCATCAAATCATCTATTCTTGGAAGCGGATACTTATTCTTGATCGTCACTTTATTAAGCTATCTATAATCGACACAAAGTCGCATACTGCCATCTTTCTTCTTTACTAACAACACTGGAGCTCCCCACAACGATACACTTGGTCTTACAAACTTCTTCTCAAGTAGATCTTCCAACTGCTTCTTTAATTCAGACAATTCGGATGCCAAAATTCTATACGGTGCCATCGAAACAGGCCTAGTACCAGGTACCAGATCAATAGAAAATTCAACTTCTCTCTCTGGCGGTACATTAGGAATCTCATCAGGGAAAACTTCAGGTAATTCCTTCACTATCATCAATTCTTCAATCTTAGCTTTATTCTCAACAGACAACATTTCCATCAAGGAAAACATCTGAGCTTCTTCTCTCATCAATTGTTGTAACTCTCTAAAAGATAACAAACCAAATCCTTCCTCTTTAAGAGTAGAAAACCTCACAGACTTGCGATAATAATTTATATGAATGTAGTTATACGCTAACCAGTTCATACCAAGAATTACATCCATCCCAGTCAACGGTAAGAACACTAAATCAACATAGAAGTCTTCATCGAAGATCGACAAAGGACACTTTAAACACACCAGAGAAGTAGATACTAATCCCTTAGCTGGAATCTCAATAATCAATTCACTATTCATAGCAGACAAATTTAAACCTAGTCTTTGAACACAGTCAACAGAAATAAAATAGTGCGTAGCATCAGTATCAATAATAGTAATTAAAGGACTACTAATAATGAAGCATGTACCTCTGATAAGTTTGTCCTCGTTAACTGTCTGAGTTTCGGTCAACGCGAACACTTTTCTAGTCTGAGCTTTCTTTGGCTTCTGACACTGGCTACCAATATGCCCTTCTTCGCCATAATTAAAACATATCATTTCCTTGTGCTTGCAATCAGCTATTGCATGCCCAGTCTTACCACAACAAAAACATCTCTTTACCTCAGCAGTGCATACATTACTTTTATGACCAGCCTGACCACACTTGAAGCAAACTATAATAGCAGGAGCACCTACCCACTAGTTCTCTGAGCCAGAGCAGCTTTTTGTTTCCCCTTTCCAACTGGGGCATCATACGACTTGCCACAGTTCTGATGTTGCTTGCCTCTGCGATCACTGATAACCTTGTAATAAGCATTATTGTCCTCCTCAAATATCCTCCAGCTATCAACCAACTCAGAAAAGATGTGTATCTTCTGATACCCAACAACCTTCTTGATTTCAGAGTGCAACCCATTTTCAAACTTGATGCACTTTGAAAATTCAGCACCAGCACCAGTATAATGAGGATAAGACTTGGACAATTCAACAAATTTTGCAGCATAATCGGTGACGAACATGTTTCCTTGCTTTAGCTCAAGGAACTCAATTTCCTTCTTGCCACGGACATCCTCAGGATAATGATTTCTCATGAATTCCCTACGAAATGCATCCCAAGTAATGACTTTACCTGCATCAACCAACCTCCCACGAGTCTCTAGCCACCAGTCATCAGCTTCGACTGCCAGCATGTGAGTACCATATCGAACCTTCTGTGCTGGAGTGCAATCCATAACACGGAAGATTCTCTCGATCTCCTTCAACCAACCCAAATCTGCATCTGGATCATGTTTTCCTTGGAACACTAGCGGATTCTCTCTCTAGAAAGTCGCCAAGCTACGTGATCCAGCATCTTCACCAGCATTTTGCAAGTTCCGCACAGCTTGTGCCATTTCTTACATTGCAGCAACCATCGCAACGTCGTTTCTTCCAGCCATCTCAACCTATCACTACAACATAACCAAAAGTTATAACAATAACAATACTTGATTGTTATACAACTAAGACTCGACACTTGGCCGGACGAACCGACCTGCTCTGATACCACTAATGTAACACCCCATTTTCTACCCGCGAATATAACTGAAATCAAAGTTTACAAAAATTTCCACAAAAACGGGATATCACATTTATTCTACATTAAACAAATTCCAACTTAAGGTAATTCATGCTTAATACATTTCACTTTTTCATAAAATCAACATAAACAACATCATTCACTTCAATAATTCAACTTCATAAAATATCACGCAGCAAATTCATAAAATCGATTCATAGCATATTTAACCAACATAAAACAAGTTCGAAATAACTAAAAAGCATTCTAAGCTCTTCAATTAAAAGAAAATTCAGCAATTTAAGCAGTTCAACAAAATAGACACACGTCAATCCCCCTGAGTGCTACGTATCAGAGCAACTGACCACCGACTCGACTAAAGGTAATCGGCTACTCCTCAGGATTACCTGCACGTTGCCAACATAAGGACAATATTCAAACATAAGGGGTGAGTTACAATAATTATAAGCAATATATGAAAAACAATACATGGAAAAGGATTTCACATAATTCACCACTTCACAACAGCAACTAATACAACCACACAACAACTCCAAAACAATGCGACTTAATGCGACTCAACTAATTATTGATAACGAGAAAATGTATCGATTATATTGCTAAGTTTCATTACCGTTTTATCGCATAATCGTCGTTTTAACACCCGATTCCTCGAGTTTTCCTTACCATTTTGCAGGTACATCGTATACATAGCCAAATCATGAGCCACAACAAAAGGAGCGAAAACAACCATAAAAAGATGAAGAAATGGAGAATGCTGCAAAACCTGCATATTTTGTAGCACTCACGGTCGTCACCTAGGTGTCACGACCGTGACACCCCAAAAGGAGCAATCACGACCGTGACATATCCCTCACGACCGTGACACTTAAATTACAAAAGACACGAACGTGATGCCCTTGTCACGACCGTGACAAGGGAAAATAGGTTATTTGACTGAGACTTGGTCATAACGTTACGTGCATGTGAAACTGCCTACTTTCCAGCTGACCCTGTATCCACGTTCCTGGATTTTCTCCTACGAGGCCCAAGCTACAAGTTCAACCACCAGCCCATTAAATCTTCTATAAATAGCTTAATTCAGATGAACAATTTACTGAGTATTATTTTATCAATTTCTTGCGGAAGCTCTGCCGAATTATTTTACACCCTTATTATTTTTCAGCATTATTTTCATTGCTTTATTTTTATTGTATCCAAACCCAACCTATAACAATTTCCAACATCAGGAAATTGTTATAAATTTATTTGTTTCAAAGCCTTCAGAATTTTTTAGTTTATTTCCGATTCCGCCAAATACTCCGAGCTTTCCGGTCTGTGGAAGAAGGAGTCTGCCATTTTTACTGTTAACCAGGTTTATATTAATTTGCAATTTTATATTTATGTCAAATATTTATTTTTCTACCATGAATATTTTGTTTATTGTTTCTCTGCCTCTGTCTGGTTCAACAAAAATGAGTAGCTAAATACCTTAGGGCGGTATGTAATTAAAACAAACTAAATCGGTAAAATCAACTATAGGCTTAAAATAATTAATAGCTTAACATTCTGGCTGATACTTTTTATTATAAAATCGACCTTTTCGTTACGAGAGTAAGGAAAGTGTATTAGGTTAGGTCAAGACCACGAGAGTGTGAGATTTTAACCAGATAGCTAAAGTTAGGCATTTAAATTAAACACAGCGAGAGCGCTTTAAAATAAATTAGAATTACTAAGTTTCCAAAAATTATCTCTAAACACTTATGGGCTAGCGAGAGCAGGCATAGGGCTTTAGGGGTAAGATCTGAGATAAGACCACGAGAGTGTGAGTTAAAGGTATTTAAACTGGTAACCTCTACAGAATAGATTAAGTGAACCATCTTTATAAGCCTAAGTTAGATTGACCCGCCTAAGTTAGCATAATTACATACCGACCGCCTTAGTATTATTTTATTAAACTTAAATTTAATTCCCGCCTTTAATCTTTAAAAACAACAAAAGATCGTGACAACCCTTCACCTTAGCTAAACTAGAAGTTCATCTAGCACTAAGTAACCATAGAGTCCCTGTGGATCGATAATCTTAAATATTACTTCGATAGGCTGTGCACTTGCAGTTAAGATACCGCTAGACACTTAATTAGATACGTCTTTAGCCCATCAAGTTTTTTGGCGCCGTTGTTGGGGACCTTAATTAGTTACTAGTGCACTTAGGTAGCATTGTCTAGACTAAGGTAACAACTATTTTCTTTTCTTAATCTAAATTTCCGAGTGTATGCCAAGTACTCGCTCTAAAGGCGAATACTTGCAACCTCTAATCCCAGAATCGGAACGCTTCTTACACGTAAGAAGACGGATATTCGATTACGAACAAAGTTACAATATTCCAGATCTTCAATTAGATCCACCTAAACCAGTCGTAACATCAAAGGACGCAGAGATGGCTAAAGAACAGAATCACCCACTCAAGTATTACGCTAGTCCTTCGCAAGCTGAACCACATTCTAGCATTGCCGCACCGGCTATCAACCGAAATGATTTTGAACTAAAACCTTCGTTGATATCAGCCGTGCAACAAAATCAATTCGCCGGAAATCCTACCGAGGATCCGAACCTTCATCTTTCGATCTTTGTGCAATACGCAGATACCGTAAAAGCCAATGGAGTTACCCAAGAAGCTATTAGACTACGTTTGTTTCCTTTTTCACTTCGAGACAGAGCAAGAGCCTGGCTTCAATCTCTGCCTTCGAACTCAGTAACTACGTGGGAGGAACTAAAGAGAGTTTTCTTGACCAAATATTTCCCACCTAGCAAGACAGCTATGCTAAGAGCTCAGATCAACGGATTTAAGCAAAGGGAAAACGAATCACTATTCGAAGCTTGGGAACGCTATAAGGATATGCTGAGACTTTGTCCACATCACGGATTAGTAGAATGGATGGTCATCCATACCTTCTATAATGGACTCTTGTACAATACAAGAATGACAATTGACGCTGCCGCAGGCGGTGCACTGATGGACAACGAGTATAATGATGCTTATGCACTTATCGAAAGTATGGCTCAAAACCATTACCAATGGGGAAGCGAGAGAGTCGCAACTGAGAAACCAACAAAAGGAGGTATGTACGAAGTGAGTAGTATGGACCAAGTCAATGCAAAATTTGACCAACTAAACCAAAAGATCGACAACTTGGCCATAACACCAACAGCCATTGTGGCTGCAGTAACACCTAACTGTGAGTTATGTGGAGTTCCAGGACATGAAGTTCCTGATTGTCAACTATTAACAGGAATTCCCACAGATCAAGTGAATTATGCTCAAGGAAACCCATACTCAAACACATACAACCCAGGTTGGAAGAATCATCTGAACTTCTCCTATAAGAATAACAATGCTTTATACGCACCAGGTCAAGCACCAGCTACACCACCAGGATATCAAAAGACTGCTCCTAATGTTCCTAAAAAATCGAACCTTGAGTTGATGATGGAAAACTTTATAGCTAACCAATCTCAAACAAACAAGGATTTCTTAAACCAAAACATTCACACTAGTGAGCAGATTAAGCAATTAGTAAGCAAAGTAGATGCATTAGCTACACATAACAAAATGCTTGAAACTCAGATTTCACAAGTAGCTCAACAACAAGCACCTACTGCTGCACCAGCTGGAGTATTTCCTGGACAACCTCAACCTAATCCGAAAGGACATGCCAATGCTGTGATATTAAGAAGTGGTAAAGAACTTGACGGACCTACCAATCCAAGACTTGACAATCCAGCCATGTACCAAAAACCGGATAAACCGACTGAAGTGGTGAATGATCCAGAAGAAAAGGAAGATGATAATCAAGAGGCAGTGGAGAAAGAAAAGCCTTATGTGCCTCCACCACCCTATAAACCACCAATTCCGTACCCTCAGAGATTAACCAATTCCAAGACGATGGGTCAGTTTAAGAAATTTGTCGAACTTCTGAAACAGTTGAATATTACTATTCCGTTTACAGAAGCTATCACTCAAATGCCCTCGTATGCTAAGTTTTTAAAAGAAATCTTATCCAATAAGAAAAAGATAGAGGATAACGGAACAGTTACACTTACTGCTGAGTGTAGCGCCATAATTCAGAATAATATACCTCCTAAGCTAAAAGATCCAGGAAGTTTCTCTATACCCTGTGTAATAGGAAAATTCGTCATTGACAAAGCTCTATGCGATTTAGGAGCCAATATCAGTGTTATGCCCTTAACGATTTGCAAAAGGCTAGACATGGGAGACCTAAGACCAACTAAAATGTCTGTTCAACTAGCCGATCGCTCTGTTAAATATCCTGTAGGCATACTAGAAAACGTCCCAGTACGTATAGGAAAATTCTACATCCCTACTGATTTCATAATCATGGACATCTCTGAAGACTCCACTACACCTATCATACTAGGAAGACCATTCTTAGCTACCGCCGGAGCTATAATAGACGTAAAGAGAGGAAAGCTAACCTTTGAAGTAGGTGAAGAGAAAGTTGAATTTATTTTAACACAATTCTTACAATCACCAGCTATAGAGGATACCTGCTATCTATTGGACGTAATTGACGAATGTGTAAGAGAAATGGAACTGAAAGAAACTACCTATTCTGAAATTATGAAAATTCAAATCCCTCCGATTTTCGAAGATGATAATTGGCGTGCACCGTATCAAGACGATAGTCTAAGCGAAAGTTTAGCACTTACACCGGATCCCATGCCAAGTAAAGATAAACCTACATTAGGATTAAAAACTTTACCTAATAACCTAAGGTACGAATTCTTAGACATTGAATGTAAAAGACTAGTTATAATAAATTCCAGTTTAGGGACTATCGAAACAAAGAAACTTTTAGATGTCTTAAATAAATATCCAACTGTATTAGGATATAACATATCTGATCTCAAAGGAATATGCCCTTCAATCTGTATGCATCGTATTCTGCTAGAAGAAGATTGCAAAACCTCCAGAGAATCTCAAAGAAGAATTAACCCGATCCTTAGCACTGTAGTGAAAGAAGAAATTAAGAAACTACTAGATGCCGGAATAATATATCCAATCTCTGATAGTAAATGGGTTAGTCCAGTACATGTAGTGCCAAAGAAAGGAGGTATCACTGTTGTGAAAAACGCTCAAGGCGAATCGATATCGCAAAGAGTAGTGACGGGACATAGAGTGTGCATAGATTATCGTAAACTAAACAAAGCCACTCGAAAAGATCATTTCCCACTACCCTTTATAGATCAAATGTTAGAACGATTAGCCAAGCATTCATACTTCTGTTATCTTGACGGTTACTCAGGATTTTTCCAAATCCCTATCCATCCAGATGATCAAGAGAAGACTACATTCACATGCCCATATGGAACGTTCGCTTATAGACGAATGCCCTTTGGATTATGCAACGCTCCTGCAACCTTTCAAAGATGTATGATGTCAATCTTCGCAGATTTTATAGACAACATCATGGAAGTGTTCATGGACGACTTCTCTGTATGCGGGCAAAGTTTTGAAGGATGCCTATCAAATTTAGAAATGGTGTTAGAAAGATGTGTAAAAGTAAACCTCGTGCTTAACTGGGAGAAATGTCATTTTATGGTCAGAGAAGGAATCGTATTAGGCCACGTTATATCCGACAAGGGAATTGAAGTTGATAAAGCTAAGATAGAAGTCATAAAAGATCTTTAACCCCCTAAAACCATTCGAGAAATACGAAGCTTTTTAGGACACGCCGGTTTTTACCGACGATTCATCAAAGATTTCTCGAAAATCACTAAACCTCTTACTGGTTTATTAATGAAAGATGCTGAGTTCATATTCAATGAAGATTGTCTTAAAGCATTCGAAACTCTAAAAACAGCCCTCATAACCGCACCAATCATGCAACCCCCTGACTGTAGATTACCTTTCGAAATCATGTGCGATGCGAGTGACTATGCTGTAGGCGCAGTTCTAGGCCAGAGGAAGGAAAAGAAACTTCATGCGATTTACTATGCCAGTAGAACCTTAGATTCTGCTCAGATGAACTACGTCACTACTGAAAAAGAACTGTTAGCAGTTGTCTTTGCGCTTGACAAATTCCGTTCTTACCTAGTGGGAGCGAAAATAATCGTTTACACAGACCACGCTGCTATCAGATATCTATTGACTAAGAAAGATGCTAAACCGAGACTCTTGAGATGGATTTTACTCTTACAAGAGTTTGATCTCGAAATAAAAGATAAGAAAGGTACTGAAAACGTCGTAGCGGACCATTTATCTAGAATAGAAGGTATTAAACCCGAACAAGTGCCGATTAACGATGATTTTCCGTATGAACAACTGATAGCACAAATAGGAAGCGACCAAGTTCAATTAGACTTAGATGAACCAGAACCCGTGGAAACAATCCAAACGACTGTAGGACTGCCATGGTACGCTGACATTGTTAACTACCTAGCCGCAGGAGCTCTTCCACCTGATTTAACCTATCAGCAGAAAAAGAAATTCTTTCACAATCTAAAACATTATTATTGGGATGAACCATTATTGTTCAAAAGAGGACTCGATGGAATCTTTCGTCGATGTATTCCCGAAGAAGAAATAGAAGATGTCATTGCTCAATGCCATTCATCTCCTTATGGTGGACATGCAAGCACTTCCAAGACTTGTGCAAAAATCTTGCAAGCCGGCCTATTCTGGCCTAATCTATGGAAGGATGTCCACATCGCTGTTATACATTGCGATCGGTGTCAATGCACCGGCAATATTTCAAGAAGAGATGAAATGCCTCAAAAAGGAATATTAGAAGTAGAAATCTTTGACGTCTGGGGAATAGATTTCATGGGACCATTCCCATCATCTTTCGGTAATAATTACATACTCGTAGCTGTTGATTATGTTTCAAAATGGATTGAAGCTATAGCTTCTCCTACAAACGACACATGAGTAGTAATAAAGCTTTTCAAAAATATAATCTTTCCTAGATTTGGTGTGCCTAGACTCGTCATAAGTGACGGTGGCTCGCACTTCATTTCAAAAATCTTTGACAAATTACTATCTAAGTATGGAGTAAGACACCGTGTGGCAACACCATATCACCCACAAACAAGTGGACAAGTCGAAGTCTCAAACAGAGAAATCAAACAAATCTTAGAAAAGACTATCGCCATATCTCGGAAAGATTGGTCATCTAAACTTAATGAAGCTTTATGGGCTTATAGGACCGCTTACAAGACACCCATAGGTACTACACCTTTCAAATTAGTTTATGGAAAATCTTGTCACCTCCCGGTAGAACTAGAACACAAAGCTTATTGGGCGATCAAAACTCTCAATATAAACTATAATGCTGCAGGAGAAAAGCGAATCCTAGACATTAACGAATTAGAAGAATTAAGGCTAGATGCTTATGAGAATACTAAGATATATAAAGAAAGAACTAAGCGATGGCATGATAAACGCATATCTAGGAAAGAATTTAGTGTGGGAGACGTTGTACTCCTCTTTAATTCAAGACTTAGGCTCTTTCCTGGAAAATTAAAATCTAGATGGTCAGGACCCTTTGAAATAACTAAAGTATTCCCAAGTGGAGCGATAGAAATTAAGGGTAGGAATAGTGAACCATTCATAGTAAACGGACAACGTTTAAAACATTATCATAAAGTTGAAAACAGAGATTATGCGAATAGTCTAAGGCTTTTAGAGTTGTCCACTAATTCCCCTGATTAATCTACACCTAAGCATTACGTCAGGCTTTTGACGATAAAAACAGCGCTTAGTGGGAGGCAACCCATTTACTCATTTAATCATTTAAATCATTTAAAATCATTTTCATCATTTTATTATTTTGTCATTTACTATTTTATTATTAGTTCATTTGCTTTGTCATTTTATTATAGTTTTATTTCATTATTACTATTATTGCCTTTAATTTATGTATTTTATTTCCTTATTTTTCCTTATTTTTAATCTTAAATCACTTTTACAGATTTTCTAAAGTCTTTTCCATTTTCCTTCTCCCCCTGATTTGTTTCCTCCGTATTTGCACTGACCATGGCTAACCAACCGATAAACCATATGGAAACCAAATTTAGAGGTAGGAACCAAAGAATGAAATTTGAAGAGTTATCACAGAGGCCAATGGATTTGACCTTGTACCCGGATGATCTGACTATGGAAACCCTAGGTATACATGATAGCATCCTGTACTTGTTTAACCGACTTGGATGGGAGAATGCACTGATTCAACATAAGTTTGTGACTTACCGCGAGCTCACCCTTGAGTTCCTTAGCTCCTTAGTTTACCTACCCGAGCGCGGTTTTGGATTCAGGAAGGGATTTATCAGTTTCCGCCTATTTGGAATAGAATATGACTTTAACCATAAAGAGCTAGCTGACTTATTAGGATTCCCTAGTGGACCCTTTGCTTTTACTACCACACAAGTAGAATTGATGGACATTGAGCTGGATTTCTTTTGGGGAACATTAACCGGAAACTACCACCCTGAACCAAATAGCATGAACAATGATGAGATCCATAACCCAGCTATCCGTTACTTCCATAAGATTCTTGCCCACACCTTCTTTGGAAAAGAAGAAAACCTTACCGGAGTATCTAAAGATGAGATATTCATTATGTCATGTTTCACTAATGGACAGCCTGTCAATGGTGTGCCTTTCATGATGCAAACCTTCACCCGAATCCAAGAAGAACCTGAATTACCTATATTAGTAGGATGTCTTGTAACCATGATTGCTGATGCCTTAGGACTTAGATACCAATTGCACAGGTGTAACCGTTTAGGTACCATCCGTCCTATGAATCTTAACTTTTGCTTCAATCGCCATATCATAAGGAATTTAGGACATCCACCTTTCGAGTACCTAATCCAGAATGAGGTAGTAACCCTGTTCACACTACCAAACCATGCTAGAGTAAGTGTTCACAATAAGGATAACTGGCTTTATGAGTTAACCCCACCTGACTATCCATCTACTCCTGAAACACCTCAGTCTTACAAGATAAAATATGATATAATGACCGATGTCGAAAGTGACCCTGAGACACCTCCTGGTTACCATGACATTGACCACACTGACGAAGTGATTGAAACCCCTGAAGTGAATCAAGTAGATTATGCTAACAACTTACAAAATATCATGAACACTCTTGAAGCTTACCAAACTGATATAAATACTGTTAAGGATGAGATTAAGAGCATGCGATTGGACATTATAGGTCTAACTGACATAACCTGTGAACAATTCTATCACCTGAACTCCGCAATCGAAGATTTGAAGAAACACTTTTGAAAATGCTATAGTGATCTAGTTTATTTTACTTATTGTTTTCGTTTCTAGTTAGTTTTACTTTTCGCAAACAATTTCGTACCGTATTTTCATTAATGTAATTTCATTTCAATTATCAAATGCAAAGCACTTCTAGTTTACAAATTTTTTCATTTTAATCAATTTATATGTTTTTCAATCTATATACTGTTATGCTTGAATTGATTCATATTCTATACAATCTCTCGTATGATGCAATTTACAAGTACTATGTTGAAATTATTTATTATATGGTGTCTATATTTAATATTGAGTGAGAAGTGAAAAAAATTATTATATAAAGTATATGAAGCGTGAGAGATAATGCTTTCTGGAAATTATTCAAGGAATTCCACCCTCACGGTCGTCGTACCCCCCTAACGATCGTGACAAGCTAATTTAGCGTGTCACGACCGTCATCTCCTTGTCACGACCGTGACAACCCTAAATATAGAATTCGTGAGAAACAGAACTGTTTCTTCTTCGAATCCTCTTCATCTTCTTCTTCCATAACTTTCAAAACCACCCATTATCTCCCCCAACTTCCGTAACCTCCCATTACCAAATTAAAACCCATTAACCTCTCCATTATCACCACACCTATCACATTCTCACCTTCCAATATTTATCCGAACCATTATTTCTCTCATTTTATCACTTTTTCACAAAAATCCAAACTCCTCATCTCCCACTTTTGTTCTTGCATGCAATGGAAGCTATTCAATTTAGAGAGGGTGAGAATGGAGAAAACCAGAGAGAAAGATTCATCCGATTCCAGAACCGCGGTGTGCAACCCATGCGTTATATCGACAGTCTGTTTGAGAGAATTGGGAATGCTTAACAGTGTCCAGAGCCTGCTTCAAAAAGTCGGTCTGTGGGATCTTTGCAGTCAGCCCCAACCCACATTCGAGCTTCTGACATTGGAATTCCTAAGCTCATTCCATTATATCACCGGTACCGGTTCTCAGAGTCAACTTACCGGTTTCGCTAAGTTCAGATTGCATGGCCGGGAGTTCGAACTTTCGCAAAACAGGATAGCCGAGTTGCTAGGCTTCGATCACGGGAATGAAGCTCACCTCCGCGTGTCGGACAATTTCAGTGAAACCGCTTTCACTTTATGGCACGACATAACCAACACCCGTTCCTCAGCCTTTCAGAGCCTTAATGCTACACACATCCACAACCCGGCAATCAGATATTTTCACCGAATCATTTGCAACACCATCTTTGCACGAGAGAGTAACCATAAGCTCAACTCCAAGGAGCTTCTGTTCTTGCACTGCGCTCTAAATGACGAGCCAATCAACGCTGCCCCGTTCATGCTTTCTCACATCCAGGCCATTGCGCAAAGAGGCTCAGCCCCATTTTTCATAGGCGGCATCGTCACCACCCTCGCCATTCAGTTGGGGCTTGGTGACTTGGTCGTAGATTTGCCTTTCAGAGCCGCCGAGTTCCTAACGAAAAGCTATTGCAGGTCCGCACACTTGATTGCTCAGAGAGAGGATGGCAGGTATAGCCCTGTTATCCACGACACTGTTTATCACCACATCATTCTGCCGTCCCGTGACCGCATCGACCCGTCTAGCCGAGCCAACTGGCTCTTTGTTTTACCGGATGCTGCCGGCCACGCTCCCATTCATGATGATCAGGCCGATCCTCCAGCGGATGAGATGCAGGACGCCATGGATGCAGCTGAGCCTGTCCAGGACATTCCCGAGTCATCTACCCGACAGCCTCCTGCACAAGAATTCACTCTTGAGGACGTCCTCCGTGCGATTCATCAGCAGAATCAGATGAATGCCGCACTGGAGCGAAGGCAGAAGGAGCATCATGATGCTTTACTCTGCACTATTGCAACCAACCAGGCAGCTACTGATGAGAAGCTCGGAGAAATTTTTAGCGAGCTAGAGGCTTTACGCATTGACATCACTGCTATCACCGGTACCGGTTCTGATCTTGAAGCGACTCCGACCAGACGCTCCCGCACCAGAAGCCGAGCCCGCGGTCCTCAGCAGTCTTAGTTTTAGTTTTTGCTTATGTTTGTTTTTCATTTTCATAGTTTGTATTGTACTTTTACCGCTATTATATCACAACATTGAGGACAATGTCTGATATAGTGTGAGAGAGGTACCTTTCATTTTCCGCATTTTCCCTTTTCGCACTTTTCCATTCCGTTGTATTTTCCTTTTCGTAAGTTAATGAAACGAGCGATTTTTGTACTATTTTCTTTAGTTTCGAACTTTCCCCGTTTATTTAGCCATACCAAAAAAAAATCTTTAATTATTCGCATTACCCGACTTACCTACGAAATCATAATTAGGAAGCTGAGAACGATTCAACAAGACCAATACAATCTTGACACCTTTGACTTCCCACTTAAGCGATTCCGTTCCGATTATCGTTACGAGTACACCTTAAGTTTCAATTCAAAAGTAACCCCTAGTAGTTTATACTAGCAGTCAGCACCGTCTGAACACAAACCACGTGGGGAGCCGATGAATATAAGCGTTTGATGCCTAATCTATAATGATCCTTCATATCTCGATGCAAATGAAAAGAAATTGCACCAAAGTACACGGTCGCATATAAGAAACGAGAAATACGAGAAGGAGTCCATTTCGGGTTGGTTCAGAGGTACTGGTTCTGAACTTGGTAGGGCGTGCTACGGCTCGATCCCCCACAACCTCCAAATCGGATAATGTATGTAGGGTTACCGCACTCGTGTACCAGACCCGTGTTTAAAAGGATCAAAGTCGCTAACCGGCTACTCCACTACGTGCGTGCTAAGGCAAAGGGCTTAATGTGATTGCGCTAGAATGAAACCGGGCGAAATAAGATCGAAAAACTCTAGGTGAAATCGTAAAGCAATTACCGATTGTTTCGTTTAACGGGAAGTCAACAACATAGCTTGTTGCTTGTGTCATTAGTGTATCGTTAGTGTTTTATCATAGTACCGGTTTGTCCGACAAAACGATCCCTCGTACGGTTTGTTATGTGTGTACGTCGATAAAAACTTGTCCGACAATTTTCAACCGACTATTTGCTTGAGGACAAGCAAAGGTTTAAGTTTGGGGAAGTTTGATAACGAGAAAATGTATCGATTATATTGCTAAGTTTCATTACCGTTTTATCGCATAATCGTCGTTTTAACACCCGATTCCTCGAGTTTTCCTTACCATTTTGCAGGTACATCGTATACAGTGCCAAATCATGAGCCACAAGCAAAAGGAGCGAAAACAACCATAAAAAGATGAAGAAATGGAGAATGCTGCAAAACCTGCATATTTTGTAGCACTCACGGTCGTCACCTAGGTGTCACGACCGTGACACCCCAAAAGGAGCAATCACGACCGTGACATATCCCTCACGACCGTGAC
The DNA here is from genome assembly GCA_963966055.1 of Lathyrus aphaca. Classification (NCBI taxonomy): domain Eukaryota; kingdom Viridiplantae; phylum Streptophyta; class Magnoliopsida; order Fabales; family Fabaceae; genus Lathyrus; species Lathyrus aphaca. The sequence continues at coordinate 75,191,683 of OZ014523.1, forward strand.
ACTTAAATTACAAAGGACACGAACGTGATGCCCTTGTCACGACCGTGACAAGGGAAAAATAGGTTATTTGACTGAGACTTGGTCATAACGTTACGTGCATGTGAAACTGCCTACTTTCCAGCTGACCCTGTATCCACGTTCCTGGATTTTCTCCTACGAGGCCCAAGCTACAAGTTCAACCACCAGCCCATTAAATCTTCTATAAATAGCTTAATTCAGATGAACAATTTACAGAGTATTATTTTATCAATTTCTTGCGGAAGCTCTGCCGAATTATTTTACACCCTTATTATTTTTCAGCATTATTTTCATTGCTTTATTTTTATTGTATCCAAACCCAACCTATAACAATTTCCAACATCAGGAAATTGTTATAAATTTATTTGTTTCAAAGCCTTCAGAATTTTTTAGTTTATTTCCGATTCCGCCAAATACTCCGAGCTTTCCGGTCTGTGGAAGAAGGAGTCTGCCATTTTTACTGTTAACCAGGTTTATATTAATTTGCAATTTTATATTTATGTCAAATATTTATTTTTCTGCCATGAATATTTTGTTTATTGTTTCTCTGCCTCTGTCTGGTTCAACAAAAATGAGTAGCTAAATACCTTAGGGCGGTATGTAATTAAAACAAACTAAATCGGTAAAATCAACTATAGGCTTAAAATAATTAATAGCTTAACATTCTGGCTGATACTTTTTATTATAAAATCGACCTTTTCATTACGAGAGTAAGGAAAGTGTATTAGGTTAGGTCAAGACCACGAGAGTGTGAGATTTTAACCAGATAGCTAAAGTTAGGCATTTAAATTAAACACAGCGAGAGCGCTTTAAAATAAATTAGAATTACTAAGTTTCCAAAAATTATCTCTAAACACTTATGGGCTAGCGAGAGCAGGCATAGGGCTTTAGGGGTAAGATCTGAGATAAGACCACGAGAGTGTGAGTTAAAGGTATTTAAACTGGTAACCTCTACAGAATAGATTAAGTGAACCATCTTTATAAGCCTAGGTTAGATTGACCCGCCTAAGTTAGCATAATTACATACCGACCGCCTTAGTATTATTTTATTAAACTTAAATTTAATTCCCGCCTTTAATCTTTAAAAACAACAAAAGATCGTGACAACCCTTCACCTTAGCTAAACTAGAAGTTCATCTAGCACTAAGTAACCATAGAGTCCCTGTGGATCGATAATCTTAAATATTACTTCGATAGGCTGTGCACTTGCAGTTAAGATACCGCTAGACACTTAATTAGATACGTCTTTAGCCCATCAATTATGCATGTGGTACCAATCGGAGTAAAACTCCCAACTTAAATAATTTCCAGGTTATCGAGGCATCAAGGCATAAACCTTCAACTTTCAACTTAAATTGCCAATCCAGGCCAACGTGGTGTGAGCAACGGCTCCGAAAAATGCAAATGACTTAATGGCATACATGACTTAAAAACTCAGACAACATAACAACAAGAACAACACATCAATGTTTACGACATAATCAACTTATATTCAACTTTGGCTTATAAAGCCTACAACATAGCAACTTTAAGATTTTTCGTAACCGGAACAACTTACCAACTCAGTTGTATCTGTAACAAAACTCTACAACATAATTCCAACAAAACAACGCATCAAAATAAACTATAATATTACCCGACTTACCCCGAAAAAATTCCGTTAAATTCTTGGCAACTCCATTTTTCACCTAATTCGGCTAAACCGACTAAACTGGCACCATTTCTAATTTTCCGCGACTTATCACAAAGTTATTACATTTATCGAAATTATGTGTTTTGATAATTATCTTATGTCATGGAACAAGGTACTGCTATTTCTGTTTCTGTTAAATTCCTAAACCTGCAACGTCCTGCTACAACTATATAACATAGTTCTATTTTTAAAATATGTTTTCTTACTGTTCGTGCTACATGTAATTAAAATGCTAAGTCTCATTACCAATTATATTCATTCATAAACATACTAATTCATAATTTAGAAAATTATACAATTATGATTTAATTTCATCAAAAGTTTATTTGGATTATTTATAAAATTAATTAGAAATGGGGATTAATTGAAATGGAACTTTTCCCCCAAATAACAGGGTGGCCTGCACCACCCTTGTCTCACCCACAACTATGGCCTGCACCATATGTATATGATGGTCATCAATTGGCCTTTTTTAAAAACTAATATGGCATGCTCCATGTGTTTGAATGGTAGCCACCAAAAAGTGGCTTTCCCCCCCACCAACATGGCCTGCACCATGGTAATGTGAGAGGGTGCATAGCCTGCGCCATGGTACAACATGGCATGCGCCATGTGTTCACTCACATAGCTATGGCTCGTGCCATGTCCCACCAAATTCCACAATCAGTCCTGTTTGTCGTCCCCAAATCAACATATTTTCAGAATTATTTTTCAACGCGATATTTCCAGTAACCACCAACATAAATAATACAGGTTATAATCAACAAAATTCAATATCAGCCAATCGATTTTCAACGCATATTCACTGCAACAACAAGCAACATATCAATTTTAACAGTACAGATTTCACAACCTAACTACCCGAATAAAACCCAAATCAAAGTATCGAATTTCATACCCTATTATAAGAATCGAACCCACCCTTACCTTAGGTTTTGAATTGAAGGTTGCTCTAAAAATCGGATCCCCACTTTGTTTCTCGTTCTCTCATGGTCGTGCAGCAGTTTCAATTTTCCTCTTCTACTGATATTTTCTAACTTCTGTTTCTACCACTTATGTTGTTTTTATTTTCTTTTTAATAAACTAATCAAATATTATAATTACTAATGGGCCTAAACATAACACCCCCTATTTTACTAATTCGGACACGATTTGAAGCCCACCAACCTGATCAACACAACAACTATATTATTCATTCTAATAAATAATTCTACGACTTCCGACTTATTTTTCCGGCTTATCGACTTAATCAACTTTGACATAAAATATACCGACGAAACACAAATAATTAATTAAATACTTAATAAAATAATTAATTGAATATTTAGGCGTTACAGTTTCTACCATAAGGAGAACTTCTCAAGGATTACACATTGCTGAAAAGCCCCATATTCCTGGAGCAAGACAACCTACCTTCAAGCCTAGTGGTGAAGTGCCTAAATATAAATGGATTAAACATGTCGACACCAAAGGAAAGGGAAAGTCAAAGTGGATCAAGTTCGATGTGGAAAAAGGTTATTCGATAGACTACAAAAAGGAGTATAAGACATCAAAAAAGGATGCTTATATCTCTGAAAATTATAAAGGGAAGAATCCCATGTCAAGGTCTTAATGGTGAAGAGAACAAAGGCGAAGGAAGGCTCAAAGGGAAGCCTTGATCAAAGATCAAGCTGGATCTAGCACCAATGTGCCAGCTGGCAATGTTAAAGGCTATCAAGTTGAAACAACTAACAAGGTTCCTGTGGGGCGAAAGTTGTTCAAGGACGAAAAGGCTAAGATAAAATACGAGGATGAAAATATGACAGATAACTTCGACTCAGATTCAGAAGCTTTCGTTGATGTGATAGTGAATGTAGTCTCAGTCATGCCAAGAGAATACGACAGGATAACTAAAGTTGAGAACTTGGATGCCAACACTAATGCTGAAATGGCAGCACACAAACCTGTGTGCTACTATGTTATGAATAATGGTTGTGTCGAAGAGAAAAATGCTTTCTTTGAGCGACCAACAGAATCTATGAGGGGGAATTTGAAGTCTCACTACATAAATGGAAAGGTGGAGAACGTAGTTGTGAACAAAATACTAGTAGATTGTGGTGCAACTATTAATTTGATGTCACATTACTTGCTTGCTAAGATCGGTAAATTTGACACTGATCTAAAACCCCATAATATAGTCCTTTCTAATTATGAAGGGAAAATTGGCGCAACTCTTGTCGTCTTGCAAGTAGACTTGAATGTGGGGACAATGACTAGGCCGACATTGTTTATGGTGGTCGAAATCAAGGCCAACTATAACCTTCTTCTAGGAAGGGAATGAATTCATGGCATTGGAGGAGTGCATTTCTCAATGCACTAATGGGTAACCATCTGGAGACCTGATGGAATAGTGGAGAACATCGAAGGAGACCAAGGGTACTTAAAAATGCCTATGAATCATATCGATGGAATTGAGTTCGACAAGAACTTGGCACATATTGTGCCATGCAACCCAGCAGAGTTTGATTTTACCCCTGACGAACATACATTTTGCTCATTGTATCTTCATTCTGTTGAAGGCCTTCAATGGGATAGAGAGGTTGTTGGGGATGAAGGCAATTATCCACCTTACTTTGGAGAGCCTGCTATACACCCCAAAGGTTGGGGAAGTGAAGGAAGTAACAATGATTGAACTTGAAGCATTACAAAGAATTTAGGCTTATATGTTTGTAACCAAGTTACAAGCGACCTTGGAGACTACACAATATCACATGGCTGTTGAAGCCAATATGGAGTTTATTGAAGGAGGTCTTGGTAAAGATTTTGACCCTGAACCACCTGATTAGACTCATATCGAAGAACAAGACCAAAGGCTTGATGCCATTTATGATAATGAGCCTTTAGGTTTTGAAAAGGATCCATTATCGGACAACATCAAAATGTTGGTTCAAGATCCATTGGAAGAAGTTGACTTGGGAGAGGTGAGGTTAAAAGGCCTACATACATCAGTGCCAATCTCGATCCATATCTCAAAGTTGAAATAGTCCAATTACTGAAGGAGTTCAAGGATTTCTCCGCTTGGGACTATGATGATATGCTTGGTTCGAAAAGAGATCTTGTCGTACATAAGTTGCCAATCAAGCTTGGGAAGAAGCCTGTCAAGAAAAATCCAAGACGGTTCGCCCCAACAATCCTCTCAAAAATAAAGAAGGACATTGAAAGACTGCTTCGATGCAAGTTCATATGTACTACTAGGTATGTCGAATGGTTAGCTAATATTGTACCAGTTATAAAAAAGAATGACTCTTTAAGGGTTTTTATTGATTTTAGAGATTTAAATTCTACAACCCCTAAAGATGAGTATTCGATGCTTGTGGCAGAAATGTTAGTTGATGTTGTTGTAGGACATGAATATATTAGCATGTTGGATGGGTATTCTGGATACAATCAAATATTCATTGTTGAAGAGGATATCCCAAAAACTACTTTTCGATGTTCAAGAGCCTTAGGCACCTATGAGTGGGTAGTGATGCCTTTTGGTTTAAAAATGCTAGGGCAACCTATCAGAAAACAATGAATCCGATCTTCCATGATTTTAAAGACACTTTTATGCAAATTTTTATTGATAATATTGTTGTTAAGTCTATTTTAGGGAAATATCACATTGACCATCTTCGACATTCCTTTGAAAGGATGAGAAAGGATGGTCTTAAATGAATCCTCTTAAGTGTGTTTTTGGTGTACATGTAGGGGACTTCTTAAGCTTTTTAGTCCACAAGAAGGGGATCAAAATCAATCAAAATAAAACCAAAGCCATTATGGAAGCAAAAGCACCATCAACAAAGAAGGAATTGCAATCACTATTATGAAAGATTAATTTCTTAAGGAAATTCATATCAAACCTAAGTGGCAAAACGCAAACCTTCTCACCTTTACTTCAAATCAATAAGGATTGGTTTGACTGGACCAAGCATAACAGGAAGCCTTCGGCAAGATCAAAGAATACGTGAGCCACCCTCCCATTCTCTCACCACCTTGTAGGAAGAAGAGCATGAGATTGTACATAGTTGCATCAGATAAGACTGACGGGAGCATGTTAGCTAAAGAGGATGATGATGGCGTTGAAAGAGGAATCTATTACCTTAATATAGTTTTAAATGTTGAAGAAAATAGGTATAGCATAGTAGAAAAATTGTGTTTATGCTTGTATTATTCATGTACAAAATTGAAGTAATATATAAAACCAGTTGATGTTTATGTTTCTTCTCATTTCGACATTATCAAACATATGTTATCCAAGCCTATTTTTCATAGTCGAATTGGTAATAGGAATTAGCATTAACTGAATATTATTTAGCATATAGGCCCTTAAAGGTAGTTAAAGGACAAGTAGTGGCAGATTTTATAGTCGACCATTCCATTAATGAAAGTGGATTGAACTATCTTGCGGTTGAACCTTGGAAGTTATTCTTCGATGGGTCTAGCCATAAATATGGGACATGGATATAGGTACTTGTTATTTCTCCTCATAAAATTCCAACAACACTCAAGTATAAAATCGAAGGCAATTGTTCAAACAATGAGGCTAAGTATAAGGCTTTAATAGTTGGACTTGAGGTATTGTTGAAATTGGGGGCAACTCATGTCGAAATAATGGGAGATTCCGAGTTGGTTATAAAAGAAGTTACTAAAGAATATAAGTGCATAAAAGAAAACCTAATCATGTACTTTGTAATAGTCAATCGACTGCTTAATAATTTTGAAGCAGTTAGTTTTCGACACATCCTAAGATTGGAAAACCAAGTTGTAAATGACTTGCCTTAGATTGCATCAGGATACAAAATTTCAAAGAAAAAATTGCAAGATATGATCGAAGTCAAATGGAAGGTAGTATTAGTTGGATTAGCCCCATAAAACTTAGAAGAAACAAAGCTTGGATACACTGACAAAGATAACTTCTCCATTCTAGCAATCGACGCTATAATAGACAAGGATTGGAGAAAGCCTATAATGGACTATCTACAAAATCCAACATCATCAATGGAATGAAAGGTTAGATATCAAGCTTTAAGTTATGTCTTATTGGGTAATGAATTGTTCAAAAAGACTTATGAGGGGGTATTTCTCAAATGCCTTAGCGAGTTAGAGGCATATTTGGCCCTCTCAACTGTGCATAGTGGGGCATGTGGGGAACATCAAGTAGGCCACACAATGAAATGGATTTTGTTTTGACAAGGCATGTATTGGATTAATATGTTAAAGGATTGTATTGAATTTTCTAAGGTTTATCAAGATTGGCAAATCCATGTTGGCATCCAACATGTCCCTATCACTCCTGGGATTTCCATCATGGTACAGACACGAAAGTGGCGCGGAAAAGGAAGAGTCACCAGCTAGGAATTTTTATCCCGAAGGAAGGGTAATGATGCATAAACCCAGAAGAAGGAGAAAGTGGGGTCTCACGAACCATGGAGAAATGGTAAGGGAGTCGGTTAAGAATAGGTAAGGTATTAGCACCCAGATCATTCGTCATACTCGACGGGATCCGCGCTTTCTAGCATTGTTTCAAAGGGTGATGGTATCTTCTACTACTTCAATTGCTACTAAAAAGGACTGAAAAAATAAAGAGGAAATGATAAATAGATGAAAAGATAAGGAGATGAAATGACACGAAGAACGAGGGAAGATACTAAAGGATTGTGTTCCCTAAGCGTCGTCGCTTGTGCCTACGTATTTCCTTTGTGCAATGGAAAAGTCAGAACACTGTAGTTCGACTCAATAAGACTGACACAACTTATTTGTGTTTTTAGGGTTTGAACTGCTTATGCATATGCTCAGGTGTTTGGCTTGTCTGGATCGAGTGCATACCATCTTGCAAATGACAAGTAGGAGCAAATTCTTCCATTTAGAGTGAATGAGATGAGAAGATAATTCCTGAAGGAAAGACGTTTATTGTTTGTTTGAAGTTTTTTAGAAGCTTTTTTTATTTGAAAGTTTGCATAGAAGAGTATATTTAAGTCTCATTCAATGGAGTGTGTACTTCCTACATCACTCCAAGATGGAATGAAGAAGAAACACGCTAAGTATGGAGAAGACCCCCAAACTTAGTTCCAATGATCAAGGCTTAAGAACACTAGCTTATTTTCCTTATTAAGTGTTTTTGTTATTTTTGAATGAAGAAGTGTCTTTTGAATTATTTGTGAAACAACTTCATGTTGAAGACTTGTGCATCATGCTAGACAAGTTCACATTACCCCGAGATGGGATAGATGCAAGTGACCCATGGAATAAGGCTCATGGAACATGAAGTTATTTCAACCTTTATTAGGTGTTTTTGATTTGATTTTTGAGATGTGAAAGAGAAGACTCAAAGAGAGCAAAAGGTTAAACATCTAAGGGGGACTAATACCAACCCTATGTTATCATGTTTAGATGTCCTATGGTTAGTGAGGTATGATATCTCAATCATAAAAAAGGAGAATGAGAGGAGAAGAAAGAAGAAGAAGAAGAAGAAGAAGAAGAAGAAGAAGTAGAAGAAGAAATCAAATTACTTCCAAGATGGAAGCTAAGTTGTTTCTAAGGGGATGGGAATATATTGTAAATGTAGATGTTTAAGAATTGGCAGAATTTTTGACCAAACAAGAAATGTTAAATTCAGTTCAGAATGTCCTATCAGATGTTGGGACATTATCAAACAGAGTATGTGAATTTATTTCAGGATGTCTCATCAGATGTTGGGACATTGTGTGAATAAATTAAGTTCAGTTTTTCAGGATGTCCCAACAGATGTTGAGACATCTCAGACCTGCTACCAGAATTAATTATTGATTAACAGATCAGAGATATTTAAGGAGAACTATCTGGGATTAATTAATGCTGGATAAAAACAGAACAAGGCGCATCTGTAGGGAGTTTTAAATTGAAGATTCAGATTAAAACAGAAGACCTAATGCACCTAGAATATAGGAGGTAACAAACCCTAAATTCAAGGTGACAGTTGCTGCACATTAGGGCTGGATCATTCTACAGAAAGCCCAAAATTCAGATACCTATTTAATCAACAGAAACTCATAGAATTGAGTACGAATTTCAGAAGACCAAATAGGGTGTCTAGTGTTTTAAATAGCAGGTTGTTTTTATGTACCACTTTATGAGCTTTTAAGCAAAAGTGCATTTGTGACTTGATTGAAACTGTGAAGTAAGATCAAGCTGTTATTGTTTGAAGGATGTCTTCAACTTTTGTAAACTTGTAAACTTGATCACTGGGTGATTGAGGGGGAGTGAGTAGGGTACTCTTATCTAAGTGAGTCTTAGGTAGAAATTGCATTGGGTAAGTATTAAGTGATAGATTAAACAGGGTGGTTTAAGTCTAGAATTAATATTACTAATAGTGGATTTCCTCCTGGCTTGGTAGCCTCCAGATGTAGGTGTGGTTATACACTGAACTGGGTTAACAAACTTATGTGTTGTTTACTTTTCTTGCTGTTTAAGTTTTGGTTAAATTTGTCAAATGTCCTATTAAGTGTTGGGACATCTCTTAGGACATCTCATACCTGATCACAGAATTTCAATTGGCATCAGAGCAGGCACCCTGCCTGTTTATACTGGGTGAGATCTAGGGAAAACAAATTCTGTAACATGGACAGAGATATAGGGTCAGTAAATAGACCACCTATACTGGATGGTTCTAATTATGACTACTGGAAGCCAAGAATGATTGCATTCTTAAAGTCACTTGACAACAGGGCATGGAGAGCAGTAAATGTTGGATGGAAACATCCTGTTCAAGACACCAAAGATGGATCAATAGTTCTGAAACCTGAAGAAGAATGGAGTAAAGAGGAAGAAGATTCAGAACTAGGCAACTCAAAAGCCCTAAATGCTTTATTCAATGGCATTGATAGAAATATTTTCAGACTAGTGCATCATTGTGAGCTGGCCAATGATGTGTGGGATACCCTCAAGACAACTCATGAAGGAACATCAAAAGTAAAAATGTCAAGACTTCAACTTCTCACCACCAAGTTTGAGAACTTAAGAATGAAGGAAGATGAATCAATTCATGAGTTCTACTTGAACATCTTGGATATAGCCAATACTTCTGGAGCCTTGGGAGAAAAGATGACTGATGAAAAGCTTGTAAGGAAGATTCTCAGATCTTTGCCAAAAAGATTTGACATGAAAGTCACAGCAATAGAAGAAGCACAAGACATATGCTCCATGAAAGCTGAAGAACTAATTGGTTCCCTTCAAACTTTTGAAATGGGAATGAATGACACACATGCTAAAAAGAACAAAAGCATAGCCTTGGTGTCAAATACAGATGAAGAAGAAGATGATGAATCAGCAAATGACAAAAGCTTATCAGAAAACCTTGCCTTGCTTGGAAGACAATTCAAACAGATTCTCAGAGGAATGGAAGGCCAATTCAAATCCAGTGGAAGAAACACAAACTCTGAGAACAGGAGACCATATGATGCTAACAGAAAGTCAAAGTTTGCTGAAAAGACCAGTCAAGATAAAGGAGTCAAATGCCATGAATGTGAAGGATATGGACACATCAAGTTTGAATGTCCTACCTACTTAAAGAGGCAAAAGAAAGGACTCTCTGTGACCTGGTCTGATGAAGACTCAGGAGAGTCAGAAGAAGAATCAGCTAAGCATATTACTGCTCTAGCTGGACTGTGTGAATATGATAGTGATTCCAGTTGTGGAGAACTTACTTATGAAGAACTTGAGCAAGCATTCAAAGATCTATACAAAAGAAGCTCTGAAATATGCAGTGATGTTATAAAGCTAAAGAAGCAGAATAAGACTTTAGAAGATGACAAAGCAAATGATCAGGAGATCATTGAAACCTTAAAAAGTGAAGTAAGCCTTCTCAACTCTAAATTGGAACATATGTCCAAATCTGTTAGAATGTTGAACAGCAGCGCAAACACACTGGATGTTATTCTCAGCAATAATAAACATTCAGGGGACAAAAGTGGACTGGGATATGACAGAGATGAAGCAAGCTCTAGCAGAACTACTTCAAAAACTACACAGTCAAACAAGATGTCCCAACAGATGCTCCAACATCAGAACACAAAGACAAACATAATGTTCCAACAGATGTCTCAACATTCTGGAAAGAACAAAATGAAGAAAAAATATCAAAGATGGAGATGTCATCACTGTGGAAGATTTGGGCATATCAAACCTCACTGTTATAAGCTACATGGATATCCAAATCAGATGTGTCAGCAACCTTCCAAGCAGAAAGTAGTAGATACCAAGAAAGTGCTGCATAAAAGTCAGCAATATCCTAAGCAAAAGACAGAAGTAATCAAGAAAGTTTGGAGACCAAAAGCTGACATTCAGACTGATCAAAGCCACATACACAAGAACAAGATCAACAATCAAGCTTGGAGATCAGCTGAACAACACTCAGAGCAAAGGCATCAAAAGAAATCTCAACTCATCTGGTCAAAGAAAAGTACTGCATACATAGCACATACATCATTGAAAGTATCAGCTAAAGAAGACTGGTACTTTGACAGTGGATGCTCAAGACACATGACTGGATTGAAGAATTTGCTAGTAAACTTAAAGCCACATTCATCCAGGTATGTTACTTTTGGAGATGGAGCTAAAGGAGAGATCAAGGGAGTTGGAACCTTGGATTGTCAAGATGTTCCAAGACTAGATGATGTGCTGCTTGTTAAAGGTTTAACTGCTAACCTGATCAGTATAAGTCAGTTATGTGATCAAGGGTACAGTGTAAACTTTACCAAATCTGAATGTATAGTGACTAACAAAGAACAAGAGGTTGTCATGAAAGGAGCCAGATCTAAAGACAACTGTTACATGTGGGAATCCCAAAATCTCAGTCTCACTTCAACCTGTTCTCTAGCTAAAGAAGAAGAAGTGAAACTGTGGCATCAAAGACTAGGTCATCTTCATTTCAGAGGCATAAAGAAGATCATATCTATGGATGCTGTAAGAGGTATTCCTAAACTGAAGATTGATGATGGCAAAATATGTGGTGAATGTCAAATAGGCAAGCAAACCAAGATGTCCCATCCAAAGCTTCAACATCTGACAACTTCCAAAGTTTTGGAACTTCTACATATGGATCTTATGGGACCTATGCAGGTTGAAAGTCTTGGTGGTAAGAGGTATGCCTATGTTGTGGTTGATGATTTTTCAAGATATACATGGATAAACTTCATCAAAGAAAAGTCAGATGTATTTGATGTATTCAAAGAATTATGTCAAAGATTACAAAGGGAAAAATCCAGCTGTGTGATCAGAATAAGAAGTGATCATGGAAAAGAATTTGAGAATCAAAAGTTCTTAGATTTCTGATCTTCAGAAGGAATCAATCATGAGTATTCTTCACCTATCACTCCTCAACAGAATGGGATTGTTGAAAGGAAGAATAGAACCATTCAAGAATCAGCAAGAGCTATGATACATGCTAAAAAGCTACCTCTGTATTTCTGGGCTGAAGCCATGAACACTGCCTGCTATATCCATAACAGAGTTACCTTGAGAAAAGGAACTTTGTCCACAATATATGAAGTCTGGAAGGGCAGAAAACCCACTGTTAAGTATTTTCATGTATTTGGAAGTAAATGCTATATTCTGGCAGATAGGGAGCAAAGGAGAAAAATGGATCCTAAAAGTGATGAAGGAATTTTCCTTGGATACTCTATAAACAGCAGAGCATATAGAGTATTTAACTACAGAACAAATGTTATCATGGAGTCCATAAATGTGATAATTGATGATGCTCCTACAGATGTCCCAGAAGATGTTGGAACATCTGCTGATATCAAGGTTGAAGCTGAAGAAAAGAAGGATCAATATAACTTCACTCAAAATGATACAAGGTCAGAAGATTCAAGCAAACCTCCCTCCATCAGAATACAGAAGGATCATCCCAAAGATTTAATAATTGGTGATCCCAACAGAGGTGTGAGCACTAGATCAAGAGAAGTGATTTCAGGTTCTTGTTTTGTTTCCAAAATAGAACCTAAAAATGTCAAGGAAGCTCTCACTGATGAATACTGGATTTGTGCTATGCAAGAGGAATTAGGTCAATTCACAAGGAATGAAGTGTGGAATCTTGTACCTAGACCTGATGACATAAATGTGATTGGTACAAAATGGGTGTATAAGAACAAGTCAAATGAACAAGGAATTGTTACAAAGAACAAAGCTAGACTTGTGGCTCAAGGATACACTCAAATTGAAGGAATAGACTTTGATGAAACCTTTGCACCAGTAGCAAGGCTTGAATCAATAAGACTACTGTTGGGAATTGCTTGTATCTTAAAGTTCAAGCTATTTCAAATGGATGTGAAAAGTGCCTTTCTTAATGGTTATCTTAATGAGGAGGTATATGTAGAACAGCCTAAAGGATTTGTTGATCCAAGCTGTCCAAATCATGTATACAAACTCAAGAAAGCACTTTATGGTCTGAAGCAAGCTCCAAGGGCATGGTATGAAAGACTTACCACATTTCTTATCAAGCAAGGATACAGAAAAGGTGGGATTGATAAAACCCTGTTTGTTAAAGATGAAGAAGGAAATGTCATGATTGCACAAATATATGTTGATGACATTGTGTTTGGTGGGATGTCTGATAAGATGGTCAAACATTTTGTCAAGCAGATGGAAGCTGAATTTGAAATGAGTCTAGTAGGTGAATTAACCTATTTTCTTGGTCTGCAAGTTAAGCAAATGGAAGACTCAATGTTCATCTCACAAAGCAAGTACTCCAAGAACATAGTGAAGAAATTTGGAATGGAAAATGCTTCTCATAAAAGAACTCCTGCTCCTACACATTTAAAGCTGACTAAAGATGAGAAGGGTGAGAATGTAGATCATAGTTTATATAGAAGCATGATTGGAAGCTTGTTATACTTGACTGCTAGCAGACCAGACATTGCATTTGCAGTAGGAGTTTGTGCAAGATATCAAGCTGATCCAAAAGTCAGTCATCTCAATCAAGTCAGGAGAATCCTTAAATATGTTAATGGTACTTGTGACTATGGCATAATGTACTTTCATGGTTGCAAACCTATTCTCACTGGCTTCTGTGATGCTGATTGGGCAGGAAGTGCTGATGACAGAAAAAGCACTTCAGGAGGATGCTTCTTTCTAGGAAACAATCTGATTTCTTGGTTCAGTAAGAAACAGAATTGTGTATCTTTATCTACAGCTGAAGCTGAATACATAGCAGCAGGTAGCAGTTGTTCTCAGTTGGTTTGGATGAAGCAGATGCTCACTGAGTACAATGTCCCACAGGATGTCATGACATTGTACTGTGATAACTTAAGTGCAATCAACATATCTAAAAATCCTATTCAACATAGCAGGACAAAGCATATTGATATCAGACATCATTTCATCAGAGATCTTGTAGAAGAGAAGGTGATTTCATTGGAGCATGTTGCTACAGATCTGCAATTAGCTGATATCTTTACCAAAGCATTGGATGCCACACAATTTGAGAACTTAAGGGGCAAACTTGGAATATGTTTATGTGATATTTAGCAGTTAATGAGATGTGCCAACATGTCATATGACATTGCATGGCATAAGTTCCAAATGGCAAAGCTAGTCTGGACAAGATCCTTGGGAATTCCATTCTTAATCATTTGGACTGTAACGGCTACTTATTTAGTAACTACTTATAAGAAGCTATCAAGATTCTCATCATATCATCACAAGCGAATCACATTAACTCTCAAATCTTCAGAAATCATAAACCCTAAAGCTGTTCATCCTTCTTCCTCTACAATGTCTCAAAACCCTAAAACAGCTGAGGAAATTCTCAACAAGGAAGACGTGGTTCATGCCACTCCAATCTCTGTTGTGCCAATGCCTTCAACACCATTGGACGAGCTCAGGGGAAGCGTCTCTCACACTAAAAAGGCAAGAACACCAAAGAGATGTAAAGATCAAATCAGAAGCAAAGCTAAAGGCATTCCCTCTCCTGCCAACATGTCTACAAGGTACTCCAAATATGTTGATGATTCCATCAAGGAGATTGTTAACCAAGTCTTTTCTGAACAAAGAGTGGTGAAAGGTATCTCTGTTCCTTTGAACACCATTCCTGCACCTCAAGAAGAACCAGCTCAAGCTACAAAGGACACTGCTGCAGAACAAGATGTCCCAACAGATGTTGGAACATCTGAAGACAAGAAAAAGAACTCATCTAATGTTGAACAAACTGAGGATAAAACCTCAAGTGAAAGTGATAAAGAAGTTTCTGTGGAACAGGCTAAAGAATCAAATGAAGATCAAATTTCTGCTGATCAACAAGCTGATGAGGAGTCTGCTCAATCTCCTCCAGTAGTCAATCTGGAGCAGGACTCTGATGCAGAAATCATAGCATTTGTCAAACCCAGCATAGCCAAAAGGCTAAGGTCCAGGAAAGGAAAGATGCAAGATGAACCTGTCATTCCTGAGAATAAGAAGGCTAGTCCAAAGAAAGGCAAGGCTAAAGCCACTTTTGGTCCAGCAAAACCATGGAGCAAGGTTCAAACTCAGAAGAGAAAAGCTGCAACACCATCAGATTCAGATGTTGGATCAGATGTCCCAACATCTCCTCCCAAGAAGAAACCAGCACCAGCTAGAGCTTCAACTGTTGTTCCAGAAGCTCCCTTGGACAATATATCCTTCCATCATGTCTCCAGTGTCAACAGATGGAAATATGTGTACCAAAGAAGGGTTGCTTTGGAAAGAGAACTAAGCAGCAATGCACTTGAGTGCACAGAACTCATTGACCTAATCTCTGCTGCAGGACTATTCAAGACAGTCTCAGAGTTCTCTCCCTGTTATGAACTTCTTGTCAAAGAGTTCATTGTGAATCTTCAGGAGGATTGCTCAAATGGTAAGTCTTCTGAGTTTAGAAAAGTTTTTGTTAGAGGTAAATGTGTACAGTTTTCTCCTCAAATCATCAATGAGTATCTAGAAAGAGAAACAGATGGACCCAATGAGCTAGGGAAAACAGATAATCAAATCTGTAAGGTGATCACTGCAAACCAGGTCAAAGCTTGGCCTGTGAAGGGAAAGCTCTCTGTGAGCATGCTTACTAGAAAGTATGCCATGCTTAACAGGATTGGAACTGCAAACTGGGTGCCTACCAATCACACTTCATCAATCTCAACTGGTCTGGCCAGATTCATCTATGCTGTGGGGACTCAAACCAAGCTGGACTTTGGAGCTTTTATCTTTGATCAAACCATGAAGCATGCCAGCTCCTCTGCAACAAAGCTACCAATAGCTTTTCCTTCATTGCTATGTGGTATAATATTAAGCCAATATCCTGGGATTTTAACTGAGAAGGACACAGTCTGCAAAAGAGAGAGCCCCCTGGCTTTTCACTACAAGTTATTCCTCAGTCACCATGCTGCAGATGTTGAAACACCTGCTGGGACATCTGCTGGTCCCTCCTCTGCTAAGAATCCAATCTCCAAGAAAGAATTAATTGCTGAGCTAAAGTGCACCTGCAAAGAGATTGAAGCTAGAAAGAAGAAGCTGGAGGAAATAATTAAGAGGTTGGAAAGTGAAGAAGATCAGACAGCTGCATCTGATGAAGACAGTGAAGCTGAAAGTGAAGCTGATAAAGATGAAGACACTGAAGTGGAGGAAGCTACTGAGAGTGATGAATCTGAGTGATCTGTGTATGTGAGGCATTTGTAATGACAGCAATTATTTGTAATTCTGGATAATAGTTCTTTGGCCCTTAATTTTGTGTCTACCAAGGGGGAGAACAACAACAAATTTGTACTGCTGTTTAATTTTTGAATGAAATCTGTTTGTTTCTGTCTGAACTGAATCAGTGTGTATTTCTGTTGCAACAAGACTGGACTCATATTTGTTTGAGGGGGAGTAATCTCAAATAAGAATCAACAGAAAAGTAATGATATACTCTGATAAAAAGATCTTCTGCTGCACTCTGAAAACCAGGAAAGATGTTAGCCAAAAATTAGCCAAAGGGGGAGTTTGTAGATGTTTAAGAATTGGCAGAATTTTTGACCAAACAAGAAATGTTAAATTCAGTTCAGAATGTCCTATCAGATGTTGGGACATTATCAAACAGAGTATGTGAATTTATTTCAGGATGTCTCATCAGATGTTGGGACATTGTGTGAATAAATTAAGTTCAGTTTTTCAGGATGTCCCAACAGATGTTGAGACATCTCAGACCTGCTACCAGAATTAATTATTGATTAACAGATCAGAGATATTTAAGGAGAACTATCTGGGATTAATTAATGCTGGATAAAAACAGAACAAGGCGCATCTGTAGGGAGTTTTAAATTGAAGATTCAGATTAAAACAGAAGACCTAATGCACCTAGAATATAGGAGGTAACAAACCCTAAATTCAAGGTGACAGTTGCTGCACATTAGGGCTGGATCATTCTACAGAAAGCCCAAAATTCAGATACCTATTTAATCAACAGAAACTCATAGAATTGAGTACGAATTTCAGAAGACCAAATAGGGTGTCTAGTGTTTTAAATAGCAGGTTGTTTTTATGTACCACTTTATGAGCTTTTAAGCAAAAGTGCATTTGTGACTTGATTGAAACTGTGAAGTAAGATCAAGCTGTTATTGTTTGAAGGATGTCTTCAACTTTTGTAAACTTGTAAACTTGATCACTGGGTGATTGAGGGGGAGTGAGTAGGGTACTCTTATCTAAGTGAGTCTTAGGTAGAAATTGCATTGGGTAAGTATTAAGTGATAGATTAAACAGGGTGGTTTAAGTCTAGAATTAATATTACTAATAGTGGATTTCCTCCTGGCTTGGTAGCCTCCAGATGTAGGTGTGGTTATACACTGAACTGGGTTAACAAACTTATGTGTTGTTTACTTTTCTTGCTGTTTAAGTTTTGGTTAAATTTGTCAAATGTCCTATTAAGTGTTGGGACATCTCTTAGGACATCTCATACCTGATCACAGAATTTCAGTAAAAACAAAGTATCTTTAAATGATTAATCAAACACATATTTAAAGATTAAAAAATGAGGGAATAAGTTAGAATGTGGATGCATATCCACACTCAAGTTACTTACCATTAGCCCCTGAAAAGTTAGCAAAATGAATCATGATTGCACATAAGAAATAATGAGAACTCAAACAAGTTAAGAAACAAAATGAAAGAGATCCTAAGGTATGAGAACCCTCCAAGTCAGAACCAAATCCTATCAAATATCTATAAGTTATAAGGTATCTAAAGAAACTCAAACTAGGTCAAAAAGTAAGCCAAAGAATCAAACAAGTTCACATAATGCACAACTTAGGAAGTATGAATGCATATGACACATAACTTTTGAATGAATCCATGACTAATCAGCAAAGTAATAATGTAATGACCTATAAAAGTTCCTAATGATGATATGAGATTATCATACAAGGCATGAATGAGTTAGTTCATAATAAGGTGAGATGAAGAGAAGAAGACAAGTTCATGTTCACATAAGAAGAAAACAACAAGTTAAAATTGCAAGTCAAAGATGAAAAGTGGATGCAAATGAATGAAATTCAGTAGCATATGACCAATATGATGTTATAATAATGCAAGTATGATCATACCAAATGCATATTCAAAACATGTCCAAACAATTCAAACAAGTAGGCAAAAGGTGTCACATAAGAAACAAATGACAATTACTTGAGATACAAGTCACAAATGAATGATGACTTACATGAATGGATGCATATGAGTGTGGGTCATTAGCATACACAATATGAGATGCTTATGAGATGAATTAATGCTTATGGATGCATATGAGTGTAGGTCATTAGCATACACAAGTGTTAGAGAAGAGATGAAGTGTGAAATTAGGTCAAATGTCAAAGTAGGATGCCCAAACACAAACCAAAGGCAAACACATATAAAAGAGACCTATAAATGTCAAGGGAGGACCTATAATCTTCTAAATATGACCTATAATCTCACCAAGAGATCCTAAAACAATGGCACAAGTGCCTCCTAAGGAACTAGGGTTTGGAAGAAAGAAATATTCACAAAATGTTACTTCAATCACAAGGTATTAAACAAATATCAAACAACTTACAAAAATTATGAAAATAGGTCAAAAAAGACCTTAGTCAGAATCAAACAACCCTCTAAAAGATCAATTTAAAACTCAAAAGAAAACTAGGTTAAATGGTACCTCAAAGCCACACAATATCACACAATGCACATGCTCAAATATGAACCTCAAAATGTATATTAAGTTGATTTTTAAAATGAAATACAAATGTTTTTGGAGGTTTTAATATGTATTTTAATTAATTCAAAAAAGAGTGGATGAAAAATTGTTTAAGCATTAATAAAAATAAAATGAGAAAGTTGAAGTATCAAAGAAGAAATCAAATGAAAAAGAAATAAAAAGAAAATTCAAAATAAAATCCAAAAGTTAATAAAATCAGAAAATAAAAATATAAACATTTTGTAAAATGTCTTTAGATGCAATGTGTTTTTTCATAGGACTTTTAGATGTGAGAAACTATTTTTAATAAAAGAAATTCAAAAATTATTAAAAAAATAAAGAAAATGCAAAAGAAATGAGGGAGGGTGCAACACAAGTAAACTTCCAGTTCAAAACACACGTGGGCTCAAATCTGGGGGGTGAGGAAAGCAAAGAAAAGCCCAATCCAAATGAACGTGCAGTACATAAACATATGATGCGCCCTAGGTCAAAACATTGACTCAATCATATGCGTTGGATGTAGTCAATCAAGGTCCATCAAGAAAGTATGTAAAATTAAAGGATCAGAAGCAATCACATAACAAGCAACCATGTACACTCACACACGCAACAAGTCAATAGTCAAACATATAAAACTCAGAGGCCCGTGCTATGCATATGATTCATTAACGCGCTGGCTTATTCATGAGCATTGGATCAAGTACATCTAACAATTACGACTTAATTTTATCCTAAACCCTAAACGGAACCCTCACCGATCAGAGAAGATTCTGGTTATCTTCTCCGACCATCCTCCGGTCTCTGCAACATTCAAACTCTCCAGAAACTCACTAAAAAGGTATCAAACGAAAGCTGAGCCTAAGTACATTCCGAATCTAACATAAAAAACCACAGGTCATGCACATACAAAGTGAATCGAACAAAAACATTTTTCCCTAAAAAATCTAACTAAGCTTTTAAGAAGTTTATCAACTAAACAGAGGTTCATTAGCTTCTATTAAGCTCAAATCCAGCAAGAAAAAAGCATAAATCCATTGAAATCCGTAGAGAAAAGTTATATGAACAAGAACCTGATCTTAAAGAGTTTGTGTTGTAAGAAGTCCAGAGGTGAGATCTTGAACTTCTAAGCTCCACCAAGCTGAATAAAGGCTATGTCAATACTTGTTGTGGATGAGAAATCCAAAATGCAAAGGCTGAGCTTGATGATGGAGTAAGATCAATTCAATCTTCTTCAATGGATTGATGAAGATGCAAGGTGAAATGATGAAGAAGTGAACTCGAGAAAGAGAATTTCAGAGAGAATGGATTGAAATTCATATCTGAAAATTGTGTGAAGTGAAACTTGGAGGGAAATTCTGTTAGAGATTGGCTTTTATATGGATGGTTAGGATCTAACTACCATGGTTGACAATTACAACCATGGTTAGTGGTGGCTAGATCAAAATGTGGTGTGGGAGCTAAATGAAGACGTGTGTAGAAGCTTCTCAATTCGCATGGCATGGTATTGTAGTTATTGTGTGATGATAAATGTTGATGTATGATACTGATGGATGTATGCAACTTATGTCACAAGTTTCTTATATTTTTTGAATTCTTTCCCATTATGGTGCATGGCATCATATGTGTACATGCATGTGTAATAAGTTTGCTTGGCTTAACATGGAAATGCATTTGAAGTGGGAGGAGTGTTTGATATATGTGTGACTGAATAAAACAAGAACAAGTCATGAATCAATTTTCCTTGGCAGCCAAGAAACATAGTGAAAACAATGATGTTTGATGAAGAAAATCTTCATGCACAAGGTATGAAATGAGATGAATTTGAAGTCAATGGAAAGATGAGACATCATATAACATGTTTAGTGTTCATTCCAAGTGAAAATGAAGCCTTTAAATCACTCAAAAATGCCATTGGAATCACTTGGTCATAACTGAATTTAAGGGTCAGGCTAAATAGGGTGTGAAGGGTGCATGAGCCTATGAATATTCAATTTCATGACGTCCTCTTTGAAGCCTCATAACTTCCAAACCATTGATCAGATGAAAACATTCCAAATATCAAAGTTGTAGAGGAGATCAAGATGAAAACAATTTGATGTTCAACTTTTTTTAATTTGAAGCTTTCTTGATGGATAAAAATAGCTTGACATTTATCCCACCACATGTTTGATGAAATGCAGGGTATCTGGCTCGCCTATGACTTGGTTTCCCAACAATTTTGCCCAAGTTTTGTCAAACTTTGATTGATCATATCTCCCATAATTTTGATCCAATGGAGATGTTCTTGCTATGGATTTGAAGCTTAGGGTGTGATATTCAATTTTATCAACTTAGTACTGAAGTTTGAAGCCTTTATCTTGAAGAAATAATGCTTGGAAGTGAAGTGCAAAATGACCAAAAATTGTCTTATTTAGAAACCCTAAGTTTCAATTTTGGGGAGTTTTGTGATTTCTTGATTTTTCCATGAATCTCTTGACTTTTCTTGATCAAATCTCCACCATTGATCATATTTGGCTTGTGGAACATGATTTTGACCCTAAAAAGTCAGGAGTTGCCTTTTTCCTATACATAGTTGACTTTTCCCCAATTTCTTAATTTTCAAGTAACTGACCAATTGGAAACCTTATGAAATGATCCAATGGGTAATATCCCACCCTTAGATACTTGATATCATATATAAACCCTTGATATCAAATTTGAACCAAAATTTCATCAGTAGACCCTTTGAATCCAAAACCCTAATTTTGGACTGTTTTGCTAAGGAGGTGATGCACTGCTTCAAATTCTTGACCAATCCTCATCTTCCAATGGCTTGAGGGATCAAATGAAGTGATATGAGATATGATAGACACTTAAGGCTTGTTGGTAGACCTCTGGCTCTTGCTCTTTGGCTTTGAATGATCACAACTTTGAAAATCAACTGATCACATGCTTTATGCTCCAACCAATGATGTATGCTTCATTGTTTTTATGATTTGAATGCAATGTAATGTATGGAAATGTATGCTAGATGATATACAAATGATATGGAAATGAGAGGGAAAATTTTGGGGTATAACAGTCCCGTAAGTGAATTACATTACATTGTCAAACCATGGCCTTTTAGAGACTGGGCTTTGGATTTGGTTGGAGAAATTCGACCAACATCTTCAAAAAATCAAAAATAAATTTTGGTAGGTGTTGACTATTTAACTAAATGGGTCTAAGCAATACCTTTACCAAATGTTGACCAAGAGGATGTAATTGAATTTATTCAAAACATATCATTTATAGGTTTGGAATCCCAGAAACTATTACAACAGATCAGGGGTCAGTCTTCACTGGTCGAAAGATGCAAGAGTTTGCTAAAGAAATGGGTTTCAAACTTTTAAACTCTACACCTTATTATGATCAGGCTAATGACCAAGTTGAAGCTGCAAATAAAGTGGTGATTGGGTTGATAAAAAAGCATATAGGGAAAAAGCAAAATAATTGGCATAAGACATATGACCAAATTCTTTGGGCATGTCGAACATCCCCTAAAGAGGCAACCAACACTACCCCATTTCGACTCACATTTGATCATGATGCAGTTCTTCCTGTGGAAATTTATCTTAAGTCTACAAGGGTTCAAAGGCATCATGAGATTCCATCTGAAACCTATTGGAACATGATGTTGGATGAGTTGGTAGACTTAGATGAAGAAAGGCTCCATGCTCTAGAATTGCTAAAAAGGAAAAAGAAAAGAGTTGAGAAATATCATAATAAAAAGGTTAAGATCAAAATCTTTTTGACTGGGGAGTTAGTATGGAAATTTATCCTACCTATGGATCGAAAGACTAGATCTTTAGGGAAATGGTCTCCAAAATGGGAAGGTCCTTTTGAGATTATTAACACCTTTAGCAACAATGCATATGAAAATCAAGAAATTGATAATGATCAACGAATCTTAAGAGTAAATGGAAAGTATTTGAACAAATATAGACCCATCTTGCAGGAGATTCAAATTAAAGCATGACTTTATTATTGAAGAAAGCCAAAATAGGTCAGAGGGCCAAAATGGCATACACAAGCTTCAAAAATAAAGTTACATAGAATACATATGGATGATAAGTTATTCATATTTATTCCAATGTCTTGAACGAAGATAACTCATCCAGTCTTCATCAGGTTCATCATCTGATTCTTATTTTTTTACACGACTCTTAGAGGTTCCCACCTTATTACCAGGTTTCTTATTGGTTTTCATAGACTCCATGGATGTGTTCGTCCTAGTGGATGACACAATAGAGGCATTAACACTTGCCTCACTTGGTTCCTTTTTTATAACCTTCTTAGTGGTAGAGTTCTTGGTGGAAATACTAATGATTAAATTTTTAGATGGATGAATGAAAACTAGTTAAAAGGTTTTATAGGTAAGAAATTTCATGGTCATAAAGACTAGTCAAAGGAAATATTGAAAATGCATGTAGTTTTCCTATATACATGTTCCAAGACCCTAGTAGTGGTATTTTCCATAACATGGAGACTTGTGTCATTGGAGCATGCTGATATTAAAACAAAATGTGTTTCACAATGTAAGGCTTGGTTGAATGATGAAGAAACCTCTATAGTTCAAAGACAACGTCGTTGATACAGCCGTCAAAGTTATTAGCCACAAGTTAGGCTTCGAGAGGAATATTAGAGCCTTGCAAAATATAAAAGTGTAGATCGAAGAAAAAACAATAATGTAAAAGCAAGAAAAAAAGCTGCAAAGAGCACCAATATTGTCAATATTACATAAGGACCACAAAAGGGCCATGAAATATTGTAAGAAATAAAACACAAGCAACTAGAAAGGAGGGTTCGCCTTCAGAGTGAGGAAAGTGGCCTTCTGAGTCTGGATACATCTTTCGATCAACCTTTTTTCTATCCTGACCATTGAAAGCTCTTTCTCTAAGCGTCGAGCGTCATCAACATGCCCCATGGTTCGTCCCATTTCTAGGTCCAACATAGTATCAATCTACCCCTTCATATCATTGATTCTCTTCTCAGCATTATAAATCTTGGTTTGTAGCTCTTCAATTTGTTGTTTCCAAATATTAATGTCTTTTCTAAGAGAGGTCGTCTCTATGCGCCCATCAACCTTAGCCTTAGCCTTCTCCATCTGCTCCACAATAACCCCAGATTCAGCAACCTTCACCCAAGCTGAAGCCTTAAGTCCACATGTTTTCTAAATGGTCTTTTGAATTTTGGGAAGCTTTTTAAGGTCATTAGTCAACTGGTTCACCACTGAGGGTAGCTCCAAGAGGAAGTTAGATATTTCTAGTGCAAGGGTCGAAAGGTCGAACTTCTCAAGGGTAATCTTCAGGTAAAGGTGAGCAGTTGGATATGAATCCAGAATTTTGAGGATGCCACCTTTAAAGAATTTCTTCTTGATGGTTTGGAGGATGGGGATAGTAAAATGATCTAAATCTAGAGCCTCAAAAGTATTCGAAGCACTAACCTCTTGTCCTAAATAGCTTCATCTTTTCTCCAACACCAGTCTAATGTATTCCCTAGGGTTCGAGGCTCTAAGTTCATTCAGTTTAGCCTCAGTCATTGTTGCTGCAGAAGTTGGAATTATATCAGTTTTGGGGGGAGTGGGATCCTTAGCATGTTCAACGTCAACATTCTTATGAGGACTTTGTTTGTCCTCTTCAGCTTCACTTTCATCATCCTCTTCCTCTTCATCTTCAGCATCACCCCCTTGATCACCTGCAAGTTCAGACTAAAGCTGAGGGCCATCTGTATCATCCATGAAATCTACCAGAGGTTGATTGAAAAGATAAGTGCGAGGGAAGTGTTCCTCCCCATCCAAAGCTAGTTCTTGTTCCATGGGAATATACTCTTTAACCATGGAGTCGTATTTATTTTGGTGAGTGTCATCCTCATTATCAGACCCGGATGTGTGGGACTATTCAATGGTAGTCTTAGCGGGAGAACCTTGATTCACCACTTGAGGAGAAGGAACTGTAACAATATCATGTTAGTTAATATCACTCAAAGAGTTTCTCCCAGAACTAGGATCATATGTAGGGTGATAAGTAGGCTCACCTCTGCTATTTAGAAGAACAATTTGAGTAATAGTTGTTGTTTGTGGTGGAACGGAGCCACCAAAATTGGCCTGAAAACAACATATCAATTGATTATGCCTATAATAAATCAGCCAAGGAGTTCAAGTAGAAGATAATTCAAGAATGAACTTACCTGAGTGTCATCAGCATCAGGATTTGAGTTATTGCTTTCATTTAGGCCAGCAGTCGCCTTCGACGTGGCCCCAGGAGTCTGTTTTTTGACACCAATAGGAAAGGGTGTCTTTTCTAAAATTTTGGCCACCTTCGAGGAAGATTGGCCAGCAGTATCAGAAGCTTTCACGAGCTTCCTTTTATTTTTGATAAGTTTATCCTTTTCATGGGGAGACAGGTCCCCGCCTTCATCCACATGGATGGATAGTTGAGCACCTTGCCTTATTTTTCTGGTTGGAGTTGGAGGGGCATTTCGAGCAGTCCGAGGAGCCTTAGGAATAACCTTCATAGTGGTACTCTTCGACGAGCCAGACTTCTTTGGAACTACTGAAATTCAAGCACAAGTATAGATTACTAAATCGAGGGCCCCAAACTTTCATATATTTTGTATTCGATGTGAACATCTTCGATTCCTATATGAAGGTGTCCTTTGAAACTGTCCAGCCTCTGTTTAGTCGCAACAACTCTTTGAGCTTTGGGCTGAGACTGTTGTCGAAGGATTTTGATGGAATCCCCACAGACAAACCAATCTGGAAATGGAGGGGCAAGAGCCACTTCAGACTCAGTAGTAGGCAGTCGAGGAACCTCTGGAGGAAAGAGTATGAAAGCTAGTTCATAACGTCTCTCAGGAGAAATGTTGGAAGGGAGTTTTAATTTCTCCATCTTTTGTAAGAAACATCCTTCAAAGTGACAGAGGACTCACTAACGGTTTGACTAAGATCGTCTGGTCGATAGACAATTTTAAAGTACTTTTGGAAGGCTTGAATCTCTTTGACATGAGTAGATTTACCTTTCTTGATCTTTTCCTGCACATTAGAAAAAGATTGGTTAAGTAACTTGGAAAAGGAAGAAGCATCAAGGAGTTGCTCTTGGTAGTAATTCAACCACCATTTATAGAATTCTTGAGTGCAAAGAAAGTTAGGTTCGAATTGGACCAAGGAAAGCTGAGCTCGATTAGAAAGACGAGCAAGTCAAAGAGAAATGCTATTTTCATCTAAGTTAGCATAAAAAATGTTGATATGTCATTTCTTGTCATATAGACACTTGGGATAACTTAGAGCTAGTCCAAATTGTCGAGAGACTAGATTTGGCTGATATGCAATCAAAGTCGCTATGCCTTTTGATGATTCATCTTGTGGACTGGTAACCTAGGAACCAAAAAGGCTTCCCAAATTATTTTTTATTCTTCTTGTTGTCTTTTGGATGTAGAGGGAAATGATCTAGTGAACCATTATAGTCCATATATTCTCCTAACAAAAGGAGCCATGGTTGGACTGAAATCATATCTCTTGGAAAACATCATAATTTACCCAGAGAAAGACTCTTGAAAGGTTTTTCCCTCATCAGTGGGGGTTAGATTTACTAGGCGAGTCCCTTCGACTCTCCTTTCTTTGATTTCCTTAGAGCTTTCATCAAAGACTCCTTTTGTAGGTAATCTCGTTTTGAAAGTAGCATTAAGCCACACTTGAAGTAGCCATATGAGACCACCTAGTTGAAATGTTCCAGTCGGACTTGCATTCTTAAGGCCAACAACGCCTTCACTCAGTGATTCATAAAGAGATTCCAGGATTAACTCACTAAGGTATACTCTTGCATTGTTATGCAGTTGGTTAGCCAAAGAAAAATATTTCTTGGCCACTTGCAGTGATTTCGAGCAAAAGACGTATCTACAGAGCCACATAGTTAAAAATGCAATGTGCTCTTTGTCAGAAACGATGTCAGTTGAAGTATCGAAGTGGTACTTCATGAAGCTATTGGAAGTAGGTTTACATGAAGCAAATCCTATGGTGTCTTCATTTTGAACCTCTGGATAATAGGTATGACTAGTGGGTTTAAGCACTATGATAGCGGCTATGTCGAAGAGTGTGGGGGTCACCATCTCATAAGGTAAGTGGAAGGCGTAGTGGGTGCTATCCCAGAAATACAGAGAAGTCATCAACATGTTTGAGCAATAGGGTAATCCAGTCTCCGACAACATCAAAAGGTCATAGATTTATAGGAATTTCCAAGCATATGCCTTTACCTTTTCCATCTTCCCTAGCCAAAGTTCAAAACCTTGAAAAGAAGGGACCTCTCTCACCAATCGAAATTTTCCCTTCATAAATGACAAATTTAGGGAAAATTGGTCAACAGAGGCTTCACCTTCATTAGCTTTGTTCCTTTTCCCTAATGGCTTGGCCCTATGGTAGGATGGGAATAACTCACTCAACTTGGAGTCATCAGTAGGGACATTGGATAAGGGTCCAGAAATAACAATTTGTTTATCAGAAATGATGAGAGGAATTATTACATGTGACTCATAGATATGTCTCTTCTCCACTTGAAGAAGTTCTGACGGGAACTATTGGTTTTTCACTAACTTAGGCCCAAGAATCTGGGTAAATGGAGGAAGTGGAGCATTGCTTGGGAAATCTTTGTTCATTTGAGTCTTCTTGCTTTGGGAAACTTCTTGAGTTGAAGCCATTTAAGAAAGTTTGGAAGATAAATAAAGTTTTGGGTTTTTGAGATTTGAGAGAAGAAAATAAAGCTGCAAGAGTTCTGAAGGCGTAAAAAGAGTTGAAGTGTGGAAAATGAGATATTTATAGGCTTTCGGAAGACTAATGAGTTTTCAAATCACCATTAAGACAAATCTTGTTAGTTGGATGTGTGTCCTCCTGAGGTGTTGCTTTGGGCGGTGGAAGTTATGATTTGACTGCAAAGGTACGGTTTCAAGAAAAAGGAAATGATGGCTAGTGATAGAGTAGCTTCTGAAGAGACGTTTTGTAAAAGCCATTAGGATGTGATGTCATAATCAAGGTTGGTAGAAACTGAATAATTTCTTGATCGTGAGTTGGTCAGTTATGACCATACTTTTGTGTCGTCGAAAGATGGGTGTCGAAAGCTATGATAAAAAAATGACCTTTCTATCAGCTAGGTCGAAAGGACATTTTCAGTGGGCAATTTGTTAGCTCCTAATTTTGACACCTAGTTGACTTCAGAAAACATTGACTTTAGCATCATGTCTTTTGGGAGAAATTAAAGAGCTTCGACCAAAGCAAGTTGAAGAAGCCTGAGTTGAAGATGCAGAGAGTGCAAGGATTTTGGACTTAGAATATTTTATAAGTATAGCGCCCGTGGGAGTGGTCGACGCGCAGAAGTTGAGATCAATATTGGAGGGAAATTTATGTTTCTTTCAATTTGAAAAAGGGACAAGTGGCACATATTGGAAGTTCAAGAACATCAAAGTGTCAAGTGACATATTTTTAGTTGTAAACTGCCAATAATAATTACCTTCGATTAGTATAAATAAAATAGTTCTAGTGTTAGAATGTGTGTGAATCATATTGTACAAGTTACTCCTTAAACACTCAAAATACTTGTGTGTAGAGAAACGAGTGAATGCGAGAATGTACGTGATGAGATCACCACCCTATTTCTTATCAATGCAATTTATATTCAAGCTTTCACTTTAAACTCATTTATCTTGCATTTCTTTACTCTCAAGTAAGTTTATTATTCAGTCTTTTATTGTCTTTTTTACTTGTTTTCTTTACACTTCTTACAATTTACACTTTTATTGCACTTTGCTTTCGACTTTAAATTGTTTGAGTCTTGTTTGTTTTATTTTCTCTTTTTACCAAAACACTTCATAAAATATGTCGAAGAGTTTATGACATTATTCTTGAAAGACCAATTAAAACCTATTATAGCACATGTCTTAGGATCAATCTGATCGATCTTGTGAGTAATTGAGAGCATATTGTTGTTTTTAGATAACCAACAATTGTTTATAATTTTCAGGGTAAACAATTAGAGTGTATATATATATATATATATATATATATATATATATATATATATATATATATATATATATATATATATATATATATATATATATATTGAGAAATGATAATCGAGAGGAAGAGATAACAACCGTTTGATTTAAAGAAAACCATTAAGATTTAATATCTTATTACATGATCATTTATTTTTTCAACTGTTTTCAATTGAGAAAATAAAGAATCATGTAATTAAATATTAAATTATCTTATTATATCTTATTATATATAAAATAAATTATTTACCATTTTTAATAGTAATATATTTTATAATATTAATAAAATTTGATCGAAAGATAAATAAGCTTGACGAAGAATTGTTCAATACCATGATTAATAGATCATAAACATTTTATCGTAACAATGAATATATTATATCTTTTTCTTTAACTTCCATTCACACAACACAAGGAGGTTATGGTTTAGAAGTTTCATTTCTACCTAAAAGACGTGTCTTTCTATTGACCAAAAGTACTCAAAGTTTTAACACAATCCTTTTTAAATTAAAGGACACTCTTTTCATTTTTTAATAAATTTAATAATTCTTTGACTTACTAAATCTCGTGATCTCATGGCTGCTATCATCTATTGTGCACTTGCCATTTTTGTCTTTGAAACGTTTGAAATATGGTAATTTAACGTCAGAGATAATAAAATAAAATAAATATTTATCTTGTTATATAATATGACAATATGGTTTACGAAAATATATATGTATTGTAGTAAGAATAAGAGTAATTATCTCACTTATTTAAAAAAAAAAAGAACTTTTCATAAATAATACAATATGATTTTACTTTATATTCCTCAAGAAAGTACTCCACCATATATTTATAAGTATTAGAGTTAAATATGTATAAGATCTCTATAAATATTCCACCATTCAAGTTTAGTCTCTCTAAATATTTTCCTTCAAACTTTGGTCCCCCAAAATTTCCCGTCTCTAACTTTGCTCACTCCCGTTAGTTTTCACTAACGGAGGATGACATGACGCGTCAGTTGTGTAATATATGATTGCCAAATGTGTATTACACGAAATCCACGTCAGAATTGATTTAATAATGGTATATGGAATCCCTAATTTTGCTTCTTCATAAGACTCGTTTTGTCCTAAGCATTTATCGTATTCATCCTTAGCCCCTTCATCTACCTTCTTTCTTCAACCTTCTTCTTCCATCACCGTTCTTCAAGTTTTTCGTTTAGTCACCCTATTTAGCTTCGTCATGTCTACATCAACTAGGTCAAGCAAGAAAATCTCACAGCGTGAAGTTAAAAAATGTTGCTGCAATCGTGCGATGATGTCATACATGTGCTAGAAGGGGACGAATCAAGGGAGGTTGTTTTGGAGATGTTCAATCTGGAAAAATCAGGGTACATGTATGAAATTCTGGTATGACAGACTCAGATGTCGAGACATCTGATCTGTTACTGAAAACATGGCAAGGTACACATATAATAATAGTATTGTATTCTGTTATAACAGATTCTAAATAACCTTCAAGATGTTTAGATATCTGATCTGACATCCAACAAAACATAGCATAATACAATACAAAAAAGCATAAATAACACAATCAAATTGTTAACCCAGTTTGATGCAAACTCATCTACTAATAGGGGTTACCAAGCCAGGAAGGAAATCCACTATGTAGTATCAATTCAAGGACCCACAACAAACCACTCAGTTTACTATCCTCTCACTTAATCACTACCAATGCAACTGTAATACCCCGTAAATTATTTTAATGCTCTGAATAATATTAATTGATATCAATAGGGTTCCAGGTTGCTCTGATATGTTTTAACAAAAATAATTAGAGAAATAAGTGAATTAATTTATATTAACTAATATTATCTGACTCAGAGGTTTTATTAAATTGTTGGCTAAGAGACATTTTTGGATACTCTCTATTTGGATCCGTTGTGGGAAAAAATATGTTTTCCCGTATAAACCTAAGTTTGTTTTCCTTATGTTTCATATCATAGAAACATAGTTAGAGAAAAGGGAAAAGGAAGAGAAAGAAGAGAAAAGGGAGAAAGAGGAAAAGCTTGGTGAAGAAGAAGAAGAAGAAAAAGAAAAAGTTCTTGGTCTTGAAGCTCCATCACCCATTCATCTCTCAATCTTCTCAATCATCTTTGGTAGATGTGGGTTCTAGTGAGATACTTTTATTTCTAGAGTTTGTAGATTTTCTTGAGGTTAGGTCACAAATACTAGAAATCTTAGAATCGAGAGTTTGAACGGTTAAATATCGACTAAAATGCATGAGTATGTTTGCAATATGTGTAGAAATATCTTATGATAATTGTTTTGGTGACTTGTATTGTTTGGATGAAGTTTCGAGAAGTTTAGCATTTGAAAATACCGGTTTTTCAGCTACTCACTGTCGGTTAACCGGTTAACCCTATGCGTTAACCGGTTAACGAAGTTGTATTATGCTACTGTGTTTTTAAATATGATGTGGTTAACCGGTTAACCCATGCGTTAACCGATTAACACTGTAAGTATTGGGAAAATATTAATTTGGTTCTATCTTCAAAAAATTAATAACTTCTTCATCCTTTATCCGATTTATCCGATCTTTATATCGATTTGAAGATAAAAACGCGTTCTATCTAATGATGTCGAGAAATAGTATTTTTAGCCGACTTTTACCCGACTTTTCTAATTAATCGTAATTATGTTAGTTAGGAAAAAGGTGAGCTATTGGGAATAAAATGGTATAACTTGTGAGATGTTTAGGACTACCCTAGGTTGATGTAAACCGTTGGAGTGTAACACACGGTGTCCTCCATAAAGTCTTGAGTAAGTCTTGAGGTGGGTATTACACTGAGTCCCACGAGAAGCATCCATAAAGGCTTGAGGTACCGTTGGTTAGGCGGGTAATGACTTGAGGTGGGTATTACATTGAGTCCCACGGGAAGTCTTGCCCCAGTTTAGGCTTGAGGTGAGTATTACACTGAGTCCCACGGGAAGCATGATTTAGGCTTGAGGTGGGTATTACACTAAGTTCCATGGGAATCATGATTTAGGCTTGAGGTGGGTATTACACTGAGTCCCACGGGAAGCATGTTAGTGGCTTGAGATGGATATTACACTGAGTCCCGTGGGAAGCCTTGCCGAGTAACACTTGAGGTGGGTTTTACATTGAGTCCCATGTGAAGTGTCGAGAGCATTGTATGGATGTTTCCATCCTGTTTTAGTTACTTATAGAGAAGTAACTAGAGATCTTGCGGATTGTTTAGATTCGAACCCTTAGAGCCGAGAACTCTAAGATAGTGAACTCACTGAGATGTTATTATCTTACCCCATGTTGTTGTTATATTTTACAGGTACTTCAGGTTCCGCGAAGGGTAAGGATAAAGCAGTTTGATTATCCTTACTTATCGATGGCTTTTCTTCCGCTGTGGATATTTTGAGATCTCCGGATCTAGTTCTTAGTTTCCTTTTGCTTAGACATCTTGTATTATTGTTAGCATTTTGTTGTAGTAACTTATGTATTTAGTTTCCTAAAATTTTACAATATGTTATACTAAGAACTTATTTGTATTTCAGTACCAAACTTGAACTTATATATGAAAAATATGCTTTGATGTATGTATTTTATATATGGGCTTTATAATTGGTATCAGAGCAGGTTGTATCCTCGACCTAGCCTTGGAATATTATAAGTGTTTCTTTCCGTTTATATATGTAACCTCACTATAGAACTAAATTTTATGTTTATGGTATTGAGCCTGATAAACTTAATCATGTTTAGATGACATTTAGGGATATGGCTAGTGGACATAGAAATAGTGGTCGGTGTAATGCAGATCCTCCTGTTGGTTATCAGACGGGTGGCGATGGGATTGCTCTGTTGTATCAGTTCATGCAATAGATGCAGCAACAACAAGACCAATTTATGCAGGAGATGGTTCACCAAATGAATA
This sequence comes from Lathyrus aphaca, assembly GCA_963966055.1. Classification (NCBI taxonomy): domain Eukaryota; kingdom Viridiplantae; phylum Streptophyta; class Magnoliopsida; order Fabales; family Fabaceae; genus Lathyrus; species Lathyrus aphaca. Next base: position 75,224,590 of record OZ014523.1, read on the forward strand.
GGGGGGTCTTCATCCTCAGGTGGTTGTTCCTGAAACTGGAGTTGGAACTTTCCGTGACTTTTTCCGTATAAATCCTCAAGAATTTCATGGTGGATTGGATCCGGTGAAAACTCATGAATGGATAACTGGTATGGAGAAAATCTTTCAGATTGTATTGTGCAGTGAAGAGGACAAGGTGACTTTTGCCTCACACTTGTTGAAAGGTCCTGCTGATAGATGGTGGGAGAGTGCTACCACTTTCATGACTGTACAAGAGGTTCCAAAAGTGTGGGAACGGTATAAGGCAACTTTTATGGAGAAATATTTTCCAAGTTCTTTGAGGATCTAGAAAGAGTTTGAATTTCAACAGCTTAGGCAGGGAAACATGATTGTGGCCAGTTATGCAAAAAAGTTTGAAGACATGACGACTTATTCTAGGCAAGTTATGTATGCTCCAGATGAGAAGTGGAAGATTGATCAGTTTTTATTTGGATTGAGGGTTGAGATTTCTCATAGTTTCTCTCAGAGGGAGTTCACTACTTATTATGAATCGTTTAGACAATGTTATGTTGTTGAGCATAGTTTGAAGAAAGTGCAGACTAAAGCAAATGCTGGAAGAGTTGTTCAAAGTGATTGTGGAAGGGGAAATCAACCTTTTAGGCCAAGGCCACAACCCTTCAAAGGGAAGAAAGTGGTGAATCCTATACCTAATGCTCCTCCTTCATGTCGCAGGTGCCATAAGAATAATTATGGAAGGTGTGGTCCGGGCGGTGTGATATGTTTGCTTTGCCAGAAAGAAGGACATGTTGCTAGAGATTGTCCACAGAAAAGAGACTAGGTTTAAGGAAGGGTTTATACCATGAATGCGAGGAAGACTAAAGCTGACAACTCTCTTATTACGGGTACATGTCTTGTTAATGAACATCCTTGTCTTGTTTTATTTGATTATGGAGCAACATATTATTTTTTGTATACTCGTTATGTGAAGCGACTTAGGTTACGAGTTATTCCTTTGTCTCCTCCTATGGTGGTTACTATCGCTATGGATGAAATTGTTGAGACACCTCTTATGTGTGAAAATTGTACTTTGTTTGTGGATGGTAGAGTTTTCCAGATTGATCTTATTTACCTACCCCTTAAGAAGGTCGATGTTATTTTGGGAATGGATTGGCTATCTGCTAATTCTGTGTTTATTGGGTGCAAAGAGAAATTGATCATCATTCCATTCGTAGAAGCTCCTTCAAAAGATGTGTTGACAACAATCTTATAAGGTTCAGTTGGAATGGTAAACTTTTTGTTTGAAAAAGAGAAATTTGTTTTATTGGTCCTTACTAAAGAGGAGAGTACTGATCATATAGTTATGAATATCCCAATAGTCTGTGAATTTCCTGAAGTCTTTCCCGAGGATGTCACTTCCTTACCTCCGGTGAGGGAAGTTGAATTCTCAGCTGACCTGATACCGGGGACAACTCCTATATCTGTTTCCCCTTATCGGATGACACCACTTGAATTAAGAGAATTGGAGGATCAATTAGAGGATTTGATGTCGAAACATTTTGTTAGACTGAGTGTTTCACAGTGGGGAGCTCCTGTATTGCTGGTAAAGAAGAAGGACGGTGGTATGCGGTTGTGTATTGATTACCGTAAGTTGAACAAGGTTACTATCAAGAACAAGTATCCATTACCGAGGATAGACGACCTTTTGGATAAATTGAAAGGAGCCTGTGTGTTCTCGAAGATTGATATGAGGTCGGGCTATCATCAAATTCGTGTAAAGAGTTCCAATGTATCGAAGACTGCGTTCAGAACCCGTTATGGTCATTATGAATTTCTAGTGATGCCTTTCGGTGTGACTAATGCTCCAACTATTTTTATGGATCACATGAACCAGATATTTCAAGCTTATTTGGATCAGTTTGTTGTAATCTTTATTGATGATATTCTCATTTATTCTCGTACTTCGCAAGAGCACGAGAGCATATGAGAATTGTTCTATCGATATTGCAAGAGAAGCAACTTTTTGCGAAGTTTAGCAAGTGTGAGTTTTGGATGTCAGAAGTCAAATTTCTTGGACATGTTATATCTCAAGGAGGTGTAGCAGTGGATTTGTCAAAGATTGAAGCCGTGATTAATCGGGAGAGACTGAGGAATGCTTCGAAAGTTAGAAGTTTCTTAGGTTTGGCAGGTTACTACAGAAGGTTCATTAAATGCTTTTCTCAGTTGGCGTTACCAGTGACTAAGCTTACTAGAAAGGATTTCGCTTACGAATGGGATTCTGGTTGTGAACAAAGTTTCATGTGCCTAAAGGAAAGATTGACAACTGCTCTGGTATTGATCATTCCTGATCCTAACAAATCTTACGAAGTGTTTTGCGATGCTTCTACGATGGGATTAAGAGATGTTCTTATGCAGGGAGGTCAAGTTATATCTTATGCTTCTCAATAGTTGAAAATTCATGAGAAGAATTATCCAACTCATGATTTGGAATTAACGGCCGTGGTGTTTACTTTAAAGGTGTGGCAACATTATTTGTATGGTGTACACTTTGAAATGTTCAGTGACCATAAAAGCTTGAAGTATCTTTTTAACTAGAAAGAATTAAATATGAGATAAAGAAGGTGGATGGAGTACTTGAAGGATTATGACTTAGAGTTGAAGTATCATCTGAGAAAAGCGAATAAAGTGGCAGATGCTTTAAGCCAGAAAGTGATTCATGGTGCCGAGTTGATGGTGTTGGAATATGCAGTATTAGAGAAGTTTCGAGATCTTAATCTTCAATTTGTATGGACTCTGAATGGTGTTATTATGGGAAATTTGAATATCCATTCTACCTTAAGAAGCAAAATTCAACAAGTACAAGTTCTAGACGAGAAGTTACAAGGATGTTACTCCAACCGGGTTTTGTAAGAGTGTTGGGTGGGATTATCCTATTTAACCAAAGGATTTGTATTCCGGATAATGATGTGTTAAAGAGAAAGATTTTGGAGGAGGCGCATAAATGTAATTTTACGATACATCCGGGTTCTTCGAAGATGTATCAAGACTTAAAGAAAGAGTATTGGTGGCCCGGTATGAAAAAGGATATTGCAGTGTTTGTGTTGGAATGTGCGGTATGCCAACAAGTGAAGATCGAACACCAAAGACCAGGTGGTTTGTTACAACCTTTGGATATTTCAATTTGGAAGTGGGATAGTATTTCTATGGACTTTGCAATGGGTTTACCTAGTACTAAAGGTGGTTATGATTCTATTTGGGTGATTGTAGACCGACTAACGAATTCTACACATTTCTTAGTCGTTAAGACTACATACAAGGCAAGTCATCTTGCGAGGTTATTTATTGCTGAAATTGTAAGGTTGCATGGTGTTCTGTCTAGCATTGTGTCTGATAGAGATCCAAAGTTTACTTCAAGGTTTTGGAAAGTGTTTCAACAAGCTATGGGTACGAACTTACGTTTGAGCGCTTCTAATCATCCTCAAACGGATGGTCAGACTGAGCGAACAATTCAAACAATGGAAGATATGTTAAGAGCTTGTGTGTTGGAAAGTAAAGGAAATTGGAAGGAAATTTTACCTTTGATCAAATTCTCTTACAATAATAGTTACCATGTGAGCATTGGTATGGCTCCATATGAGGCTTTGAATGGAAGAAAGTGTACTACGCCTTTGTGTTGGTCGGAAGTGGGTGAAGATAGAATTTTGGGACCCGAAGTTATTCAAGAGACTATAGAAAAGATTCGAATGATTCAAGAGAAAATTAAGCAAGCCCAGGATCGCTAGAAGAGTTATGTTGACAATCGAAGGTGACCTTTGGAATTTGAGGAAGGTGATCGTGTTTATTTGAAAGTTACTTCGAGGTTGAGATTAAAAGGACCGTTCAAGTTGTAACACCCTTCTACCCAAAACATAATATTTAAATAATATCAGAGTAATCATCTAAAAGGGTATCACATTTTCATCATAAATAAACACAAACAGTGTCCTGTCCCGTAACACGGGTTAATCAACATCAAAATACCATAAATCATTTCACAGCGGAATTTAACTTCATAATTCAAAACTTCATAAAAATCATTTTCACCATCCTGAATTTAACATCATAAAATGGAAAACATTATCCAGATAACAACATACTGAAAACAGTTTAACAAAAGAAACCCATCCCAGTGTTACATGACACAGAGCAGGACACATAACCAGAACCACTCCTAAGGAACACTAAAGCATGCTCCGAGACTCATGAATTACTCCTATTGCACTGCAGGACTATTCTTCGACATCTGCAAGTTACCCACGAAAGAGGCAACATTTCCAAGCAGGCAGGGTGAGTAATCATAATATATCATAAACTTACAAGAATATAGAATCATAAATAAATTAGTACACATATCATGACATCGTCAACTACAAAATTCAGCATCAACCACAACACTATCATGAAATCAATCAACACCAACACAGTCATGAAATTCATCCAGAATATGCAATTCTAACATCCTGATATGCAATATGCATGTGGTACCATTTTCATCGTGAGATGGATACATGACCATCAACCCCCCACAAAGGAGCACATCGTAATTCATCGAGACACTTCAATCCACACAATGGGATTGAAGCAAATAAATAGGCCGAAGCCCCATCGTGAATGTTATGAAATGCAATGATGCGCTACATCGAAAAATTCATCAAAACAATTCGCATCATTCATTTCAATCAGCGAAACAACCATCAAATATTCATATATATCATCAAGACATTACACCATGAACACTGGTTTTCTAACCACTCTGACACATCAAGAATTAACCCGTACCCGATAATTTATAAGGTAATTATAAGGTTATTTCACAAATTCATTTATCAAAAACTATTTCATTTCTCTCATTTCTATTTATCAAAATAAAGTCCAGTTTGTGCTCTTTCCGACGCTTCAAACGGAATGCGAATCGGACTTACGGTTTAAAAGATATGAATTTTCATAGAATTAAAATTTGTCATTCCAACAGTGTTAACCGGTTAACCAAAGCGTTAACCGGTTAACGCCTGCGTAATTTCAGAAAATGCCCCAAAATTTCCAATGGTTAACTGGTTAACCAAAGCGTTAACCGGTTAACGCACGCGTTTCAGCAGTCTTCTGCTACACAATTGCAGACTGTTCCAATTTCCAAAAACTCCTAAACCCCATTACAGATTTCACATCATAACACTCAAAAACCATTCAAAAACATCAATTAAACCTCAACAACATCCAGACAACAATTATACACACAAATATACGATTATAACTCATTCCAATTGCTCTAATTCATCAAGATTTCTCATAAAACTCAACCTAACTTAAAACCCCAAAAACCCCTAAAACTCATACCATCCTAATCCATTCATATTCCAATTCCTATACATTTATCATAGATTATGAAAACTCCCCATACCTTAGAGAATTTCGCCGCTTTACACTCTTCCCTTGGGTTCTCCACAGCCTCCTGACTCTGAGCTTCTCCTTTCTTCAGAGCACTTCTCCAAACACGATAGAAAAACAACCAAATGAGAAAACTGATCGTATTCTCTTCTTTGGATATATTATCCCAGTTTAGCCTTTTCCCACCTTACCCTCATAATTTCACAAAAAGGACCACCTTACCCTTTTCTTTATTATATTTTAATAATAATAATAAAATAGCATAATAAAACACTATTTATCCTTATTATATAAAAATACTCATTTTCTCCAAAATTCTCAAAATAATCCAAACTCTCCAAATTTTTCTAAATTAATTAAATAAATAATTAAATAATTAAATTTAGATTTTCGAGGCGTTACAACTCGTGCAAGTTAAGTCTGAGATATGTAGGACCGTATCAGATCTTAGAAAGGATTGGTGAAGTTGCTTGCCGATTAGCCTTACCACCCTCTCTGTTTGAAATGCATGATGTTTTTCATGTATCTCAACTTCGTAGGTTTGTTCTTGACCCTTTTCAGCCTATTCTACCAGATTCTATCGACATAAAAGCAGACTTGACTTTTGAACCCCAACTGAGCCGTGTTGTTGGAAGAGAGACCAAAGTGTTAAGAAACAAGGAGATTCCACTTGTTAAGGTACAATGGGATGTGACACATCTGGACGAATTCTATTTAAGGGGGGAGGATATAATACCCCGTAAATTATTTTATTGCTCTGAATAATATTAATTGATACCAATAAGGTTTCGGGTTTCTCTGGTATGTTTTAACAAAAATAATTAGAGCAATCAGTGAATTAATTTATATTAAATAATATTATATGACTCAGAGGTTTTATTAAATTGTTGGTTAAGAGACATTTTTGGATACTCTCTATTTGGACCCGTTGTGGGGGAAAATATGTTTTCCCGTTGTAACACCCCAAAATTTGTCCTCTTGTTTATTGTCACTAACTGGCTTATGTTTCACATTTCGTCTGCATCATCCGAATTCTTCTGCCCAAAGGTGACTTATCGGATCAGTATATTCAGAATGAGACAAAAGGTTGAGCTCACGTTATCACAAACATATTCATACTCTGAAGTTCTTAAGTACTGAGGCCATCTTCTTCAGGACGTATCAGGAGCATCATATGATTAGGGTTGTTATTATTTTCAACATCTCGGAGTGCTCTCTTCAATCAATGTAAATCTTAGGGAGGCTCGGGAGTTCTCATTCATGATTAAGCTTAGGAATATGTCATCAATTAGAGTTTATTTGATTAAGGAGGCACTGTAATCAAGGTATTTTTATTGCGGGTTGATTTCAATTTTTTCTTCTTAGGGATCCATGAGTCACGATTATTCAGAATTTATCATGGTATCAAAGTTCATGATAAGTGGTTTTGTTCAAGGACTCGGTTCGAGACTAAGGACGCAGAGTTCCAAGTATTTGTTTTGTCCATATTCGTATACCAGACATATATGCGAAGCCCATCAATAGTTGCTTGCAATAACAAGATCATGATGTTTTAGTTTAAAGGGGACTGAAGATTGAGGATTCAATGAAGATACAAGTTGGCTTTGGGATGAAGTTTTGTTGTAAATTAAACGCGTACAATGAGATTAGTTGGAATTCAAGACCTCCATTCCATTTTTATGACCAAAATCCATTTATTATTAGTATGTGGATAAAGAAGGAAAAACACCTTTTGATTATTTGCTTAAATAAATCCTGAACTTTACAATATTGCTAAAAGTTGATTGAACTTGGGGCCAAACTCATGATGGGATTTCTTTGCCAGCTAAGAGATTTCGTTGTCGGCTAAGAGTAGGCATTGAAAGTATCACTATTTCCACCAAGAATCAACGAGTTTTTTTAGTGTGTTCACATGGACTAGAGTTTATGATTTTTTATGGAAATTCTCATGATAGGTTTAATGTAAAGAATTCAGTTACATCCTAAAGAGAACAAATTTATAATGAGGACTTTCACCACAAAAAAAAAACTTAATACAAGTTCTAGCAGAAAATCAGTTATAACAAACTGATATAACAGAAGAAATCTCTAACAGGAAAATGAAAAGAACAAGAGGAAAACTCAGTGAAAGTTACACAAAAGGATATCAAATACTCTTAACAAACTGCATCAGTCTTGGACCTCTCTAATTATCTTCTCATTCACCTCGCCATCTTCGACACAAAGATCCATTGCGTCGTTATCAACCGTAAAACATCAGTTCCATATTCTTCAATTCTCCGAGTCTGTTTTTTTCATCATTTTCGGCTATTTCATTACCAAGATCCACAGTGCATCACCTTCAATATCCATCTACAATAAAAACAACAGATTACACAATAGATTGTCCTAATTTCATAAGGGTGCATAAGCATAGAAAATCAGAAGAAAGCTATATATCAGTTACAAAAAAGTTCACACCAGAAGAATTTCACAACAAAAGATCAATACTAAAAAATACAGTTTCAAAGCCTAACTACCCTAACTGAATCATAACTAACTGCAACCAAAATTTCACCTGAAAATACCATTTAACCCTCACCATGAAGGAGCTATAAAGGGGAGACTCTACTTCATCTTGAGCTTCTACACGATTTTTCTTCAAACCCTTTCATTCACCTTCATCATCTTCTTGAATCATTCAGATCACCATAACCATTCTTCCTCCATCTTATTCCTCTCTCTCCATCTTCAACTGTAACTCATCAACATCTTCTCATCCTCTTCAAACTCTTCACCACTTCCTCCATTCTTTCCTTATTCATTCATCTTCTTCTTCATCCTTCACTCCATCTTCTTCAATCACCATCACAACCATAACCTGCAAATCTTATCAACCAGCCCTCAAATAACCATTCACGGTAAGAAGAAGAAGAAAAGACAAAGTAAAGAAAGCATAGAGAAGCATAGATTGAAGAATATCATACCTAAGGCGTAGCATCACCATCGTTCTTCAGGACTAAACAATCACATACATCTCTATCGATTTTCACGGCTAAACACTCTTCACCATCACCTTCAAGTGTCTTCATCGCACGATATCGTCAACAAAATCTGCAAAAAATCATGAAATAACATCAGCTACAAGCCACGGGCGAAGGAGAGGACGAGTCAATCACAAACATCCACAATTTCAGATTTCAAAGAGGAACGCACATAAAAAAAGAACAATAGTCAAGAAGAAGATTGAAGGAGGATTTGTACCTGAAACCTCACTCTGTGGCGCATCCTGCATTGGCTTCTTCTCTACTCTTCAATTAAGATTTCAACGCATCCCCCGTCACAAATCTAAGCGCCATGTATCATTGCTTTCCTCGTTGAACAGTGTCGTCACCGAGCTATCGATCGCTCGTAGCCTTCGACAAACCTCGTTCCCAGGTACGATTTAGGCACGCTTTTAAGCATAACTGTTTGTTACATTGATGTTAGTTATTATTGCGTGATGATAGGATACTGTGATTTGTGCGATTTGCGGTATAATGAGTGTCCGATTTCGGTTCAAGGGATGTAAACACCCCAAATTTTCCCTCTTTTTTTTTCTCACACCTTGGCTTGTGATCCTTCATATTGCATTACATAAGCATACCATCTCACACTGCATAAGTTGCACAGCTGGGGTTTGTGATCAAATGAATCTTAGAAGTGGTTTGAGGCATCCAGATGACCATGAAGCATGACAAGAAGCTATTTGAGTGTTCTAATATCATATTATCCCCCTAAGGGTTCTTGAAAGTCAAAAGATCACAAGAGATTGCAGAGCCACCCAGGTAGGCTCAGGGCTCCTACATAGATGACCAGAAATTAGGGTTTTGGGTTTGAGGCCCTTACACTCAAAATTTTTGGCCATTCTTGATTCTATTGGTCTATATATGTTATAAGGAGCATGTGTATCAAATTTGAAGCAAAACTTCCTTGTGGAAGTCATCTGATCAAATGGTAACTTGTTATGCAAGAAAAGTCAGAATCAGGGCATCTGAGGCCACCAACAAGGGTTCCAAAGGGTCATCATCATCAATTTGAGGTCCTATGATATTTATTTGATCTTAGGAATGCTTGGAAGTTCACAAGATTGAAGAATTTTGAGCCATTGCAAAAGTTGCCATTTTTGGACATGACTTGTAATGAAAACTTTCCATTTTGGGAAAGATCTTCAACCTCCTCTTTATTGATCAAAAAGTTTTCAAATGAATTTTCTTCAAACATGAAAGTTGTAGATTGGATCTTCCCATTTTAAAAAAGTACAAGAACTTCTCTTGATTCATCTTAGAACTCAAGTTATGATGGATCAAAGTTGGCAAAAATCACTTAATTTTCAAGTTCATGCCAAAGAGGGAAATGTGCAATTTTGCGTTCCAAGCCTTCTCATGATCTCTAATGCACTTCTACACATCATAGAAACATAACGCAACTTGTTTAGACCAGAATTGAGCCAAGAACCAAGGCATTTCATGGCCAATTTTCACAAACTTCACAAAGTTGGAAATTTGCAAAATCACTTCAAACATGTGTCCTAAGCCTCACAGCTCACCACATTTGATCCAAAGGTCATCCTTGAAGCCAGCTGAATACAATCCAGCCAGAAAATCAGCTCTGCCATGGCCCATACCTCAAGCACACAAATCTTGACTTTTTTGCATTTCAAGCCATACCAATCCCACAGTGCCACAACAACTCTGCTGACCAATGTCATTGTTTATACAAACCCTAAGCATCATAAAACATATCATATAAAGCCTTGAAAGAGACCACAAGCTCAGATTGCAAAAATCCTCTCAAAACTTTCTCTCTTCGAAACTCTCAATCCAGCCAACAAAAAATCACATTTTCTTTCACCATTCAACTCCTTATCACTCAAGGAACAAAATCCACCCATCACCATGACCTGAAAAGCCTCAAACACAAACACGATTTCTTCCATATCAGAACTGTATCTCACAAACTAGCCAAAATAAACTTCATCCAAGCATCTCAATAACTTCAGGAGGTCCAAAGGAGTTGGTTTGCACAAAGGGAAGGCCTTGAAAGCTCCAGTTTGAAGAACTCCAGCTCAGGTATCCCTCAAGAACAATTTTTCCAGAACCTTAATTACTTGTTAAAATGTGAATCTACACGTTATGCTGGTCATGTTGATGTGTTTAAAACTGAAAATGAGTGAAAAATGAGTATGTTATGATGTTCTGAAATTTTGCCCGTGTTTGATGTTTGTTTCGATTTGCTTGATTCTTGTGAAATAAATGCCATTTGATTGTTGATTTAAGTTGAGTGATGTTAGAGGATCATTTATGGGTAAGATTTATGAGTTTTAGTGGCCTGTAGAAGAAGATAGGGTTTGGGGTTGGCCGGAGAAGATGACCGGAGCATTGTTCCGGTCATCTGAAAGTCATTAGGGTTTAATTGTGTTTTTGTGCCCAGATTGAATATCAACCTTAGGATATTGATTAGGTTAGCATACGAACGGCCTAGATATGTCATTAAACCCTAATCTTAATTAATTAAATAAAAATCTAATTAATTTAATCAGAGTGAATAATGGCCATTGGATCACGCGCGAAACCAATTTTTGAACCTGAACCCATAGATCCTCATACCCCAAGTCACGCTGACTCACCATCTCAGCCCTTGATCTCCTCAACTTTGCATCTGAGCCATTCCTTGTGATTACTTTGCATTTTTATTTTATTTATTTTGCATTTTATTTCACATATTTATTTAAAATAGCAAATCATTTTATAAAAATATAATCTTTCGCACTTTCACTTTAAATAATTTTCAGAAACCAAAAACATTTTTATTTTTTATTTTTGTATTAAAAATCTATTTTTAAATCATTTAATTGTATTATTTAATTAATTAATTCATTTTAATTAACTAAAAATACTTTTAGGTATTTAAAAATCACCAAAAAATCATGAAGCATCCATAAACGTTTAGAACAATTTACAAACTCATTTTACAATTTTCTTTTAGGATTTGATCATGTTTTGACAATTAACCATGAATTAGGGTTTCCAAATTTCCTATTTTCTAACCCTAACTTCAAAAATCCATTTCTGATCAACCAAGATGAGTTTGCACATGGTTCTTTTTGCATCCTTTCATACTTTGCATGTAGTATCTAGGGTATTTAACTCATATTTTTGCATTGTATTTTCCATTTGTTTGGCATTTTTCATGAAGAAGTACCCAAAACCCTAGCCTAACTTAGAAAAACCATAACTTGACTTTGGTATAGCTTCTGACCTCCATCTTTGGGGAGTGATCTCATGTGTGTTTAGGGTTCATTTGGTTGCATTTTCAAATTTTTACCATGTGTTATCCTTCTGTTATGGACATGTGCATCTCATACTTTCTTAAAACCCTAATTTGCCATGTTCATTTGCCTTCATCTTTGCATACCTTCATCATGAGAACTTGTCATGACATCTCATTGATGGGGCGAAGACGTGATGTGTCTAGCGGTATATGAACTGCAAGCGCACAACCTATCACAGTAGTAATAAAAAGATGTCGAACCCACAGGGACTTTGTAATCACTCTAGTGCTAGAAGGTCTGCTAGTTTAGCTAAGGCGGAAATTTGTCACGATTATGGTTTTAAGGATTAAAAACGGGAATTAAACTTAGTTAAGGAAATAATGAGAAGGCGGTCGGTATGTAATTATATTAACCTATGCGGGTCAATCTAGCCTAAGCTTATAAAGATGGTTCACTTAAATAATTCTGTAGAGATTACCAGTTTAAAAACCCTCGACTCACACTCTTGTGGTCTTATCTCAGATCTTACTCCTAAAGCCCTATGCCTGCTCTCGCTAGCCCATAAGTGTTTAGAAAATAATTTTTGAAAACTTAATAAGTCTAATTCTTTTTAAAGCGCTCTCGCTGTATTTAAATCGAATGCCTAACTTTAGCTATCCGGTTAAAATCTCACACTCACGTGGTCTCGACCTAACCTATTTCACTTTTCTTACTCTCGTAACAAAAAGATTGATTTTAATTATAAAAAGCCACAGCCAGAATATAAGTTCTTAATTGTTTTTAGCTTAGATTAAATTTATCCGTTTTGGTTTGGTTTATTACATACCTACTCGATTAATTTAGCTACTCATTTTTACTAAACCAACAGACAAATACAAAATGAAATAAATAAATATTAAGGCATGCATTATATAATAATAATAGAAACTTAACATAAATAAATAAATAAATTCAATATAAATTGCAAAACAAAAACCTGAACAATTTAATTCTTAGACTCCTTCTTCCACAAATCGGCAAGCTTGGAGTGTCGGAATCGAAATCGAAATAAAATAACAAGTTATGAGGCTAAAAAGAAAATCTAATTAAAATAACAATTTCCTAATGTTGGAAATTGTTATTAAATGGGTTGGAAATAAAAGGAAAACACAGCAAGAACAAAAGCTGGAAAATAAATGGGTTCAAAGAAAAAACGGCAGAGCTTCCGCGTAAAAATTCAATAATAAAACTCTGTACTTTTTCATTTGATCCTTGGGTATTTATAGAAGAGGATTTTGGCAGTTGAATGAGTAGTAGCGTGGGCTTCGTTCTGTTTTGAGAGAATCCAGGAGAAGTGGTGTACTTGGTGTTGCTGCAGTTGAGGGAAAGTAGGAGTCTCTGAAGACTCGTTGCACGTTCTCAATTAAATTCAAACAAATTTAATAACTTTTTCTTGTCACGTTCGTGACATGGTGTAACGGTCATATTTCTTCAATTGAGCGTGTCACGGTCGTGACATTGGAGTAACGGTCGTGAGACCTCTAAATAGCGCGTCACGGTCGTGAGTCAGTTGTGACGACCATGAGAGCAACAAAAAATGCAGACTTTAGCAGAATTGATCTCTTGATCTTCTTTTCATGCTAGATTTGGTTCATTTGATCTTTTTCTCATAATTTGGCTTTAGACATGTTATACCTGCAATGTGACATAAAAAACTTGAACAATCGGGAGTTAAAAGGATCAATGTACGATAAAACGGACTAAAAACATAGTAATAATGTGATACGATTTCTCGTTATCAAACTCCCCCATACTTAATCCTTTGCTTGTCCTCAAGCAAATAGTCAATTGAAAAATGATCGGACAATTTTCATCAGACGCATACACATAACATACCATACGAGAAGTCATTTAGTTAGATAAACCGATACTAGAGTAGAACACTAACGATACACTAATGACACAAGCAACAAGCTAAGTCGTTGACTTCCATTTAAACGAAACATTCAGTAATTGCGTTATGATTCTACCTAGAGTCTTTCGTTCTTATTTCACCCGGTTTCGTTCTAGCGCAATCACATTAAGCCCTTTGTCTTAGCACGCACGTAGTGGAGTAGCCGGTTAGTGACTTTGATCCTTTATTAGCACGGGGTCTGGTACACGAATGTGGCAACCCTTTACATGTTATCCAAATTGGAGGTTGTGGGGGATCGAGCCGTAGCACGCCCTACCAATTTCAGAACCAGGTACCTCTGAACCAACCAGCAATGAACTCCTTCTTATATTAATCATCTCTTATATGCGACCGTGTACTTTGGTGTAATTTCTTTTTTTATGGCATCGAGATATGAATGATCGTTTATAGATTAGGCATCAAACACTTATGTTCATCGGCTCCCCACGTGGTTTGTGTCCAGACGGTGCTGACTGCTAGTATAAACTACTAGGGGTTACTTTAGAACTAAGACTTAAGGTGTAGTCGTAACAATTATCGAAATGGAATGCTTAAGTAGGAAGTCTAAGGTGTCAAGACTGTATTGATCTTGTTGGATCTTTCTCAGCTTCCTAACTACGATTTCATAGGTAAGTCGAGTAATGCGAAGATAAAGCAAAAAAAAATTCGGTATGGCTAAATAAAGCGGGGAAGAATTGAAACTTAAGAAATATCATAAATATTACTTGTTTAATTGAAAATGTGGAAAGGGAAATACAATGAAATGGAAAACGGGAAAGGGAAAGGTACCTCTCCCACACTATATCAGACATTGTCCTCAATGTTGTGATATAATAGCGGGGAAATACATTACAAGAACAGAAATGCAAAAACAAAAAGAAAATCTAATGCTGCTGCCGACCACGGCCTCGACTTCTGGTGCGGGAGCGTCTGGTAGAAGTGGCTTCCTCATCAGAACCAGTGACGGTGAGAGCGGTGACGTCTATCCGCAAAGCTTCCAACTCGCTGAAGATCTCTCCTAGCTTTTCATCTGTTGCTTTCTGGTTACTGACAACAGTTGCAAGGAGTGCATCGTACTGCTCTTTCTGCCTACGCTCAAGTGCGGCATTCATCTGATTTTGCTGATGAATGGCACGGAGGATTTCTTCAAGGGTGATGTCAGCTGAAGGTGGCTGCCTGGTGGAAGACTCAGGTATGTCCTGAACTGGCTCAACAGCATCCATCGCATCCTGCATCTCGTCCACAGGTGCATCAGGTAGGTCGTCAATAATCGGAACATGACCTGTGGCAGCCGGCAAATCAAATAGCCAATTGGCTCTGTTTGATGGATCAATGCGGTTCCTGCAAGGCAAAACGATATGATGATAGATGGTGCCTTGTATCACAGGGTTGAACCTGCCATCCTCTCGCTGAGAGATCATGTGAGCGGACTTGCAGTAGTTCATGGTAAGCAGCTCCGGTGCTCTATGAGGCAAATGAGAGAGGTGGTCACCAAGCTCCAACTGTATAGCAAGGGAAGTGACAATCCCGCCAATGTAGAAGGGAGTGGCACCTCTTTGTGCTACAGACTGAATGTGGGCCAGAAGGAACGGAGCGGCGTTGATGCGTTCTTCATTCAAGGCACAATGCAAGAATAAGAGCTCTTTGGAATTGAGCTTGTGGTTGCTCTCTCTTGCAAAGATTGTGTTGCATATGATACGATGAAAATACCGTATTGCTGGATTATGGATATGAGTGGCGTTGAGACTTTGGTAGGCGAAAGCACGGATGTTTGTGATGTTGTGCCACAAGGTGAAAGTTGCTTCATTAAAGTTGTCGGGCACACGAAGGTGAGCACCGTCACCGTGACTGAAGCCTAACAGTTCAGCGACTCTGGTTTGAGTGAGTTTGAACTCTCTTCCAAGCATTCGGAATTTTGCGATGCCGGTGAGTTGGTTCGTTGATCCTGAAGGTGTGATGTACTGAAAAGAACTTAGAAACTCCAAAGTGAGGTTTGCAAATGTCGGTTGCGGTTGACTGCATAAGTCCCACAAGCCAACTTGTTCAAGCAGTAGCTTCACTCTGTCGAACAATCCTAACTCCCTCAGGCAGTCGAGGTCGACGTACCTAGTAGGTTGGATGCCTCGGGTTTGAAACCTTTCAAACTTCTCTCTCTGTGCTTCTCCATGTTCTCCCTCTCTAAACTGAATGTTTGCCATTGCATGCAAATGAGGTTTATCGTGAGATAGGTGTTTGAGGTTTTGTGATGAAAATGTGAAGAAATTGATTGGTTTATAATAGAGTGAAGGGAATGTGTGGAGTTGGGGTTAAATGAGAAGGTGGAACGGAGTAATGGGATTGATTGGGGATTAATGGGTGGTTACGGGAGAAGAAGAGGTAATGGGCGGTTAGAAGATTTTGTGAAAATTGAAGTGGAGTTTGCGAAGAAGAACGGCCTCTGTAACTCAGAGGTCGTGAATTAGGATTGTCACGGTCGTGAGGGGGTGGTTACGATCGTGACACGCTAAATTACTCGTTACGATCGTGAGGGGATGGTGACGACCGTGATGTTCACAAAATTTGGAAATTCACAGAATGGTTACCTCAGTTCAATCCAATTATAATTCTTATCACTTTCAATCATTAATTCCAACATAACACATAGCAATGGATCAATATATATATAAGCATTGGATTTTATCACACGGAAATTCACAAAATATCCTGCAATTAAAAGTATCAGTAAATAATAAAAAACATGTAAATAGATTGAATGGAAAATTGCATAAATGGAAGTACTTTGTTTTTGACATAACAGAAAGAAATTACAGTGATAAAAATAAACTATGAAATGTTGCAAAATATCAAAACTAACTAGAAACAAAAAGCAAAAAGTAAGATAAATCAAATTACTACAGCATTATCAAAGTCGCTTCTTCAAGTCTTCAAGTGCGGAGTTTATATGATAGAACTGTTCACATGTTATATCGGTTAAGCCTATAATGTCCAATCTCATGCTTTTAACTTCATCCTTAACAACATTAATGTCAGCTTGGTATACTTCAAGAGTTGTCAAAATTTTCTTTAAGCTGTCAGCATATCCTACTTGGTTGATTTCAGGGGTCTCAATAACTTCATCAGTGTGGTTGATGTCATGGTAACCAGCAGGGGTCTCAGGGTCACTTTCTACATCAGTCATCATGTCATCCCTAATTTGGTAGGATTGTGGTGTTTCAGGTGTTGTTGGATAGTCAGGAGGGGTAAGCTCATAAAGCCAATTATCTCTATTGTGAACACTGACTTTAGCATGGTTCGGTAATGTGAACAGGGTTACGATTTCATTTCTAATTAGGTACTCGTATGGTGGTTGTCCTATGTTTCTTATAATTTGGCGGTTAAAGCAGAAGTTCAAATTCATAGGGCGGATGGTACCTAAACGGTTGCACTTGTGTAATTGGTATCTAAGTCCGAGGGCATTAGCAATCATGGTGACCAGGCCTCCTACCAATATTGGTAGATTAGGTTCCTCTTGGATGCGGGTAAAGGTTTGCATCATGAATGGTACAGCATTTACGGGTTTTCCATCGGTCACACAGGACATAATGAATATCTCATCTTTAGATACTCCGGTGAGGTTTTCTTCCTTTCCAAAGAAGGTGTGGGCAAGGATTTTATGAAAATAGCGGATAGCAGGGTTGTGTATTTCATCATTGTTCATGTTATCCGACTCAGGGTGGTAGTTTCCGGTTAAAGTTCCCCAAAAGAAATCTAGCTCAACATCCATTAATTCTACCTGGTGGTAGTAAAGGCAAAAGGTCCGCTAGGAAATCCTAGTAGGTCAGCTAGTTCTTTATGGTTATAGACATATTCGATACCGAATAGTCGGAAACTAATAAATCCTTTCCTTAATCCAAATCCGCGCTCAGGTAGGTAAACTAAGGAGCTTAAAAACTCAAGGGTGAGCTCGCGGTAAGTTACAAACTTATGTTTTATGAGAGCGTTCTCCCATCCAAGTTGGTTAAACAGGTATAGGATGCTATCATTTATACCTAAAGTTTCCATAGTTTGTTCATCATAGTACAGAGTCAAATCCATTTGTCTCTGTGATAATTCCTCAAATTTCCTTCTTTGGTTTTTACCTCTAAATATGGTTTCCATAAAGTTTCTTGGTTGGTTAGCCATAATTAGTGTTAAAGTGTAGGAAACAGATCAGGGGAGAAAAAGGTAAGGTAGAAAATACTTTAGAAAATCTGTAGCAAGGTAAATTTAAAAGTGATTTAGAAAATGAAAGTTAAAATAAAGAAAATAAGGAATAGAAAATAGATAAATAAAGTCAATAATAATAAAAATGAAAATAAAACAATAAAATGGGTTGCCTCCCACTAAGCGTTGTTTTTATCGTCATAAGCCTGACGTAGTGCTTAGGGGTAGATTAATCAGGGAAGTTAGTGGACAACTCTAAAAGTTTTAAACTATTCGCATAATCTCTATTTTCAATATTATGGTAATGTTTTAATCGTTGTCCGTTTACTGTGAACGGTTCACTATTCCTACCCTTAATTTCTATTGCTCCGCTCGGGAACACTCTAGTTATTTCAAAGGGTCCTGACCATCTAGATTTTAGTTTTCCAGGAAAGAGCCTAAGTCTTGAATTGAAGAGGAGCACAACGTCTCCCACACTAAATTCTTTCCTAGATAGGCGCTTATCGTGCCAACACTTGGTTCTTTCTTTATATATCTTAGCATTCTCATAAGCGTCTAACCTTAATTCTTCTAATTCATTAATGTCGAGGATTCTCTTTTCTCCAGCGGCATTGTAGTTTATATTGAGTGTTTTAATCGCCCAATATGCTTTGTGTTCTAGTTCTACCGGGAGATGACAAGCCTTCCCATACACTATTTTGAAGGGTGTAGTTCATATGGGTGTCTTGTAGGCTGTCCTATAAGCCCATAAAGCTTCATTAAGTTTAGATGACCAATCTTTCCTAGATATGGCGACAGTCTTTTCTAGAATTTGTTTTATTTCTCTGTTCGAGACTTCGACCTGTCCACTTGTTTGTGGATGATATGGTGTTGCTACACGGTGTCTGACTCCATACTTAGATAGTAATTTGTCAAATATTTTTGAAATAAAATGCGAGCCACCGTCACTAATGACAAGTCTAGGCACACCAAATCTTGGAAAGATTATATTCTTGAAAAGCTTAATTACTACTCGTGTGTCATTTGTAGGAGAAGCTATAGCCTCGATCCATTTTGAAACATAATCGACAGCTACGAGTATGTACTTATTACCGAAAGATGATGGGAATGGTCCCATGAAATCGATTCCCCAGATGTCAAAGATTTCTACTTCTAATATTCCTCTTTGAGGCATTTCATCTCTTCTTGAAATATTACCGGTGCGTTGACACCGATCGCAATTTATAACAGCGATGTGGACATCTTTCCATAAATTAGGCCAAAATAAGTCGGCTTGTAAGATTTTTGCACAAGTCTTGGAAGTGCTTGCATGTCCACCATAAGGAGATGAATGACAGTGAGCAATGACATCTTCTATTTCTTCTTCGGGAATGCACCGACGGAAGATTCCGTCAGGTCCTCTTTTAAACAATAATGGTTCGTCCCAATAGTAATACTTGAGATTGTGGAAGAATTTCTTTTTCTGCTGATAGGTTAAGTCCGGTGGAAGTGCTCCTGCAGCTAAGTAGTTGACAATGTCAGCGTACCATGGAAGTCCTACGGTTGTTTGGATTGTTTCCACGGTTTTTGGTTCATCTATGTCTAACTGAGCTGGGTCGCTTCTTATTTGTGATATCAGCTGTTCATATGGAAAATCGTCGTTAATTGGCACTTGTTCGGGTTTAATACCTTCTATTCTAGATAAATGGTCCGCTACGACGTTTTCAGTACCTTTCTTATCTTTGATTTCGAGATCAAACTCTTGTAAGAGTAAGATCCATCTCAAGAGTCTTGGTTTAGCATCTTTCTTGGTTAATAGATATCTGATAGCAGCGTGGTCTGTGTAGATGATTATTTTTGCTCCTACTAGGTAGGAACGGAATTTATCAAGCGCAAAGACAACTGCTAACAACTCTTTTTCAGTAGTGGCGTAGTTCAATTGAGCAGAATCTAAAGTTCTACTGGCATAGTAAATTGCGTGAAGTTTCTTGTCCTTCCTTTGTCCTAGAACTGCGCCTACATCATAGTCACTCGCATCGCACATGATTTCGAAAGGTAATCTCCAGTCAGGTGGTTGCATGATTGGTGCGGTGATGAGGGCTGTTTTTAGAGTTTCGAATGCTTTAAGACAATCTTTATCGAATATGAATTCAGCGTCTTTCATTAATAAACCGGTAAGAGGTTTAGTGATTTTCGAGAAATCTTTGATGAATCGTCGGTAGAAACCGGCGTGTCCTAAAAAGCTTCGTATTTCTCGAACGGTCTTAGGGGGTTGAAGATCTTTTATGACTTCTATCTTAGCTTTATCAACTTCAATTCCCTTATCAGATATAACATGTCCTAGTACGATTCCTTCTCTGATCATAAAATGGCATTTTTCCCAGTTGAGTACGAGGTTTACTTTTACACATCTTTCTAACACCATTTCTAAATTTGATAGACATCCTTCAAAACTTTTCCCGCATACTGAGAAGTCGTCCATGAACACTTCCATGATGTTATCTATGAAATCTGCGAAGATTGACATCATACATCTTTGAAAGGTTGCAGGAGCATTACATAATCCAAAGGGCATTCGTCTATAAGCGAACGTTCCATAAGGGCATGTGAATGTAGTCTTCTCTTGATCATCTGGGTGGATAGGGATTTGGAAAAATCCTGAGTAACCATCAAGATAACAGAAATACGAGTGTTTGGCTAATCGTTCTAACATTTGATCTATAAAAGGTAGTGGGAAATGATCTTTCGAGTGGCTTTATTTAGTTTTCGATAATCGATGCACACTCTATGTCCGGTCACTACTCCTTGTGATATCGATTCGCCTTTAGCGTTTTTCACAACAGTGATACCTCTTTTCTTTGGTACTACATGTACTGGACTAACCCATTGACTATCAGAGATTGGATATATTATTCCAGCGTCTAGTAGTTTCTTAACTTCTTCCTTTACTACAGTGCTAAGGATTGGGTTAATTCTTCTTTGAGATTCTCTGGAGGTTTTGCAATCTTCTTCTGGCATAATACGATGCATACAGATTGAAGGACATATTCCTTTGAGATCATATATGTTATATCCTAATGCAGTTGGGTATTTCTTTAAGACATCTAAAAGTTTCTTCGTTTCGATTTTTCCTAAACTGGAATTGATTATAACTGGTCGCGTACATTCAGTTTCTAGGAATTCGTATCTTAGGTTCTTAGGTAAGGTTTTTAACTCTAATGTAGGTTTCTTCTTACTTGGCATGGGATCCGGTGTAAGTGCTAAACTTTTGCTTAGACTATCATCCTGATACGGTTCACGCCAATTGTCATCTTCGAAAATCGGAGGGATTTGAATTTTCATAATTTCATAATAAGTAGTTTCTTTCATTTCCATCTCTCTTACGCACTCGTCAATGACATCCAATAAATAACATGTGTCCTCTATAGCTGGTGATTGTAAGAATTGTGTTAAAATAAATTCAACTTTCTCTTCACCTACTTCAAAGGTTAGCTTTCCTTTTTTATACGTCTATAATAGCTCCGGCGGTAGCTAAGAATGGTCTTCCTAGTATGATAGGTGCAGTGAAGTCTTCAGTGATGTCCATGATTATAAAATCAGTAGGAATGTAGAATTGACCTATACGTACTGGGACATTTTCTAGTATGCCTACAGGATATTTAATAGAGTGGTCGGCTAGTTGAACAGACATTTTAGTAGGGCTTAGGTCTCCCATATCTAGCCTTTTGCAAATTGTTAAGGGCATAACATTGATACTGGCTCCTAAATCACATAGAGCTTTGTCAATGACGAATTTTCCAATTACACAGGGTATAGAGAAACTACCTGGATCTTTTAACTTAGGAGGCATATTGTTTTGAATTATTGCGCTACACTCAGCAGTAAGTGTAACGGTTCCGTTATCCTCTATCTTCTTATTGGATAAGATTTCCTTTAGAAATTTAGCATATGAGGGCATTTGAGTGATAGCTTCTGTAAAGGGGATAGTAATATTCAATTGTTTCAGAAGTTCAACAAATTTCTTAAACTGGCCCATCGTCTTGGAATTTGTTAATCTCTGAGGGTACGGAATTGGTGGTTTATAAGGTGGTGGAGGCACATAAGGCTTTTCTTTCTCCACTGCCTCTTGATTATTATCTTCCTTTTATTCTGGTTTATTCTCCTTTTCAGTCGGCTTATCTTGCTTTTGGTACATGGCTGGATTGTCAAGTCTTGGATCGGCAGGTCCGTCAAGTTCCTTGCCACTTCTTAGTATCACAGCATTGGCCTGTCCTTTTGGGTTTGGTTGGGGTTGTCCAGGAAATACTCCAGCTGGTGCAGCGGTAGGTGCTTGTTGTTGAGCTACTTGTGAAATCTGAGTTTCAAGCATTTTGTTATGTGTAGCTAACTGTCGCTCCCGACAAATGACACCGGGTCACATGAAGGTACAGACGCGAACGGTCGGCGAAGGGAACAGTGAGAACACACAGCCGTGAACTCACTGGAGAATGAATAGAGTCGCCAGCTAGGCATTTTTATCCCGGAGGAAAGGCAATGCTGCATAGACCTAGGAAAAGATGGATAAGACGGTTTGCGAACCAGAGAGACTGAGAAAGGGGGTTGGTTACAACCTGGGAAGGTATTAGCACCCAGATTGTCCGTCATACTCGACGGGATCCACGCTTGAAAGATTTGTGTTTTAAAGGGGGTAGTGTCAGTGCAATCTGTGTATGAAATAGCTGGAAAGAGAATGTACAGGTGTCAGTGCAAACTAAGTGTGAAGTGTATAAATGTATAGTGTCAGTGTAGGAACAAGAGTGAAGTGCTCAAGATCATGAGGCTTAAAGAATAAAGCTGGAAAGAGGGGGGATGTACAGAGACTTTTGTTCGATAACCGTTAAGTTATGCCTACGTATCCTCTCGTGCAATGAGGAAGTCAGAACACCGTAGTTCGACCCAAAGAGACTGAAAGATGAATTGACTTGTGAACTGCTTACTTGTCTATGCTCAAGTGTATGACCTGTCTGGCTCAGGTGCTGACTGTCTTGCATTAGACGGAAGAAGCAAGTTCTCGATTGTGAGTGAGTGAGATGAGAAAAGAATCCCGAAGGAGACGATTATTGTTTGTGTTTGAGTTTTCAGTCTTTTATTGCTTCTTGAGTTTGTCATAAGATAATGAGCTTAAGTCTAAACCAATGGATTTAGTAAACTCATCACATCCTCCCTCTGTTTAGGGGTAATGAGAGTACCTTAAGTGCGAAGTCAGATTCTCACACTTAATCACCTTCGGTGTAGGATTAAGATCATTAACCTATTTGTGATTATTTAGATGTTTTTTTTGGTGTTTTTGTTTAGTGTTGAGTAATGAGGTTAAGCCATAATCAAGGATTAAACAGACCCATTACACCATCCTAAAAGAAGGATAATAGATGAGAATGTTTAAGCTGAGGAAGACTCTTCAACTTAATCCATGATTAGGGATTAAACCCATGACAAAACAAGCCTTTATTAAATGGATTTTATTTAATGATATGATGATGAAGTGTTTTTTATGGTTTGTAAGACAACTTGAGGAGGACTTGTCCATTAACATTAGGGTTAGTCCTTCTTAACCAATTAAGGAAGAAATAGAACCCTGATGCAAGGCCCAAGTTACAAGTGTGATGTCTTGATGATTATTAGATGGATTGATTAAGAGATTCAAACACCTTAAGGGTTTAATACTTAGGATTAAAGTTATACACTCCATCCTAAGAGAAGGATGCAGGCATAACCCTAATCACAAAGTCTTAAAACCTTTAGGGTTTAGTCTCTGATTATGAGGTGAGAAGAGAAAACTCAAAGAGAGACACAAAGGTAAAAACTATGAGGGGAGACTAATCAAAACCCTAATTCATTATCATGCTTGGTTGTCCCTAGAGTTTGTGAGGTTTGCAAGAACAATCTTCAAAGGAAGCCACCAGGAAGCAGATGAACAAGATCAAGAGAAGCAAAGTGACCTGTTTCATTCAAGAAGTCAAGTCACTTGAAGAAAGAAAGTAGGAGGAGGAAGAATGAGCAAGCTCAATCTCAAACACAAATATAAATGCAGCAATGGATGCAAGAGAGATGAGAAGAAAAGTTATGAGAAGTGAAGGCAAATTCACTTCTCAAGTTTACTTACCACCTGAAATGTTAGAAAGAAATGCAATGTAATGCAAGATGAAATGAAATGGCATGATGCTAGACCAAACCAGAAGCATGTTGATGATGAAGATGATGCTATGAGGTGCTGCAAACATGAGGTAAGGCATGGGGATGTTCATACAGGGCCTATGAATGCAAATGATGCAAGCTAAGGAGCATGGACAAGCATGAAATGTTATGAAGCATATAAGGCAAATGGCATGGCAAATATGTAATGCAATGATCAATGATGCTTTCTACATGTCTTATGATGTCAAATGCAACACAAGAAGGCACAAAATGCAATGACAAGTCAAGTTATGCAAGGAAATGCAAGAAGGATGCAAAAGAAAGCCCAAATTAGGGTTCATGGAACAAACATCAAACAATAACTCAAAACAGAAACAAAACCCTAAGATAAAAAATGGAAAATGGTACCCAAAGAAACCCTAGGCCTATAATAAACCACTGCCCAAAGGGGAGCTCTCAACTCTTAGCCAATCATAAGTTATGAAATTTACAAGTTATTAGGGTTTTTTAGGGTTCTTATCAAAACAAATGCCAATCAATTAGAAAATGCAAGATCAAATCATGGCCTTTTTATCCTTGAAAATACATG
The DNA here is from genome assembly GCA_963966055.1 of Lathyrus aphaca. NCBI lineage: Eukaryota > Viridiplantae > Streptophyta > Magnoliopsida > Fabales > Fabaceae > Lathyrus > Lathyrus aphaca. The sequence continues at coordinate 75,249,139 of OZ014523.1, forward strand.
TCAAATGGAAAACAATGCAAGAAGAATCAATGTCTCAACCTTCACCAATAGGCAGAAATGAATTTTCAAACATATGATCAAAATAATGCACAAAATATGATTTAATTCCATGAAAAATTCTTAAAATGCATCAAGATCAAAAAAGAAATTTGGTTTGAAGGTTGGACAATGTTTCTAAATGTCTTAGAGCATTTCATGAATTTTTTTGTAATTTTTAAATACCTAAAAGTATTTTTAATTAATTAATTCCCATTAATCAATTAAAAATAATCTTTTAAATATTTAAAAATACTTTTTTAATGATAAAAAAAATAAAATAAAAATATTTTGTGTCATAAAAATTAATAAAACCTTAAAGAAAAAGTTTCATAATTTTTATAAATTTTCTGCTATTTTAAAATAAATGTGCAAATTAATTGAAAAGAAAATGAATTAAAATAAAATAAAATGAAGGTCAAACAAAAGGACGGATGAGATTGATCCTGGGTTTAAATGGATTGACCACGCGCCAGATCCAAGGGTCCACACAGTTTCTGATTTAATTAAATAAATTATGATTAATTAACCCTAACACGTGGATTAGGGCTAATTAAAGTGATCCTGGCCTTCTATCTGCGCGCGAAGTCAAGAGAGTCAACGCATCCTATGGCCTAAATTCAAACTGACATTAATGACTGGATTAAGCCCTAATCACATTCAGGTGGCCGGGGAAGACTTCCGGTCGTCTTCTCCGGCCAGCTCTCACCTGAGAATCACCCCAACTTCCTCAAAACGTTACAAAAATGAAGTCTAAGACCAGGGAAACGATCCTTATCCTCTCACGAACCAAACCCCTCTCTCAAAACAAATTTATTCTTCCTAAATCATCTGAATCGAAGGAAAGAAAAACTAGGGTTCGTAAGCTTCAGAAACAAATTAAATGCTCAAAACGCAACCATTTCAAAAACTAAAGGTACCAGAATGATCAGTACATCATGAAGAACAAGTTTGTAACAAAAGAAATGATTTCTGGAAAAATTATTTTCGAGCTACCTGAGATTTGGAGCTTTCAGTTTTGGAACTTTCTGGCCACTTCCCTCAGTGCAAGCTGCTCCTCTTGGCCCCCAGATGATGTTTGAATGCTCAAAAACAATTTATGCTGGCTGGATAGGGAGATTCGACAGCTTCTGCTCAAGCTTGCTCAACAATGGCAATGGAGTTTCAGGCACTCTCAGGTCATGGTGATGGGTTGTTTGAGGTCTGTGCAGTGTGTAGAGAAGATTTGTGGTATTGGTTTGTGTGTTTGTGAGCTAGGATGGAAGATTCGAAAGTTTTTGCAAACTGAAGTAAGAAATGGCAGTGGGATTTCTTGGCTATTTTAGGCTTGTGCTTTGGGTGCTGGGTGGCCTATGGAGTGTGGTGAGATGATTGATGAAGGTTGCTTGGGTGTTTGATGGCTGTCTAAGCAGATTTGAAGCAAGTTGCAATGTGGAAGGTTTTTGTGAAAGTGGTGAATGGTTGTGTTTCAGCCTTGGTCCTTGATGTGTTTAGCTTGCAAACTGTACACATAGCTCTCTCTCATTGGTCAGTTGATTTGACATGTGCTTTATGGATTGGTAGGTTAACTTTTGCAAAAAGTCACATAATGTGTAAGAGAAGCATGGCTTGTGATCTATGCAAGTACATGGGCATGGGCTGGCGCAGGGATGTGAGGTGAGAGGCTAGCAAAATGTAGTATCCAAGGCTGTAAGTTGTGGCAAGCATGATGATGAGTTTTTGCAAGTTGTGACATTTTGGTTCACATGTGATTCTTTGCCCAACCAAACATGAAACCATGGGCATTCTTAGTTCAAAACTGATTTTCATGACTTAGAGAAAGTTTATGTGTTGGTTGGAAGTGAACTAGAGGCTGCAATTGGCTTTGATCCAAGACTTTGCAAAATTTCCACTTGGTGCATAACTTGAAAATAAGTGATTTTTGGCAACTTTGCATGGCCATAACTTTTGATCCAAGAAGAGTTTGATCATGTTCTTGTACTTTTTGAAAAGGGAAAGATGAGATCTACAACTTTCATGACCAAAGTTTTTCCATTTGAAGCCTTCTTGGATCATGAATCAAGGCTTGAAAATTGACCTAAAATAAGGCATTCTTGAAAAGTCAACTATGCCCAAAAAGTCAACATTTGCAAAAACCCTAAATTCTTGATTTCTATGAACTTCAAAACTCCTTCCATGATCAAATAAAGATCACATACACTCAAAATGATGAAGATCACCCATTGGTTGGGTCATTGGGGGCCTCAGATGCCCTGATTTTACACTGACTTGTCTGAAAAGTCAACTCTTGATCAGATGACTTCCCCATGGAATTTCTTCATGAAAATTGATATGCATACTCCCTATACCATATAAAGATCAATGGAAACAAGAATGACCAAAAAATTTGGGGTTATGGCCTCTGAAACCAAAACCCTAATTTTCAGTCAACTGTGCAGTTCAACCTGGCTCTGCATCCACTCAAACCCTAGTTCTTGTGATTCCTCTGCATCTTTGACTCTGTGAGAATGTAACATGATACAAGAACACACATGGACCCCTTTGAGTTGATTGGTTGCCTTTGGAATGGCTCAAGATGCTTTGGGATTGCTCAGATCACAAACCCTAGGTGCAGATGCCTTAGAAACTATCCAGTGAATCAAAAATGAGATGTGAGATGACATGATTGTGTTTATGCATATGAGAATGATCACAAGCCATGGTGTGAATGGGTGAGGGCAAATTTGGGGTGTTTACAGCTTCCCCTATTCAAACATGAGTTAGCTGTGCAGGATGTAAGCGACGGCTTAACAGGCCAAACAAGATAACTTGTGGTTGAATACCAAAGACAGTCCAAAATTTGCACTCACAGAATGAAAAAGAAAAGGGATATAGATTGTAAAAGGCAAAATAAAGTATATTGTCGAGTATAGGCGACGGAGGACGACCGTCGAGCAGAAGACGACTGCTGGGTAAATAGCAATGACGGGGACGGCCGACATGCTGGGGAGAGTGTATAAAAGCAATGACGGGGACGGCCGACATGCTGGGGATAAAAGGGTAAAGCTAAGACGGGGACGGCCGACTAGCTGGGGAAAATAAAATCATGATGGGGACGGCCATCAAGATAAAACTGTAAAAAAATTCTGAGGATTAATGAAACATGACGGGGACGGCCATCAAGTTCATAAAGGTAAAGTAACCAACGATGGGGACGGCCATCGGGTTAAAAAGGAAAAGGGACCACGACGGGGACGGCCATCGGGTTAAAGAATAAATGAAATAAACAGATGTTGGGGTACGGCCATCAAAGGTGAAGGACGATCACCTAGCAGGGGACGGCTGCTCTGTTGGGTATAAAAGAAATATGATGGGGACGGCCATCAAAGGTGGAGGACGACCACCTGGCAGGGTACGGCTGCCGAAAACATCAACGATGGGGACGGCCATCGGATAGAAAAGGTCAACGATGGGGACGGCCATCGGACGAGCAAGATGGAGGACGACCATCAAGAAGTGGAGGACGACCACTCAGCAGGGTACGGCTGCTCTCGAGGTTTCTCATGACATAGGACGAATGCCAGATAACCAAAATCAACAATGGGGACGGCCATTGGATAAAGTGATGAAGGACGATCATCAAAAGGTGGAGGACGACCACCTAGCAGGGGACGGCTGCTAAAAACAACGATGGGGACGGCCATCGGATGAGCATGATGGAGGACGACCATCAAGAAGTGGAGGACGACCACTCAGCAGGGTACGGCTGCTCTCAAAGGTATCATAACACGGGACGAGTGTTAGATAAAAAGAAAATTTGTTGGTGATCTACTGGGGATAATGTAAACACGGACGAGCGTTTACACCCAAGAAACAAAAGGTATAAGTGTTTGGTATTGTGTATAGATTAAAGATGCGGACGAGCATCCTTAAGACTATGATACGGACGAGTATCATGTAGAAACAAACTGACACATGTTCAGAGATGATGATACAGACGAGTATCAACTGGTTAACAAAGAACACGGACGAGTGTTGCATCTGAAAGAATTCTTCTGGGGAATAGTAGACACAGACGAGTACCTATATTCAAGAAAACATAAGTGTTTGACACGGTGTATGGATTAAAGATGCGGACGAGCATCCTTATGGCCATGATACGGACGAGTATCATGTAGAAACAAACACTAGACGCAATGTTCCGAGATGACGGTACGGACAAGTACCAACTGGCTAACAAAGAACAAGGGCTACTGCCGAATCTGCGGGGATATGAGTGATGATGTATACAAGATACGGACGAGTATCTGTATAAGCGTACCATGAGTAGTGAGTATTGTATTGTATAGATGAGTGTTTATCTGCTGGGGATGGTGACACGGACGAGTGTCAGGAGAGAAAAGTATGATATTAACAAGTGTATGGGTGATGAAGGTGTACGCGACTGCGCTGGGGATATGACATGGACGGGTGTCAAAAAGGGTGTATATAAGTATATGTGAGTGCAAAGAGGATGCCTTTGGCTTTCTGCTGGGATATGACACGGACGGGTGTCAGGACGTACCTGTAATGAGGGTGATTTGTTTGTAAAGGGTGTTCAGGCGACCTTACTGGGGAAAGATGACACGGACGGATGCCAAGAGGTGTATATGCTGGTGTCTGTAATTGTGGGGCAACTGCTTTTGCTGGGATTCTGATGGGGATTTTGGGGGAAAGTAATCTGTATTCACAAGCGTTTAATTCACAACCTGACTTATGATTATGCTATGCATTTGATTTTTGCCGTAATGCTCCGTATTAGACGGAATGCTACGCTCTGGGGGGTGAATATGATGCGGATGCCATGATTATGCAAAGAGGCGCCAATCCAGGATTCGGATCCCGTTGTTGCGAAGATTTCTGGTTGATCTGCCTGAAGTGAACATCCCAGCTGGGGATGAGATCATTGATTGATCTAATGATATATCTGCTTGGGGACACGGGTCACTGGTTGACATATCCTTGTAATACGGGACCCAGCTGGGGTTTGTAGAAGCTTTCTTCACTCTGTTGTGATCTCTTCATGCGTTGCTCTTCTGGATAGAGGCTGGAACTCTGTGGGGAGATGATTTCCTATCTTCTGTATTCAACTGAGGATGACAAGGCAACTCGGCTGGGGAATTGTGAGAGGCAACTCAGCTGGGGAAAGCAATGGGGAGCAACTCAGCTGGGGAAAGAGCATCTCGGATGCTGAGATTGAGTGTATGCTGATTTGGCAGCTCCGCTGGGGAAATGGGCATCCTCCAGCGCCATGTGGAAGATAGACCGAGTTGATAATAATTCGCCTACTTGCTGAGACGTAACCTGCATGCCCCAGGTTGCGTTCTGGATACCTGCAATCCTGCAAGGATAATGGAACGTACAAAAGGTCCCGAGGTATCCCTTACTGGATTCCGTCATAGGAGTTAAGTACTTTCGAGAATAATCACATTCCCCGTAAGCATGTGTTTTATTTCATTTCATTTCATTTCATTTTTTTATTTTTTTATTTTTTAGAGAAGGGCATCTGTACTTATGCAATTACATTTTTAGAGATATCAGACAACTTTTTGCGAAACATAAATGTAAAACGAGACATGACCGAGAATCGGATTTTATTAATTCATGTGCCCTGAATTGGCAAGATACAGTCAAAGGAACATATCTCCTGAAATGAGGAAATTGTTACAAATTGAGAAATAAAGTGCTGGCGGTGTTGACGACGCTTTGAGGGAGCTTCCTATTCTGCTATGACTCGTATGACAATGACGTTCTTTTCGTCTTGCTTTCTGGAGAGAGTTGATTCTGGTTGAAGCTTGATCCTTTGAAGCTTACCAAGTTGTAGGTGATACAGACGGACTCAGAATGCAGTTGTTCGCTTATTCCCTTGTTTTGCATGGATCGCCCTTTCGGGTTTTCAATCCATCGGGATACCCATTTTTGCCTGAGCTGTCCGATGCGGCTTTTCAACTCAGCGGGTGTACATTTTTTCATTTATTTCCCTTACTTTTGCCCGAGTCTTTTATTCTGTTTTTGACTCGCCGGGATGCCCTATTTTTGCCTGGACTTACATTCTGTTTTTATGTCCAGCGGGTCATTTTACGCGAAGTATTTTTTAACTGCATCTGAATTCACAGGGGACGGGAAATCTTCACCATCCATGGTGCTGAGCATCAGTGCTCCACCAGAGAAAACTTTCTTTACAACGAATGGTCCTTCATAATTTGGAGTCCATTTGCCCCTGTGGTCTGTATGAGGAGGAAGGATTCTTTTCAGCACAAGATCTCCTACTTGGTACCCTCGGTGCCTGACTTTCTGATCGAAGGCTTTCTTCATTCTCTTCTGATATAGCTGTCCATGACAGATTGCAGCCAATCTTTTCTCTTCGATCAGACTCAGTTGTTCGAATCGGGACCGAATCCATTCTGCTTCATTCAGTTTAACATCCATCAATACCCGTAAGGAGGGTAATTCAACTTCAACAGGCAGGACTGCTTCCATACCATATACAAGCTGATACGGTGTTGCCCCAGTGGATGTCCTGATTGATGTGCGATACCCATGCAAGGCAAATGGTAGCATTTCATGCCAGTCTTTGTATGTGATTACCATCTTCTGCACAATCTTCTTGATATTCTTATTCGCTGCCTCAACAGCGCCGTTCATCTTTGGCCTGTAAGGAGAAGAATTGTGATGTTGGATCTTGAAGTCCCGGCACAGCTCTGCCATCATTTTGTTGTTCAAGTTGGAACCATTATCAGTAATGATTCGCTCGGGCACTCCGTACCGACAGATGATATCTCTTTTCAGAAATCTGGCTACCACTTGTCTTGTAACATTTGCATATGAGGCTGCTTCAACCCACTTGGTGAAATAGTCGATGGCGACCAGGATGAATCTGTGGCCGTTTGAAGCAGTTGGCTCAATCTTGCCAATCATATCAATGCCCCACATGGCAAAGGGCCATGGTGAAGACATGATGTTCAAAGGATTGGGAGGCACATGCACCTTGTCTGCATAAATCTGGCATTTATGACATTTTCTGGCGTAAGCACAACAGTCTGCATCCATTGTGATCCAGTAATAGCCTGATCTTAGCAATTTCTTAGCCATGGCATGCCCTCCAGCATGGGTACCAAAAGATCCTTCGTGCACTTCATGCATTAACAAATCTGCTTCCGTCTTGTCAACACATCTGAGGAGTACCATGTCGAAGTTCCTTTTGTATAAAGACCCATCAGTGTTCAAAAAGAAACTACCAGCAAGCCTTCTCAAGGTCTTCTTATCATTGGAAGATGCCCCAGATGGGTACGTTTGATCCTCCAAGAAGCACTTAATGTCATGGAACCAAGGCTTATCATCTTTTACAACATCCGCTGCGAATACATATGCTGGTCTATCAAGTCTAGACACTGAAATCTGGGGTACAAAGTTAGCCGTTTGAACTTTGATCATGGATGAAATGGTAGCAAGAGCATCTGCAAACTGATTCTCGTCTCGAGGGATATACTCAAGCTTGACTGTTGTGAAGAAAGTCAATAACCTCCTCGTATAATCCCTGTAAGGTATCAGATGATCTTGGTGGGTGTACCATTTCCCGTTGGTTTGATTGACTACCAAAGCTGAATCTCCGAATACGGTCAATGTCTTGATCCTGAGGTCAATGGCTTCCTCAAGACCCATAATGCAAGCTTCGTATTCAGCTTCGTTGTTAGTGCAGTTGAAAGTGAGTTTTGCCGAGAAAGGCATGTGAACTCCTTTGGGTGTAATGAGTACTGCACCAACACCACGACCATTCATGTTAACAGCCCCATCAAACATCATAGTCCATTCTTCCTCCGGGTCAGGCCCTTCAGTGTGAATAGGCTCTTCGTGATCTTTTGCTTTAATGAACATGATGTCTTCATCAGGGAAGTCAAACCTCATAGGTTGGTAGTCATCAATGGGTTGCTCAGCAAGATATTCGGATAGTACACTGCCCTTGATGGCTTTCTGAGAGGTGTACTGTATGTCATATTCTGTGAGAATCATCTGCCATCTTGCAACCCGTCCGGTAAGAGCTGGCTTCTCGAAAATGTACTTAACTGGATCCATCTTTGAGACCAACAAGGTAGTGTGGGTCAACATATACTGTCTCAGTCGGCGAGCAGCCCACGCTAAAGCACAACAAGTTTTCTCGAGCAGTGAATAACGCTGTTCACAGTCGGTAAACTTTTTGCTTAGGTAGTATATTGCATACTCTTTTCGACCAGACTCGTCATGTTGGCCCAGCACACATCCCATTGACTCTTCTAACACTGTCAAGTACATAATCAGAGGTCTTCCTTCAACTGGCGGCATGAGGATTGGAGGTTCTTGTAAATACTCCTTGATCTTGTCAAAAGCCTTCTGGCAATCTTCGTTCCACCTGACCGTTTGTTCCTTTCTTAACAGCTTGAACAAAGGTTCACAGGTTGCTGTAAGGTGAGATATGAACCTTGAAATGTAGTTCAATCGACCTAAGAACCCTCGAACTTCTTTCTCAATTTTCGGTGCAGGCATTTCTTGAATAGCTTTGACTTTATCGGGGTCAACCTCAATCCCTTTTCCGCTTACAATAAAGCCCAACAGCTTACCAGACCGCACCCCAAATGTGCATTTGTTGGGGTTCAGCTTCAATTGGTATTTCCTCAAACGCTTGAATAATTTGAGCAGATTCACCAGATGATCTTCCTCTGTAAGGGACTTGGCGATCATATCATCCACATAACATTCTATTTCCTTGTGGATCATATCGTGGAACAATGTCACCATAGCCCGTTGATATGTGGCACCAGCATTCTTGAGCCCAAATGGCATCACTTTGTAACAGAACGTGCCCCAAGGTGTGATGAATGTTGTCTTCTCCATGTCTTCAGGTGACATCTTGATCTGGTTATATCCTGAAAATCCATCCATGAAGGAGAATACCGAGAACTGGGCCGTGTTATCCACCAATACATCAATGTGAGGTAATGGGAAGTCATCTTTCGGGCTGGCTCTGTTCAGATCCCGGTAGTCAACACACATTCTTACTTTGCCATCCTTCTTAGGCACAGGCACAATATTAGCAACCCACGGCGGGTAGCTAGTCACAGCAAGGAACCCGGCGTCCCATTGCTTTTGTACCTCTTCCTTGATTTTCATAGCCATGTCTGGGCGAGTTCGGCGCAGCTTTTGTTTCACTGGTGGGCATTCTTCCCTCAAAGGCAGCTTATGCACAACTATATCGGTATCCAACCCTGGCATATCTTGATACGACCAAGCAAACACATCAACATACTCTTGAAGCAGATCTATCAGTTGTCTCTTCACTGAATCCTGCAGGCAGGCCCCGATTTTAACCTCTTTCACGTCTTCATCGGTACCAAGATTAATCACTTCAATCTCCTCCTGGTGAGGAGTAATAACCTTTTCCTCTTGTCTTAACAACCTGGCTAGCTCTTCAGGAAGCTCAAATTCTTCTTCAACCCCTTCATCAGCTTGATTGATTGGATTGTCAAAGTCATACGATGACATAGCCGTGCTGTTGTCGGTGCTGTCAGGAAGGCATTCTCTGCAAGGGTTAAGTTGGTTCCTTTTAGTGATTGATTTTAATCTTGCTTTTAGAAAAAAGTGAAATGAAGTTATCATTTTGAAAACACCGCCATTTATTTTTGTACAAAAAGAAAAATGGAAAAACAGTGAGCATAAAAGGAAAAAGACTCGTTTGCAAAAAGATGTCTGATATTTCATTAATTTAATCTTGTTTGCACAAAAGTACAGATGGCCCTGGTTACAAAATGAGTCTTGTCATCTTGGGCAAGATGCAAGACTTGGATGCATGCTATATAAAAATACAGGAAATAATAATTACTCTGCTCGAGTAACACTTATAATTTCCTGGGAAGACCAGTTCGAGACACTGCTCCCCGGGATCTTCGGACGAATCCAATTCTCCAGATTGCGCTCATCTTCCAGCTCGTCTTCCAGACAGTTGATAGCATCGGGGGTAAGCATTCCCCCACTGACAAATCCTGGCTCTGCAGCAGCCTTCGCTTGATGTTGAGTTGGTCTGTAACCCAACCCAAACTTGTCCTTCTTCTCCTCCACAGCTAAAACCTTGCCCCAGCCTAGGGCAGTTCCTTCTTCAACAACCTTCCGGGCTTGTTGATAAGACGACATTGGGGTACCAGATACAGCAGATGCTTCATTCACATTCAACGCTTCAAACCCCTGGCTCATTGTTTCATGGATCTCTCCATCCATTTCAATGTACTTGTAGGTTGCCAGGTGGCTGACAAAAATGTCCTCCTCTCCACAGATTGTGACAACTTGACCTTCCCACTCAAATTTTAACTTTTGGTGAAGGGTAGACGTTATTGCGCCGGCGGCGTGAATCCAGGGTCTACCCAACAAACAGCTGTAGGCGGGCTGAATGTCCATCACATAAAAGATAGTTTTAAAGGTCTGTGGGCCAATTGTCACAGGCAGCTCAATCTCTCCCAGAACCGATCTCTTAGAACCATCAAAGGCTCTTACTACCAGGTTGCTGGGTCTCAATGCCAATCCATCATATTCAAGCTTCACCAGAGCTTTCTTTGGTAAGACATTCAGGGAAGAACCTGTGTCCACCAGCACATGAGAAAGGACAGCTCCTTTGCATTCCAGGGTTATGTGCAAGGCTTTGTTGTGGTTGCGGCCATCCGCTGTCAAGTCAGAATTGGTAAACCCTAGCCCATTGCTAGCAGTAACATTTCCTAACCACGGTTTCCAATTGGTTGACAGTAATCTCCTCCGGCACGTAAGCTGCGTGCAGGACTTTAAGTAGTGCATTCCGATGGGCTTCGGAGCACATAAGCAGTGAGAGGATAGAGATTTTGGATGGCGTCTGGTGAAGTTGATCCACAATTTTGTAGTCACTCTTTTTGATGATCCGCATAAACTCATCAACTTCCTGATCAAATGGAGTCTTCAGGGCTTCTTTGGCAGCGGGATCTTCCTGCACCGGGCTCTTTCCTTTTGCTTTGGCAGCAGCTTCTGCTTCGGCAGTAGGTCTTTGAACTTGTGAAGCAAAGAGACGGCCGCTTCGAGTGAAGCCTCCGCCTCCCCCCACATTATCTACTTGTGGTGCAGGTGCTGATGTTTCAAGAGTGATTCTTTTCCCTTCACAGTACACGTCAGAGCCATAGTGCCAAGGGATGGCCCTATTGCTTTCATATGGTACTGGTCCAGGCACCGTGACAGTGACCGGACTGATTGCTGCTGCTGAAGGGACTGTTATTGTTTGTGGATCATAAAAGATTGTAACTGGTGCTCTAGTGGGAGCAGCACCTTCTGAATGGTAAGCGGAATTATTTTCAGGATCGTAGAATATGGTAACAGTGGAGACATCTTCATGATTGATTGCTGGTGTTGCAGGAGGTACTGTTGGAAGGACTGTTGTTGTTGCTGATGGAGAGTCGAAATGGAATGAAGCTGAAGTTGTAGCAGGAGAAACTGTTGTAAACTGATCATTTGGAAGAACTGATGAAGTACTTGTTGATGGTGCTGATGAATTGTCGGGAACAATAGTTGCTGTATTTGTAGGAGAGTCTGAAACTGTTGTTGATGAAGTTGCTTGATTTGCCGGAAATGATGTAGTGATTTGCAGTAGGCCATTCTGAATAAGGCTGTCAATGCCGTTCCTCAGGTCCTCACACCCATTCCATGAAATATTGCAGTAGGGGCACCCTATTTCACACCCTGGAAATATGTTGTTTTCACGGAGTTGAGCTTTGATTTCCACCAATGGTGTCCTGATTTGATCCACACTGGTTATGAAATAAGACGGTGTGTCTTCTTCAATTGCGTTAATTCGAGGACCACCATGGTTTGGCATTGGGTTTTTGTTGACATTGGGCGGCGGTGCAAAATTCAGAGCCTTGGAGTCTACCAAGTCTTGTACCTTCATATGCAGAGCTCTGCATTTTTCTGTACTGTGACCAGGTGCGTTTGAATGGAAAGCACACCTAGCATTGGAGTCATAGTTTCTTGGTAAACTGTTGGGATCCGGAGGTGCCAACGTTCTTAGCTCAATTAGGTTGAGTTTCAGAAGCTGTGGCAGCAAAGCAGCATACGGCATTGGAATTGGGTCGATCACTCGGTTAGCTTGGGATGGCCTTTGCTGAAATGGCCTCTGTTGATTGTTGTTGTTGGAGTTGTTGTTGTTGTAGTTTCTTGGAGGATACTGATTCTGCTGATACTGGGGTTGTTGTTGGAAGTTTTGTTGAGGAGGTTGATAGACTGGCTGAGGATGAGCTGGAGCAGGGATAGTGACTGCTGCTATTGACCTTTGAACATATTGGGGCCTGCCCCTGTTGGTGTGAATGGCATTGGTCTCGCCAGCTCTTCTCGGGCCTGCAAAAGGCTTTCTTGTACCACTGGACGAGCTTGCACCGTTGTCTGAGATCTTACCCATTTTTAACAGGCTTTCAATTCTCTCCCCAGCTATAACAACATCCGCAAAGCTAGTGGAAGAGAAAGCAGCTAACCTGTCAATATAGGTTCCCTGAAGAGTGTTCATAAACATGTCTGCCATTTCTCTTTCAGACATTGGTGGTTGAACGGCAGCAGCCAATTGCCTCCATCTTTGAGCATATTCTCTGAAGCTCTCCCTTGAAGACTGTGACATTCCCATCAGGAGGGTCCTGTTGGGTGCCATATCTAGATTATACTGATACTGTCTGATGAAGGCCTCTGCCAGGTCCTTCCAGCATCTAACAGTTGCCCTTGTCAAATGGGAATACCATTCCCTTGATGCTCCAGTCAAGCTATCTTCAAAATAGAACATCCACAATTTCTCATCCATTGTATAGGCCTTCAGCCTTCCCAGAAATGATTGCAAATGAGTCCGGGGGCATGAAGTCCCATTATACTTTTCGAAACATGGAGGCTTGAACTTGTGGGGAATCCTGACCCCTTCTACTAAACCCATGTCCATGACGTCAAACCCCAAAGAGTTTTGAGATTCCAGTGATCTCAACTTCTCAGCTATTTCTTCCAATCGTCTATCATATGTTTCCTCTCCAGCACCCATTACTGTATACTGGTCCTCCTGAGGATCTTCTTGAAGTACTATGGCTGCTGTGGCTGTTCCTTGAACATTGGCAGGGATGTTAACCTCAGGATGTAGATGCGGACCAAACACAGGGGGGGTAACATGTGGTTGCACCCTTTCATTATTACTGGTGCCTGCAGTTCCTACATGAGGCTCCTCTTGATTTTGCCTCTCCACCATGGCCCTCAGTCTCTCCTGGCTCTGAGCCATGTTGTTCATAACTTCCATGAACTGCGTCATCTGCGTTCTCATCTCTAACCTTTCATTTGCCATCTGGTTTCTGACCTCCGTAAGGTCTTGTTGCATCTGATCCATCTGAATTCCCGGAAGGTTGTTTCTAGTTGGGTACCTGTGTGGCCTGTTGAGAGGAAATACCCGGCGGCGAGCAATAATTCCTGAGATTCACAACAGAGGTTAGCAACAACAAAACAAAAACCTACAAAACAAACAAAAGGGTTAGCATGCAATGCAGTTATGCTTATTTGCTATCAAGGTATCCGGTTTGGCCTTCAGTTTTGACCCTTCCAGACCCTTGAAGATGATGCTGTTGAAGTTGCTTTTGATGTGAACCCCAACACAAATATATTACAAAGGTGAAATAATACAATTTGTTCATTTTACAACACAAACCCTCAAAGGGGCCAAAATACATCACAAAAAGCAAAAGTACATGGAAAAGGAACAACAACAAGCAAATGATCAAACTCCAAGGCCAAACTCATCCTCACGAACTTCCTTAAGAAGTGCTTCGGTCACAGGATCAGCCGGATGCTCCGTGAGATTCCTGATGAGAAGATTTCTTGTTGCAACAGCTGCAGTCAACCTCTTGTTCTGATTTTGATCTTTAGACCTCTTCACTCCAGCTTTGATCTTTAGTTCTGATATTTCCTCCTGGGCTGCTGCCAGGGCTTTTTCCATCTGCTCCATCTTGTCTTGAGCTCTCTTGTCTTCTAGAGTACGGGCCTCGGTGATCCGGACCCACCTGGCCTGACTCTCTTTCAAATACAAGTCTGTTCTTGCTCTTTGGAACTGGGCTTCTTTACAAGCATTCTTCAGAATCTGCTCACCAGCCTTAGACTTGTTGATATAATCCCCAGACTTCTCAATTTTAGTCAAGTGTTCTACCCTCAATTTCTCCAATCTCTCAATCTCCCTCACACCTTCACTCCTCTCCCGGAGGGTCTTCTGCAAGGCTTGAGATAACTTCTCATTTCTTTCCTTCAAGCTTTCAAACTCCTCCAAACTGATAGTGGCAGGGGGTGGTGCTGAAGATGACTCCGGCATGTCTTCTATGGTAAAGGGCATTCCAGAGAATTGGGCCCTAACATGGGACCACTCATAATATTGGACTGATGCCACATTATTGCACTTCCCTAGAATGGTGATTCCCTTAGTCTGAACATGATCCCAGGCCCAGGTAGCCTGCCTAACAACAGCCAAACTAATCTTGTTCTCACAGTAGAGGGTCTCCAACAAGTCTTGTTCCCTTGGAGTATGAACCAGTGCATAACCTAATTGCCTTCTGAACAGCAGAGGGTTGTAGTTGATACTTCCCTTAACTCCTATCAAAGGCACATTGGGAAAGTGCCCACAGCTGGTGATCATATCTCTGCCCTTGGTGCTTTGAGTACACCATCTGATATCTGCTGAAGTGAGAGTAGTGAGTCTCTTAGCCCAGTTGCTTTGCTGATGAGGATTGAGAAATGCATCTGTCCTGGGTAGATGCCTGAGAAGCCAAGCATGAAATAATGGAGCACAAATCCTCACTAACCTTCCCCTCTGCTTCTCATTTCTCTGATGGACTGAGTAATAGAGATCACCCAGTAAAGTTGGCACAGGGTTCTTCAGGATGAACAAGTGGATTGCATTCTTGCTGATGAATCGAGGCTCATCTGCAAACAGCACAATTCCATACACACTTAAGGCCAACAGAGCACAAACAGTTTTCCACTCTCCCAGGGAGGCCTTCAAACTAGCTTGAGAAATCAGGAAGTCCAGGTGAAATCCAAGGATCCCAGCTTAGAGGTCAAGTGTTGTTCAATCAATACAGGTTCCAGGTGCAAAGCTTTTGCTATCTCTCCATTGCTGGGAAAGACCATTTCAGGGTTGAAAGGGATTTCCCTCCTGATAGGCAAACCAACCAAATATGAGTATTCTTCCAAAAGAGGACCCAACTGAAAGTCTTGAAAGGTGAAACATCTCAATGGGGGATCATAGAACTGAATGCAGGTGTGGATGAGGCTCCTCTGAGATGGATCCATATCCATAACCATGTCCAGTATATCTCCATAACTCTCCTTGAACAAGGGTATGTGATCTGGAGTGATCAGGGTTTGGATCCTCCTGATGTCTGACAAGTCTGGTTGGAAGAAATGATAGGTGATGTTGCTTTTCTTTGGAGCCATGATGCTGAAGACTGAGTAGAGTGCTTGATGAAGATGCTGAAAGAATGAGCCACTGATTGGCTGGTGCAAGTAACTGAAGTATATAGCTGACAAACTGAAGCAAGTGCTGGTGGAGGTAGGTCAATACTGCAGATGGGGTCAAAACCAAAACCAGAAGGAAGTGGATACCCTGAAACACAAATAAGCAAATGTTAATATGATGCAATGAGTATGTATGCAAATGAAATGCAAGGGTTTGTGACTGAGCTGGATCTGATTAACTGCCTTGGTATAGATCCATGTGTGTTCAAGAATTCCAGAAGGAGGTCTAAAAATCCAGTAACCAGGGTGGGGGACTCAAATAAAGAGCCACAAGTCCAGGGTTCAGAATCACAAGAACTATCCAACATGGAGCATTCTTAACAAAGTCAAAGTAAATGGGTGTTCTGAGGTCAAGGTACCTGCAAACCTGTAAACAGCCCGACCCCCTCACAGGTAGTGATCTAGAACAAAGATCCTCAGACTTGGATCAGTTATGAGAAGTGTAAACACTTCTAACCCGGAGGTACAGTGTTTACAATAACCATAACAATTCCTCCTCTAATTCACCTCAGTTTCTGAAGGTCAATACTAAAAGGTCATCCAGACTTAGCAGGCTTCCCAGATAGCCCTAGCATTGCAGGAAATCCGCAACACAGAGTTCTCAAGAAGAAACCCATATCTGAACCGTGTTTCATATTCCCGCACCAGACCGAAATGGAATGGGAAAGAATATGATTCACTCTAGCCTAGGTGTCACTCAGGTCCCAGGTATAGGACCTTAACTCTCAATGAAACACCCACCCACCAAAGAAAAACCAGATCCAGCCAGCACAGTATGACAGTATGAAAAATATATAAAGCTATAAAGAAAGCAATAAATCAACTGTACATAAAGCAATAAACAAAAATAAATACAAGCACAAACAAGCACATAACACCCCAGTAAACACAAATCAATCAAGCGCTAGGAGGAACCCACAAAAAGAACCAGAAGCCCTGGTTGCGGTATAAGCATCCCCAGCAGAGTCGCCAAGCTGTCGCTCCCGACAAATGACACCGGGTCACATGAAGGTACAGACGCGAACGGTCGGCGAAGGGAACAGTGAGAACACACAGCCGTGAACTCACTGGAGAATGAATAGAGTCGCCAGCTAGGCATTTTTATCCCGGAGGAAAGGCAATGCTGCATAGACCTAGGAAAAGATGGATAAGACGGTTTGCGAACCAGAGAGACTGAGAAAGGGGGTTGGTTACAACCTGGGAAGGTATTAGCACCCAGATTGTCCGTCGTACTCGACGGGATCCACGCTTGAAAGATTTGTGTTTTAAAGGGGGGTAGTGTCAGTGCAATCTGTGTATGAAATAGCTGGAAAGAGAATGTACAGGTGTCAGTGCAAACTAAGTGTGAAGTGTATAAATGTATAGTGTCAGTGTAGGAACAAGAGTGAAGTGCTCAAGATCATGAGGCTTAAAGAATAAAGCTGGAAAGAGGGGGGATGTACAGAGACTTTTGTTCGATAACCGTTAAGTTATGCCTACGTATCCTCTCGTGCAATGAGGAAGTCAGAACACCGTAGTTCGACCCAAAGAGACTGAAAGATGAATTGACTTGTGAACTGCTTACTTGTCTATGCTCAAGTGTATGACCTGTCTGGCTCAGGTGCTGACTGTCTTGCATTAGACGGAAGAAGCAAGTTCTCGATTGTGAGTGAGTGAGATGAGAAAAGAATCCCGAAGGAGACGATTATTGTTTGTGTTTGAGTTTTCAGTCTTTTATTGCTTCTTGAGTTTGTCATAAGATAATGAGCTTAAGTCTAAACCAATGGATTTAGTAAACTCATCACATCCTCCCTCTGTTTAGGGGTAATGAGAGTACCTTAAGTGCGAAGTCAGATTCTCACACTTAATCACCTTCGGTGTAGGATTAAGATCATTAACCTATTTGTGATTATTTAGATGTTTTTTTTTGGTGTTTTTGTTTAGTGTTGAGTAATGAGGTTAAGCCATAATCAAGGATTAAACAGACCCATTACACCATCCTAAAAGAAGGATAATAGATGAGAATGTTTAAGCTGAGGAAGACTCTTCAACTTAATCCATGATTAGGGATTAAACCCATGACAAAACAAGCCTTTATTAAATGGATTTTATTTAATGATATGATGATGAAGTGTTTTTTATGGTTTGTAAGACAACTTGAGGAGGACTTGTCCATTAACATTAGGGTTAGTCCTTCTTAACCAATTAAGGAAGAAATAGAACCCTGATGCAAGGCCCAAGTTACAAGTGTGATGTCTTGATGATTATTAGATGGATTGATTAAGAGATTCAAACACCTTAAGGGTTTAATACTTAGGATTAAAGTTATACACTCCATCCTAAGAGAAGGATGCAGGCATAACCCTAATCACAAAGTCTTAAAACCTTTAGGGTTTAGTCTCTGATTATGAGGTGAGAAGAGAAAACTCAAAGAGAGACACAAAGGTAAAAACTATGAGGGGAGACTAATCAAAACCCTAATTCATTATCATGCTTGGTTGTCCCTAGAGTTTGTGAGGTTTGCAAGAACAATCTTCAAAGGAAGCCACCAGGAAGCAGATGAACAAGATCAAGAGAAGCAAAGTGACCTGTTTCATTCAAGAAGTCAAGTCACTTGAAGAAAGAAAGTAGGAGGAGGAAGAATGAGCAAGCTCAATCTCAAACACAAATAGAAATGCAGCAATGGATGCAAGAGAGATGAGAAGAAAAGTTATGAGAAGTGAAGGCAAATTCACTTCTCAAGTTTACTTACCACCTGAAATGTTAGAAAGAAATGCAATGTAATGCAAGATGAAATGAAATGGCATGATGCTAGACCAAACCAGAAGCATGTTGATGATGAAGATGATGCTATGAGGTGCTGCAAACATGAGGTAAGGCATGGGGATGTTCATACAGGGCCTATGAATGCAAATGATGCAAGCTAAGGAGCATGGACAAGCATGAAATGTTATGAAGCATATAAGGCAAATGGCATGGCAAATATGTAATGCAATGATCAATGATGCTTTCTACATGTCTTAAGATGTCAAATGCAACACAAGAAGGCACAAAATGCAATGACAAGTCAAGTTATGCAAGGAAATGCAAGAAGGATGCAAAAGAAAGCCCAAATTAGGGTTCATGGAACAAACATCAAACAATAACTCAAAACAGAAACAAAACCCTAAGATAAAAAATGGAAAATGGTACCCAAAGAAACCCTAGGCCTATAATAAACCACTTCCCAAAGGGGAGCTCTCAACTCTTAGCCAATCATAAGTTATGAAATTTACAAGTTATTAGGGTTTTTTAGGGTTCTTATCAAAACAAATGCCAATCAATTAGAAAATGCAAGATCAAATCATGGCCTTTTTATCCTTGAAAATACATGTCAAATGGAAAACAATGCAAGAAGAATCAATGTCTCAACCTTCACCAATAGGCAGAAATGAATTTTCAAACATATGATCAAAATAATGCACAAAATATGATTTAATTCCATGAAAAATTCTTAAAATGCATCAAGATCAAAAAAGAAATTTGGTTTGAAGGTTGGACAATGTTTCTAAATGTCTTAGAGCATTTCATGAATTTTTTTGTAATTTTTAAATACCTAAAAGTATTTTTAATTAATTAATTCCCATTAATCAATTAAAAATAATCTTTTAAATATTTAAAAATACTTTTTTAATGATAAAAAAAATAAAATAAAAATATTTTGTGTCATAAAAATTAATAAAACCTTAAAGAAAAAGTTTCATAATTTTTATAAATTTTCTGCTATTTTAAAATAAATGTGCAAATTAATTGAAAAGAAAATGAATTAAAATAAAATAAAATGAAGGTCAAACAAAAGGACGGATGAGATTGATCCTGGGTTTAAATGGATTGACCACGCGCCAGATCCAAGGGTCCACACAGTTTCTGATTTAATTAAATAAATTATGATTAATTAACCCTAACACGTGGATTAGGGCTAATTAAAGTGATCCTGGCCTTCTATCTGCGCGCGAAGTCAAGAGAGTCAACGCATCCTATGGCCTAAATTCAAACTGACATTAATGACTGGATTAAGCCCTAATCACATTCAGGTGGCCGGAGAAGACTTCCGGTCGTCTTCTCCGGCCAGCTCTCACCTGAGAATCACCCAACTTCCTCAAAACGTTACAAAAATGAAGTCTAAGACCAGGGAAACGATCCTTATCCTCTCACGAACCAAACCCCTCTCTCAAAACAAATTTATTCTTCCTAAATCATCTGAATCGAAGGAAAGAAAAACTAGGGTTCGTAAGCTTCAGAAACAAATTAAATGCTCAAAACGCAACCATTTCAAAAACTAAAGGTACCAGAATGATCAGTACATCATGAAGAACAAGTTTGTAACAAAAGAAATGATTTCTGGAAAAATTATTTTCGAGCTACCTGAGATTTGGAGCTTTCAGTTTTGGAACTTTCTGGCCACTTCCCTCAGTGCAAGCTGCTCCTCTTGGCCCCCAGATGATGTTTGAATGCTCAAAAACAATTTATGCTGGCTGGATAGGGAGATTCGACAGCTTCTGCTCAAGCTTGCTCAACAATGGCAATGGAGTTTCAGGCACTCTCAGGTCATGGTGATGGGTTGTTTGAGGTCTGTGCAGTGTGTAGAGAAGATTTGTGGTATTGGTTTGTGTGTTTGTGAGCTAGGATGGAAGATTCGAAAGTTTTTGCAAACTGAAGTAAGAAATGGCAGTGGGATTTCTTGGCTGTTTTAGGCTTGTGCTTTGGGTGCTGGGTGGCCTATGGAGTGTGGTGAGATGATTGATGAAGGTTGCTTGGGTGTTTGATGGCTGTCTAAGCAGATTTGAAGCAAGTTGCAATGTGGAAGGTTTTTGTGAAAGTGGTGAATGGTTGTGTTTCAGCCTTGGTCCTTGATGTGTTTAGCTTGCAAACTGTACACATAGCTCTCTCTCATTGGTCAGTTGATTTGACATGTGCTTTATGGATTGGTAGGTTAACTTTTGCAAAAAGTCACATAATGTGTAAGAGAAGCATGGCTTGTGATCTATGCAAGTACATGGGCATGGGCTGGCGCAGGGATGTGAGGTGAGAGGCTAGCAAAATGTAGTATCCAAGGCTGCAAGTTGTGGCAAGCATGATGATGAGTTTTTGCAAGTTGTGACATTTTGGTTCACATGTGATTCTTTGCCCAACCAAACATGAAACCATGGGCATTCTTAGTTCAAAACTGATTTTCATGACTTAGAGAAAGTTTATGTGTTGGTTGGAAGTGAACTAGAGGCTGCAATTGGCTTTGATCCAAGACTTTGCAAAATTTCCACTTGGTGCATAACTTGAAAATAAGTGATTTTTGGCAACTTTGCATGGCCATAACTTTTGATCCAAGAAGAGTTTGATCATGTTCTTGTACTTTTTGAAAAGGGAAAGATGAGATCTACAACTTTCATGACCAAAGTTTTTCCATTTGAAGCCTTCTTGGATCATGAATCAAGGCTTGAAAATTGACCTAAAATAAGGCATTCTTGAAAAGTCAACTATGCCCAAAAAGTCAACATTTGCAAAAACCCTAAATTCTTGATTTCTATGAACTTCAAAACTCCTTCCATGATCAAATAAAGATCACATACACTCAAAATGATGAAGATCACCCATTGGTTGGGTCATTGGGGGCCTCAGATGCCCTGATTTTACACTAACTTGTCTGAAAAGTCAACTCTTGATCAGATGACTTCCCCATGGAATTTCTTCATGAAAATTGATATGCATACTCCCTATACCATATAAAGATCAATGGAAACAAGAATGACCAAAAAATTTGGGGTTATGGCCTCTGAAACCAAAACCCTAATTTTCAGTCAACTGTGCAGTTCAACCTGGCTCTGCATCCACTCAAACCCTAGTTCTTGTGATTCCTCTGCATCTTTGACTCTGTGAGAATGTAACATGATACAAGAACACACATGGACCCCTTTGAGTTGATTGGTTGCCTTTGGAATGGCTCAAGATGCTTTGGGATTGCTCAGATCACAAACCCTAGGTGCAGATGCCTTAGAAACTATCCAGTGAATCAAAAATGAGATGTGAGATGACATGATTGTGTTTATGCATATGAGAATGATCACAAGCCATGGTGTGAATGGGTGAGGGCAAATTTGGGGTGTTTACACTAACGCATCTACCTTGCTCACTAATTGCTTAATCTGCTCGCTAGTGTGTATGTTTTGGTTTAAGAATTCCTTGTTTGTTTGAGATTGGGTAGCTATGAAGTTCTCCATCATTAATTCAAGGTTTGATTTTCTAGGAACATTAGGAGTAGTCTTTTGATATCCTACTGGTGTAGCTGGTGCTTGACCTGGTGCATATAAAGCATTGTTATTCTTATACGAGAAGTTCAGATGATTCTTCCAACCTGGGTTGTATGTGTTTGAGTACGGGTTTCCTTGAGCATAATTCACTTGATCTGTGGGAATTCCTGCTAATAGTTGACAATCAGGGACAGCATGTCCTGGAACTCCACAAAACTCACAGTTAGGTGTTATCGCAGCCACGGTGGTTGTTGGTGTTATGGCCAAGTTGTCGATCTTTTGATTAAGTTGGTCAAACTTTGCATTGACTTGGTCCATACTACTCACTTCGTACATACCTTCTTTTGTTGGTTTCTCAGTTGCGACTCTCTCGCTTCCCCATTGATAATGATTCTGAGCCATACTCTCGATAAGTGCATAAGCATCATTATATTCTTTGTCCATTAGTGTGCCGCCTGCGGCAGCGTCAATCGTCATTCTTGTGTTGTATAAGATTCCATTGTAGAAAGTATGGATGACCATCCATTCTACTAATCCGTGATGTGGACAAAGTCTCAGCATATCTTTGTATCGTTCCCAAGCTTCGAAGAGTGACTCGTTTTCCTTTTGCTTAAATCCGTTGATTTGAGCTCTTAGCATAGCTGTCTTACTAGGTAGGAAATATCTTGTCAAGAAGACTCTCTTTAATTCCTCCCACATAGTTACTGAATTCGAGGGTAGAGATTGAAGCCAGGCTCTCACTCTGTCTCGGAGTGAGAAAGGAAAAAGGCGTAATCTGATTGCTTCTTGGGTAACTCCATTAGCTTTTACAGTATCTGCGTACTGCACAAATATCGAAAGATGAAGGTTCGGATCCTCGGTAGGATTTCCGGCGAATTGGTTTTGTTGCACGGCTGATATCAACGAAGGTTTCAATTCGAAATCGTTTCGGTTGATAGCCGGTGCAGCAATGCTGGAATGCGGCTCAGCTTGTGAAGGACTAGCGTAATACTTTAGTGGATGATTTGGTTCTTCATCCATTTCTGCGTCCTTCGATGTTCCAACTGGTTTAGGTGGATCAACTTGAAGATCTGGAATGTTGTATTTTCGTTGGTATTCGAATATTCGTCTTTCTTAAATGTAAGAAGCGTTCTAATTCTAGGACTGGAGGTTGCAAGTCTTCGCTTTGAGAGCGAGTACTTGGCATACACTCGGTAAATTAGATTAGGGAAAATAAATTGTTACCTTAGTCTAGACAGTGCTACTCTAATAGTGCACTAGTGACTAAATCAAGGTCCCCGGCAATGACGCCAAAAACTTGATGGGGCGAAGACTTGATGTGTCTAGCGATATCTGAACTGCAATCGCACAGCCTATCGCAGTAGTAATAAAAAGATGTCGAACCCACAGGGACTTTGTAATCACTCTAGTGCTAGAAGGTCTGCTAGTTTAGCTAAGGCGGAAATTTGTCACGATTATGGTTTTAAGGATTAAAAACGGGAATTAAACTTAGTTAAGGAAATAATGAGAAGGCGGTCGGTATGTAATTATATTAACCTATGCGGGTCAATCTAGCCTAAGCTGATAAAGATGGTTCACTTAAATAATTCTGTAGAGATTACCAGTTTAAAAACCCTCGACTCACACTCTCATGGTCTTATCTCAGATCTTACTCCTAAAGCCCTATGCCTGCTCTCGCTAGCCCATAAGTGTTTAGAAAATAATTTTTGAAAACTTAATAAGTCTAATTCGTTTTAAAGCGCTCTCGCTGTATTTAAATCGAATGCCTAACTTTAGCTATCCGGTTAAAATCTCACACTCTCGTGGTCTCGACCTAACCTATTTCACTTTTCTTACTCTCGTAACAAAAAGCTTGATTTTAATTATAAAAAGCCACAGCCAAAATATAAGTTCTTAATTGTTTTTAGCTTAGATTCAATTTATCCGTTTTGGTTTGGTTTATTACATACCGACTCGATTAATTTAGTTACTCATTTTTATTAAACCAACAGACAAATACAAAATGAAATAAATAAATATTAAGGCATGCATTATATAATAATAATAGAAACTTAACATAAATAAATAAATAAATTCAATATAAATTGCAAAACAAAAACCTGAACAATTTAATTCTTAGACTCCTTCTTCCACAAATCGGCAAGCTTGGAGTGTCGGAATCAAAATCGAAATAAAATAACAAGTTCTGAGGCTAAAAAGAAAATCTAATTAAAATAACAATTTCCTAATGTTGGAAATTGTTATTAAATGGGTTGGAAATAAAAGGAAAACACAGCAAGAACAAAAGCTGGAAAATAAATGGGTTCAAAGAAAAAACGGCAGAGCTTCCACGTAAAAATTCAATAATAAAACTCTGTACTTTTTCATTTGATCCTTGGGTATTTATAGAAGAGGATTTTGGCAGTTGAATGAGTAGTAGCGTAGGCTTCGTTCTGTTTTGAGAGAATCCAGGAGAAGTGGTGTACTGGGTGTTGCTGCAGTTGAGGGAAAGTAGAAGTATTTGAAGACTCGTTGCACGTTCTCAATTAAATTCAAACAAATTTAATAACGTTTTCTTGTCACGTTCGTGACATGGTGTAACGGTCAGATTTCTTCAATTGAGCGTGTCACGGTCGTGACATTGGAGTAACGGTCGTGAGACCTCTAAATAGCGCGTCACGGTCGTGAGTCAGTTGTGACGACCGTGAGAGCAACAAAAAATGCAGACTTTAGCAGAATTGATCTCTTGATCTTCTTTTCATGCTAGATTTGGTTCATTTGATCTTTTTCTCATAATTTGGCTTTATACATGTTATACCTGCAATGTGACATAAAAAACTCGAACAATCGGGAGTTAAAAGGATCAATGTACGATAAAACGGACTAAAAACATAGTAATAATGTGATACGATTTCTCGTTATCACTCATGCATTTGTATGTCATCTTAGATACCTTAGGACATGTATGAACATTGGTTGATCATTGTTGCATACATTTGGTATGTCTTGCACTCATTACTTCTTATGTGTATTCATGTGATTTCAAGCTCCTAACATGCCTTCCTTTGCATCCCATCTCTTGTAGGATCATGCATAAACAATGCACATGTCTTTGCATAATTTCATAACACATTTGCATTGTGCTTGCACTTCTGGTCTTGATCATTGCATCTTCATTTGCCTTATTTCCTTTTGTTTCACATCTTATGCATTCATACTAACCATTTTAGGGGCTTCAGGTAAGTTGTTTAGGATGTGGATTTGCCTCCACATCCCACCTCTTCTTATCTCTTCATCTGCATCTTTAATTGTCTTTGAAGTGAGTTTGACTCACTTATGCTCTCTCTTGCTCCTTTTCTTTCTCTCAGGTTACTTAACTTCTTCAGGAAGTAAGTAACCTATTCTCCTTTCTCTTTTCTTTTCATCTGCTTCCTCTTCCTTGGTGGCCAATCTGAAGATCTTTCTCTAAGCCTCACAAACCATAAGAATATCCAAGCATGATAACTTTTGGGTTGTACATAGTCTCCCCTAGTTTTTACCTTTGAATCTCCTTGAGTCTCTGCTTCTCATCTCATAATCAAGGCTAAACAGTTAAAGTTTTAAGACTCTGAATTAGGGTTATGCATGTATCCTTATCTTAGGATGGAGTGTATAACTTTAATAATTAGTGTTTAACCTTTAAGTTGTTTACACCTCCTAATAAAACACCTAATAATCATTAAGACTTAAGCTTGTAACTTGGGCCTTATATTAGGGTTACATCTCTGCCTGTTGGTTCAGAGGGACTAACCCTAGTGTTTAATGGACAAGTCCCCCCCAGCTTTAGTCTTACAAACATAAAATTTACTTCTTAATCTCACCTCTAATTAAAATTCACTTTAATAAAGGTTTGTTATATAATGATTTTAATCCCTAACCATGGATTAAGTTGAGGAGTCTTCCTCATCTTAAGTGTTCTCTTCTATTATCCTTCTCTTAGGATGGTGTAATGAGTTCACTAATCCCTGATTAAAGATTAAACTCATTACTTAACACCAAAACAAAATCCAAAAACACTTAATAATCACAAGTAGGTTAATGATCTTAATCCTGCATCATTAGGGTAATTAAGTTGAGATTTTTATCTCATACTTAAGTAGACTCATTATCCCTAATCAGGGGTGACATAATGAGTTTACAAACCCTTGATTAAGGCTTAAGCTCGCTATCCTATGCAAAACACCAAAAATAATAAAAAGCTGAAAACACAAAAAACAAACAATAAACGTCTCCTCCGGGATTCTTTTCTCATCACATTCACTCTGAAAACGAGAACTCGCTTCTTCCGTCTAATGCAAGAAAGTTAGCACTCGAGCCATACGAGTCATACACTTGAGCATAGACAAGCAAGCAGTTCACACCAAAATATCCAAGTCTCTTTGAGTCGAACTACGGTGTTCTGACTTCCTCATTGCACGAGAGGATACGTAGGCATAACTTAACAGTTATCGAACAAAAATCTATTTGTCCCCCCCTCTCTCCTCCTCCCAGTACTCTTTCCTCAGCCTCAGTTTTGAATACTCACTTTCTTCCTGCACTGACACTTTGTACATCCATTCCTCCCTAGCCTTTTATACATAGTTTAGCACCTACACTATCCCCTTTTAAACGCAATCATGTATGCGTGGATCCCGTCGAGTACGACGGACGATCTGGGTACTAATACCTTCCTAGGTCGTAACCTACCCCCTTTCTCAGTCTCTTTGGTTCGCAACCATCTTATCCATATCTTTCTAGGTTTATGCAGCATTATCTTTCCTTCGGGATAAAAATGCCTAGCTGACGACTCTATTCAACCTCAACCTCCAACATCGCCTCGTCTGTTCACGTTTGCACCGGGACGAAAGTTCGGGGAGCGACAAGGGAGAAGAGTGTTAGGTTTTATTTTGTTACAATATAGGTTTGTGAGGAAGTTGTTAGTTTAGGGAGAAGGACGAGGTTCAATGGGGGGATGGTATTCTCCGACGTTGATTCGTGGCGGCGGTGAAGGGAGTTGAGAGAGAAGAAGGAGGCGGCGAGATGAAGATGAGTTTTTAGGGTTTCTTTTGGTTTCTTTCCATATGATTTCATTTTTCTTTAAGTTATAAGTTTTGTTAATGTTATGAAGAGTAATGAGTGATTAAGAGGAATAAAAGAATATTAAGAACATTAATCCAATTAATTACACCGTTTCTGATTTCCCAAAGGATAAGATAGGATCAGGTAGATTTTTGAGATTCCCAACCATACCGGAGGTGACACGTGTCACCGTCCGGTAGGCTATTCCAGTGACGGTTCCCATGTGCGTGGTCCACCATAGTTAATTTGATCCCCTACTTTATGATTCACTTGATGGGAAGACTAGTAGAGAGACTTGATCAGATGGTTCTTATTAAGTCAACCAATGTTGACCGAGCACCCACCATATGCACCCTTTAAGACCAGCACATATGGGCCTGAAGATGTTACTATCTGCACCCCTCTCAACCAAGCCCAATAGAATTTTAACTGAAAATTTCTTCACATGCGCCCCTCCTATAATTTCTTTATTTTTTAATTTCTGTTTTATGTAGTTTCAATTTAAATCCATAAAAAATATGAAAACACATAATAAAATTCCATAAAAATTAAAGTAGGATCCTAATTCATTTTAGAACTTTTCTACATTTTTACTTTCTGATTATTTTGGTATTTTCCAATTTAATTTTGATTTTCCATTTAATTTGTTTTCTATGGAATTCATTCATCTATACTTCAATTTGTACATTTTATTTCTCCCACTTCCTATAAGAGTTTTGTCCCATTCTTTTTTCTATAATTAGAGGACTAATAATAGAACCTGGAATAATTTTTACTGTATTTTTTAGGCCATTTTATCCACTGTTTTGATAATGTTGTTTGTGGAAATTGTGATTAGATCTTAGGTAGACTTAAGTGACCATTTGACA
Source organism: Lathyrus aphaca (assembly GCA_963966055.1). Lineage (NCBI taxonomy): Eukaryota > Viridiplantae > Streptophyta > Magnoliopsida > Fabales > Fabaceae > Lathyrus > Lathyrus aphaca. The sequence goes on from OZ014523.1 coordinate 75,276,962, forward strand.
TAGTTAGGTTAAGAATTTTTAGGAGATTTTTTAACACAATGTTAGATTCAAGTTAGAGACCCTAGGGAATTAATTTCATATTTTTCCAGGATTTTTACTATTTTTTTAGTGTATTGATTTTAGTCAACTTTTTTCGTTGTAAATCCATCTAAGTTAGCTTAGGATTTTATGGTGCATTAGGACATAGATTAATTAGGATTGATCTTAGAATATTAGAAGGCCTTAGTGTGGGTTAGCTACTGATTTTAGAATGTTGATATCATGAAAGATCCTTTAGTTTTAGGAGTTAGGCTTAGAAACCGTTCAAATGTGTTTCCATGAAGCGATTAGCCTTTATTTCGGTTTTATGCCTTATATGCTTTAGAAATTCTTGCAACTTTTTTTACCTTAATTCATTTTCGTCGTATTGTTGCATATGCATATTCATTTCATTTACTAACATCTTCTTTTTGTGCAAGGTATTTTTCGAGGATTCACTTATGGACTTGGATTATTTTTATTATGCCTCGATTATATTTTTGTGGTTTGTACTTTGTGATGTAATAGTTAGAACTTTATATGTGATACCTATAATTAGGATAGAAAAGGTAAAATGAAGCGTTTAGATGACCAATTTTTAACAAAATAAAGAGAAAAAATTATTCGATCCAAAATCGAAGAATTTCAAATAAATAAATAAATAAATAAAGTTTCATGTGACTTTAGGATTCCTCGATTATCATCATTCCACTCCAATACACCCAAAAGCAAGCCTTATATGTTGCACACCATAAGTCGTGCGTCTCAGCACCACGCAACCGACCCACCCGATCCATCGTTTCATCTCATTTACGGTTCATACACGTTTTCACCCACCATGACGTAGAAGGGCCATATCATTCACTATTAATTTTCATACTCGCATTTCTAGTCTAATATCCGCTTAGGTAGATTTAATATTTCAAGCCTCACTAACCATAGGTCACCATTAAACTCAATCAACTTAGGGTAAAGTCTAGTTTCCCTTAATTTTTCCCTTTTTTAATTTGAGTCTCACTTCCCACCTTTAAAGAAAAATAAAAAATATTTAAAAGGAAAGTAGGTACAATACGCCACGAGCCTTAAGCCATATGGGAAATGATTAGTGGAGGTCTCCTCCACTCTTTTAGAATGATTTACAAACGTTCTATTGAGGGAGATCTTGGAAAGTATTCGCTCATGTATCATAGTCTTTAGTATTGTACCAACGATAAACATAAAGTCAAAACACTTCTTCTAAAAGACAATAAACCAACAAGACAACATGTCTTCTCTTCTCATCTTATTCTTTGCGGACGAATGCGACTTGCCTCGACAGTTCAAACAGCAATACGGTAAACACCCTCGAGTCAGTGCCGGTAACACCTGAGCTAGAGCTATGGCAACATCATCCTAAAAACATAAGCAAATTCCCGCCTTAGTTAGACGAACTACAACGACTCTGATCCTCATTATCCCGATGAGGTACGTAGGCAGTGGGGTAGGGCCCATTCGAGCACATTCTTTATTTTCCCTACATTTCCCCTTTCATTCCATATTCCTTTCCAATTCCTTTTCTCATTTCAGTACAAGTTCCAGTTAGCATTTCTTCCATTCAATAGCATCTTATTTCTCACCCTTTGAAGCAGACTTACAAGCGTGGATCCCGTCGGGTACGGCGGACGGATTGTGGTGCTAATACCTTCCCAATTCGTAACCGACTTTCGGACCCAGATCTTTGGTTCGCAAGGTCTCGTCCTTTTCCTTCTTCCTTAGGTTTGTGCAACATTACCTTTCCTGTTCCTTCGGGATAAAAATGCCTGGCTGGCGACTCTACCTTTTCCGTGACACTTTCGCGTTTGTACTAGGATGAAAATCCCGGGAGAGACACCCGTATAAACCTAAGTTTGTTTTCCTTATATTTCATAACATAGAAACATACCAAGAGAAAAGGGAAAAGGAAGAGAAAGAAAAGAAAAAGGAGAAAGAGGAAAAGCTTGGTGAAGAAGAAGAAGAAGCTCTTGGTCTTGAAGCTCCATCATCCATTCATCTCTCAATCTTCTCAATCATCTTTGGTAGAGGTGGGTTCTAGTGAGATACTTTTATTTCTAGAGTTTGTAGATTTTCTTGAGGTTAGGTCACAAATGCTAGAAATATTAGAATCGAGAGTTTGAACGGTTAAATATCGACTAAAATGCATGAGTATGTTTGCAATATGTGTAGAAATCTCTTATGATAATTGTTAAGGATGACAACGGGGCGGGTCGGGCGGGTTTAAGCACACCTAGACCCGCACCCGTTTTCCAGCCACAAGCACGCACCCGCCCCCAAACTCGTTCGGGGCTAAAAATTGTTCCCCCGCCCCCACCCCAAATAAGAAACGGGTTCACCCGCACCCGCCCCGCCCCCACCCGTATAAATTATATTTTTTTGTAAAATGTATTTTTTTCAATAACAATACAAATTAATAATTAAATTAAATAAATGATTATTTTAAGAATAATTATAATAGTTGATAATTTTTATTTAAATTATATTTTCAAAAAAATAAATAATAATTCTAATAAACTTGATATTGTAATATTAAAAAGTATAAATGAGTAGTAAAATTATTTAATAAATGAAATAAATTAAATTTAGTTGGTGGGTGGGGTGCGGGGGTGGGTGCGGGGGCGGGGTACTAGCATCACCCGCCCCTGCCCCCGCACCCGCACCAGTAAATAAAAACAGGGTTTTCCCCGCACCCGCCCCCGCCCCCGTTTAAATCGGTTTTTCCCCGTTAATTTCAGGGCGGGGGAGGCGGGGCTGGGTTTATTTTCCATGTCTAATAATTGTTTTGGTGACTTGTATTGTTTGGATGAAGTTTGGAGAAGTTTAATATTTGAAAATACTGGTTTTCAGCTACTAACTGTCGGTTAACCGGTTAATCCAATGCGTTAACCGATTAACGGTGCTGTATTATGCTATTGTGTTTTGAAATCTGATGTGGTTAACAGGTTAACCCCAGGTGTTAACCGATTAACACTGTAAGTATTGGGAAAATATTAATTTGGTTCTATCTTCAAAAAAATCATAACTTTTTCATCATTTATCTGATTTATCCGTTCTTTATATCGATTTGAAGCTAAACGTGTGTTCTATCTAATGATGCTGAGAAATAGTATTTTTAGCCGACTTTTACCCGACTTTTCTAATTAATCGTAATTATGTTAGTTAGGAAAAGGGTGAGCTATTGGGAATAAAATGGTATAACTTGTGAGATGTTTAGGACTACCCTAGGTTGATGTAAACCATTGGAGCGTAACACACGGTGTCCTCCGTAAAGTCTTGAGTAAGTCTTGAGGTGGGTATTACACTGAGTCCCACGGGAAGCATCCGTAAAGTCTTAAGGTACCTTTGGTGAGACGGTTAGTGACTTGAGGTGGATATTACATTGAGTCCCACGGGAAGTCTTGCCCCGGTTTAGGCTTAAGGTGAGTATTACACTGAGTCCCACGGGAAGCATGGTTTAGGCTTGAGGTGGGTATTACACTGAGTCCCACGGGTAACATGGTTTAAACTTGAGGTGGGTATTACACTGAGTCCCACGAAAAACATGTTAGTGGCTTGAGATGGGTATTACATTGAGTCCTATGGGAAGCCTTGTTGAGTGACACTTGAGGTGGGTATTACATTGAGTCCCACGTGAAGTGTCGAGAGCGTTGCATGGACATTTCCATCCTGTTTTGGTTACTTATAGAGAAGTAACTAGAGACTTGCGGATTGTTTAGATTCGAACCCTTAGAGTCGAGAGAACTCTAAGATAGGGAACTCATTGAGATGTTGTTATCTCACCCCATGTTGTTGTTATATTTTACAGGTACATTAGGTTCTGTGAAGGGTAAGGATAAAGCAGTTTGACTATCATTGCTTACCGATGGCGTTTCTTCCGCTGTGTATATTTTAAGATCTCCGGATCTAGTTCTTAGTTTCCTTTTGCTTAGACATCTTGTATTATTGTTAGCCTTTTGTTGTAGTACATTATGTATTTAGTTGGCTAAAATTTTACAATGTGTTGTACTAAGAACTTATTTGTATTTCAGTACCAAACTTGAACTTATATATGAAAAATATGCTTTGATGTATGTATTTTATATATGGGTTTTACAACAACTTCTATTTAGGAATTCCTAAATATAAGAACCCTATCTCACTCTCTCACAATCACAACAGTGATATCCAACTTAACAATTCAGAATCAGAAGACACATTTCCATTGCAACATCTTAACCTTGCTTCAAAGCTTCAGTCAAGTGCATAATACCTCTTGCTTAGCAGCTTCGAGGATTACAAAGAAAACAGTCCTAAAAAATAAATCTTTTAGCATACAGCTGCTGCAAGAATTCAACCCTGAAGATACAATCTTACATCTTTGGTTGGTTACTAAACCTAGATTACAAGGTTTCTTTTTATAACCTAATCCCAACTGGATTTTGGGCCTAAAAATGCAGCATAGCAGCTGCTTCAATCATGCAGAAAAATCTGCTACAAATAAGATCTTCAATAATAACAACTTCCTAAAATATCTCTAAATATAGAAAGTCTATATTTATTCAATATTTGTCTTCAATATAAATTTGAATCTTCAAGATCTTTAAATCAGTGCCGCATTGGATTGCTTTACATTCTCTGATTATTCTTCTTCTGTTAAGTAATAACAAAATCTTCAATCTACCTGTATCAGTTTATGATGTTGAATGAACTGTTTAGGACATATTCTTCGACATGTTGCTCCGAATGTTGAACCATTTCAACTCAACATGTTTAGGTGCATAATAGAACTTCCTTGCTTAACTTGTTCTTTATTTTGCAAGATCCTATACATTTTATTGTTGCTATATTTTTTTTACAAAATTAATGTCAATCGTATAAATACAAAACTTACAATCTCTCCCTTTGACAAATTTTGGCTAAAACAGATAATACAAAAAATACAATAAAGATTATAGCAGCAAAACTGAAAAAACAACTGCAAAATAATTATCATGTCAGGACATGTTGTTTGACATCTTCCTCAATAGCCTTTCTCAGCATCAGTGGGAATAGCAGTGGAAAGGAGTATAAAGTCTTGAACTCTTGGACGAACTAATCCATTACTACCCCTATCCATTCAGGTTCCCAGAAACATTCCTCCTAGGCTGAGAAGTACTCACCCTCACAAAGACCAATGGTGGCATACGAGAACAAGAGCCTCATTCCCTTCCGTAAGTCAGAACACAAGTCACAATTGTGTTCATAACTCAGGACACGAGTCACAAAGAAAATGCTACAACATCCTTCATGACATCTAAGATCCATATATTTGAAGCACATCTGGCCTCTCCATTTTAGCCAAACCTCTATGCACATTGTAACACCCACTTTTCCCAATTAAATAAAATAACTATTTTGTTAAGAAAAATCAGAGTTTTTATCAAAAGTGGAATGCTACCTTTTTCAAAATAAACACAATTACATTTATTCATTAAAACAGCGAAAAATATCTCTTTATTTATTATACGGAAATTCGCCAAATATCCACAATAGTCATCAATTCTCTTAACTTATAAGTTTCAACAAAATATGATACGTAACTATTACTAATAAGAATAATTAAACAAATATCCTTGTTTCCTGTGTTACGTATCAGAGCGACTCCTAGGACTCTACCAAACAACTTGTACTCCGAGCGTACTCAAGTACCTGAATCATCTGTACTTCTGAAGAAGCACAGACGCAACCAAACAATAAAGGGGTGAGAAAACAATTCAATATTTTAACGGTGCATTTAACATCTTAAGGGTAATCTCACACCATCTATCAACATATATCACATATCATATTTCACATATCATTCATTCAATAAAATGCAAAGTGACTCCATGACACTATGAAAATGCAGTACCGACTCAACAATGGTTCATTGATTCGAACCCTGGATGCATCACTTACGCTCCTACTGAGACATGATCATCCATGCACCAATGATCCACAATGAATCCGGATAATCACTTATGCTCCATCCGAAACGTGATTATCCCACCCACCATACATGCATATGCAACACTCGATTATGCATACCAAAATACATGCATGAACATAATCATACATAACACGATCCTCCTTATCAACATAAGTTATCACACACCCCATCACATGGGTCACATAAAAATCAGACAATAGTTAATACACATTATCAATACGATCCATATGGTTCATCATCAAAAGTTATACAAGTCAACACAAGCACATATATCTTACATACTAATCATCGGTTATCATATCCTATGAACTATTCATTAGTTCCATACTCAACTATTTCCCATATATTTATCTAGCATAACATGATCCTCCTGATCTTTACAAATCATCAACCATACCATCAATATAGTTTATGCAACACAAATAAGAATCATTGTTCATAGCCAACACAATCGAATTTGGTCTTTTTAACAAAACCATACAATTCAGAACAATCACATAAAAACGTAACTACTAATTATAGGTTGTCAGGTCCTATACTACTCATAGGTGATATCCTCGATGTCTTAGACTAATGGTACAAATGATAACCAAGAAAACAGGACGAAACCTTCTTAGGATATCAAAAAATTTCCAAAAACAGAGGCCTGACACGGCCCCCGTGTCCCATGACACAGCCCGTGTCACACGACCTGACGCACCCTCTTAGAAATCAAAATTTCACCCAATACAGAAGGCTGACATGGCCCCTGTGTCACCTAACACGGTCCGTGTCAGGCCCTCTGTATCCAACTTTCCCCTTAATCCATAAAAACCATTTTTCCAGAAGCTTGACACGGCCCCCGTCTCATCTGACACGGCCCGTGTCAGGAGCCCTGCGACCCAAAATTCAGCTTTTCCAAAAAATCACTTTTTCTTCCTCCTTCTATACCAATCCGAATCGAGTTTGTTTTACTTCATTTTTAGAACCCAAAATAGTTCAATTCTCATTCTTATTACCATTATATGCCTCTAACATTACCCAATTTCTTAGCCTAACATTTACTAATCAAATTAGGAAATTCTTAGGTTTTCTTCATCTTCCCTATTGGATTTATCATCCACAACATTCATAGACAGATTTCTCATAATCCCCATACAACATACAATTCAACATCAAAACTTGAAACATATACAATCACAATCACAATATACATATTCATATCACAATTTCATCACAATCAATCAAATTCACATAATCCCTAAGAGAGTAAGGAACTCCCAATTACCCTTTTCATGTTAAGTCACCAATATAAAATCCCTTTCCCCCACTTACCTCAAATTCCAGTGATCCTTTTCAAATTCTTGATCTTGGAACTCTATGATTCTTGATCTCCTTTCTCTTCTCCCTTTCCTCCAGAGCCAACTACTTCTTTGTCAGAAAACACGATATGAGGAAAAAGAATCGTTCAACCCTTGTCGTAACATAACACAAATACCACCTTGCCCCTTAGACCTCCAATTTTTTTTATTTAATAATAATATTCTAATAATACCACCTCATTATCATATTATTATTTAAATAAAATAATTCCCTTACTTATTATTCCAAATATACCACTATATTCACAATAATTATTTTATTAATTAATTTATGAAATCAGGGTGTTACAACTCTCCTCCACTTATATTATTTTCTTCCTCAAAAATTGTACTCAATAGAATTACTTAGATATACTCTCGCACCTGACCAATCACTCCCTTTCCAAAACCGGAAACTCTACCATTAATCCAAAACAACAATAATAGTGCCAAGACAACTACTACCACAACAAAACACCACAATCATCAATTCACAACACACATGTATACACTTGAAATAGAACACAACAAGAATCGCTACCATAACCATAGGTAACACTTCCCTAATCCCCATCATAGGAATTAGTTACTCACACTCAGACCATCACCGTAGGTAACGAGGCGACAACAATGACAAAAACCAAAATTTCACGGTATACATTGTCTAGCTACAACAACACTGATAATGGGCTAACCTTGCAGTTTTCTCTACCGAAACAACATAATCACAACCCATCAATGAAGTACATACATCACACATATTAATATCTCTGCCCTTCATCCTCGATATATAGATAACCTCTTACCATTACCCATCCATCTCCGGAACGTCCAATAGTCTCAATATCCCAACAGGTCTTATCGCTCAATATCTTGAGCCTTCACTAACCATTTACGTATAAATAATTACACCACTTCACTCTTCCGTTGCGCACTTTGATTACCCGTGGCTATTTATTCCATGAATTTCACATCTAACTTTAACTCTTTATAACCTTCACCACAATTTATAATAATTCACTTAGCATATCTCAATATTTGAACGCAAGTCTCTTAACTGCTAACTCAATTCTAACTCGTTAACTATCAATGCAACCATAGGAAACGTTCTCGACTCCATACCTCATACATTCCGACTATCTTAGTCGTCTCATACTTCACTCTTTCCGATCAAATCGTAATTGTATACTCATGTGTTTACTAAACACTTATATCATCAATCGCAACAAAAATAATATCGGGTACCCAACACAATTTCACTTTCATCCACTTCTAATCCATGGTTAAGAAAAATACTTCCATAATTCCTCTCTCATCGTGTAATACTAACAACGACTTTTCGACAAAGTACTAATAACATATCAACTTATCATATTATTATTCAACATTCTATCCACCGCTTGTCAGAGTCAAACAAAATCATACTGTAACCTCAACTAACTCTTACCCCGACTCTCCAACACTCTACCTCAAAACAACCCTTCACAACGAACAACTTATCTTTCACAAGTTATCCGAACAACAAAATACGAACTTGGAAAACTTTTTATAACCTGCAATAACAACTAACTAAGTCCAAATACATTCTAATCTCTTATAACTTACTCATTTCCATCATTGTAGATCCACATCTACTTTGGAAAAACTCATACACATACCTTTCTTTGAACAACACAATCGAACACACCCACACCTGTTCATACAAACCATCATTGATAGCTTAGTATATAACTGCATTTTTTCCAATTCTTATATTTCAATTTCCAACATTCTACAAATCCTTTTTCTACTTTCATCATAGATCCTGACATCTTCCAAAAGTTATCATTTCGAAATTATCCAAGTAAATATGAAAGGCACAATTCATACTACATACTCACCTTAATACATACCATTCACCAATATCTCCTACACAACATCCATGATCATTTCATAGTTTGACATTACTTCTACTCTCTCGTTGGATCATCCTTCCAACATTTCAAATTCCATATTAACTAGACCTTTAATTCATAAATTCCAGAAGATAAATATTGCACACTTACTATTTTACTTTTGTCTTATTGATGCAACACATACAATGATACTTATATTTTTCTCCCTTCATCCTATAATAACCACGACATATATCTTTACACCAATCTCGTAGTTCCCGGTTCACCGTCTCAAACTCTGTATCAACATATACCACACTCCTTAGGCAACGACCCAACATCACTACATTGTGAATACACATGTTTATAATTAATTTCCAACAAAAATTACATCTTCATACTTCCCAAAGACTCATCCACCTCTTATCATACTCTGCCAAAACATAACTCAATACTTACATCCAAAATCTCCATTCCACACCTTTCAATGAAGTAAATTCATCCAACATGACTTGTCAATATTTGGTTTCGATTACCACATTCCCTTTAGGCTATTCTTACAAAGTCCCAACTAACTCAAGGTTTTGATAGGCGCAATAATCCAACTCACAACAATAGTAATACTACGGATGAATTCCAATTCACTCTTGATCCTTTATCAATCGAATCTAATCTATTCCCATTACAACTATGAATTCTCATAATATTTACTTATCAACATGCAACTTCACATCCTCATCTTTCAATATCAATAACATCAAAGTTTTCCCAGAAGGCACCCTTGCTTCTATAATTCCTTTTTATCAATGAACCCCCTAACTATTCCTCTTAGTACCAGGGACCGATCAAGGAATAGTTTCATCTTGCCTTGTAACAATACTTCTAATATATTCCTTAAAACACCATTACCATGCGTACTCTACAGATGATCCATCGTTGTGACCTTACTCCCAACCAATACCATATATGCAACCAAATCCATCTCTTTTCCGGATACCAGAATCCATATCTATTCTTTTAAACCACTAATAACTTTGGCTTAACTCCAAACAGTCTACTGAACATACTATCTCAACTGAAAAATATGTCTTTTGCATCCAACACGATTTTGTCTACTATAAACAAGGGATTGAGGGTGATCAGTTTCTCAAATTGTTAATAGATAGCCGACAATCATGATGGTCATAAACCATATTTCTCAACTCTAATAGCGTTCCTTGCATCTTGTGAACTAAGTTGCTTCAAAAGAAACACAATTACAGTTATTCATTAAAACAACGGAAAATATCTCTTTATTCATTATACGATAATTCGCCAAATATCCACAATATTCATCAATTCTCTTAATTTATAAGTTTCAACAAAATATGATACGTAACTATTACTAATAAGAATAATTAAACAACAAATATCCCAGATTCCCGTGTTACGTATTAGAGCGACTCCTAGGACTCGACCAAACAACTTGTACTCCGAGCGTACTCAAGTACCTGAATCATCTGTACTTCCAAAGAAGCACAAATGCAACCAAACAACAAAGGGGTGAGAAAACAATTCAATATTTTAACGGTGCATTTAACATCTTAAGGGTAATCTCACACCATCCATCAACATATATCACATATCATATTTCACATATCATTCATTCAATAAAATGCAAAGTGACTCCATGACACTATGCAAATGCAGTACAGACTCAACAATGGTTCATCGATTCAAACCCCGGATGCATCGCTTACGCTCCTACTAAGACATGATCATCCCTGCACCAATGATTCACAATGAATCCGGATAATCACTTACGCTCCATCCGAGACGTGATTATCCCACCCATCATACATGTATATGCAACACTCGATTATGCATACCAAAATACATGCATGAACATAATCATACATAACACAATCCTCCTTATCCAAATAAGTTATCACACACCCCGTCACATGGGTCACATAAAAATCAGACAATAGTCAATATACATTATCAATACGATCCATATGGTTCATCATCAAAAGGTATACAAAGAAACACAAGCACATATATCTTACATACTAATCATCGGTTATCATATCCTATGAACTATTCATTAGTTCCATACTCAACTATTTCCCATATATTTATCCAGCATAACACGATCCTCCTGATCTTTACAAATCATCAACCATACCATCAATATAGTTTATGCAACACAAACAAGAATCATTGCTCATAGCCAACACAATCCAATTTGGTCTTTTTAACAAAACCATACAATTCAGAACAATCATATAGAACGTAACTACTAATTACAGGTCGTCAGGTCCTATACTACTCATATGTGTTATACTCGATGTCTTAGACTAATGGTACGAATGATAACCAAGAAAACAAGAAGAAACCAACTTAGGATATCTAAAATTTTCCAAAAACAGAGGCCTGACACGGCCCCCGTGTCCCATGACAGGGCCCATGTCACACGGCCTGACACATCCTCTCAGAAATCAAAATTCCACCCAATACAGAAGGCTGACACGGCCCCCGTGTCACCTGACACGACCCCCGTGTCACCTGACACGGCCCGTGTCAGGCCCTCTGAAGCCAACTTTCTCCTTAATCCATAAAAAGCATTTTTGCAGAAGCCTGACATGGCCCCCATGTCAGCTGACACGGCCCGTGTCAGGAGCCCTGCGACCCAAATTTCAGCTTTTCCAAAAAATCACTTTTTCTTCCTTCTTCTATACCAGTCTGAATCCAATTCGTTTTACTTCATTTTTAGAACCCAAAATAGTTCAATTCTCATTATTATTACCATTATATGCCTCTAACATTTCCCAATTTTTTAGCCTAACATTTACTAATCAAATTAGGAAATTCGTAGGTTTTCTTCATCTTCCCTATTGGATTTATCATCCACAACATTCATAGACAGATTTCTCATAATCCCTATACAACATGCAATTCAACATCAAAACTTCAAACATATACAATCACAATCACAATATACATATTCATATCACAATTTCGTCACAATCAATCAAATTCACATAATCCCTAAGAGAGTAAGTAACTCCCAATTACCCTTTTCATGTTAAGTCACCAATATAAAATCCCTTTATCCCCCTTACCTCAAATTCCAATGATCCTTTTCAAAGTCTTGATCTTGGAACTCTACGATTCTTGATCTCCATTCTCTTATCCCTTTCCTCTAGAGCCAACTGCTTCTTCGTCAGAAAACACAATATGAGGAAAAATAATCGTTCAACCCTTTTCATAACATAACACAATTACCACCTTGCCCCTTAGACCTCCAATTTGTTATTATTATTTATTTAATAATAATATTCTAATAATACCACCTCATTATCATATTATTATTTAAATAAAATAATTCTCTTACTTATTATTCCAAATATACTACCACATTCACAATAATTATTCTATTAATTAATTTATGAAATCGGGGTGTTACACACACCAGCTTGAGAAAATCCTTTCTCCCCCTTTTTAACCAAAAATTGGCAAAGACACCCATCACAACACCAAACCCATGCAGTACTCACCCAAATACAGATAAAACCCATGAGAAAGAAGAAATGTTGAAAACACTCACAGGATGAAGGAGGAGAAATGCTCTCTATAAATAGCAAGAGATTACCTAGAAAGTAATGGTTGTGCCTTGAATGTAGACGCGTTCTTGGTCAAAGGAACCGTCCAAAACATATTTTGAATGTCTGACTTTAATAAACACGCGTTTCACACCCTACAAATAACACCGTCCAAAAAAGTTCCTAGTTAGACACAAGACACACATGTTCTGAAACATGTTTTGACATCCTGCCACAACCTGTCTGCCAACACCACTACATGAATGGTTCACAGCTCCCTTATGTAGTCACTTAAAACTGAAAACAACAATTTTATCCATATGGATTCATACGCCCTTTTCAGCTTCACAAGTGCTGTACAAAAGTGTAACACTCTCCCCCTATCAAGGATAACATGTGCTTCTTTGTACTATGATGAATGAAAAACATAAGACGCATCTCATGCCTTAAAGAGCTCACTCTTTGTTGAACTTACAATTGAACACAATCATGCCTTGTACCAAAACACACATGATCTCCTTTTGGTTGTTGTCATCACTTGCTACAACAGCTGATCAACTAGCAGGACTTCACACTAGGCCTACATTACCTTCACAGTCTTTAGGACATACACTTTAGACAATACTCATACAAACTAATTCTCACATTAGAATCAATTTATGAATATCCACATTCAAACATTCAAGCAATCAATACCTGATCTACTTTAGTCTACAATCTTCTTCCAAGACAGATCATCTACTTCATCATTCTTCCATCTGATTAGGTAGGCTCAAATTAGATACAATGAGGATAATCATTCCAGATAATGTCCTAACATCTGTTACCACATATTCCATACACCAAGACATTATCACAATTATTCTTGATGAGCTCCACCAACTAGACTTACTATAGCATAGTACTCCAAGAATTGAATACCTTCAATAATACTGTGCCACCAACTTGAATCAGAAATCCAAAAAGAGAGATAAAATCTCATCCACCTTCAAGAAGAAAAAATTTCCTTGAGTCTTCAACTCATCACTCTTCTGCCCAAGAGCAACTTGTTCCAAGACAATCCTCAAGACCAACCAGCTGCCACACTCTGATTATCTTGATTCTTTGAATCCACTAAAGAGATCAACCAATAGCCACAGTTTGATCACCTCATTTAGGAAGCCTCGTATGAAAAAGCCAACTGCCACAAATTGTCTTCTTCATGTTTGTCAGAATTCTCACAAAAATATCTTGATCTACTTATTCTTGTAAATCATCCTATCTTTAATTGATGTTCCAATTCACCAACTAAGATTCTAAAGTTGAACTAGATGTTTGAACATTATCATTCCACATCCAGTTGTTGAATTCAGTTCCTTCTTCTGCCACTTAAAAAAACCTCCTCCCTTAACAGAACAAGAGTTCCATGCTCTCATAGACTTGATTCACAAACCAAGTTTGAGTATACAACCTCTATTCTGTTGATTTTGCAGTAGTCCCTACCAATATCATACATTGATGAGAATCTGCCAATGCTTATCCAAAGTCCTCAAACCTTCCACTGTATGAAACTTCAGAAGGAATAGTTAAAAACTACACCTCATAGACATACCAAGGATGACATCTTTCCTTGAGTAAAGCATTCTTCACAAAGTTCTGATAATGCAATCAATTATAACTTTATGATAATCATTCTGGTCTGCACCTGAACCAAAATTAGACCATTCCAAGTGGTCATCAAAATTATGATGTCTATACAGTCTATCATCTCCATCTCTGAGATGATACCAGGATCCCTTCATGATTCTGCACAACCTCCCTTGTACCAATAGACCACAAATAACACTCTTAACTCCCCCTGACATTAGCAATCAAGGCTCCTTCTGGAGATGAGCACCAATATCTCAAAACACTTTCTGAAACATAATGTTCAGCCAGCATATATGCATAACTTCCAGATAATACTAAGTCTCCCGTCAAAGTATCCACCTTCAATCATATGCATCACCGCAATAATAAACAAATAATAAGTCTCCCGTCAAAGTATTTACTATTATTCAGATAAGATTACCTTCTCACACAAGGTAGGAAAAATAGTCTGACTTCTTCTTCTTCTTCTGCATGCGTCTGACACTTATTGACATGATGTTCTAACATCTTTTCAGACATCTTTCTCAGTCACAAAGGACTTCACAATTTACTATGTCTTTTAAGGCACCCCTCATAGTAGTCAACAATGCACACACAGGGGAACACAAGGGGATCATCCACCAGTATCTGATCAAGCTTTCAGGCTAGCATACACACATATGCAACAATAGGAACATCTCAACAATCTTCTCCTTCAGACTCAGAAATTAGACTGTCTGACTTGAGATGTCATCACATCCAATATAGCAATTGATCAACTATATCCACATCAATAAACTCCACAAGTTGATATGTCTCCACAACTTGACCTTCATGTACAAGGAGTCTCTTAGAGATAATACTCCTTGAAGCTCATGTACTTTACTCCTGCATCAATGACCACAAATAAACTTTCCTTAGAAGAACATAACATGTTGATCACTCCTTGACCAAGACACACATCTAAGATAAGTTCCAGGGATAGAAACTTCTTAGATACACCACTCATATTCCTCTTCTTCCAGACCAGGAGTAGGTTCCAAATTCATCTTCACTTAACAATGCCTTTATGAGTGGACTTGAACAATAATCTTCAAGTGTCGTTGGCAAAGTCATCTGAAGAAGTTATGCATATATCCTGTCACCATAAGATATCTTCATGGATAAACACTCTTCTCAACATCAGGATTTTTCAGATAGATAACCAGCAAATATAAACTCCTCAAGACAATCAAGTGTCACATATTAGCCCTAATAACATTCTCCATGTGACACTAAAACAATAGGTTTAAAAATAAATCAAACAAGCCACAATTGTCGCACATCACCATGCTTCAACAACAGAATAGTCCATTCTCCACTTCTAGGGACCATTCACACAACAAACAACTTTTCAGTAAAGATCTTCCACCTTGACCATGAACCAGAAAATATCCCCCTTGGATCTCATCCTGAAACAGACTAGGATGCCTGCTCTGATACCAATTGAAATTCTGGTATGATAGACTGAGATGTCGAATACAATGTCGAGACATTTGATCTGTTACTGAAAACATGGCAAGGTACACATATAATAACAATATTGTATTTTGTTATAACAGATTCTAAATAACCTTCAGGATGTTAAGACATTTGATCTGACATCCAACAAAACACAGAATAATACAATAAAGAAAAGCATAAATAACACAATCAAATTGTTTACCCAGTTTGATGCAAACTCATCTACTATGGGGCCTACTAATCCAGGAAGGAAATCCACTATGTAGTATCAATTCAAGGACCCACAACAAACCACTCAGTTTACAATCCTCTCACTTAATCACTACCAATGCAACTTCTATTTAGGAACTCCTAAATATGAGAACCATATATCACTCCCTCACAATCACAACAGTGATATCCAACTTAACAATTTTAGAATCAGAAGACAAACTTAAATTAAAACATCTTAACCTTGCTTCAGAGCTTCAGTCAAGTGCATAATACATCTTGCGTAGTAGCTTCGAGGATTACAAAGAAAACAACCCTAAAGAATAAATCTTTTAGCATAAGGCTGCTACAAGAAATCAACCCTAATGATACAACTTTTACATCTTTGGTTGGTTACTAAACCTAGGTTACAAGGTTTCTTTTTATAACCTAATCCCAACTTGATTTTGGGCCTAAAAATGCAGCATAGTAGCTGCTTCAATCATGCAGAAAAATCTGCTACAAATAAGATCTTCAACAACAACAAATTCCTAAAATATCTCTAAATATAGAAAGTCTATATTTATTCAATATTTGTCTTCAATATAAATTTGAATCTTCAAGATCTCTAAATCAACGCCACATTGGATTGCTTTACATTCTCTGATTCTTCTTCTTTTTATAACCTAATCCCAACTGGATTTTGGGCCTAAAAATGCAGCATAGTAGCTGCTTCAATCATGCAGAAAAATCTGCTACAAATAAGATCTTCAACAATAACAACTTCCTAAAATATCTCTAAATATAGAAAGTCTATATTTATTCAATATTTGTCTTCAATATAAATTTGAATCTTCAAGATCTTTAAATCAACGCCACATTGGATTGCTTTACATTCTCTGATTCTTCTTCTTTTATTAAATAATAATAGAATCTTCAATCCACATATATCAGTTCATGATGTTGAATGAACTGTTTAGGATATCTTCTTCGACATGTTGCTCCAGATGTTGAACCATTTCAACTCAACATGTTTAGGCACACAATAAAACTTCCTTGCTTAACCTGTTCTTTATTTTGCAAGATCCTATACATTTTATTGCTGTTATATTTGTTTTACAAAATTAATGTCAATCCTATAAATACAGAACTTACAGTGTAATTTGTTCATTTGGGATGATGAAATTGTAGAAGAGAAGGATGTTGTTCACGGCTTGGAAGTAGAATATGAAAGGAATATTCAAATTCTGGAAACAGTTAGGGAACTCTATCAAGTTTCACTGAAGAAAAACAATAGGTTGAAGTTGAAGCTCAAGGCATAGGCATTTTATGGAAAATTGAAGATTGCTTGTGTTATACTTTTAGTTTTGATAAACGTGTATTTTATTTTTAGGTGTAGTTGTTAAAGTGTCCTTAGATACTTGTTAAGAAGTCTGAAATATTTGTAAGGTTGATTTGGTATGATCAAGATATTTGGTTTTAGTTGTAAGTCTGAAATATTTGTAATGGATATTGTAATGTAATGTTTGAATGCAATGAAATTTGGTTTTAGTTGTTAATTTTTGACTCATTGTTGTTTAGTTTAGGGGTTTATTGCTTTCATCTGACTTTTAGATTTGTACCCAAGTTAACAAACAATAGGTAACCAAAATATCATAATATGATTGCATCTAACAAAGTTTAGTGCACTAGTATATTACATCAAAAGTTAACCAATAGATTACATCAAAAGTTAACCAAAATACTAACATAAGTAGTTCAACAAAATACTAACATAAGTAATTCAACAAAACATCATAATAATTGTTAAGAAAACATCAGTTCCTTCATCGTGTTGTACCCTTCCCAGTTATGTTTTCATCTTTAAGTATAACCATGAGGTCCTCAGCCTTCTTTCCTAGACCTGATATGTTATTAGGTTTTAGTGTCCTCAACCTATCACTACTTCTTTTTTTAGCTTTGACATCATCAGTTGTTTTGTACCTACTTTGTGTCCTAAATTTGACTGGTTCACTACTGCTAGGCCTGGATAGACTCGTTCTTATACCAGGTGGCTTAAATTGTGTGTTCCTGGATTGTTTAGGTTTCTTTCCAAAGAAAACCTTGGGACCCCTTGTCTCAGATACTTTAAGTGGTGATCTGTCAACTCTAGGTGGTTGAATGTCTAAGACATCACCACCACTCAGAATTGCCTCTATTATCTCATCCAAAGTGGTTGACTTTTCTTTGATAGTTGGAGCACTTTCTTCAATAGTTGGTTGATTCACATTGTTTCCCCCTTCATTTGGTTAATTCACACCAGTCTAACTTGCCTCATTCACATTCAAATTTGTTTCCTCCTGAGTTCCTTCATTCTGATCATTCTAATTTGTTTCATTCACATTCAGATTGGATGCCTCATAAGTTGCTTGATTCTCAATAGTCTGACTTGCCTCAGCAGGTTTTTTTGATGTCCCAACTTTGGTTGTTGTTGATTTGGTAATTGGCTTGTTGAGCTTTGGTTTCTTATGATCTTTTTACTCCTTGTTTGATGCACCCTTAGGCCTCCCCTGCAGTAAACAAGTAAATTTAAATTATTTAGAATATAAACCTTAGTAACTGATAGTTTGAGTTGTAACTAAGAGGGGGTGAATTAGGTTCTTTAAAATTTTTCTGGTTTTTATCGATGAAGGTTATTCTTTTTATGGATTATGGTAAGGTTATGAAAGCAATAAAGTGCAGAAATTAAATGACATAATGGTTTATCCTGGTCCCCTACACAAACCGAAGGTACATCCAGTCCCTTTTCCAACCAAAAGAGATTTCACTATAGTTAGAGTTATTGTACAACCTATTCACACCAATGGTGATGCTTACTATCTAACCTATAGATTAAAGGCTCTTAACACCTTTAAAATATGAACACTAAGTGCAAGAAGAACAATCCTCTTCAATGCACACACTTGCTTTTAACAATCCTGAATAGTAAGGATAATAATTATAATATTTGATTTACAATGTGTTTGAGAGTTGTATATACAATGTTATCAATCCTATGATTGATCTTATCTTTAAATGATAATTTCCACAACTACTTAAGACTTTGTTGCTCAATAATTTTCTGTTAAAATGATATGAAAATGTGCAGAAAAATTCGTATGAAAATGATTTGTTCAAGATGTGGAAACTGAGAGTTTTTGCAAAGATTTTAAGAAAGAGATTTTGAAAGAGGTGTTTTTGAAAATTGAAAGTTTATGTATTTATAAGATCATAAGCACCCTTTGAATCATTATGAAAATCATCAGAAAATATCATGAAGAATTGCCATGATTCATTGGAGACAATTCATGAAAGAATGGATGAAGAGGTGCAATTTTCTAGAACAATTTTTCAAAAACGTACAGTGAGCAATTGATTGAACCACAAACAGAAACAAAAATAAGAAGAGTTTTAAAGCATGCAATAAATTGCACCTTTGTGTCAATCGATTGCACCATAAACCAGTAGCCAACATTTTGAAAAAATTTGAACATGCAATTGATTACTCCAAAGTTGCAATCGATTGCTCTGGCCAAAACTTAGAAATTTTTTGAAAACAAAGTTTGTGAAAGTGTGATCATGTAATGCAAATGATTTTTGATTAATTGAGCAACTAGGACTTAAATACTTGATGAAGATTTTCATTATACCTTCCAAGGAGATTGTTCTTCATATCAAGTCTTTGTCTTTATTCTTTGCTTTAACATGATGCTTTGAAAATGAGTGAACATCTTTGCCTTCTTGTCAAGTGATTTGTCTTCATCAAAACAGAAGTTGATCTTTAGAATATTTATTCCACATTCTCCCCCTTTTTGATGATGACAAAGCATTCTCTTTTGTTGCGATGTTCTTTTCGACGAGTTCCTCCCCCTAAGATGTAGATATCCCCTTCAATGTGTGAATTGTTGAAAAAATATGATTTTTGTATTGAGGTTTGGAGTAATCTTGCATTTGCACCTTAAAGATCAAGGAAGAAATAAGCAAAGAACGAGTAACATCCTTCTCCCCCTTTTGACATTATCAAAAAGAAGGGAAAGATGGGTAAAACAACAATATATAGACAAGAGACAATGATTCAAGTAACATAATAACTTATCATAGATTAAAAATTCAAAGTACAATAATTGGAAAACATAACAAATGCATAATTTTAAAGAGTACAATAATTGAAAAACATAAGTAAATGCATAATTTTAAAAAGTACATAGATATAGATAAATAAAGAAACAGGTAAACAACTTAGGTAAGGTCCATGTTGGGATCAAATGGTTCTTGGTTTGGAAAATGTTTCCGGAGAGGTGGTTGACACGGTGGGGGAACAACCGGGTTGGACGAATCGTATGGTGGAATGTAAATATGAGACTAGATATATGAGAAATGTTGATTAACTCCATCTTGGAAATTGTTGATCCTAGTGGTGGTTGACTCATTAATTGCATTATATTGGTTGTTGATGTTAGAGTTAAGGTTTGCAAATTGTTGAGACATGTAATCCACAAGTTCTTGATTACTAGGGCCACTTGGAATAGGTTGAGGAGGAACATCATCATTGTATTTATTCTCTTTCTCATTTTCGTCATTTCCAGCCACATCCTCACCAAGGTAAGCAATAGTTTTTGTTTTTGGGTCGTACTTCACACCCATCCTTGAATCCACATTTTTTATGGAGATTTTGTTGGAGTTTGAGTTCATAAGACACATATCAAAGCCTTCAAAGTCCACATCAAATTCCTTCAAAATCAGGGTGATAAACCAAACATAAGCCAAAAACTTTGATTTTGTGTTGAATGTCAGCATATGAACCATAATTAGCCAAGCCCAATTCACCTAGATGCCTTTCTTTAGTGCATACAAAATATGCATTTCCAAGTCAGTCACAGTGCAATGGTTTCCAACCCTTGGAAACATAATGTAAACCATAAACTAATGAAAGAGCCTATCATCAATATTGAAAATACCCGCTGACCAGGTTGATTGAGAGGGTTACATGCCTCCTAAGGATCTCACACGCTTGGCATGAAATTCTGTTGTCGTCATTCTCCCGAGGCTGTAGTAGAAATTTATTTTGCTATAATCATTCCATACTTATTCTTCTTCATCATAAAGAGTGTCGCCAAAACCTGGAATGTTCAGAATTCTTCCAAGATTTTTTGAGTTGAGTTATATTTTTTTGCCTCTAACAGATGTGACAAATTTTCCTTCTTCCATGTGTAAGTTGCTACAAAATAGTCTCACAAAATCTGGATAGTATGGCCCGGATGAAGAGATCAATGATTCTAAGACACAATCAATTAAAAGCTACATTATCGACGAATACAACATGAAAATCAACATAATCAATGAATAAAATATGAAAAGCTTCTCTTAACTTCATTTATAGAGTTTATTGTTTTATATTTATTTTCAGTTGATGTTTGGAAATTATCATTGTTCCTGTCCTAGTAATGTGAAATGGAGTTTCATTAGGTTTGTAAGGAAAAACCCATCTTTATGTTTTTATTATTTTGATATTAACATATTTTTAACGGTGAATAGTGTTCTCAAACATTCGTAAAACCTGTTAAAATATCGAATTGGGTTGTGGTTGATTTCTCTGCTTCTTATATCGGTCATATGCAAAGTTTTGTGACTAATCTCATTAAGTTTGAAAACAAATAAAGGAATGGTAATATCTATTACAACTTGTTTAGTGACATTAAAAAAGAGTCTAACCCATTCTTACTTGTTTGATATTGGTAGAAAATTGAAGCATTTTTGGGTAAGCATGATGAGCCACCTTATAGTAGTTGTCTACCATCCTCCATATTTGTTCTACACATGTTTGATGTCATTGGTATTATTCATCTTTAGCTTCCTTAATTTTTCCTTTGTATCCTTTCGGAAGGGAAGAGTTTTGATATATTTGATATATTTCCTTTTAAAAAGGCTTCATAATCAATGAACAGAATATGAAAAGCTACATAATCAACGAACAAAACAAAAAAAGCTTCATAATCCACAAATAGAAAATTAAAAGTTTTATAGACACTAAACAGAACATGAGAAGCTACATAATTAACGAATAGAACCTGAAAAACTTCATAAACGATCAGAACATGAACAACTACATAGCCAACAAACGGAACATGAAAAGCTATATAATCTATGAACAAAACATGGAAGCTTCATAATCAACGAACATAAAATGAAAAGCTACATAATCAATTAATAGTACATTAAGAGCTTCATAATCAATGAACATAACATTAAGTGAAAACATGAAAAGCAACAATATCAACGAATAGAATATGAAAAGCTTCACTTAACTTTGTTTATAGAATTTATTGTTTTATATTTATATTCAGTCAATGTTCGGAAATTCTCACTGTTTATGTTCCAGTAATGGGAAATTGAGTTTCATTAGCAAGGTTTTTAAGGAAAAACTAAGCTTTATGTTTTTATTATCTTGATATTAATATACCTCTAATGGTAAATAATGCACTCATACATTTGTACAACCTATTATAATATCGAATTGGGTTGTGGTTGATTTTTCTGATTTTGTGATTGGTCATATGCAAAGTTTTGTGATTAATATCACTAGGTTTGGAGAAAATAAAGGAATGGTAAGTTCTA
Source organism: Lathyrus aphaca (assembly GCA_963966055.1). NCBI lineage: Eukaryota > Viridiplantae > Streptophyta > Magnoliopsida > Fabales > Fabaceae > Lathyrus > Lathyrus aphaca. The sequence continues at coordinate 75,299,691 of OZ014523.1, forward strand.
TTACAACTTGTTTACTGACATTCTTAAGAAGAATCTAACTGTTGAAAGCACAAATGAGTAAGGGTTGATTGTCGAACCACAAAGATTGTTTTATGATATTTATGTCGTTCTACAATTGCTTAAGTTTTAGACTTAGTGGTAACAAAAGGGGTTTTAGTGTTTGTATCGAAAATAGACTTGTTCATTCAAATAAATTCTAAGAGTTACAAGTATTGATTTGTAAAAGATTCTTAAAACGCATATGTCAAAGTTAGGCTTTGATAGGTTTATTTGCATATATATTTTTTATCAAAAGATAAACTCATTTCAACAATGAACACATTCACAATATCCTCTCATAATGTTTATTTCTAACACAAAATGTGAGCTTTACCATTTTGATCCATTGATGATTTCTCACTTAATCTATCAAAATGGTAACATTTAGGTTCAATATAAAGTGAACTCCAAAGCCCATAACTATCTTTAGCTTATGGTATTTGGGTGATGAAAACCTAGGTCAAATGTTGGCCATATCTCTCAATCATGAAGCAACACAAAATGGTTTGTCATAAAAATCAAAGCTTTCATCATATATTCATCATCAAGAGTTTATATAAAAAGGATCAAGGCCTATACATACAAAATAGAACCTATCTACCTTCTAACCTTGACATACTATGGGTTTAGCTCTCCATTTCCATGGAAGCTTCCAACAAAAGATGAAGATGAAGAAGATGGAGCCTTAATGACAATCTCTTGAATTTAAATGCACCCAATCTTCTTAGAACAAAGTGAAAAAGTGTTTAAGGAATATTTAGGTCAAGTGTCAAAAGTTACATCCCAAGAAAATTGTGAAACAAATGCTTATAAAGAAGCTGAAATCGCAGGTCTCGCTGAGCGAGCTCAGCTCACTGAGCGAGAAGTCATTAAAAGCACCAGCTTGCTGACCGACAAAAGGCCTCGTTGAGCGAAAATATCTCTGGAAAACTCGCTGGGAGCTCGCTGAGTAACCTTGAAGCGAGCAAGGATCCTTCAAATTCTTCCAAAACTTCCCAAAGAAGGTCTTGATGAAATTTGCTCCATATTTCCACAGTGTAACCTAAAATTACAAAAACTAAAGTTAACTAAATGATGCTTTGAAAATTCTAAAACTAAAGTATGAATAAGTATAAGAAACAAAGGGGAAAAAACATTAGAGATCAAAATAACCCTTGAAAAGTGCCAAAACAATATACTAAATAATAACACTAATATGCACTTATCACTAACCCATTCTTACTTGTTTGATACTGGTAGCAAATTGAAGCATCTTTGGGTATGAATGAAACTTTATAGTAATTGTCGACCATCCGCCATATGTGTTCTACACATGTTTAATGTCATTGGTATCATTCATCTTGTGCTTCCTAAATTTTTCCTTTGTGTCCTTCATGAAGGGTAGATTTTTGATATATTACCTTTTTAAAAAGCTTTATAATCAACGAACATAACATGAAAAGCTACACAAATCAACGAACGGAACATGAAAAGCTTCATAATCAATGAGTGAAACAAAAAAGGTTCTTAATATAGAAATAGAACATGAAAAGCCTCATAAACAACAAACTGAACATGAGAAGCTACATAATCAACAAACAGAACATGAAAATATTCATAATCAACGAGAAGAACCTGAAAAGCAACATAATCAACAAACCTGAAAAACTACATAATCAAAGAAAAATACATGGAAAGCTTCATAATCAATGAATAGAAAATAAAAAGCTACATAATCAACGATTTGTACATGAAAAGCTTTATAATCAATGAATAGAACATTAAAAGCTACATTATCGACGAATATAACATGAAAAGCAACATAATAGACTAATAGAATATGTAAAGTTTCGCTTAACATCATTTATAGAATTTACTGTTTTATATTTGGAGAAAATAAAGGAATGGTAATTTCTATTCCATATTGTTTACTGGAATTCTTAAGAAGAGTATAACCCATTCTTACTTGTTTGATATTGGTAGAAAATTGAAGCATCTTTGGGTATGCATGAAGATCCACCTTACATCAGGTGTCGACCATCCGCCATACATGTCCTACACATGTTTAATGTTATTGGTATCAATCATCTTGAGCTTCCTAAATTTTTCCTTTGTATCCTTTCGGAAGGGAAGAGTTTTGATATATTTGATATATTACATTTTAAAAAAAAGCTTCATAATCAACAAACAGAACATGAAAATCTGCATAATCAACGAATAGAACAAGAAAAGCTTCATAATCAACGAACAAAACAAAAAATACTTCATAATCCATGAATAGAACATGAAAAGTTTCATAAACAACAAACAAAATTTAGAAGCTACATAATTAACGAGTAGAACATGAAAAGCATTATAATCAACGTTTAGAGCATGAAAACCTACATAATCAACAAACATAAAGTGAAAAGCTACATAATCTAAGAACAAAACATGAAAAGCTTCATAATCAAGGAACAAAAAATGATAAGCTACATAATCAACAAATAGTACATTAAAAGGTTCATAATCAATGAACAGAACATTAAAAGCTACAATATCGACGAATACAACTTGAAAAGCAATATTATCAATGAATAGAATATGAAAATCTTCACTTAACCTTGTTTATATAATTTATTGTTTTAAATTTATTTTTAGTCGTTGTTTGGAAATTCTCACTGTTTATGTCCTAGTAATGGGAAATGGAGTTTCATAATCAAGGTTTTTAAGGAAAAACTTACCTTTATGTTTTTATTATTTTTATATTACCATATCTTTAACGGTAAATAATTATCTCAAACATTTGTAAAACCTGTTAAATAATTATCTCAGACATTTGGAAAACGTGTTAAAATATCGAATTTGGTTATGGTTCATTTTCTACTTCTATTATTGGTTATATGCAAAGTTTTGTGACTAATCTCATTAAGTTTGGAGAAAATAAAGGAATTGTAAGTTTCCTTACAAATTGTTTATTGACATTCTCAAGAAGAGTCTAACACATTCATACTTGTTTGATATTCGTTGAAAATTGAAGCATCTTTGGGTATGCATGAAGAGCCACCCTACAATAGTTGTCGACCACCCGCCATACGTGTTCTACACATGTTTAATTCCATTGGTATCGTTTATTTTGAGCTTCCTAAATTTTTCCTTTGTATCCTTCCAGAAGGAAAGAATTTTGATATATTTGATATATTACCTTTATAAAAATCTTCTTAATCAACGAACAGAACATGAAAAGCTACATAATCTACGAACAGAACATGAAAAGTTTCATAATCAACTAACAAAACAAAAAAAAAAGATTTATAATCCACGAATAGAACATGAAAAGCTTCATAAACAACAAACATAACATGAGAAGCTACATAATCAACGAACAGAACATGAAAAGCTTCATAATCAATGATCAGAACATGAAAAGCTACATAATCAACAAACAACATATGAAAAGCTACATAATCAATGAACAAAACATGGAAAGCTTCATAATCAATGAACAGAACATGAAAATCTAAATAATCAACGAATAGTACCTGAAATGTAATACCCTGTATTTATTTAATGCTCAGGTTAACATTAATTGAGATCAGTAGGGTTCCGAAGTGCGCTGAGAGTTTTCTGCTAAAAAATAATTATTGCAACTGATGGACTCATATTGATTTAGTTAATATTATTTATCTCAGAAGTTTTATTAATTAAGTGTATCAAAGACATTTTTAGATACCCTCAATTTTGGACCCATTAGTTAGTCTTACTAACTAATTGTAGTATAACATTTCTTTTTTTTTCCTTCCCCGCTTGGTATCAAAAATAGAAACAAGGGTCAGAGACAAGAGAAAGAGAAGAAGAGGAAAACCAGGAAGTGGGAAGAAACATTGGATCATCAAGCTTCATCGTCTTCTTCATTCTTCAAGCTTCTTCATCATCAATACCGAGAGATGGGTTCTAGTTAGCCACTTTTGTTTTAGAGTTTTAGAGTTACAGAATTTTAGCTTAAATGTGGCGAATTCTTCTAATTGAAAATCTAACCGTTAAAATGCGGATTTAATTGCATCATATGATCAAGATAAGTGTGAATATACCCTATGATATTTTATATTATGTTGCAATGTGTTAATATGAGTTTTACTGATTTTTAAGTAAGAAAAATGCAGGTTTTGGAAATTCTACCATGAAGTAACCGGTTACATGTTTTGAGTAACTAGTTACCCTGTTGAAAAATGACAAGTTTACTTGAAAATTGAGCAGAGTAATCAGTTACATGATTTGAGTAACCGATTACAAAATGTGTCTCTAACTCTCATTTAGCCTCTGTGTGAATAGTGCACACAAAGTAACCGGTTATTGTAGCGATAAAAATCGTGAGTGTAAGCAATTGATTAACTTAACTCAAGGAAAATAGAGTCACCCCCGCGCTTTTATTTATTCCAAAAGGAAAAGGATAAAAGAGCGAATAAATCCTAAAATTAATCTAAAAGCAAAATGCTAGAGAAAAAAATAGAGAAAGGGTAATGGGTTGGTTACAAAATGGGAATGTGTTGGTGTAACATGGTGGGATAACTGACTTTTAATTTTTTCCCGCAAAATATGTTGTGGTAAGCAAGAGTCGCCACTAACTTTTATTTCATCCATTTAGGAAAGGCATAAAAGAACAGGAAAGACCTTTTAAAATATTTTGAGTTCGGGGGGTAAGTTATACAAAGGGAAGGTGTTAGCACCCTTTGTATCCATGGTTATCCATGGGCTCTTAACTGCTTAGCTCACTTTACTTGCTTTGTTTGAAAAGTGTAGTGTGTATTTAGAAAAATATTTTAGAAGTTTAACTTTGTAATGATTTTCGTACGAATGTATACAAAGTGTTTACTGTTTGAAAATGTGAGGTGTGGAAAGTATTTTGACAGATGGTGAGCAAGCACTTAAGAACTACTTACCCTAAATTGTAAGGTCTTTCTTATTATTGTGTTTCTTTAGGGATAGAATTGTCCTTACCATTAGTTAGTAAGTAGACTTATCCTTGGATTTGAAGGGACAAGCGTAGGGTCATCGTATGGTCATAGAAGGCAACTTTGTAGAGGTATCTTAGCAATTCGAAGGGACTATCATCATTTTTTCGTAGGGTCATCGAGGGACGAGATCATTTATTTGTAGGGTCATTGAGGGACGAGATCATTTATTCGTAGGCAACTCGAAGGGACAACGAGGGACTATGATATTTTATTCGAAAGGACTTGATGATTTTTACTTAGGCAACTTTGCTAAGATACCCCCACATTCGAGGGACTTGACCATTTTGTAAGGAAACAAGAGGGATACCCTAGAGGTGCATGTGTGAAAAGTGTGTTGTATTCAATTATTTTATCTTTTAGATTAAATGGACTAAGTCAGTTTTTATTCGCATACAAGTCTTTTCACACCCTATTATTACTAACCATGCAGTTTAATATTTTTTTGCGGAATTTAAAAGCGGAAATAAATTCTAAGCTATTACATCATAGGGAGTGCATAAATTAAAATGACAGAAATTAAATTCCTAACTATTACAAAAAAAATTAGCATACTATACATTTTTTTCTAAGGAAATTAAACTACAACAAAAAGAAAATATTATTATTTTTTATTTTTTAATTAATTAGTTTCTACTTAAATCAGAAATAAATAAGAGATAAAAATATAATTAAAATAAAAGATACAACGACATTGAATCGTTTAAAAATGTACACAAATTAAAAAAAAAAGACAAATTGCTACTGCGTAAACGGTCATTGCAAATAATAAAAAAAATAACAATGGCATGATAAAATTAAATTAAATAAAAAAATGTAAATCGAAACGCGAATCAGTAAGTGCTGAAGGTGAATTATCACCATGCTAAACTGTCGGACGCATGTAAAATCGAAATACAACAATAAAAAGAACCTCGCACATAAACCGATAAAAAAAATACACCATTAATTTGTTACACTCAACGTGATCAACGCAACTGGATTAAAACGTGCGGATCTAAATTTATTAAAAATAAAATAAAGAGAAAGAAAAAAAACAATGATATTGCTAACACAAAATTGCGATCATCGCAACTGGATCGGATCAACACAAATGTCACGCATTATACACACAAATGTGAAAATAGCGTATCGACACGATCCGATCCAAACATAATCAAATAATTATAAAAAATTAGAATTAACAATATTAAAACAAAACTATAAAAATAAAATAAAAAGAAATATATATATATATATATATATATATATATATATATATATATATATATATATATATATATATATATATATATATATATATATATATATATATATATATATTAACAACAACAAAAACGAATAACATTTGATCTGACTATCATTTTTCTTTTTAAAATGATCATTAAAACTTTACTGTGAAACATAAAGAAACATAAGACTAACTTCATACTTTACAAAATAATTTCAAACTCACCATATGTTTTAATTTCTGATAGTATATTGGTCCCATAAAAATATATGCTTGTAATGGGCAACCCGTAATACCTGTCAAAATTCATGGATTAGCTCAAAATCACATATAAGTAGAGCACCAAAAAAGCCGCTAATTTGCTTGCTTATTTGATCAGTATTACGATTCTAGTATTTGTTTAAATAAGGATTACCAAATAATGCCCACATATATAACTAACGAAGAACAAAAAATATATATTAACAAAAAAAACGTTAGTTATACCATATAAAGTTATACAATATGAAGTTATATATAATATGAATCAACTGAATGTTATATATAAACAATGTACTAATAACCAATTGAAAATAAAAAGCGTAATCAGAAGGTAGTGTTGCTGGACTGTTTTTCTCTTCTTTTTCCTTTTTCTTTTTTTCTTCTGGTCCTTTATCAGCCACACTAGTTAGTATATATAAGGGACCAATTGGAGTTAATGATAATGGGTCTAAGTGTTTATTTTGAAACTCAATAAAATATTAATTAAATAAAGTTTAATAATTAAAATAGTTAAAATAAAAACTAATAATCTTATTTATTTATTATAGACCCAATGTAAAAATAAACGGACCCAAAAATAAAAGTCGGGCGTCAAAGTGCTCGAAAAAATAAAATGAATTCATCAAAATGATCAACGTGAAATAAATGACTCGGAAAAATATAGTGTTTGGTCAGATTTTGAAATAAAAATTATGATCGTTTAAACTGCTCAGACTGATAATTATATGACCAAAAATAGTCGTAAAAATATTTTTAGCATGTCAAATTAAACCACGTGAACCGTAAATTAATGTTACCGACATTTGCAAACTTAAACTTGACATTTTTTCGTTTATTGATTTTAGACACAATTGAAAATTAATTTGACCAGTCTGTCTGTAAATTCCGAGAGATTATTCTGGCTAATATTAAGACGAAATACATGATATGTTATGAAGATGATGCAAATGAATGCGAAACAAAAAGTCAGTTAGAGTTAAAAAAATAGAGGGTAAATTTTGGGTACAACAGTTAGCATCCAAAATGTTTGTGGTACTCCACGGGAGCCCTTTGAAATATGTACGCTTTTAGTTTGAAATGGTTTGTAAATGAGAGCGAGGGAATGAGAAAATAATTAATTTATTTTAATGTTTTTTTCTGTTTGGAGAGGTTTACCATCTCATGCCTATGTATCCATAATGTGCAATGTAAGATCAAAACATCGTAGTTCATGGTACAAATAGTGAAAATTGGTTGGTTTTGATTCATTTTAAGAAGTGAATACAAGTTGTCATTTTCAAGTGGATAACCTTACAAATCTACCATGAGAATGAGGGCATGGACTCATACATGGGGAGGGCACCAACTCGGATAAAATCGACGATATGCCAATAAACCCCCATGAATGACAAGAGACTCAATTAGATCAAACTACAACCATGGAGATTGAGAAACTTGCACCCGACTAGAAAAAACGACTCATGGTCTAAAGTTGTACAGAAAACAAAAAGGATGCACAAAGGCACAAAACAAATTGAGTGAGTTTGGTTCTTTTTATTTTTTAGTTGAAGTCAAAATGATTAAGTTCATTGATATTTATTAAAAGAAAATAAGTAAAAGCCTTCTTGAAAAAAGTCAAGGTTTTAATTATTAATGTAGTGAAGGTTTTTAAATTAATAATCCTTTGAAAAAGAGAGAAGGTTTTGAAAAAAGAAGAAGGGGAGGAGATGAAGAGGCTAACCAAGAAATTAAAATAAAAGAGATAAAGGAGAAAAAATCTAACCAACTTGATGATACTTCCAATCATAAGCAAAAGAGTTACATCCTTATAAGCATAAGCTAGCAAGTGACTAAATAAAGGCTAAGGTACCAACTCCATGATGATCAAAGAAAAGGGAAGGTGTCATAGAATCTAAGTCCGAAACTCCAATTCCAATGCAAAGGATAGTAACTATAGTCCAAGATCAAGATCACAAGTTTTTTAGAGGTTTAATCCTTTATTAATATTTTTGGTATCCAAAGGTCACATAAGAAAAACACAAAGATAAAATGACATAAACATAAAAATGATAATGGATGATAAAACATGAAATAAAGAGGAGAAAAGAGCAAGAAGGAAATTAAAGAGGATATGGTGCAAGAAGAAAGTAAAATAGTAATATAGTAGTAGTAGTAGTAGTAGTAGTAGTAGTAGTAGTAGTAGTAGTAGTAGTAGTAGTAGTAGTAGTAGTAGTAGTATATGCATAATAATGGTATGGAGAACTTAATCATCCACAACCAAGAAAGTAACACGACATCTAGTGCCAAAATCGAGAAGGCAACACCGGTTTCGCTTAGTATCTTACACTATAGTGATTAACCGATGCAACTAGACCTAAATTCGATGAAGACTTGAAAGAATATTGGGACACCCAAATCAATATTAGGGTGGAACAACCAATTTAGGTCCAGTCCACGAAAGTGTAAGTATCCAATTGGATTTTTATTTCGAGATAGGGAGACATTTAGGTCTATGTTAAACAATCGTCGAGTAATTTACGAAGTAATTACCCTACAAATGAGGCCGACCAATATAATGTGTGTGTTAATACATGCGAGATGAACAATATGTAAATCGTCATCCAAACGCAATGTCGCACGAAAATAAAGATGAATACCAAATTGAGTTACACTTATGATATTCTTTAATCTTTAAGCATGATCCTCTTTTAAAACATTTCTCAAACACCTTATGATTATGAACTGAATTAGCACGAATTTTAAAGTGAAAAATATAGTAGAACCCTACAATCAAACAACAAATATGATCCAAAGGAGCACCAAGGATCTACATCATGGATGATGAATGTGAAGGTGTAACAATGGTGTGAGATGAATGACCACTTCAAGGATTAGAGCAACTCCAAATTACTCCACATGAAAGCTTGATCGACTGAAATTGATGAAGAAAAATGAAAAGGATGAAGGTTTAGCTCAAAGTTAATCAAGAATTCAATGCAAATTTTTGATAACTTTCAAAAGAAGAAAATGAGCTTTAGTGAATTATGTGGTTTGAGGAGATATTTTGCAAGGAGTTCTTTGGCTCTCTAAAGCTTGAGAAATGAATGTAATGATGCCTCCATTTAAAGACTTTAGGCTTGGGAATTTGGTGGAATGAAATTAGGCTTAAATAATCAAAATTAGGCTTGGGATTCAAATTTGGAGGGAAATTCATTAAAAAAATGGTGATTAGTGAAGGTATATGGTGGGAAATGATCAATGTGATGTAGGGGAATTAAAATGATGTGATTTAGAATATTCCAAGTGAGATCAAGGGCTGAGATGGTGCTGAATCAAACAAATTTTCAAAATTCGCCCGTTAATCGATTAACACATTGGTTAATTGATTAACCAAGTCAAAATTTGAATTTTTGTTTCTTTTCATTTCATTGTTATTGTTTCGGCTCGATTCATTTGCACATCGAAGAAGCCATGGAAATAAACACATGAACCTTGAAATTCCTTGAATAAATCAATAAAGACTCAGGAAATCCTTGATCAGATAAATTTGAATTTTTTGCAGATCAAATGACTTTTTATCAGTGAAATTCATTTGAGCCGAGGAACAACTATTTTTGGTATTTTTAACCTGGAGATATGAATATTGACATCTTCGTTTCTACAAGATGGGAGAGACTTAAATATAGAAAACCCAATTTTTGGCCCTAAGATACCATGCAATGATATGAATATGAAATGATATGCAAACCCAAGATCTCTGTGGGAAACACCGAAAGAGACAAACAAAAACTTGGGGAACAAAAGGGAACTCCCGCTAGGGAAAAACGAAAGACGAAAAAAGAGTTTACCAGGAAAATAAATCACTGGATAACCGACTCAACTTGGGGAATGATTGTGTATAAATCAAAACACAATCACCAAAAAGGCTCAACAGGGAAAGATAACACTTCACTAGAGAAAACATAAACCAAAAAAAGTATTCAAATAAAATGGAGAGAATCTAAGTTGGGAACAAATTATCTACTACCAGTCACTTGGCAGAGATAAAGATAAAGAGGAGATCAAAACTACTGCGACTTGTCCCTGGGTAGAGGAAAAGTAAAAGAGATTAGGAACAAAATTATCGGCTACTAGTAACTGGGTAGACGAACCAAAATATATGAATATCATCTGCTACTTGTCACTGGGTAGAAAATATGCAAATAATAAGTCTCAACTACCAGTCACTAGGTAGAAGAAATCAAACAGCTTAAAAGAAGGAATATTGACTATCATTGAGTGTTAGAAACAAAGATAACCAACTATAAAGGGAGAAATATTATCTACTACCTATCACTGGGTAGAAATTATGTAGATAATAGACTCACAACGAAAGATTACCCACTACCATACAAGTGATAGCTTAATTCCAAAGTAATCAATCAAATAAGAGGAGAAATATTACCCACTACCACGTAAGTGATAGGTTAATTATAAAGTAATATACTCAAGAGAAAATATTACTCACTACCATACAAGTGATATCTTAATTCTAAAGTAATCAATCAAACAAGAGGAGAAATATTACCCACTACCACGCATGTGATAACTTAATTCCAAAGTAATATACTTAAGAGGAAAGATTATCCACTACCATACAAGTGATAGCTCAATTCCAAAGTAATCAATTAAATAAGGGGAGAAATATTACCCACTACCACGAATGTGATAGCTTAATTCCAAAGTAATATACTCACAAGGGGGGCTAAATTTCAATCCAAGAACAAGTTGGAGAGCAACAGTCAAACAAAACTCTTCCAAGGAGGAATTATCTCAACTGGGGAAAATTATATCCAGATAATAAACTGGGGAGGAAACTGAATCAAAATCATCCACAAGGAACAAACTAAGTGGGGAATTAGAAAGGATAAACATTTTCTACTTAATGGTCAACACTCTAAACTTGAGAGGAGACAACACACACTTTGTGGAGAAAACAAACAACTACAGAGCGGGGAACAATGTATCAAAGAATGCAAAAATGTAAACATATGTTGTTATGCATACGACAAATGCATGAATATGCGTATGAATATACTAATAAAACAAACATACAAATAAGCAACAGGTGACATAAACACCACAACAACCAGATACTCAGCTAATCCTGAAGCAACAAAGCTAGGGAATCCTACTGGAGATTTTAACTTGAAATCCTGTAGGGGATAAACAAAAACCATCAAAGGAATAAATCCTACTACAAGGCTTAACTCATGCTGAGGAGATATTGTTGGGGATCCAACGCACAAACCAGTCATCAAAAATTCCACTCTGAGGGGATAACATGTTGGGGAAACACCAACAACACAAAATCTTCCACACTCTTTAGGGAAAAGAGGAAGTGTCCCATTTAACTCTGATGGGGAAAAATATCCTTAAAACTATGTTAGGGAACAAATGAAGATATACCAGTAGTGCAAATAAATCAAAACCTATTAGGGTGATAAATATTAATCATCAACTCTACAAAGGAATACCACAATGTTGAGGAAAGGTAATAGTCTGTCGGGGATATAGAAACATTTCCACAATCCTTATCAGGGACATAAATACTCCTGTTAAGAAATAAGCTTTGAGCATATCTTTCAATAAACATCAATATGTGAGAGAGATAATCAACATATCACACCTATTCCGCTTGGGGAAAGGACACAAAACCTGCTGAGGATTAAAAATGAGCCATGTGGAAACCATCAAATGCAGATCTACTGGGTATATGAGAGGAAGACCTTTAGGGTTTATCCATCAATAAAATTTCAGACTTGTTGATCCTCGTGGGGATACCAGAAGTTAAAATCATAGCCAATAGTCAAGTTGCAAGGGATTTTAAATCAATACCCATTACTAGGTAAGAGAAAATCTATCAACTGACTGCTATATCAATACTTCTACTATGGGATATAACCATCTCAAGCTTAGGAACAAAGAGAAACTCGACTGAGGTTTCCTATAAAAGAAACATTGTTTCTCAAATCAAAAAAAATTATGCCAAGGAAAAAAATCAAAACTCAGCTGGGAATACTCATACAGTAAACACTCTAAAAAATGAGTCACTGCTGGAGAAGCAAAATCATTTAATACTTCAAAAGGTCAATACTGCTCGGGGTACTCTGTTGGAGAAACAGTCAGATCAAACCCTGCTTTGGGAAAGGCAAGTTATACACTTTAAGACTTTTACCATCCCTGGAATAATTGTTAACATTCCTTCCTTATTCATAAATCAAGAGAAAAATGTTTTTATAATCTTCAAAAATTCACTTTATTAAATTTGCTTCAAAAATTATCATAAAAAATAAATGAAATTTTGTAAACAAAAACAACATAAAGAATTGCAAACAATTGGATAAAAGCCCAAATTTCATTGATAGAATGGTTGTCAACAAATGGCGTGACTCCATGGATCATTACAAGTTTAAAAATGGTAAATACATGGAAAAGGGCTACATTGAAATACAATGATCATTATTATCTCTATCAACTTTGAACTCCACTATGCTTAAAACTTCAGTCAAGGATGAGTGAATAAGAATCTTTGATGGGCAACCTTACTGGGAAATAGAACCCAGAATCCTCGGTTGTTTCAAGTGATCCACCCTGATCTGATGTAGTTACTTGCCATGATCCCTAACTTTTTCCTAGATTGCCCTTGCAGGTTTTCAATCTACCAGGATAATTATTACTATTTTTGTCTCTAATTTTTTCTTGGACCACCCTTTTGGGTTTTCAATCCACCGAGACGCTCATTTTTGCCTAAGTCAGCCTTTCAGGTTTTCAACTTAGCAAGTTGTTCTTTTATTCTTTTAGGCAAATTATTTCTTGATTGCATCAACATTCATAGGACAAGTGATCTCCTCACCATCCATAGTTGCAAGAATCGATGAACTGCCAGAGAAAGCTTTCTTAACAAAATATGGGCCATCATAATTAGGAGTCCACTTGCCCCTAGAATCAGTAATGAAAGACTTGATCTTTTTGAGCACAAGGTCGCCTTCTCTGAATACATGAGGTTTAACCTTCTTGTCAAAAACTTTCTTCATTCTTTGCTGGTACAATCAACCATGGCACAAAGTCGTTATTCTCTTTTCCTCAATCAAATTCAAATGATCAAATCTACTTTGACACCATTCATCCTCCGTCAACTTGGCTTCCATCATAACTCTCATTGATGGGATCTCAACCTCGATGGGGAGCACTACTTTCGTACCATATACAAGCGAGAAAGGGTTTGCCCCTGTTGAAGTGCATACATATGTGTGATACCCATGCAAACCAAAATGGAGAATATCATGCCATTCCTTATATGTCATAACCATTTTCTGAATGATCTTCTTGATGTTCTTATTTGCAGCTTTAACAACCCCATTCATCTTCGGTCTATAAGGAGAAGAATTTTTGTGATGAATCTTGAATTCTTCACAAAGCTCTTTCATCATCTTATTATTTAAGTTCGAACCATTATCAGCAATGATTCTATTTGGAAAACCATATTGGCAAATAATATGATTCTTGATAAACCGAACCACCACTTTGATTGGTCACATTAGCATACGATGCCACTTCTACCCACTTGGTGAAGTAGTCAATAGCCACAAGGATAAAACGATGCCCATTTGAAGCCTTGGGTTCAAACATGTCAATCATATCGATTCCCCACATAGATAAAGGCCATGGGGAAGAGATAACATTGAGATATGTTGGTGGCACATGAATCTTATCAGCATAAACTTGTTACTTACGACACTTCTTCATATATTTGCAACAGTCAGATTCCATTGTCAGCCAATAGTAACCTTCTCTCAACATATTTTTAGTCATTGCATGCCCATTGGCATTAGTACCAAAATATCCTTCATGAATTTCTTTCATTAATATGTCTGCTTCGTGTCTATCCACGCATCTGAGCAAGACCATATCAAATTTTCTCTTGTAAAACACATTTCCATTCAAAAAGAAATTACCCACCAATCTCCTCAAATTCCTTTTATCTTTATTCGATTCCCAAGTGGGTATTCCTGACTCTGGAGAAAATATTTAATATCATGATACCAAGGCTTGTCATCTTGGATCTCTTCAACTGTAAACACACGAGTTGGTCTCTCAAGACGCATCACACTAATCATAGGAACTTCATTCCATTGATTGACCTTTATCATAGAAGCTATGGTTTCCAAAGCATCTGCCATTTGATTCTCATTGTGAGGCATATAATGAAACTCGACTTTAGTGAAGAAAGTTGATATCCTTCTGGAATAATATCTATACGAAAGCAAGTAAGGTTGATGAGTTATCCACATAGCCTTGATATGATTAATTACCAAGGCTGAATCTCCATACACATTAAGATTCTTGATCCTCAAATCAATAGCTTCTTCAATACCCATAATGCAGGCTTCATACTCTGCTTCATTATTAGTATAGGGGAAAGTCAATCTTGCAGCAAAAGGAATGTGTGCACCATGGGGAGTAAGGATCATTGCCCCAATTCCTTTTCCACGTGAATTCAAAACTCCATGAAAAATCAAACCCCATCAAAATCCAGGCTCATGCCTTTCCTCAATCAAAGGCTCATCACAATATTTTATTTTCAGATACATCACATCCTCATCAGGTAAATAAAACTTGATGGACTAGTAATTATTAATCGGTTGATATGCCAAATGGTCAGCCAAAATACTTCCTTTTACAGCTTTTTAAGCTCGATACTCAATATCATATTCAGACAACAACATTTTTCATCGAGTAATCCTCCCATTTAAAGAAGTATTTTCAAAAATATACTTGATCGGATCCATTTTGGATATCAACCAAACATATCCTTGGTCCTTTCGAAGCAACTTGAAAATCGGAGCACATGTGGCAGTCATGTGAGAGATAAACTTTGTGATGTAATTCAAACAACCCAAGAATCCTCTTACTTGTTTTTCAGTTCTTGGTGCAAGAATTTCCCGAATAGCTTTTACTTTATCAAGATCAACTTCAATTCCTCTTTGGCTGAGAATGAAACCTAACAACTTTCCAGAATAAACACCAAAAGTGCACTTGTTCGGATTCAAACGAAGCTTAAACTTCCTTAACCTTTGAAACAACTTTAGAAAATGTTCAACATGATCTTCTTCAGTCCTCGACTTAGCGATCATATCATCAACATATACCTCAATTTCCTTGTGCATTATATCATGGAAAAGAATAGTCATAACTCTTAGGTACGTCGCATCAACATTCTTCAATCTAAAGGGCATCACTCTATAGCCGAATGTTCCCCATGGTGTGATAAATTGTCTTTTCCATGTCCTCAGGTGCCATCTTTATCTGATTATAACCATAAAATCCTCCCATAAAGGAGAACACATTAAACTTAGTCGTATTATCTACCAACACATCAATGTGTGGTAATGGGAAATCATCATTTAGACTAGCTTTATTCAGATCCTTATAATCAACACACATTCGAACTTTTACGTCTTTCTTTAGAAAATGCACAATATTGGCCATCCATTGAGGATAATTAGATGTAACAAGAAAACTGGATCAATCTGGTTTTGAACCTCCTCTTTAATCTCTACTTCCATATCAGGATGAGTTCTTCTCAACTTTTGCTTCACAGGTGGACATTCATGCTTTAGCGGCAATCTATGCTCCACAATATTAGTATCAAGACCTGGCATGTCCTGATAAGACCAAACAAACACATCCACATACTCTCTAAGAAAATCTACCATTATATTCCTAACATCAAGAGCAAGCAGTGCCCCAATCTTGGCTTCTTTTTTATCACCTTCAGAACCCAAGTTAATCATGTCTACCAACTCTTCATGAGGCTGAATGACCATTTCCTTATGCTCAAGCAACCGGGAAATCTCATAAGGAATCTCTTCAACACCTTCTTCCTCAGCTTCAAACACATGGAATTCAAAGTTGGGAGTGGGCATAGGATCATTGTTTTCAATGGGTTTAACAATCAATTTGTACAATGATTTATTTTGATTTTAGAGTATGAACAAAAGTGCAAACATCATGCAGGTAAAAAAATGATTATTATATTTTTCTCTTTTTTATGTTACCATTTTTTAGGATAAACAAAAATTAAAAACATAATATGGAATAAACAAAATAAAATTGTATTGATGATGATAAATGTTTGAAACAAATCCCGACAAATTTCACTTTCACCTTGGGCAGAGTGAAAGGATTTTTGAAAGAAAATAAAAAACAAATTACTTTGAAACATGAACAATATAAGGAACATCAACAGAAATCCAGTTATGGAAAATCACTCTGTGTGTATCAAAGTTAGGCATTTCATTTTCTTCATCATCTTTAATGATGGCAGTAGCAAAATGATCTTTGACGTTGATAAACCCGGAACTTCAGAATCTTTCCTGAATACTCTTTGGTTCATAAACAACCAATCCTGGCGCAAAACTGAGACCAACTCCCTCTTTGTTGTCAGCAGAATCAATAACTCGTCCCCAACCTTCATATCAACCGGTTTCAAGCACACTCAAAGCATCCTTGAGAGAAGACATAGGCAAGACATTATTCTTAGAAATATCATTAGCAATAGAAAGAGCTTGGAACAAAGTTCCGACGTCTTCATTAACATCAATATAAGAAAAGGATGACAAATTGCTTACTAGCATAACCTGTTCACCACCGACAGTCACTAATTTCCCATTTTTCACAAACTTTAGCTTCTGGTGGAGAATGGAAGTCACAACCCCTGCCACATGAATCCAGGGTCTTCCTAGGAGACGTCGGAACTTAGGGTGTTACAATTACCATTGTTAGGGTGTTACAATTTTAGGGGCAAAAATTAGGGTGTTACAATTACCACTGTTAGTTTTTGAAAAAAAAATTCTTAAATTCATAACTTTTTGCTTCAATATTCGATTGAGGTAAACTTTATATCGATAGAAAGCTGAGATGATATTTTATCCAATGGAAGGAGAAAATATTGATTTTGATGAGGAATTTAATTAATTGATTATTTTCGAATATGTGAAATTGTGGAAACTCATTAACTAAAAGTGTAGAAGTTTAGGGTTAGTGAGGAAACATTATTACACTATGATAGTCAGACTTAGTGATGTAACTAGGTGATGTTAGAAACTAGATGGTGATGCTCAAACATTCAATACCTAGGTGTGTATCTTAGTCGAGTAAGGGTCTAGTGGTGAGTTAGACACTATATGGAACACGTGTGAACCCGTTGGGTTTTTGTTGTGAAAAGGAAAATGTAGCCTTATGAATGTCAAATGCATTCACTTTTGTGATTAATGCGAATGGAGCCTACGGATAAAGAGACTTGAGATAGTTACAGTCCATGTGAAGTGACGATTCGTAAGGTGGATGATATGTCCCTTAGAATACAAATCCATTTGACATTATGTTGTGAAATCGCGTAATCGGAACCGTTTCCCTAAGAATGATGTTTCACGAGTCTGGGGTTCCTATGGAATGTACGCATGATTACTTAGCAGGTTTTATTCCCGCGTTTAGTACGAATGGAGCCTATGGATAAAGAGGCTTGTGATGGTTTATAGGCCATATAAAGTGACGATTCTAGGTTTACAGGCCTAGGATCCGAATCTATTTCGTATGTCAAGTAAATTACAAGGATTCATGCCTCGTTCTGACTCTTAGACGTAAGAGAGGATGGGAATAGGGGATGCCTTCGTTTGGTTTCTGGATTAGTGATACATTCGAGTAAGTGAACTCAAGACATGTTTCCATATGAGTGTGAGGTTGTGAACTCAAGGTCTTAGGTTTCCCCCGACTTAAGAAAGGTTTGATGGAACCTTGTAAAGCCGAGAGAATCCATAAGATAGGGAAGTCACTGAGATTTGTCATCTCACCCCACTATTTTTGTTGTTTTTCAGGTTTTGTTTGCAAGTTTGATTTATAAGTGGAGCTATGCTTGAATGTTTCAAGAGAAGCTTAGTATTATTTATTCCTCTGTGTATTATATTTTGTACAATGAGGATTATTCTACTTATCTTAGTTTTATTTGATTTTGGGTATAATTTCCATGTCTTGTACCATAAATTGTATTTTGTTTTAGAATTGGTCAAGTATGTGAATTATGCCATTAGACACTTATGATGGTGCCAGTACCAAACAAACACTTGTATGATATTATTCTAGGTATATATTATACAGGGTGTTACAGTTGGTATCAGAGTAGGTCGTATCCTCGACCTAGACTTGAAACATTTGAAGTAAATTGATTTCCTGCCTCTTAAACGTGTCTTGCCATCATGACTTTTAATATCATATTATGTAGTGTTGGGTCTGATCAATCTAATGTTATGTATGTGATAGGTAGAGTCATGGTTTAGCGACCACGGGGACTCCGAAGTTTTGTCAGAAATTGTGTTATGAGAGTAGGCTCAAGCCAAGAGTTATCAGAGAGGAATTTTTGTCAGATGAGTTGAGGTCTTCGAAGAAGTTGCACTTCCTGTAACATAGAATTGCAGAGTAATGTGTTTTACAAGTAATCCTTTGGAATGGATGGAGTCTGAAAGTTAAAGATCTTTATTGAATGGGTGGTCAAGGTACCGAATGATATGTAAAGCCACTGGTAGAGCTGGATTGACCACTGGTACAAAGAATAATTTCAAGTAATCTTAGTCACTGAAGAAGAAAAGATGTTATGTGGAATGTGTGACGTAAGGTCCGATAGTGAAATAATTGTTAATGTTTCAGTTTCTAAGGTAACTATGGCATCTTAGGTGGACAAGAGTGCCTCAAGGAATGTATTCGTATAATATCTTCCAGATGGATAGGAATTGAAAGTTAAGGACGTTTGGTTTTTATGGGAACCTAAAGTCATGGTGAAGTATGAAAAGAAACACAAGGATGTGTTTACACGTTTCAAGTAAGACAAGTATACCCCGGACGAAGAGTAGTAGATTAATATTGTATATTCGATTATGAATGAGGGGACCAGGTTTAGTATAATACATCAGGATGTTGTATTCAATAAGAGATTAATTCGAAAATGTTAAATCACCCAAGGAACAATATAAGGTATTGTGTCAAAGGAAGAACAAACTTTATTTAAGTAGCAAAAAGTGTTGTGATACAGACCGAAAGATATTGTGTTAAGAAATAGAGTAAGTACCTTGGATTCAAGCAAACTTTATTAAGATGAATTTATGTATGAATCTAAGAGAAATTCCACGGAGAGCGAGGTGACCACAATATGGAAAACAATGTTAACATTGCAATATGAGGAAGTAATAACAAGATGTACTAGGATGAATGTGTGATAGAATTATTGTGGTACTTCACAAAACAATTTTCAAACAACTCATACTCGTGTTGAAATTGATAAAAAATACTAGGAGTATAGGGCTCTGACACTTATTGCAAGATTTTTGAATATGAGTTCATTTATTTTGAAATCTTTTGCCGCACTTCATATTCACACTTTAATTCATTATATCGCTTTTCTTCAACAAAATCTTCAAAGTGCTTAAAACATTTAATTATATCCAAATTCAGATTTATAAATCCTTTAATACCCGCATTCACTCTTTCACTAAGTTTAGTACTTCTCATTCCTAATATGAAAATTTTCTTCATGTAACATGATGCCCACTTCTCCTTTATAGTGTACACACTTAGCAATCAAATGTTTTCTTTAACATTATAAAAAATCATGTTTAACTTTAGTTTTCAATTTTCTTCCATTTTTTTAAACATAAAAATCCTGCATTTACGGTTTATAAAAAATCCTGCATTTTATATGCAACAATAGATATACTATGTAAAAAAAATCCAAATAAACTAATATATTTTAATAAGTTACTCCTTCACATTCTCTCTTTTCTTCCTACCGAACAAGCTTTCACCCCCATAGTTGTCTCCAAGAGGTGGATCAAACTCTGCTATTTACTCACGGCTCGATACTGCAGCGACAAATCCGTCGAAGACGAAGACTCCTTCTTCCAATTCTATATCAATTCTATAACAAAAGAGAGTCTAGAACCATATCCAAGTTAATCAAAGTCGATATCAATGATCATGCTGTTCCCTTTACGGTCATTTCTAATGTCCAGATTTTGAAACACAAGGTAAGTTACATTTTCTTCCTTCCTCATTCAATTTCATTTTCATCTTGTAACTTGTTATTATCTTGTAGGTGGTTGTGACATTTCCATCTCAAAAGATTTATTCCTATTACAAAACCTTTCAAAACTTAATCCACCTTGAATTGTTGATACTCGGCAATTTCTTACCTCGACGTCCTAAGTAATGAGATACTCTTGAGTCAATGAACCAAAGCTAGAGAACTTGTGCTCTCATCATTGTGTGAAAATACTTCCAGACTTCATATGCATCAAGAACCCATATAAAGTACTGAATCGGAGATTGTGGATATTAACCAACTAAAGAGCGTTTGATCTTGAACCGTCTAGGGTTCATACTCAATTGAGACCAAATTGCTTTGATGATCAAGATAGTCTTGAATTTGGGAGGAATTTGTGCATTGACCACAAATTTTTGCATCTTTTGTGTGAGAATTACGCCTTCAACTTATTCATTGTGGAACTCTATTTTGCAGGTGATATACCTTTAACAAGAAGAACTTTTAATGACGACAACTAATATATAATGATGACAACTAGTCATTAAATGATAAGTTAAAACAATTAAGCAGTTAATGATGCAAAAACAAAGAAATAGGGTTTGTTGGACTTGACTTTCTAATGATGACAACTAAATGGAATAAAAACTAAGTCACATCTATTTTTGAAATTTTAAAATTATGGGATATCATGTATAAGTGTGGCCACGACCCTAGTTAGAGTCCAAACATATAACCTTCTAGTTAGAGTCCAAACATATAACCTTCATTGAATGGGCTTATACAAATGTAGTCTAAAAAGGCAATCATTTAGAAAAAGAAGAGCATAACATAATGCAACACAATTGCAATAAGAAAAACAAAACGAGTGTTATCAACATCAGAAATAGTGAAAATGGCTAACATGAGAACTTTGCCATAATGAAGAAAAGGGAACATTAACAGTTAGTTGCAAGCATGCAACTCTCACCAAACAGAAGAAACATCAAACTCAATAACAAACATTTAAATTACAACATCAAAATAAGAGAGAATCCAAATATGAAAAACGTCTTCATTCATCATATCTGTGTTGAAGAAGATGTAGTAGCAAGCCTTCCGCGTCCGATACCACCACTATGCTGATGATCACACTCTCGTCTTTTCATTTCCTCTTTTGAACTCAATCTCGAACTCCAACAATCCGGTGAATCGCCAGAAGAACAATTGTTCCAGTGTTGTTGTTGTTGACCACTATTCAAACTGAAGCTGTTACTTCCAGAAGACTCTTGATCCTCACAAAGTGAAAATGAACCACCTCTTTTAACAGTGACATACTTATGCAAACTTGGTTCCATTACATCATCACTCACAACAACTTCAGATTCTTCTACAAATGATGATTCAGGAGCAGCATTGTACTCGTTCCTGGAGAAAGTTGAACTTGTTGTGGAGTTGAGATCAGCAACAGCTTCAAGGATTGAGCAAGCTTTGTTGAGACAAGCTGGAAGAGACACAGCAGGCTGTGTTATGGTCTTTTGGTGGAAGTTATGAATGTCTTCTAGGAGTAATGAGGTGTAGGATGATGGTGGAGGATTGGTTAGAGTTTCCGGATTAATGTTGTCTAAGTCTCTTGATCTTCTAGATGATCTGCTTCTTGTTATTCCGGTTGGCATCACCACATTCTTCACAATAGCATTATCAGACATTACCTTGATTTCATCCTCTTGTTGTTCCTTTGTCAGACTAATCACACCCTTGTCGATTGTACCTCGGCTACTTGTCCGGTTTCTTGTGGTATCCCTTGTTTCAACCTTTGGCTTATGCTGTGGGAAAACATAATATCATCTTACAAAGTTGTAATTTACAACTATATTATAGATTATAGCTAATGTAAGCAAAAAGATAGTTACCACGGAAACAACCAAGACAAACCGATATACATATACAATCATTTACCGTTTTTATGATAAAAACAAATTATGATTAATTCACGTTACAACGACTGCAATTGCAAAAGTCTTTACGCAAAAGTTATAGCTGATATGGTTTTAAACAACGGTCCTCAATATAGCGGATGCGGCCGCAATTGCAGTGTACTTTTAAAGTCATGCCTCCGGCCGGCATCAACAATTTTCGATCATATTTCTTGAAGTATATTTTATCAAAAACCAAAATATTATAACCCTAAACTCAATTTACTAAAGAAAAAGCTAAACATTAAGTATGTTTCAATATTGTATTTCAAACACCTCCCAATCAAAATTCAGCGCAACCATAGCAATGCAGCAACAACAGCAATAACCACAAACGGAACAGCGCGCAACCGCAATTTAAAACCATGGCAGATAGACAAAATCAAGTGCATAAAAGTGATTTACCTGAATAGTCTCAGCTTCAATCTCCTTTTTGTGTTTAATCTGAACTTTGCTTCCACCATTATTAGCATTTGATTGTGGATAAGCAAGTGAATTAGGATCAACTTCACTTAGAGGGTTTCTTCTATAAGGTGAAACTTCAGTCTTTCTTGCAGAATTACTACGACTAAGAGAAGGTTGTTGCTGATTCTGATTCTGATTCATTCCATTTCCATTTACTCTAGCCGGTGACATAGATCGTGGTGAAGCAATATTTCTCTTAACATTAACCCTCTTACCAGAATCTCCACCACCGCCGCCGCCACCGTTGTTACTTTTATCCATAACCAATGATGAAACAGTAGCAGGAACAGTCACCATTTTCCCTGGCCTAGAGCCAGAACCCGAAACAGAACCAGCATTGTTGCTTCCATTTGCAGTATTTGCATCAGAAGATCTTCTTCCAGGAGATCTACTCACTCTCCTTTCTCTACTACTTGAACGCTGTTCTCTTTCTCTTTCTCTACTTGGTGTTCTTCTTCTTCCATTAGAAGAACTTTTCGGAGAACTGCGGTGTCGCTGACGGTTGTTGTGTCGTGCAGCACCGTCATATTCCTCGCTGTTATCACTTGGATTAGCTCTTTTCTGTTCATCTTCAGCTGAAATTGCATCATTGTTGTTATCAGAATGATCAAAATCGAAACTTCTCTTTGATCCAGAATATTTTCTAGCTGAAGAAGAAGCAGCTTTCCCAGAAGAGCTTCTGGAAAGTCTTCCACATTGAATCAAAATCGCATCTACTTCTTCTTTTGTGCAGCTTGAAGTTCTCACGCCAGCCACAACACCAACCTTGTTACTGTTACTGTTATTGTTGTTACTGTTGTTGTTCAGTGATTCTGTTTCACTTGATGAAACCAACCCATCGTTATGTTGAACAGTGAAAGGTGTGGTTTTTATTGAGTTTTTCTCTCTTTCATCATGGCTTTTTCTGTGTTTGATGATAAAAATCTCTTTTTTAGGTTGAGATTCTTCTTCATGTTGTTTAACAATTTCTGGGTCTTGTTTCTCTTGAACTGTGTTGTTGTTTATGTTCTCTGGTTTCGAAAGGGTAGCTGTGACATTGTTATCAGAATTTTGTTGATGAATCGGGGGTGTGGAAAGTGATTTGGTGGAAGCAGGGGGTGAAGATGTAGAAGTTTTGTTCTTTTTGCTCAAACATGCACCCATGGTTTGTGGAAATGGTGAAAGAAGAGTAGGGAGAAAAGAGGGTTAAGGAAATTTGAATTTCATTTGAATTTGAATTTGAATTTGAACGTACATAAAAATGTTAAGTTTGAGATTTATTAATGTGGAAGAGAGAGAGAGTGTTAGGAAATCCAAATTTTGTGAAAGATTCAATTTTTGAGTTTGAGATCCGTTGGAGGATTAGAGTCATGTGTGTCTGACCAAATTGACCCCACAAAGTCACTACCTACTAACTTTATTCTATAAAGTTTTTTAATACTATTTTCATATAGTACTATGGTATATAATATTGGTATTATTAGTGTTATTGTATTGTATGTGGAAAACAATTTGGATCTTAATTTAACGTTTGTGTTTGTCGTTTTTTATTGTGGGTGGATTTAAAATTGTGTAACGGCTTTAATTGATTGATTGGGTCAAGAAAAAGTGAGATGAAAAGTTATGAGCATTTTTTGTGGTTTGAAAAGATGAGCAACGGCTATATGTGTGTTTAGAAGTTTGTGTTTTGGGTGGGTTTTTCAAGAGAATTTTGGCATTGTTGAACAATAATTTTGCACTTGTATGGAAAGAATTTAGTTTGTTACATGGATGTTTGGTTAGGCAATACCGTATGTCCTTTTGAAATGCTAGATTCCTAGTTCTATTTTTTTTTACGAAAGAAAAAAATATAAAGTCTAGTGTGTTTATTTAGTTTTTTTTATAGAGAGATATTCTTCCTTCCGTACCATTAATTCAAAAGAGAATTTCCGTTCCACGTAGTCTCTGAGAATTGATCTTAGGATTCTTCGAACTCAGAACCTCAAGGAGAGCAAACCCTTGAGACCCGAGCACCCTCCTACTAGGTCAATCTGGATTAGTGTGTTTATTTAGTGAATTAAAATTACAATTTTAAAAATATCATTTTAAAAATGTTATTACCGGCCATTTGTTTGGCAAGTTATTAAGATTTCTATGAATACTTGTAAATTTAATTTTATTTATAAATCCTATTTAGGTTAGTTTTGATATGTATAGTTGGTCTTAAGATTGAATAAAAGGAGAATGTTGTGTTTAACGGTTGACAATTAACGTAAAACTTTGTTGAATCTCCGTGATATATATTAACTACGAAATAATGTAAATGATAAGTCGTTGTCCAGAAGCAACACGGTGTATGGCTCGCTTACAAGTAAAGGTTTGCATCGACGCTTGGGTGTATTGTAAAATAAGTAAGGGTTCCCACATTTTCGTGAACAAGTGTGAGTAAAGAAGTTAGTTCGTGAGAGTATGATTCATTTTGGATTATGAAATATATGCACACTTACTATAAAATCTATGGAAATAGTTGACATTATTGTTAGGAGGAAATCCAAATTCATGTGCCTATAAGAAACTAAGTTGATTGATGAAAAGGCGAAAGAATTAAACAAATCACGATTTAAACTTTGATACACCAAAATTATTAGATCAAAAAATAGAATGGTGATTGTTGTGGACAATAAGTGGAATAATGATATTGTGGATGTGAAAAGAGTAGAATATCAAATCATAATCTTGAAAATTGTAGAAGATCAAGACACCTTTAATGTTATTATTGCTTACACACCTCAGGTTTGGTAAGCATAACATGTTAATGTAAAATTTAGAGAGAATTTAGAAGGCTTATTAAGGATATACACCAAAGAGAAAATTGTTTTCTAAGAGGGGATAAGTGGACATGCGTGGAGTGTAGCAAGTTTTGAGAGCATTCATAGAGGTATGGTGTAACACCCTAAAACCCCAATGCACATTTTTAAAATAAAAATCATACAATAACATATTATTTCAACCATAGAATGTCACACCTCTCTCATAAAACATGCTTCCCAAAAACTTTATAACAACGCATTGGAAATTCAAAGAAGTAGGCATCTATGACAATCCTTCGAACAAGCAGCATCTAGTGCTCCTCTACATGGGTACTTGCACCATCACTGTTAGACTAAGCTAGGTTAAATTTAGAATCCTTAGTTCCATTAAAAGAAATTGACATAAGATAAAAATTCAGATCTTTCATTAGAAGATAAAACTTGCAAGAGCTTATGTTGTGAATCAGATACCATAGAAACAAAGTATTATAGGTTTCTTTATGATCAAGAAACCCACAAGGGTTAGGGTTTAGGGTAACCAAGGATAACAAGGATTGGTTATAAACTTTTATTCTTTCATTTTTCTTATAACAATATTACAAGTATATAAGAATAACAAATAACCTCTCTCACTTTTGAATTAGGGTTTTATCTTCCTATTTTCCCTTATCCCAAAGATAAGAGACTAGTATGTTATTTATGAGAAAACTAACATACTAACCTAATGGGCTTTTTAACATTTACCTATTACAAGTTAACTTAGGCTACAAGCTAACTTAAACAATTGGATCCATAACATTAGGCCCAATTTGATAACAGCATGTGAGTGGACTTCAGCGGCATGCTAAACCTAGAATTTGTTTCAATATCTCACAAATCTCCACCTTGAAACAAAATCTATAACAACAACAAATTAGCTTTCTTCATGCAACTTTATCAACTGCATACAATGGAAAAACTTGCAATTGGGCAACATTTTAGTAATCATATCACTAGCATTATGATTTGCCGAAACCTTCAGCACTTGGACTTCTCCACGCTCGATTACCCCTCTGATGAAATGCATTCTCACATCAATGTGCTTGGTTCGCTCATGATAGGCTGAGTTCTTCGACTGGTGTATTGCACTTTGACTATCACATTTAACAGTGATATCCTGACCTTGAGATTTCAGCTCCTTTGCAAAACCTTCAAGCCACAATGCTTCATTTACAGCTTTAGTTAAGGTGATATATTCTGCTTCTGTGATCGATAAGGCAACAACCTTCTGAGGTGTTACTTTCCAACTAATGTTTATGCCAAACATAGTGAAAATATATCCAGAAATAGATTTTCTGGAATCCATACAACCTGCATAATCAGAGTCGACATATCCTTCGATTTCTGTTTTACTATCTTCACCCAAGGCTCCACCATAAATTAAGACTCTACTCAAGGACCAATTTATGTGCTCCCAAGCATGAGCAGAAGAGTTCCATCCTTATAAGCATAAGCTAGCAAATGGCCAAACAAATGCTAAAGTACCAACTCCATGATGATCAAAGCAAAGGGAAGGTCCTAGGATCTAAGTCCAAAACTCCAACTCCAATGCAAAGGATAGTAACCATAGTCTAAGATCAAGATCACAATTTTTTTAGAGGTTTAATCCTTTACTAATATTTTTGTGTCCAAATGGACAAAAAAGAAAGCACAGGGATATATATATATATATATATATATATATATATATATATATATATATATATATATATATATATATATATATATATATAAACATAAACATGATAATGAATCGTAAAACATAATAAAAGCATAATAAAAGTAAAGGAGATAAGGGAGCAAGAAGGAAATTAAAGAGGATAAGGAGTAAGAGGTAAATTTAAATAGTAATATAGTATAATAATAATAATAATAATATGTACATAATAGTGGTATGATGAACTTAATCACCAACAACCAAAAGAAGTAACCAGAAAAGGCAACTGATTCCGCTTAGTATCTTACACTATAATGATTAGCCGATGCGATTAGACCCAAATTCGCTGAAACTTGAAAGAAGATTGGGATAACCAAAGCAACTACGTATAAAGCTTCAAAAGTCGTGGATCTAATACAAATGATTAACCACCTTGGGATTACGCGACCAACACGAGGTCTGGTCCATGAAAGTGCAAGTATCCAATTGGATTTTTATTCCGAAGTAGGGAAACATTTAGGTCTATGTTAAGCAATTGCAGAGTAATTTACGGAGTCATTACCTTACAAATGAGGACGGCCAAAACCAATTATGGTTAACGATGTTAGTGCTAATACATATGAGATAAACAATATGTAAATCGCCATCCGAACATAATGTCGCACAAAAATAAAGATGAATACCAAATTGAGTTCATTTTATGGTATTCTTTCATCTTTAAGTTTAATCACTTAATTTGATGGATTCAAGGTATGAAAATATATCACTAATTCAAAGCACCTAAAGTGAATTAAATAATTCACTTATAGATTAATTTGAACTAATGAATATTAACTCCTCTAATCTATATCCAAAGTCCATTGAATTTAAAGAGAAATCATTCCCAAAAATGTCTCCCAAGGTAGAAATAAGAAGAGAGGGGAAAAGGGGGGAAGAAGGCAAAACATTCCCAAAAACAAGCCAGAATCTGTCACAGAATCAGTGTTAATCGGTTAACCATTTGGTTAACCGGTTACATGTTAAAAATTTGAATTTTGCACTATTTTGCATTGGTTAAACGTTAACCATTTTGTATTGCAAATGATTAATCGATTAACACTGAACTACGGGCAAAATATTGGCCAAAATTCAGCATGATCCTCTTTTAAAATAATTTTCAAACACCTTATGATCATGAACTGAATTGGCACGAATTTTAAATTGTAAAAATAATGGAATCCCTGCAATCAAACAATAATTAATGATCCAAAGGATCAACAACTAATAGCACCAAAGATCTATATCTTGAATGATGGTGATGAAGGCGTAACAATGGAGGAAGATGAATTACCAATAACAAACTTCAAATTACTCCACTAGTGTTCGCTGTCGAATTTTACGAACAATCGATGGTTTCTAATTTACGTTTAAATTAATTTACTTGCAGGACCAACCATACAAGTCCTAGGATATAGGTGCGAGTTTTGGTCGACAATATAGTGATCTTAACAATCTCATGATTTCAATCTTTTATAAGGTTTTGTATATGTTTATATGATTAAAAGAAGAAGTAAAAAGTGTTTGACGAAAATATAAAAGAAATGAAATTCAGGAAAGTATAAAGTAAATTGACTGAAAAAAGGTGAAAGACTTCTAAACAAAAATAAACTTGCTGAATGCAGAAATATAAATGAACTTGAACTTTCATAAAACTTAATAAATGTAAAATTGGTGTTCACGCGTACATTTTTTCAAATATTAAACTCTTTTCTCTCACACGGATACTTTGAGTATATTACAGGAATTTGTACAATATTTTCACACACACAATTCTGACAAGAATTGCCCTATTTATACACAAACTAAATAACGTTCCCTAACGGACAAATCCTACAATTACGACACTTGGCATTCGGCATGTCTTCTTTCCACCAAACGCTTCCACGCATCCTTCTGCCAAACGTCTTTAAACTTTAAATTTTGAATTCCACCTTCTTCATCAAAGCAACACATCCCTTCAAAGTTGTCGAACTCGTCGAAAACAACCCTTTCCACCTCACTTCACTTAGCCTTGTCAAAATTGTTGAAACGTCATCATTTCCTAACTTTGTCGAAAGTGTCGAAAATGTTCAACAAATTTCTTTAGTCGAAATTAACTCCTAAGAACATTTTCTTCTCTGATCAAAATGTTGTTTTGGACTTCAATTTCATGGCGTCGAAAATCCTTGTCCACAAATTGCCCCCTTACAAAGGTTTTTCGACTATTTTGGAGAAAAAGTCATTTGATGTCGAGAATTATTTCGATGACATATCACCTTTATCATTTTCATCATTTCCAAGACTAGATACCCCAAATCCCTAGAAATCTTCATCATCATATCTTTTCTCAAAAATGTCAACTCAGCCCATGTTTCTGACACCACTCTATCATCCCATAAAAGCTAGGAAATCATAGACTTTCCAACTGCCATCAACCCCACTTTCTTCACGAAAATTTTCTCCACGTGGCTCACGATTCAAATTAAACTTAAACGTTTCAATTCCCTTTTCTTCTATAAATATCAGTTCATGTCTTCCTTCGAGTTTTTTACGCAATCTTCTTCTTCTCTTAGATCGGCCTATTTATCACTTTTAAAACTGAATTATCTTTACTTCTGTGTCCAGGTAAGTCAAAAACCGCCACCTACGCCCAAAAGAAAACAACCAGAAGAAAAGATTCCTAGCGAAGAATCTGGTGATGAATCACCATCACCAAGCCAGCCCCAAAAAAAGAAGAAACCTACAAAAGCTCCTACTCAAAAATCCAAAGCCAAAGTAGAGAAAGAAACTCCTCCACGAAGTCTAGTTGCAAATGTGAAAATAAGGGACGCAGAGAGTGGGAACTCCAGTTTTCACATTGAGATTCCTCAGGTAATTTCTTGTTTCGACTGTTAACCTTTATCTTCTTATTATATTTTTCTTTCTTAATTTTGGGTTATTCGCAGGTCAATTTCGATGACACTCCTGAAAAGAAGAAAACAGAACAAGATGCTCCAACTCATCAAGTTGCTAGTCCGTCACCCTTTTCTCCTCAAAACCTGACAAAGGGACCAGAGGCGAAAGAACCACCATCGCCTGATTCTCCTCAATACTCTGACAACCACTCTCTTTCTCCTCCTCCAGAAGCAGATGCTCACCAACAGAGTGAAGACATGAAAGCTGGCGCTGGGGTCGAAGATTATAATGTCAAAAAAGGAGTAACCGGTGGTGATGATGACAAGTCAAAACACGAAAATGTTGGCTCACACCAAGGGCAACCAAGTCAACCAAATCCTGACTCACAAAAAGGAGGATCAACTAGTTTGACAAATATTTCTCGTGAAGAGATTGAGAATCTTAAAGTGCAAAATCCCTTGGAGTATCTCAGAGTTGTACTCAGTACTCGTTTCAACTTCCAAGACTCCTCTCAAAGTACTTCGACTACTTTAGGAGCCACTTCCAGTGCGTATTCTCTTGAAACTACCATGGTTGAGATTAAGATGAAGATCCTTGATGTGGACTTGTTCAAGGTTTTAGATGCAAATTTGACTGCCTGCTTCGACTTGAAGAAGATCCTAAAACAAGTCAATGTCTTGGAGTCTCCTGCTAAAGTGAGCAGCTTTATAATGGACCTGACTACTCTGATCGACATGGTGAGTGCTGGCTTGAATCGTCTCAAGGGCTTTACAAAACAAATCTCTAAAAAATCTGAAACCCAACTTGCTGAATGGGATGCTACAATTGCTTCGACCAACAAAATCACAGAGCTGCAGTAGGTTTCTATGGCTTATGCCAAAGAAATTGTCGAATGCGACGACAACATTCAGAAATGGGAGAAGGAGATAGTTGAACTTCAAAAGAAAATCTCCCAGGAGAAGAAACGCGAAGAAACTCTTCATAAGCCTAATCAGAAGGAGATCAACGAAGAGGTAAAGGTGGGGGTTCATCATGCTGAAAGGGCTCAACTACTTACCCAAGAAATTGAAACCCTTTAGACCAACAAGAGCTTCTGTGATCGTCGACTCCAAATTCAGAAGATGAAGTTTAATGAATTGAAGAAATCTTTTGGAAATATTCAATTGTAATAGGAGTAATTTTGTTTTGCTTTATTTATTTGTTAGCAATTTTATGATAATTTTCTTTTGTAATGACATTAATTCCATTTTTTATGGCGAAGAAACACCATTATTTTATGTTATGTGAAGTTATTCTACGCTTATTTTGACTTCTTGCAATGTTGGTTTGTATTTTTTCAAATACTTTTCGTTTATCTTTAGGATTCTCATATCCTTTCCTATTTCTTCAATTTCAAATGCGCCATTCGGAAAAAAAAATCAAAACTTGGAAAGGTCCCTCCCATTTAGGAGACTATTTTCCCATTAATTTATATTTTCGATCCATAGGGAGGATCACCTTCCACACCAAGTCACCAACTAAAAGAGTTTTACGTTTTACTTTCTTGTTATAAAACTTTTCAACTCTTTACTTTTGCCTTTTCACCAAATCTAGTGCACACAACCTCTCTTCATGTAAATCAACTAATTCATCCATCATCATATTCCAATATACATTTGATGGGATTTCATGATGCCTCTGAATTCGAATTGATAATAAATAAATTTCGACTAGTAGAACTGCATCATGACCATAAGTTAATCTAAATGGGGTAGAGTTTGTAGCTTCTTTAGGAGACGTTCGACAAGCCCATAAAGCTTGATCCAAAGTAATATGCCAATTTCTGGGTTTCTTGCCCACGTGCTTTTTAATCAAATTAATCACCACTTTATTAGCTGCTTCAATTTGACCATTTGCCTGGGCATAGTAAGGTGTCAAAGTAAGGAGTTTAAATCCTACTTCCTTTGCAAATAATTGCATATTTTTTCCAGTGAATACAGATCCTTGATCTGTAGTTATTGTTTATGGAATTCCGAATCTATAAATTATATACTTTGAATAAATTCAATCATTGCTTTTTGATCCACGTTTACTAATGGTATAGCTTCGATCCACTTGGTAAAATAATCGATTCCAACTAGGATGTACTTCTGCCCTTTTGACGAAGCTGGTTGAATTTCTCTAATTAGGTCTAAAGCCCAACCTGTGAATGGCCAAGGCTTCACAATTGAATGGAACTCACTTGCAGGGACGTGTGGTATGCCTGCATGCAATTGGCATTCTTGACATCCCTTGGCGAAGTTGACACATTCTTTCAACATTGTTGGCCAATACATTCCTTGTCGGAATAGTAACCACTTCATTTTATGGCCTGCTTGATGTGCACCACAAGCCCCACTATGTACATTCGACAGAGCTATGTAAGCTTCTTCTTCGCCCAAGCATTTCAACAAAACTCCCTCTGAAGTCTTTTTGAAAAGTTCATTTCCAAAAAGTACATAATTCAAAGCTCTGTACTTAACTTTTCTTCTAACCTTCATATTTGGGTCTTGTAGATAATCTTTAATGGGTTTTCTCCAATCTTCGACTCTTAAATCATCTACATTAAAAATTTCAAAATTTTCTTCGTCACCATATCCTAACTTTATTGTTTCCAAATCTGATGGAGACAACTTGGTGGATACGACCCTTCCTCTGACTTCAATAGCCTTTTCTAAATTCTCTTTCGACACCTTATACCCAGATGCAATTTGAGCAAGGTCGTTTGCTTCTTGGTTCTCCAAACTGGGTACATGCCTGATGGACACGTTGTCGAACCTTTTAAGGAGTCTATTGGCTATTACGAAGTACATGATCAAATTCTCTTTGACATATTTGTATTCTTTGGTTAATTGTTTTACCACCAATTCAGAGTCACCCATGATATCGAATCTTGTTGTCCCCAATTCCAACAAGATTTCAAGTCCAGCAATCAGAGCTTCATATTCTGCTTCGTTATTAGAACATAGCCCTTTAACTCTGTACTTGGATTTTGTTAGGAGAAATTATGAATATTCCAACACCTGTTCCATTCTTATGGATGGAACCGTTGAAATATAGCTTCCATGATTCTAATTCAACATATTCCTCTCCATTTTCTTCTATTGAGTGGTCTGGTATGAAATCAACAACCACTTGTCCCTTTACAGCCTTTAAAGGCAAGTATTTAAGGGAATATTCAGTTAATGCCAAGGCCCACTTCCCAATTCTACTATGTAAAATAGACTTAGACAACATATATTTCATTACGTCGAAATGGGAAGAAATATATACATCAACAGGTTTGATATAGTACTTTAACTTCATACAAGAAAAATATACATATACACACAATTTTTCTATAACACTATATCTAGTTTCGGCATTGTTCAGGACTCTGTTGAGGTAGTAAATGGTCATTTCGACGCCATTCTCATCTTCTTGACACAACATGCTTCCTAGTGTTTTATCTGACGCCGAAATATACAACCTCATGTTTTTCCTTCGACACAGAGACATCAAAAAAGGAGGACTGGACAGGTATTCCTTGATTCTGTCAAACGCGGCATGTTGTTCTTTCCCCCATACGAAGTTTTCCTTCTTCAGTCGAAGTAGAGGTGAGAAGGCCTGCGTTTTCCACTAAGGTTGGAAATAAATCTCCTAAGGAAGTTAATTTTCCCTAGTAGAGACTGCAATCCCTTCTTCGTTGATGGCGCTTTCGCCTCCATTATGGCCTTGGCTTTGTTTTCATTTATTTCAATCCTCTTCTTGTGGACCACAAAGCCTAAGAAATCACCCTCCTGCACACCAAAAACATACTTTATGGGGTTCATTTTTAAACCAAACTTCCTCATCCTTTCAAAGGACTGTCGAAAATGGTATATATGACTCTTTTCTGAAACAGACTTAATCACAATATCATCAATGTAAATCTACACGAAAGTTTCAATAAAATCATGGAAAATTGAATTCATAGAACGTTGATAAGTTGCTCCAGCATTTTTAAGACCAAAGGGCATTACTACCCATTCATAAGTTCCAATTGCCCCAAGACAACGAAATGTTGTCTTAGGAACATCTTCTTCGGCAATAAAAATTTGATTATAACCAGAGTATCCATCTAACATGCTTAGGTACTCATGGCCTGCTGCCGAATCTATAAGCATTTCTACTACTGGCATAGGGTATTCGTCTTTTAGGGTGGCTGAATTTAAGTCTCGAAAATCAATACATACCCTTAAATTGCCATTTTTCGTAATTACAGTAACTATATTTGCAATCCAATCAACATACCTGGCCGTGCGAATGAATTTGCTTTTCAGACGTCTTTCGACGTCTTCTTTTATTTTCGACAGAATTTCTGGTGTGAAGCGTCTTGGCAGCTGCTTCACTGGCTTTTTCCCTTCCAATATCGACTACTTCAATTTGACCGAGCTTTTGTCTAAACCAGGCATTTCGTCATAGTCTCATGTAAAACAGTCTTTGTATTCACGCAGCAATTGGAATATTTTGATTTTGAACTGTGGGTCCATCTTGGCACTTATGTAAGTTGGCCTTTTTGCTGCCCCCAGTCCTAGATCTATTTCTTCTAATGGATCTTGTGCTACCATCTTCATGTTGGTCGACACTGGATCTTTTTCGAACCCTAAAGGTTTGTCGTCATAAATGGCGTCAAGCTTTTGATGTTGCCATTCTCCCATCTGACTACTTTCACCATTTTCTTCAATGTTTTTCCTAAGAACTTTGATTGTTTGAGTCGCTTTGGTTGGCTTTGACAACCAATTATTTTATTTTGGCTTCTAATGTCGCTTTTAGTTTATTTTCGGCTATGTGAGTCGTAATTCTTTCGAGCGTTGATGCTTCAGTCATTATCATCGAATTCACTTCCCCATCCAGTTAGTTCTATATGGGCAGTTCCCCATATATAATTTGATTCATCGACCACTTCTTTGTCCCACTGAAAACCATAGGTTGGCTGAGGATACATTGAGCAGTAAGCTTTATCAGTGGCTTTAAGGTTTAAATCTGTTGGACTACATGGGGGTATGTGAGCCAGATTCTTATCGAAACTCAAACAATCCACATGGTTTACTTCAGACATGAAGTAACTCTGGTCTGCTTCTATATTTTCGACTATACCATATATGCGCCAGATAGCTATTAGTTGGTGCATTGATGAGGGTATAGCCCCTATACCATGTATTCATTCTCTCCCAAGAAGCAAATTATAGTTTGCTTTTGAGGCAATCACCATGAACATTGTCGGTCTTGTTATTGTTCTTACATTTAAATCCACCTGGATTACACCCATAGTGGTTCCAATTTTTCCCTCATAATTTGACAGCACCATGTTATGAGGTTTGGCGTCGGAATCATTCTTTCCAATTTTTTTAACATAAAATGGGGCATCGGGTTAACTGTTTCTCCCCCATCCACCAGTACCTTGTTTATTCCAACATTTTCCACTTTTCCTTTTATGAATAAAGGCTTTAGATGCCCTTTCATTGATTCGTATGGCCTCTCGAAAAACACATTTTTCTCTTCTACGCAACCATTATTCATCACATAGTAGCAAATAGGTATGTCTGCCATTTGTTCCTCCTCCATACTTTCATCCTTATCTTCGACTTCCATCACTCTATCGTAATCTATGGGTAATACTGAGACTACATTGCAGACAATCGAAAGACGCCTCTGATTCAGATTGAAAATCATCAATCATTTCCTCATCCTCTTGAGCCTTACCTTTGGCTTTTATTTGTTCGAACCTGTCTCTCAGATTGTCGATCTGGGAAGATTCCTTTTTGTCTACCCCTTGTGTGTTGCTGCTGGCTGCAGGTTCATTTTTCTCGATGGTATTCTTTTCGACCGTATTTCTTTCTGCGGACTCCTTCTCTGCTCTCTTCTGCCTATGGAATCTTCTCCATTGGGACTTCGTCATGGGATTTTTACCCTTGTAGTTTTCTGAAGGGTAGGTTCTTGGTTTGCGTTTTTCGACTTCGCCTCTTTCCGTCACTAAAGGGCCTCCTTGAACGTCAAAACTTCCCCAGTCCTTTCATCCCTGAGCGTCCCTGATGGGTTGTACCCATCTGTCGTCACCTGCTGTGTTTGTTGGCTTGAACGAACTATAATTTCTCCCTCTCATCCTTTGTTAGTGGCGTTCAGTTCTTCTTGGATCATATCTCTCTACTTTGGAAGTTGGGATTGGCCCCCAATTCCCTTCTTCTTGGACTTCTCTATCACCTCCAGGTTGTTGGCTTCCTTTATGTCGAAGATAGCGCTGCAACATGGGCACAACATTACTTTTACCTTCTTTCTTTGGCATTTCTGGATGAACTCTATTAAACTTTCGTCCTCTTTTGGATATGCCAGTCTTTGGTATTGCTCTCGACAGTGCTCTTCAGTGGTCTATGCTTGACTTTTGTGTGATGTTTCTACCATGTTAATACCAGCTTCCTTTCCACCACCAATGTTCAGTTTGTTCATCTTTTCGATGAGTGCTTGCTTAGTCTCGCCCATCTCTCTCGTTGAATCGTTGTTTCCATCTGGGTATAAATTTCCACAAAAGTCTTGGTAACAACCTTCAACTGATGTTCCTCTAGGATCCTCCATTATCCTGCGCAAGATTTCATACTTGGCTGGCTTCTCAGAAACTCCAGCCATCCTTATTTTGTTAACATTCTTACCAGTCTCAATTTTGACAATGAGGTCTTCTGTGACCTTCTTTTCGACACTGACGCCTTCAGTGGCCTCCTTTTCAGTGTTGATCCCACTATCGGCCACTATTGCACTTTTTGTTGCCTCAAGGCTCTCAGCAGCCTTTATTTCCTCTTCGACGGAATCCTTAGTGATTTCTTCATTGTTGGTTTTGTCGTAACCTTTAGTGGCTTCGACCTTGCTTGAGTTGTTGAGGCCTTCAGCAACCTTCATGTTCTTTGTGTCATTTAGGCCTTCAGTAGCCTCCTTGTTGGTGCAACCAGTTACATCTCCCTTCACAAGGTGTTCAACACTCTGCCATTCAGTGACTTTGTCATGGTCTGCAAGATTATATCTCCCTTCACAAGGTGTTCAACTCTCTGCCATTCAGTGACTTTGTCATGGTCTGCAAGATTATCAGCAATCTCCACCATGTTGATGTTGGTGTCGAAACCCTCAGTGGCTTCTACCATCTCGAAATAATCCTCAGAACCTTCTTCGACCTCCACCATGTTGATGATAGCTGGTTCAGCATAGTGAGTTTCGACGTTCTGCATGGGGTTCAAATCAATTGCCATTTGTTGCTTCTGCTTGTCACTGAATTTCATCCTTCCGTCAATGATAGCATTCTGTACGAGATCCCTGAAAAGGAAACATTGAGATGTTTTATGACCCAGAAAGCCATGGTACTTACAAAAACCTATCTTTTTCTGATGTTCTATAGGAGACACTTTAGTGCCTGGTGGTACTATCATCTGACCCTCTTCGACTAATTTATCAAAGATTTCGTCACATTTGGTTACGTTGAATGTATAAGTTCTCTTAGGCATTTTGTCATTCTTTTCATATTCGACTGGATTTTTCCCATTCGACGGAACTAAAACTTTACAGGAATATGGTGGACCTTGTTTTAATTCTTCTAGGTCAATTTCCTGTTCGTCGAGACTAACTAGTTCGTCTATGTCATTTTCATCATCCTGGCATATTCCCACATACGCTACTCTCTCTTTCTTATTCTTACTTGCCCTGAATTTTTCAGCTTTTAGTCTTTCGACTTGCCTCACCCTATCTGTTAATTGAGTCATATCTCTTAAATATTGGGTGTCTAATTTCTTCCTTATAGAATAATCTAGTCCTCCTGCAGCCATTTCGACTAGCTCATGTTCAGGCACCTGGGTGAAACATCTTGTTTTTAGTAATCTAAACTTATTCAGGTAATCATCTATTGGTTCAGAGAACTTCCTCTTCACACTAGCTAACTCCTTCAAACTTATTTTGGTTTATCCCATATAAAACTGTTCATGGAACAATCTTTCTAATTGGGTCCATGTATATATTGAGCTTGCAGGCAATGACGTAAACCAAGTAAACGCATTTTTCGTTAGAGAGCTTGGAAAATATTTTATTCTCAAATTTTCATTGTGGGCTATTTCTCCTGCTTAGATCAGGTAGCGGGCAACATTTTCTATGGTAGATTCACTAGTGTCTCTAGAGAATTTGGTGAATTTGGGGACTTTCCACCTTGGGGGTAATTCCTGTTGCAAAATATATTCTGATAATGGAGAAATGTAACTAGGCCTTTGTAATCCTATATTTACTCCATTTTGCGACATTATCCTTTCGACCATGGCTGCTAAGTTATTTTTGGCAGGCAAATTATTATAACGCATTTGCTGCACTATATTATCAGCATCTTGACCCCTCTGGACTAATATCCTCGTAGGCTCTTGTTGAACAGGAATTTCTATGTGAGGCTGTTCGACTACTTCCTCTTGATTTCTAAGGTTTGCATGGGGAATGTCTGCAGGTCTTTGATTTATTGTGGGTTCTTCTTCGACACCTAATCTTGGATTTGCACTATTTGTTCTGGTTGTCGATTTTGAGGAACACCAAAGAAATCAGCAATGCGTATCATTTATTGAGCCAGTAATTGGTTTGTCTAGGTGGTATTATGTATTAAAGGATTGAACATTGTTCCCATCTGTTGTGTCAACATTTGGACCATGTCGTGATTACTTTCTGTCAGACCCTAATTTTTGACCTAAGATTTTTCGCATCTCATCTGCATTTTGCATACAAACAAGATCACGCACTGGTTCGTTTATCCTTTTCAGGTGCAGGTCTATGCTTGCAGAGGATCACCTTGTTTAATTTCTGTTATCTGTTTATATTTACTAACCTCTAACTAAAATAAAAAAATATATTGTAGTTGCCTCTTCTTCTTCTCTGTGTTGCAGGATTTAAAAGACAGGGCAGTGATTTCAATTCAGATGCGTTTGATCAGTCACAATTCGATTCAGATGGACGTTTGACCTAATCTTGGTCAAACTATCAAAAGATTGTTCAATTGCAAGTTACTTGTGCCAGTGGTTCATTTTTCAGACAGTGCGTATGCAAAGTTCAGGACTGTGTTATGTGCTGTGATCATCGGTTATCAGACAGTGTTTTGTGCAAAGTTGGGTCCGAATCTTCAATGATTGTCAGTTCATCAGTGGTTTGTTTGTGGATTTTATTTTCCTCAAATAATCAGGACAATGTTCAGACAAATTTCAAATGAT
This sequence comes from Lathyrus aphaca, assembly GCA_963966055.1. Lineage (NCBI taxonomy): Eukaryota > Viridiplantae > Streptophyta > Magnoliopsida > Fabales > Fabaceae > Lathyrus > Lathyrus aphaca. The sequence continues at coordinate 75,339,350 of OZ014523.1, forward strand.
TGTGGTATAAGTGGCAAGTTGTGCAGTTGGTTCATTAGAGGCTGTTTCTCATCAGTGGCTTGTGAAGGAAAATCAGGATTTGTTGTGGGCTTAAGAAATCAATTCCATATCCATTTCACAAAAGTATCCAATAATCATTCATTCTCGATTCTTTTCCATTTTTCAAATATCCATTATTCTTTTTTCGATTAAATCATCATTTTTTTTATCCATTTCATTTCTTTTTATTCAATTCACAAAAAAATTCCTAAATCCTAATTCTTTTTCTTATATCCATTCTTTTCGATCCTTTCATCCAACCATATTATTCTCCAATTTTAGCCCATTGATCATCTTTCAAAATTTTAATATCCATGAATCAAATTTTAAATTCCGCTCCCATTATTTTCTTTTATTTCTATTTTTTTTCCTTCCATTTATAATGCATAAGAATTCAAAAAAATTTCATTATAAGTCTTAGGCCCATTTAATATTTCTTTCCCTTTGGCCCAATTTAGTTTTTTTGTTTTGTTTGTGAATCCAAATATCTTTCAATTCTTTTTTACAAAAATTCATGTATCTACAATACACCATAAGCCATGGCTTCTTTTCACGCCAATATCACACATCCCACAAGATCATTTAGCCGTACTATATCCAGCTACAAAACTACACAAGGCCCCACCATCCATCTTTTCCTCACAAGTTTCATATGTCATCAGCTCTAGTATACTCAATCAAGCTGCCAAACAAACTTCACCAGCCGTATCACACAACAACCTGCACAAGTCAATTCAGCCTTGGCCCATTTCCGTAACTGTCCGCAAGTCTCACACCAATTCACACGCCCGGGACCATTACGCACACGCCCAGCTTCACGGCTTCATCACACTTTACTCACGCAAGCCTTCCACACAGCCGCACGCGCAAACAAAATGCAGCTGAATCAACGACAAAAACACAGCTGAATCAAAAATCAAAATTCCAGCCGAAGCAAAACTGCAGCAAGATAAATCAAAGCGGCTCAACCAAAAACGAAAACACCACTTGATACAAAACGCAAACGCATTAGTCATAAAACGCACAAAAAGAAAAAGCCAGCAAGAGAAAAAAAGAAAGGCAAGTGAGCACGTACAAATCGTGACTCCAAAACGCAGGATTCAAACTCCAAACGGCAAAGCAAAACAGCCAGATTGAAACTTCTCAAAACTCTATAAATTAAACACTCATCTTCTTCATTTTCCCAAGCTTGAATAGCCTAAGAAAAACCCTGCCAAATCCATTCTCAAGCTTCATAATCTTCCATAATTTTCACCAAAATATCTTCATTCATTTTCAAATTCCAACTTCAGTTTATATTAATTTCACTCCACCAATCTTCTTTTTCAATACAACTTCATTCAATTTCATTTCTACACAACAATAACAATAAAGAAGAGAATGAGAACTGGATTATTACTTACTCGATTTGAAGGTAATTTTGGAGTGTTTTTTTGACATTCTTCTCGGTTCAGATTCGAAGATGTGTTCAAGTTGCGGTTGAGATCGGTAGTATATTCACCAAGAGCCTTTAATTCCGATCATTTTGGTATAAGGCTCGAACTCTGCCGTTACCGGCGATGAGCTCCGGTACGGTGGAGCTTTGGTCATGAATAATACTGATATGGCTTTTGTGAAAGAAGATGAACTGCACACGTTTGGTTTTTATTCTTTCTAATTTCTTTTACTTTAATAAATTTATATCATCATGCTCATTAATGGACCTTTAGTCCATTTGATTTTGAAATTTCTATCTCACCTCCATACTGTACGTTAGACACCTTCCTTTGTTTTTCTATTTTTTTATTTATTTTTTATTTCTTACTTTAAGTGCTTAAAAACTCCTTTATTTTTTGTTTTAAGAACTTTTGTTAGTTTTATTCTTTCTATTTTTTTTTAAATCATTTTATGATTTCTATTTTAAAGCATATAAAAAAAAGTTTATCATAAGAATATTTTAGTAAGTCTTTCTTTAAATTTTCTTTATATTTTTTTTTTATTTCTTTTTGGTGTGTGGATCACAAATGTTTGATCTATTTTCTTATTCATCTTATTTTTTTTCTTTTTTGGTCGATGAGATCTCCGATTCGCGATTATTGGTTTTCGAAGATGCTTAATCTTCATTATTTCAAATCTATGGATGAATGATCATTTGGATCATTCTCCATATTTTGGAATCGTGATAGGTTGCCTTCGATAAACACAATGAGAAATCCCGATTAAGATTAGACCGTTCCTTTTCTTTTAGTGTGACATGTTTTCGGAGAACGATCCATAATATCGTTTCTCTAACATATATTAACACGAATATTTTCCACTTTAATTAGTGGTGGCCGGCTTCATTTGTAGGGTAATTACTCCGTAAATTACTCGGCGATTGCTTAACATAGACCTAAAGTTGTCCCGATTCGGAATGCGATCCACTTGGATCCGGTTGCCTCGATTTTATTTTATTTTCGTGGTTGTGCTTGATTAAGTTCATCATACCACTTTATATTGTAAATATTAATATTGTGAATATACTAACATTTAATTTAATCTCTCGCACCTTATCCTTTTATTTTAATCTCTTGCTCCCTTATCTCTTTACTATGCTTTACCATATAATATCATATATCATTTGTTTATATTCATATTGTGCTTGTTTATATTCATATTGTGCTTGTTTTTATTTTGTCCATTTGGACACAAAAATATTAATAAAGGACTAAACATCTAAAAAATTGGTGACTTTTAACTTCGGACTATGGTTACTATCCCTAGCTTGAGACTTGGAGTTTCGGACCTAGATTCTAGGATCATCCCTTTGCTCATTTGTTATGGATTGAAGATTGTGGCTCCGGTTAAGTTCACTTGTTCATGAAGATGGAAATCCAATTGTTTCGAAGATGCTTGCCATTTGGTTTGATTATTTCTTCCTTTAGCTTTTATTTTCAAGTTTTAGGATAGTCCCTTCATCTCTTCCTATCTTCTTCAATTTTCAAAACTCCTTCCTATTTTCAAAACTTTCTTTGTTTTCTAACTTCAAACATTTTCTCAATTAAACCTTGACTTCGGTCATGCGCTTTTACATTTTCATTTCATTTCTTAATAAATGCTAAACCACATAAGCATATCGAAACTTTCTTTCCTAACAAAAACTTTAAAACTCTCACAAACTCATTCAATTGCTTTTGTGCCCTCGTGCACGTTTCTTCTTAACCTTTTTATGTTTAGATATGATTCATCCTTTCTAGCGGAATTATTCGCTAAAGGATGATGACTTATCTTTACATTTTAAAATCAATTCAACTCATTTTCCTTTTCACAATTTGTACCATGAACTACGGGGTTTTGATCTCGCATTGCACTTTGTGGGTACGTAGGCATGAGACGTTCGTCTCTTCAAACACCAAAATCTTAAAAAACATTCTTCTTCTCATCTCTTCAATCTTTTTTCAAGCAAACCATTTCAAACCAAAAAATGCAGTAAACATTTCAAAGGGTTCCCGTGGAGTACCACGGACAAGTCGGGTGCTTAAAACCTCCCCGATTTGTAACCAATCCCCGTCCCCATTCTCTGTTTGATTCTTTGAGCTTTTTAGCTTTTGAGATTCATTAAGGTTTTGTTCGTTCATTTTCCTTTTTCCTTTTGGAAATAAATAAAAGTGCGGTGGCGACTCTGTGTATATCGAGTTAAGCTAATCAATAGCTTACACTCATGATTTTACCGCTACAGAAAAGTGGCGACTCTGCTGGGGAGTCAATCTCTAAGTGGATTCGGCCTACTTTGATTTGTTTACTGTTTTAGTTTGATTTGCTTGTTACTTGGTTGTTCTGTCTTGGTGATCCTCTGTGAGATAGATTCTAACCCGGATCTGAGTTGGAACTTATGATAGGACGACGATATTCAAAGCGATATGCGATGGAGTAGTCCAAAGCAATATCAATTTGATAATCTCCACTCGGTTAGGCTCTCTTGGACTATCAATGTCATGACGAGTAATCGTACGTGGCATTATTTTCCGACCTTGAGCTGATCATACTGAGGACCGTAGAACCCTTAACCAATCTAAGCCAATTTAGGAACGTAGTGCGAAAACTATCTGAGTGTAAACTTAAGGTGGTTGTTACACGATACTACACTCGGACGAGGTCTATTTTAAGAATGTTATCGGTTGGGGAGTAATCCAACGTACCGATGATATTCTAAAGATGGCTGTTAACTCCGGGAACCTCTGTTAGCACCCTTCTGGTTTTTTGCAGGTACAATGAAGACAAACCTTAGTACATACCTGTTTGGGTTGGTGTTCTGTTACCATGACTCCATGCTCGTGATTCGAACCTTTGAACCTGTGTGCTTTGCGTGATCTTGTTTGTGTTTGCTGCATCTACATATTCATCATGATCATCGTCACGACCATTTTTCAAGGAAGACAATTCCGATTATTGAAAATATTGGAAAGAATAAATATTCTTTTTTGTCAAGATTATTTCATGACTATATTCTCGATGTTGACCATGTTTGCAATAATCGAGTTGTTTTTCTGAAAGTGGAAGTGAACATTGCATATCATTGCATCCTCGCATATTCTTGTGTTCATCCGAGTTGTGTGGGAACTCATCCCAGTTGTTTCTTTCCTCAGTTGCCTGTTGATCCGTCAAGCTGACTCCTCACCACAGATACGGTACTAGAGCTGTTATCAGACGAAGAGCTATTAGATTGAGAATGGAACACCAAGAACAGCATAACATGGAAGTTCGAATGGAAATTGATGAGTTGAAGGCCGGTATGACCAAGCTCACTGAAATGATGCAAGTTCTGATTGCTCGAGGTGAACCACCTCAAAGGACCGTTATCTCTGAAGTTTTTACTGCTGTTGTTGATCCTCCTATTGTTCAGCAACCAGCCTCTACTTGGCCAGAATATGGGTTACCTCCGGATTATGTGCCAGTTTCTGCTACTGCTCAGATTGGTGGTCCATCTGTTGTGCCAGGTTTTTCAGTTCCAACTTTTGTTGAACCTCAACCTGTTGTGCACACTACTGCTCAGACTACTTATCAGAATTCTCCTTTCTTGTACCAAGCTCCTGGTCCACAAGCTGAAAGTCAGGGTGAACCTGGATATATGGATGAAGTTAGAGAACAATGCTTGACTCTTGAGAAGAGGGTAAGAGGTCTAGAAGGAAAAGATGTCTTTGGTTCTGCTGCAATTGACATGTGTTTGGTTTCCGACTTGGTTCTTCCTGATAAGTTCAAGGTTCCTGTATTTGAGAAATACAATGGTCACACTTGTCCAAAGATTCATCTGCTGATGTATTGTCGCAAGATGGCTGCATATGCTAAAGATGACAATTTGCTTATTCACTGTTTTCAAGATAGTTTGAGTGGTGCTTCCATGAAATGCTATGTTGGACTTGAGAAGAGTCACATTCGAAGCTGGAAAGATTTATCAGATGCTTTTGTAAGACAGTATAAGTACAATCTGGACATGGCGCTTGATCGTCGTCAACTTCAAAACATGTCACAGAGAGAGAAAGAATCGTTCAAAGAGTATGCTCAGCGTTGGAGAGAGTTAGCTGCTCAAGTGGAACCACCTTTGCCTGAAAAGGAATTAACTGGTTTGTTCATGGACACTCTTCAACCGTTCTTTTGGGAGAAAATGGTAGGAAGTGTTTCATCTGGTTTTTCTGATCTAGTCACTATTGGAGAAAGACTAGAGGAAGGTATCAAGAAGGGTAAGATTACCAATTCTGAAGCTCCTAATGCTGCAAGAAAATATTTTGGGAATCCTCACAAGAGAAGAGATGGTGATGCTTATGCTGTTTCAACTGAGAGGAGGCCTTATCACCCGCAACAACGATATGTTCAACCATACATAGCTGCAGTTGCTCCTGTTGTCAAAACTCAACCTGCTCAAACTCAAGCTCAAGGTCAAGCTCGACCAGCTCAAGCTCAAGTTCAGATTCGAGCTCAAGCTCAGGTTCCTCTTCCTGCTGCTGGACAAAATCAGTATCGCAATAGGCCAAACTTTGATCCTATTCCGGTGTCTTATACTGAATTGTTTCCTTCTTTGATTGCGAAAGGTTTAATTACTACTAGGCCTCCGCCTCTTGTTCCAAATCCTCTTCCAGTTGGTTATAGATCGGATCTCCGTTGTGAGTTTCATCAAGGTGGAACTGGTCATGACTTAGAGCATTGCTTTGCACTGAAGGCTAAAGTGCAAGAACTTATCAGGAACAACATCCTTTACTTTAATGACATTAATCCCAATGTTATCAACGATCCTTTGCCGAAGCTTGGGAAGTGAATCTTCTAGAGGACTTCAATTGTCAAATCTTTTTCAAGGCCAGAATATCAGAGGGGACAGCTCATCCTTGTTGTTGATTGATCACTAGGCCATTGTTTCTTTATGTTTGCAACTTTCTTTAATCATATCAAGTTGTTTGCTTTTAAGCTTGTTTGTACTTTCATGTTGATTTTAATGAAATGAGCATTGCTTTGTTTTGATTCAATTTCATTTGCTATTTGCATCTTTACGCTTTACATTTCAAATTCATTTATCTTTTCTCAAAGTTTTACAATGATTGGGGGGAGGATGATGAAAACGAGATACCCATAATTGTTGTTGGTATGCTTTCAATTGAGACCTGGCTGATGATATACAGGCATTGTTTCAAATCCTAAACACTGGAGAAATAAAGAAGTTAATCCTTTGTTAACCCCTTTGAGCCTTGAAGTTGGAGTTTATTTCTATTCGAAAAAACCCGTAATTTTAACCCGGGGATGGGTAGTTCTCAATTAATTCGAATGTGCATTCAAGTACAAGAGAATCATTCAAGACACCTTTCAAATAAAGGTTGCAATCTCAAGTTTTCCTTCACACACATCAAGAAGTGTTGAAGATGTTTCTCAATTCAAAAGCCAATGATGGTTCATCTTAATCATTAAGCCATGCAGTCATTATCTTTTCAAAAAAAAATGATATTGAAAAATTATTTAAAAAAAATTAAAGCCCGCTAAGTGAAAACCTATGAAGGAGACTTAGGCAAAAAACTGGGGCATCCTGCTGGCTGTAAGATCAAATGACACAGTCCAGGCAAAAATTAGGGATAATAAAAGAAATATTTGTCAAGTGGTCACCAAAAATCCTCAGCAAAAATAAGTTTGAGTGGACTAAAGTCCTCATTGGAAATAACAAAGGGGAAGATGTGACTGCAACCTCAAAAACCTTTGGTTTATGAACCATCTTCATCTGTGCAAACCCAAAAGGCTTGGAACTTGAATGTATAGGCTGAATTAATTGAATGTAGGACTGAAGTTCATCACGAAGTTGGGTTGGGTACAAATAAATTTTGAGCCTATATCCTTTGTTTCATAAACCGTGAACCGGACCAAGTTACAACCTTCAAAAGTCCTAATTGAATCCAGCTTTCTTTTGAAAAGCATACTACAACAAGGTTGCGTAAGCTGACTCCCAAGTTCTTTACCAATCATTGGTGTTCTTGCTGTGGCTTTATCTTTAATGTTGTCTCAACCGCCGTGTTTTGACATTGTTTTCATTTACTTTACATCAATAAATTTCATCTCAAAAATGATTCTTGATTTCAAACTTTGCATTGAATTTTGCATTAAAATTACCATGTTTGTACAAACATTTTTATTTGCAAATAAGCTTTCCTCATCAAGGAATTTTCAAACAGTTAAGAAACTCGGTCAGTGATCTTATCAGGGGCAAGTTTTTTCTCAGTTCCTATTATTTCAAGAGGTGTTGCTCAGTGCAAGTTATTCTCAGATTGGGTTGGTCAGAAGATTCTCTGCAAGATGTATACTGGATTTCTTTTCTCAACATTTTCTCGAGGGCTGAAGCTATGATCAGTTTATTCTCTCATCATCCATTTCAAGAATTGAACCCATGATCAATTTATTTTTCTCACCAGTTATCTCAAAGACGAGTTTATTCTCTCATCATCCATTTCAGGAACTGAAGCCATGAACAGTTTATCTTCTCAGCAGTTATTTCAAAGATGTGATTATTTTCTCCAGCAGTAATCAAGAACTGAATCCATTATCAGTTTACTTTCATCAGTCATTGAACTTGGGGCAATTTTCTTCAAGAATCCCCAAGCGGTTTTGCATGACTTCTCTCAAAAGATTTTTAAATTGATACAGCTGGTGTGACAGAGATTTGTTCAGCAGTAGCATTTCTAATTTTCGAGTAGAATGGCAGTGATATCTGTGTTGAGGAATCAGTCTTCCATCTTTTGCACTCCTCTAAGAGTATAAACTGGTTGTCAGCATTTTCACTCCTCTAAGAGTCTAAACTGGTTGTCATCCTTTTTCTCATATTATGTCCTTGGGTGTGTTATTCCCCATGTTTGAAAAGTTTGCATATTTGAGTGTTTTAGTCCTCATTATGCGTATTCTCGGGTGTGTTATTCCCCATTGTCGAAAAAGTTTGCATATTTGAGTGTGTTATGCCTCATTATGCGTTTTCTCGGGTGTGTTATTCCCCAGTTTTGTTTACGGTTTCATAGTTGAGTGTTTTAGTCCTCATTATGCATATGCTTGGGTGGTTTAGTCCCCATTTTCGTAAATGTCTGCATACTGAGTGTTTTAGTCCTCATATGCATTTCTCAAAGTCTTGTTGTTGTCAACTTCTTACTTTTTGGTCAAAGTCTAATTTACGTGGCATTTGTCTGTCTCTTCAGAATTTCTTCATATACTTGTTGTGTCTTCTCATATATTACACCTTCCTATCCGATTGCTATTCCCGGATGTCCATAGTGAAGTCATCATTGATTTGATGTGCTGTCCCGGACTTTTTTCCATTTCATTCAGTTCTTTTCCTGAATGTTGTGATTCACATTTTTATCTAGTTACCATTCTCAGATGTTGTGATCACTTCCTATCCGATTGCTATTCCCGGATGTTCATAGTGAAGTCATCATTGATTTGATGTACTGTCCCGGACTTTTTTTTCCCATCTCATTCAGTTCTTTTCCTGAATGTTGTGATTCACTTTTTATCTGATTGCCATTCTCAGATGTTGTGATCACTTCACTTCCGATTGCCATTCTCGGATTTTCATGTTGGAATCATCACTGAGTTGATGTGTTTTCCTGAATTTTCCCATTTTATTCAGTTCTGTTCCTGAATGTTGTGATTCATGTTATCTGATTGCCATTCTCAGATGTTGTAATCACTTGCCTTCCGATTGCCGTTCTCGGATTTGCATGTTGGAGTCATCATTGAGTTGATGTGCTTTCCCATTTTCTCCCATTTCATTCAGTGTTGTTCCTGAACGTTGTAATTCACTTTCTGTCTGATTGCTATTCTCAGATTTTGTGTTTACCTTTGTCCGATTGCCATTCTCGGATATTCTTAGTTAAAGTCAGTAATGTCATCCTTGGATGCTTCTGGTATATTGTTTCGGGACTTTTCTCACTTCATTCAGTGCCATTCCTGGATGTTGTGATGTTTTCTGTCCAATTGCCATTCTTGGACATTTTCGCCTCGGCTGAGCCATGTGTTGGTCTCTAGCATGTTGTTTTTCCCGTCGGAGTTTTATGCTCCTTATCCCCAGCGTTTATTTTATTTCACGTGTCGTCTTGTCCCTCACAGATTTCTCTGCATTTCATTCGGTTACATATACATTTCATATCATCTCATAAATTTTCTCATAATATTTCATATGCTGTCACATATTTTCTCTGCATTTCATATTTTTCTCATAACATCTCATATGCTATCATATACAGTTTCATATGCTTCATATCATTTCCATATCACCTTCATATCATTTCACATCGTTCATCTCATTTCATTCCAGTTTTTGGTATCTTAGGATCAAAAATTGGGTTTTTTGATATTTAAGTATCTTCCATCTTGTCGAAACGAAGATCTCGATCTTCATTATCTCTGGATTGAAGAAACTTAAATAGGGGCATCTGTCAGACCCTAATTTTTGACCTAAGATTTTTCGCATCTCATCTGCATTTTGCATACAAACAAGATCACACACTGGTTCGTTTATCCTTTTCAGGTGCAGGTCTATGCTTGCAGAGGATCACCTTGTTTAATTTTTGTTATCTGTTTATATTTACTAACCTCTAACTAAAATAAAAAAATATGTTGTAGTTGCCTCTTCTTCTTCTCTGTGTTGCAGGATTTAAAAGACAGGGCAGTGATTTCAATTCAGATGCGTTTGATCAGTCACAATTCGATTCAGATGGACGTTTGACCTAATCTTAGTCAAACTATCAAAAGATTGTTCAATTGCAAGTTACTTGTGCCAGTGGTTCATTTTTCAGACAGTGCGTATGCAAAGTTCAGGACTGTGTTATGTGCTGTGATCATCGGTTATCAGACAGTGTTTTGTGCAAAGTTGGGTCCGAATCTTCAATGATTGTCAGTTCATCAGTGGTTTGTTTGTGGATTTTATTTTCCTCAAATAATCAGGACAATGTTCAGACAAATTTCAAATGATTGTGGTATAAGTGGCAAGTTGTGCAGTTGGTTCATTAGAGGCTGTTTCTCATCAGTGGCTTGTGAAGGAAAATCAGGATTTGTTGTGGGCTTAAGAAATCAATTCCATATCCATTTCACAAAAGTATCCAATAATCATTCATTCTCGATTCTTTTCCATTTTTCAAATATCCATTATTCTTTTTTCGATTAAATCATCATTTTTTTTATCCATTTCATTTCTTTTTATTCAATTCACAAAAAAATTCCTAAATCCTAATTCTTTTTCTTATATCCATTCTTTTCGATCCTTTCATCCAACCATATTATTCTCCAATTTTAGCCCATTGATCATCTTTCAAAATTTTAATATCCATGAATCAAATTTTAAATTCCGCTCCCATTATTTTCTTTTATTTCTATTTTTTTTCCTTCCATTTATAATGCATAAGAATTCAAAAAAATTTCATTATAAGTCTTAGGCCCATTTAATATTTCTTTCCCTTTGGCCCAATTTAGTTTTTTTGTTTTGTTTGTGAATCCAAATATCTTTCAATTCTTTTTTACAAAAATTCATGTATCTACAATACACCATAAGCCATGGCTTCTTTTCACGCCAATATCACACATCCCACAAGATCATTTAGCCGTACTATATCCAGCTACAAAACTACACAAGGCCCCACCATCCATCTTTTCCTCACAAGTTTCATATGTCATCAGCTCTAGTATACTCAATCAAGCTGCCAAACAAACTTCACCAGCCGTATCACACAACAACCTGCACAAGTCAATTCAGCCTTGGCCCATTTCCGTAACTGTCCGCAAGTCTCACACCAATTCACACGCCCGGGACCATTACGCACACGCCCAGCTTCACGGCTTCATCACACTTTACTCACGCAAGCCTTCCACACAGCCGCACGCGCAAACAAAATGCAGCTGAATCAACGACAAAAACACAGCTGAATCAAAAATCAAAATTCCAGCCGAAGCAAAACTGCAGCAAGATAAATCAAAGCGGCTCAACCAAAAACGAAAACACCACTTGATACAAAACGCAAACGCATTAGTCATAAAACGCACAAAAAGAAAAAGCCAGCAAGAGAAAAAAAGAAAGGCAAGTGAGCACGTACAAATCGTGACTCCAAAACGCAGGATTCAAACTCCAAACGGCAAAGCAAAACAGCCAGATTGAAACTTCTCAAAACTCTATAAATTAAACACTCATCTTCTTCATTTTCCCAAGCTTGAATAGCCTAAGAAAAACCCTGCCAAATCCATTCTCAAGCTTCATAATCTTCCATAATTTTCACCAAAATATCTTCATTCATTTTCAAATTCCAACTTCAGTTTATATTAATTTCACTCCACCAATCTTCTTTTTCAATACAACTTCATTCAATTTCATTTCTACACAACAATAACAATAAAGAAGAGAATGAGAACTGGATTATTACTTACTCGATTTGAAGGTAATTTTGGAGTGTTTTTTTGACATTCTTCTCGGTTCAGATTCGAAGATGTGTTCAAGTTGCGGTTGAGATCGGTAGTATATTCACCAAGAGCCTTTAATTCCGATCATTTTGGTATAAGGCTCGAACTCTGCCGTTACCGGCGATGAGCTCCGGTACGGTGGAGCTTTGGTCATGAATAATACTGATATGGCTTTTGTGAAAGAAGATGAACTGCACACGTTTGGTTTTTATTCTTTCTAATTTCTTTTACTTTAATAAATTTATATCATCATGCTCATTAATGGACCTTTAGTCCATTTGATTTTGAAATTTCTATCTCACCTCCATACTGTACGTTAGACACCTTCCTTTGTTTTTCTATTTTTTTATTTATTTTTTATTTCTTACTTTAAGTGCTTAAAAACTCCTTTATTTTTTGTTTTAAGAACTTTTGTTAGTTTTATTCTTTCTATTTTTTTTTAAATCATTTTATGATTTCTATTTTAAAGCATATAAAAAAAAGTTTATCATAAGAATATTTTAGTAAGTCTTTCTTTAAATTTTCTTTATATTTTTTTTTTATTTCTTTTTGGTGTGTGGATCACAAATGTTTGATCTATTTTCTTATTCATCTTATTTTTTTTCTTTTTTGGTCGATGAGATCTCCGATTCGCGATTATTGGTTTTCGAAGATGCTTAATCTTCATTATTTCAAATCTATGGATGAATGATCATTTGGATCATTCTCCATATTTTGGAATCGTGATAGGTTGCCTTCGATAAACACAATGAGAAATCCCGATTAAGATTAGACCGTTCCTTTTCTTTTAGTGTGACATGTTTTCGGAGAACGATCCATAATATCGTTTCTCTAACATATATTAACACGAATATTTTCCACTTTAATTAGTGGTGGCCGGCTTCATTTGTAGGGTAATTACTCCGTAAATTACTCGGCGATTGCTTAACATAGACCTAAAGTTGTCCCGATTCGGAATGCGATCCACTTGGATCCGGTTGCCTCGATTTTATTTTATTTTCGTGGTTGTGCTTGATTAAGTTCATCATACCACTTTATATTGTAAATATTAATATTGTGAATATACTAACATTTAATTTAATCTCTCGCACCTTATCCTTTTATTTTAATCTCTTGCTCCCTTATCTCTTTACTATGCTTTACCATATAATATCATATATCATTTGTTTATATTCATATTGTGCTTGTTTATATTCATATTGTGCTTGTTTTTATTTTGTCCATTTGGACACAAAAATATTAATAAAGGACTAAACATCTAAAAAATTGGTGACTTTTAACTTCGGACTATGGTTACTATCCCTAGCTTGAGACTTGGAGTTTCGGACCTAGATTCTAGGATCATCCCTTTGCTCATTTGTTATGGATTGAAGATTGTGGCTCCGGTTAAGTTCACTTGTTCATGAAGATGGAAATCCAATTGTTTCGAAGATGCTTGCCATTTGGTTTGATTATTTCTTCCTTTAGCTTTTATTTTCAAGTTTTAGGATAGTCCCTTCATCTCTTCCTATCTTCTTCAATTTTCAAAACTCCTTCCTATTTTCAAAACTTTCTTTGTTTTCTAACTTCAAACATTTTCTCAATTAAACCTTGACTTCGGTCATGCGCTTTTACATTTTCATTTCATTTCTTAATAAATGCTAAACCACATAAGCATATCGAAACTTTCTTTCCTAACAAAAACTTTAAAACTCTCACAAACTCATTCAATTGCTTTTGTGCCCTCGTGCACGTTTCTTCTTAACCTTTTTATGTTTAGATATGATTCATCCTTTCTAGCGGAATTATTCGCTAAAGGATGATGACTTATCTTTACATTTTAAAATCAATTCAACTCATTTTCCTTTTCACAATTTGTACCACGAACTACGGGGTTTTGATCTCGCATTGCACTTTGTGGGTACGTAGGCATGAGACGTTCGTCTCTTCAAACACCAAAATCTTAAAAAACATTCTTCTTCTCATCTCTTCAATCTTTTTTCAAGCAAACCATTTCAAACCAAAAAATGCAGTAAACATTTCAAAGGGTTCCCGTGGAGTACCACGGACAAGTCGGGTGCTTAAAACCTTCCCGATTTGTAACCAATCCCCGTCCCCATTCTCTGTTTGATTCTTTGAGCTTTTTAGCTTTTGAGATTCATTAAGGTTTTGTTCGTTCATTTTCCTTTTTCCTTTTGGAAATAAATAAAAGTGCGGTGGCGACTCTGTGTATATCGAGTTAAGCTAATCAATAGCTTACACTCATGATTTTACCGCTACACTTTCGTCCATTTGTTGTCTAATTACCTATGTAGAATTATTTGTAATTGTTGGCATATAAGTTTGGAATCCTGGTGGGGGCTGATTCAATCTGCCTAAGTTTCCACTAGATCCTGATCCTTGTAATGGTGAAGACCTATTGACCAAGGAATCAGAATATAGGGATGATGCATTTTGCAAACTTGCCATCATTGTAGTTGGCATTCCATAAGGTTGTTCCCTACCATACGAAGGCATTATAAAATTCGTCGCAAAAGGCCTATGAACACTCCCTATAGGAGGAGGTGTCCCTATGGGCATTTGGTGGCCCATGGTGGAGAAACTGAGCGCATTTTGAGATGCCGCAAATGCTGGTGTTGACCCTGATGACGAAGGTGTGGCCTTTGATACAGAGATTGACCCTATATTTCCTCTAGTCGAAGGAGTAGGGTTAAGTACCGTAGTGTTTTTGTTTTGACTATTTGGCGGATTCACCATTTTTCTCACTCTTGTTCTCTTAGGTCTTTCTACGTCAGTTACAGCTAAATTACTGCTTCTTAGAATCATACAATGAAGTATAACATTTTTTATTCGGAGTGATTATGATATTTTTTAATTTCGTTGTAATGTCCCACTGGGTGTGCCAATTTGTTTGCTGTCGAATTTTACGAACAATCGTTGGTTTCTAATTTATGTATAAATTAGTTTACTTGCATGACCAACCATACAAGTCCTAAGACATAGGTACGAGTTTTGATCAACAATATAGTGATCTTAACAATCTCATGATTTCAATCTTTTATAAAGTTTTGTATATGTTTGTATGATTAAAAGAAGAAGTAAAAAGTGTTTGACGAAAACATAAGAGAAATGAAATTCTGGAAAGTATAAAGTAAATTGACTGAAAAAAGGTGAAAGACTTCTAAATAAAAATAAACTTGCAGAATGCAAAAATATAAATAAACTTGAACTTTCATAAAACTTAATAAATGTAAAATTGGTGTTCACACGTACATTTTTTCAGAAATTAAACTTTTTTCTCTCACACGGTTACTTTGAGTATATACAGGAATTTGTACAATATTTTCACACACACAATTCTGATAAAAATTGCTCTATTTATAAACAAACTAAATAACTGCCCCTAACGGACAAGTCTTACAATTACGACACTTGGCCTTCAGCATGTCTTCTTTCCACCAAACGCTTCCACGCGTCCTTCTGCCAATCGTCTTTAAACTTTGAATTTTGAATTCCACCTTATGCGTCGAAGCAACACATCCCTTCAAAGTTGCCGAACTCGTCGAAAACAACCCTTGCCATCTGACTTCACTTATCCTTGTTGAAATTGTCGAAACATCATCATTTCCTAACTCTGTCAAAAATGTCAAAAACATTCTTCAAATTTCTTTAGTCGAAACTAACTTCTGAGAACATTTTCTTCTCTGAACGAAATGTTGTTTTGGACTTCAATTTCATGGCGTCGCAAATCCTTGTCTACAACTAGCAAGCTTGATTTACTGAAATTGATGAAGAAAAATGAAAAAGGATGAAGGTTTAGCTCAAAGTTAATCAAGAATTCAATACAAATTCTTGATAACTTTCAAAAGAAGAAATTTGGCTTTTGGTGAATTTTGTAGTTTGGGAAGATATTTTGTAAGGGATTTTTTGGCTATCAAAAGGTTGAAAAATAAATGAAATGAGGGTGTTATTTAAAGACTTTAGGTATGAGAATTTGGTGGAATGGAGCTTGCTTTGGAAAATCAAAATTAGGTTTGGAAATCAAATTTGGAGGGAAATTCATAAAAGAGTGATGATAAGTGAAGGTATATGGTGGGAAATGATCAAAGTGATGTAGAGGAATAAAAGTGTAATGAATCTAGAATATTCCAAATGAGATCAACGGCTAGGATGTGCTGAATTTGAATAATTTATTCAAATTTCTCCCTGGTTAATCGGCTAACACATTGGTTAACCGATTAACCAACTCAAAATTTGAATATTTTGTTCCTTTTGATTTCATGGTTATTATTTCGGCTCGATTCTTTTGCGTGTTGAAGAAGGCTTGGAAATAAACACATGAACCTTGGAATTCCTTGAATAAATTAATTAAAACTTGGGAAATCTTTGATCAGATAAATTTGAATTGTTTGTGGATCAACTTCAACTTTTTATCAGTGAAATTTATTCAAGTTGTGGGACTTCTATTTTTGGTAATTTTGTCCTGTTCTTCCCTTAAAAATGTTAGTAAAAGAAAAAAACAAAATATTTTTGGATTTTAATTAATGGTTTGGAATCAAAAACAAATAAAAGGCATACAAAAGCAATGATGATCCCTCTTGAGGCAAAAACCTGCAACCAAAAAGGACTGATTGAACCAGTGTGTGATTTTGTTTGTAAGCAAAAATGATGCAAATGAAAACACAAACTTAGGGGGAAAATTAGGGTATTTCAGCTACCCCTATTTAATTTTCTTCAATCTAGAGATATGAAGATTGACATATTCGTTTCTACATGATGGTAGAGACTTAAATATAAAAAACCCAATTTTTGGCCCTAAGAGGCCATGCAATGATATGAATATGATGTGATATCCAAACCCAAGATCTCTGTGGGGAGAAAACTGCCAACAGAGGAAATCAAAATCTTGGGGACACGTGCAGATAATCCTGTTGGGGAAAAACAACAAACAGCAAGAGAGTTTACCAGGAAAATAAATCACTGGATAACTGACTCAACTTGGAGAATGATCGTGTATGAAAATAAGTCAAAACACAATCGGTAAAAAGGCTCAACAAAGAAGGATAAAACTTCACCAGAGAAATCATAAACCAAACAAAGTATTCAAATCCATAAAGAATGGAAAGAAACTAGGTTGGGAACAAAATTATCTACTACCAGTCACTGGGCAGAGATAAGATAAAAAGAGATTAAAACCACCTGCTACCTGTCACTAGGTAGAGGAAAAGCAAAGAGATTAGGAACAAAATTACCTCATACCAGTCACTGGCTAGACGAACCGAGATATATGAGGAACAACATTACTGACTTCCAACAAGGGTAGCTGAACCAAGATATATGAGGAACAACATTATTAACTACCAACAAGGGTAGGCGAACCAAGATATATGAGGAACAACATTACCGACTACCAACAAGGGTAGGCGAACAAAGATATACGAGGAACAACATTACCGACTACCAACAAGGGTAGGAAAACCAAGATATATGATATTATTTGGTTCCTGTTATTAGGTAGAAAATATGCAGATAATAAATCTCAACTACCAGCTAGCGGGTATGAGTAAAGAAAACAACTTGAAAAGAAAGAATGTTACATACTAACACCGAAGTGGTGTTTAACCATAGGTAACACATTCACAAGAAGACCAAAGTTCAATCCAAGAATAAGTTGGAGAGAAACGGTCGAATAAGACTCATCCCGAGGAGGAAATATCTCAACTTGGGAAAATTCCATCCAGATAATAAACTAGGGAGGAAACTGAATTATAATCATCCACATGGAACAAAATCAATAGGGAATTAGAAAGGATAAACACTTTCTACTTAATGGTTGACATTCTAAACTAGAGGGAAGACAACACACACACTCTGTGGGGAAAATCCACACCAAAGAGTGGGAAACATATAATATCAAAAAATGCAATAATGCAAACATATGATGTTATGCATACAACAGATGCATGAATATGCGTATGAATATGCTGACAAAACAATCATAAAGATAAGCAACAAGTGATATAAACACCACAACAACCGGATACTCAGCTAATCCCAAAGTGACAAAGTTGGGGTATCCTGCTAGAGGTTCAACTTGAAATCTTGTAGGGGATAATCAAAAGCCATCGAAGGAATAAGATCCTACTACAAGGCTTAACTCATGTTGAGGAAATACTATTGGGGATTCAGTCCAAAAATCAGTCTTTAACAATCCACAAAGGGGATATCATCAAGAATTCCACTCCGGGGGATAACATATTGGGGAAACACCAGCAACACAAAATATTTCACACTCTTTAGGGAAAATAATGAATGTCCCTTTAAACTCGACAGGGATAAGACATATCCTTACAACTCTGTTGGGGAACATATGAGGATCTATCAGTGGTGCAAATAAATCAAAACCTATTGTGGATGACAAACATCAACTCTGCAAAGGAAAGCCACAATGCTGAGGAAAAGGTAAAAAAGCTGTCGGGGATAGGGAAACATTTACACAATCCTTGTTGGGAGCAGAGATATTCCTGTTAAGAAATAGACTCTAAGAAACATTGATCTCTGAGAGATATTCAATACATCACACCTACTCTGCTTGGGGAAAGGATGCAAAACCTGCTGAGGATTAAAATGAGCCTGCTAGAAACCATCACATGCAGATCTACTGGAGATACGAGAGAAAGACCTATGGAAATTATCCATCACAAAAAAATTATGGACTTTCCATTCCACGCGGGGATACTAGAAGTTAACATCATAGTCAAAAGTCAAGTTGCAAGGGATTTTAAATCAATACCCACCACCAGGTAAAAGAAAAGCTATCAAATAAATGTTATGTCAATACTTCTGCTAGGGGATATAATCGACCCAAGCTTGGGGAACAAAAACTGTTAGAACAATTTTGATTCTAATCCTCTAATAGTTTTGATGATAACAATTATTATGCAAGAATAGAAGTTCTAATATATATTGAGAATAACTTACTTATTTATGTATTGTAGAAGTTCTAAAAAGGAAGTTATTGAAAAGAAGGCTTGCTTCAATAGAAGAAGACTTGCGCTATCAAATAGAAGTTATATATGTTAAAGAGAAACTCTCATTAAAGGCATTATTAAAAGCTGCGTACCAAGAATTAATTCACTCTGATTCATGTCTAGAAGATGGTGATTCTTTTATTAAAGCTTAATTAAAGAATATCTGAATTAATGCTGGGAACAAATATCTTTTGTTATGGAAGGTTTTTATGGTATTAACTAATATCCATAATTAGCTCAAGATGTCCCCAACGACTATATCACTCAAGCATTATATAAAGAAATCAAATTGAAGATTTGAAGTTCTGGATCCTACGACATATATCATATTTGTTCATATTGCGCCATACATTCTTGTAACAAATCACTTTGTGATTATAGCTTTATTAGAAGCAAGTTAGTTACTATTCGTTATCATTGTAAAAGATAAGTAAATTTCCTTGAGTGACTAGTTTAAGTCCAAAGACTCAAGAAGACATTGACTGTAGGTCATTGTGTGTATTCATATATTGAATAGTGGATTAAGACCTCATTGATAGAGGAAAAATCATCTTGGCGGGTGGACTGGATGTAGTTTGAGTTCAAACGAACCAGGATACATTAAAGTGTTTTTTAAGTCATTTTTATTAGTTATTGAAAACCCAATTCTAACCCCCTTCCTTGTGTTTTACGTCCCTTCAATTGGCATCAGAGCGCTAGGTTCTGAGACATACACTTAACTGTGTTAGTAAAAGATCCAGAAGTTAAAACACATGGCAGACGCTGGCAACAACAACAATGACTACCAAAATGACAAGATCAATGCAAAACCTCCAGTGTTCAATGGTGACAACTTTGATTACTGGAAGGATGTTCTGGAGAGTTTCTTTCTGGCTCTGGATGGAGATCTTTGGGATATGGTGACAGATGGATGCATTCATCCTGTTGGAGCAGATGGTCAGAAGATTGAAAGAAAGAACATGACAGCTCAACAGAAGAAGGAATTCATAAATCATCACAAAGCTAGAACCATACTTCTGAGTGTTATTTCATATACAGAATATGAGAAGATCACAAATAGAGATTCAGCCAAACATATGTTTGACTCCCTGAGGATGACACATGAAGGCAACACTAAAGTCAAGGAGACAAAAGCTCTGGCTCTCATCCAGAAGTATGAAGCATTCAAGATGGAAGAAGATGAAACATTTGAGAAGATGTTCTCAAGGTTTCAAATTCTGGTTGCTAGACTAAAAGTTCTGGACAAAGGCTACTCAACAGCAGATCATGTGAAGAAGATTATCAGAAGCTTGCCAAAGGCTTGGAGACCCATGGTCACTGCTTTGAAGCTATCAAAAAATCTGAATGAGATATCATTAGAAGAACTGATCAGCTCCTTGAGAAGTCATGAGATAGAACTAGAAGAAGATGAACCCCATAAGAAAGGTAAGAATGTTGCTCTTAAATCTAACAAATCTTATTCTAAAGCATTGCAGGCATAAGAAGAAGAAAGCTCTGGAGGCTCATCATAAGAAGATGAATTAT
This sequence comes from Lathyrus aphaca, assembly GCA_963966055.1. Classification (NCBI taxonomy): domain Eukaryota; kingdom Viridiplantae; phylum Streptophyta; class Magnoliopsida; order Fabales; family Fabaceae; genus Lathyrus; species Lathyrus aphaca. Next base: position 75,359,845 of record OZ014523.1, read on the forward strand.
CTCTCCTATCCAGAAGAGTTCAACAACTCTGGAAGCATCGTCGGAAGAAGTTCAGAAATACCAGAAGATCTAGCAATCACTCTGAAGCATCCTCTGGTCACAGAAAACCCAGAAGCAAAGAAGTAGTATGCTACGAATGCAAAGAACCTGGACACTACAAGAGTGAATGTCCAAAACTCCAGAAAGAGAAACCCAGAAAGAAATTCAACAGAGAAAAGAAAAAGAGTCTCATGGCAACATGGGATGATTCAGAATAATCTGAAGTTGATTCAGACTCAGAAGATGAACATGCAAACATTGCATTAATGGCAAAAATACCAGAAGATGTTCAAGTATCAGAATCAGAGTCAGATTCTGACACGGAAGAGGTATTCTCTAAATTTTCTAGATCTCAATTAAAAGAAAACCTCTCAGAAATTCTTGAAAAATATCAGAAGCTTCAATTCAAATACAAAGACATGAAACAAAGTCTAGTATCTGAATTAGAAGAAGTTAGAAAAATTAAATCAAAAAACTCTGAGCTGAAAGAAAATATTTTTGAATGTAAAAAGTCTTTTGAAAAACTTAAAGCTCAGAAGGAATCTGAATCAAAAGTTCTTCTTAATTCTGATAGTATCATAAAGCAATATGATTATAGTTTTCAAAAATTTCTAGCTAAAAACATAGACAAAAGCAAAATTGCCTCTATGATCTATGGAGTTAGTAGAAATGGTAGAAGAGGTATAGGGTATGTGAAAACCAAAGGAGAGGAAACTCTGAAGTTTAAAAATATTGATGACATGGTTATAAAAGTTAATATTCCTTTAAGTTCTCATTTTACCTATGGTCATAATCATGATCTAATATACACTAGTGAGTCATCTTGTTCTACAAGTTCTGATATGAAACGTAAGATCAATCAGAAGTTTATAAAAACTAACAAACAAGGACCCAGAAAGATATGGGTACCCAAGGATAAAATTGTGTATGTTGCAGATGTCTTTAATAGCCAAACTGAAACACCAATCTTGGTACCTGGACTCTGGATGCTTATGACACATGACAGGAAGAAAGCATATGTTCCAAAGTCTTGAGTTGAAAGCTGGAGGCTATGTAGGTTTTGGAGGCAACCAAAAAGGAAAAATTATTGGCTCTGGAACTGTTGGTAATGACACCCTTCCCTCTATCTCTAATGTTCTATTAGTAGAAGGATTAATGCATAATATATTATCCATAAGTCAATTAAGTGATAATGGCTATGACATAATCTTCAATCAAAAGTTCTGTAAAGTTGTTAGTCAGAAAGATGGAACAATCCTCTTTAGTGGAAAGAGAAAGAACAACATATATAAAATAAAACTTTCTGAACTGAAAAGTCAGAATGTAAAATGTCTAATGTCTGTGGAAACTGAGTAATGGGTCTGGCGCAGAAGATTGGGACATGTTAATATGAGAAGATTATCTCAAATTAACAAACTCAATCTGGTCAGAGGACTTCCAAATTTGAAGTTCAACTCAGAAGCTCTGTGTGAAGCATGTCAGAAAGGCAAATTTTCAAAACTTGCTTTTAAAGCTAAAAGTGTTATATCTTCCTCTAGACCATTAGAACTTCTACACATTGACTTGTTTGGACCAGTGAAAACTGCTTCAGTCAGTGGTAAGAAGTATGGATTAGTGATCGTAGATGACTATAGCAGATGGACATGGGTAAAGTTCCTTAGACACAAGGATGAGTCAATTGATGTATTTTCCAACTTCTGCAAACAAGTTCAAAATGAAAAAGAGTTTAGAATTGTTAAAGTCAGAAGTGATCATGGTGGAGAATTTGAAAACAAAAAATTAGAATCATTTTTTAATGAAAATGGCATCTCTCACAATTTCTCTTGCCCTAGAACTCCACAACAAAATGGATTTGTAGAACGTAAGAACAGAACATTACAAGAGATGGCCAGAACCATGATTAATGAGACTAATATGGCTAAACATTTTTGGGCAGAATCAATATATATAACATGCTACATTCAGAATAGAATATCTATAAGACCTATTCTGGAAAAGACTCCTTATGGATTGTGGAAGAACAGAAAGCCCAACATTTCATATTTTCATCCCTTTGGATGCACTTGTTTTATTCTGAATACTAATGATCCTCTGAATAGGTTTGATTCTAAGGCACAAAAGGGTTATATGTTAGGATACTCTGAATGTTCAAAAGGATACAGATTATACAATACAGAAACACGAATTGTCATAGAATCTATCTATGTCAGATTTAATGATAAGCTTGGTTCTAAAAAACCAAAGCAGAATGAATCTCTTGCAGATATAGAAGTTAAAATCACTACAGACAGAACATCTGAAGAACAACCATCTACAGAACAAGACAAGACAATCACTCCAACAAGTTTTGAAGAACCCACTCAGAAGAAACAATCCAGAAGCACGTTGAATCATCCAGAAGATAAAATCTTGGGAAAGAAGGATGATCCAATCAGAACAAGGTCATCATTCAGAAATTCTGAAGAATCTCTAATGGGACTAGTCTCTCTGATTGAACCAATTTCTGTAGAAGAAGCTCTCTCAGAAAATGATTGGATACTTGCAATGCAAGATGAACTCAATCAATTCACCGGAAATGATGTGTGGGACTTAGTACCTAGACCCAGAGGATTCAACATCATTAGCACCAAGTGGGTATTCAGAAACAATCTTAATGAACAAGGAAAAGTTGTCAAAACAAGGCACGACTGGTTGCACAAGGTTATAGTCAACAAGAAGGAATAGACTATATAGAAATCTATGCACCAGTCTCCAGGTTAGAATCTATTAGACTTCTAATTTCATTTGTTGTTAATCATAATATCATTCTATATCAAATGGATGTCAAGAGTGCATTTTTAAATGGTTATATTGATGAAGAAGTGTATGTGCACCAACCCCCTGGTTTTGAAAATACAAATTTTCCAGAACATGTTTTTAAACTTAAAAAATCTTTATATGGTCTGAAACAAGCTCCTAGAGCTTGGTATGAAAGACTAAGTAATTTTCTTCTGGAAAATAATTTCATCAGAGGGAAAATGGATACAACTCTTTTTAGTAAAAGCATTAAAAATGATATTCTGATATGCCAAATCTATGTAGATGATATTATATTTGGTTCTACTAAAAGTGCTATGGGAAAGGAATTTGCTGAGTCTATGCAGGCAGAATTTGAGATGAGCATGATGGGAGAACTAAAGTTCTCTCCTCTATCTAACTGCATCTAGACCTGATATTTTATACAGTGTATGTTAATGTGCCAGATTCCAATCAGATCCTAGAGAAACTCACTTAACAACAGTTAAGAGAATCGTTAGATATCTGAAAGGTACTACTAATCTTGGTCTATGCTACAGAAGATCCAAAGATTACAAGCTTGTAGGTTATTGTGATGTTGATTTTTCTGGAGACAGAACAAAAAGAAAAAGTACTTCTGGAAGTTGTCAATTTCTGGGAGACAATCTAATTTCTTGGTCCGGCAAAAGGCAGTCAACCATTGCATTATCAACTGCAGAAGTTGAATACATTGCAGCAGTTGGATGCAGTACTCAGATGCTCTGGATGAAAAATCAGCTTGAGGACTTCAATATTTATTAGAGTAACATTACCATCCTCTGTGATAATACTTCGGCTATTTGTCTCTCTAAAAATCTAATTTTACACTCTAGAGCTAAACACATAGAAGTTAAACATCATTTCATTAGGGACTATACTCAGAAGGGTATCTTATTTTTAAAATTCATAGATACTAATCACCAATGGGCTGATATTTTTACAAAACCCCTTGTTGAAGATAGATTTAATTTCATTCTAACTAATCTTAGTATGGAATTATGTCCAGAATGAAAAATGTCTAATTACATGTTTTTATCTCTTAGAAGTTCTGAACTCTAAACTGTTTATTTCATTCAATCAGAAGTTAGTTTAATGATCTGACTGTTTATCTCTGAGAACTTCTGTTTCAAAAGAATAACATGCAGATTCTGACATAAATACGTGTCACTCAACCTATGAGGACCCCTAGAAGATCAGAATATGTGTTCAAACTATGAAGCAGGACAAAACATGCAATCAGACAACTGTCCTCTACAAAAGGACACGCATTCAAATTCTGGGAAACTGAAAACTGAAACACCAATCTTGGTACCTGGACTCTGGATGCTTATGACACATGACAGGAAGAAAGCATATGTTCCAAAGTCTTGAGTTGAAAGCTGGAGGCTATGTAGGTTTTGGAGGCAACCAAAAAGGAAAAATTATTGGCTCTGGAACTGTTGGTAATGACACCCTTCCCTCTATCTCTAATGTTCTATTAGTAGAAGGATTAATGCATAATATATTATCCATAAGTCAATTAAGTGATAATGGCTATGACATAATCTTCAATCAAAAGTTCTGTAAAGTTGTTAGTCAGAAAGATGGAACAATCCTCTTTAGTGGAAAGAGAAAGAACAACATATATAAAATAAAACTTTCTGAACTGAAAAGTCAGAATGTAAAATGTCTAATGTCTGTGGAAACTGAGTAATGGGTCTGGCGCAGAAGATCGGGACATGTTAATATGAGAAGATTATCTCAAATTAACAAACTCAATCTGGTCAGAGGACTTCTAAATTTGAAGTTCAACTCAGAAGCTCTGTGTGAAGCATGTCAGAAAGGCAAATTTTCAAAACTTGCTTTTAAAGCTAAAAGTGTTATATCTTCCTCTAGACCATTAGAACTTCTACACATTGACTTGTTTGGACCAGTGAAAACTGCTTCAGTCAGTGGTAAGAAGTATGGATTAATGATCGTAGATGACTATAGCAGATGGACATGGGTAAAGTTCCTTAGACACAAGGATGAGTCAATTGATGTATTTTCCAACTTCTGCAAACAAGTTCAAAATGAAAAAGAGTTTAGAATTGTTAAAGTCAGAAGTGATCATGGTGGAGAATTTGAAAACAAAAAATTAGAATCATTTTTTAATGAAAATGGCATCTCTCACAATTTCTCTTGCCCTAGAACTCCACAACAAAATGGATTTGTAGAACGTAAGAACAGAACATTACAAGAGATGGCCAGAACCATGATTAATGAGACTAATATGGCTAAACATTTTTGGGCAGAATCAATATATATAACATGCTACATTCAGAATAGAATATCTATAAGACCTATTCTGGAAAAGACTCCTTATGGATTGTGGAAGAACAGAAAGCCCAACATTTCATATTTTCATCCCTTTGGATGCACTTGTTTTATTCTGAATACTAATGATCCTCTGAATAGGTTTGATTCTAAGGCACAAAAGGGTTATGTGTTAGGATACTCTGAATGTTCAAAAGGATACAGAGTATACAATACAGAAACACGAATTGTCATAGAATCTATCTATGTCAGATTTAATGATAAGCTTGGTTCTAAAAAACCAAAGCAGAATGAATCTCTTGCAGATATAGAAGTTAAAATCACTACAGACAGAACATCTGAAGAACAACCATCTACAGAACAAGACAAGACAATCACTCCAACAAGTTTTGAAGAACCCACTCAGAAGAAACAATCCAGAAGCACGTTGAATCATCCAGAAGATAAAATCTTGGGAAAGAAGGATGATCCAATCAGAACAAGGTCATCATTCAGAAATTCTGAAGAATCTCTAATGGGACTAGTCTCTCTGATTGAACCAATTTCTGTAGAAGAAGCTCTCTCAGAAAATGATTGGATACTTGCAATGCAAGATGAACTCAATCAATTCACCGGAAATGATGTGTGGGACTTAGTACCTAGACCCAGAGGATTCAACATCATTAGCACCAAGTGGGTATTCAGAAACAATCTTAATGAACAAGGAAAAGTTGTCAAAAACAAGGCACGACTGGTTGCACAAGGTTATAGTCAACAAGAAGGAATAGACTATATAGAAATCTATGCACCAGTCTCCAGGTTAGAATCTATTAGACTTCTAATTTCATTTGTTGTTAATCATAATATCATTCTATATCAAATGGATGTCAAGAGTGCATTTTTAAATGGTTATATTGATGAAGAAGTGTATGTGCACCAACCCCCTGGTTTTGAAAATACAAATTTTCCAGAACATGTTTTTAAACTTAAAAAATCTTTATATGGTCTGAAACAAGCTCCTAGAGCTTGGTATGAAAGACTAAGTAATTTTCTTCTGGAAAATAATTTCATCAGAGGGAAAATGGATACAACTCTTTTTAGTAAAAGAATTAAAAATGATATTCTGATATGCCAAATCTATGTAGATGATATTATATTTGGTTCTACTAAAAGTGCTATGGGAAAGGAATTTGCTGAGTCTATGCAGGCAGAATTTGAGATGAGCATGATGGGAGAACTAAAGTTCTCTCCTCTATCTAACTGCATCTAGACCTGATATTTTATACAGTGTATGTTAATGTGCCAGATTCCAATCAGATCCTAGAGAAACTCACTTAACAACAGTTAAGAGAATCGTTAGATATCTGAAAGGTACTACTAATCTTGGTCTATGCTACAGAAGATCCAAAGATTACAAGCTTGTAGGTTATTGTGATGTTGATTTTTCTGGAGACAGAACAAAAAGAAAAAGTACTTCTGGAAGTTGTCAATTTCTGGGAGACAATCTAATTTCTTGGTCCGGCAAAAGGCAGTCAACCATTGCATTATCAACTGCAGAAGTTGAATACATTGCAGCAGTTGGATGCAGTACTCAGATGCTCTGGATGAAAAATCAGCTTGAGGACTTCAATATTTATTAGAGTAACATTACCATCCTCTGTGATAATACTTCGGCTATTTGTCTCTCTAAAAATCTAATTTTACACTCTAGAGCTAAACACATAGAAGTTAAACATCATTTCATTAGGGACTATACTCAGAAGGGTATCTTATTTTTAAAATTCATAGATACTAATCACCAATGGGCTGATATTTTTACAAAACCCCTTGTTGAAGATAGATTTAATTTCATTCTAACTAATCTTAGTATGGAATTATGTCCAGAATGAAAAATGTCTAATTACATGTTTTTATCTCTTAGAAGTTCTGAACTCTAAACTGTTTATTTCATTCAATCAGAAGTTAGTTTAATGATCTGACTGTTTATCTCTGAGAACTTCTGTTTCAAAAGAATAACATGCAGATTCTGACATAAATACGTGTCACTCAACCTATGAGGACCCCTAGAAGATCAGAATATGTGTTCAAACTATGAAGCAGGACAAAACATGCAATCAGACAACTGTCCTCTACAAAAGGACACGCATTCAAATTCTGGGAAACTGAAAAGGCTGAATTGACACAATAGAGGCGCAAATCTTTTTGGTAACTATTCCAAGATCTCTACGCCTTCCCCTTTTGTCAGCTAACATTTATTACTTTCTAATCATGATGTTTTCAACATTTATTATTTCCACTAATTATGTTTTATTATTAAATGCAATTTTTCCTATTTAAACTCACTTTCACCTTCACTTTTCACTTTTACCTTTCACGTTGTTTTTACTCTCTCTTTATCACCTTCACCTTTACTCTTTTTCTCTGTATTTTCTCAAAAGAAAAACCCTAAAACCCTCATCTTAGTAACAATGGCTTCAGCTTCTCAACCACCAAAGGATTCATCATCAGAAATGCTACATGTTTCTCCAGTCAAAACTCTCCTCACTTCTACTGATAAACTTGAAGTTTTGTGTGAGTTATTCGTGGATTTTGAAAGCTTGAAAGAGAATGGTTTTGATCTTCATCCTGCCATCAAAGTTCAAGGTTGGGAAAAGTACTTTGATCGTCTCATGGGACTAGTCTTCCCCAAGCTTGTTAAAGAATTATGGGTATTTTCAAGTGCTTCAAATTCCCATGTTACCTCTTATGTTCTGGGGAAGAGGATTATCATCTCAGAATATCATATTGCAAGGCTCATTCAATCTAATGGAAACGGAATCAAGTGTAGTGAAATGGATAAACTCTCAGACAAAAAACTGGTGGCTAAATAAATATTCACCCATGGACAACCCTCAAACAAAATCAAAGATATGAAGGATCATCTGAGGATCTGGGCTAAAATCATTCTGGGAAGCATATGTCACAGGAAAGCAACAAAATCCCCTGATTACATTAACATGGATCAGCAGTTCCTCATTTATTTCATCTCCAAGAAGAAGAAGTCAATCTAGCACATTCTCTCTTCAATCATCTGAAAAATAGTGTAAAGGAAACCAGAGAAGGAGAAAAGACTAAGAGGGATTAGATACCTCTAGGAAGATTAATTTTAGACATTCTGACTGAAAACAAACTTGTGGATCATCTGGCTGCGGCACAACAGATTGAGTTGTTGGAAACAGACGTTGGGAAACCTCTAAATGCAAAGAACCTAAAGAAGATGAAGTTCATTGACTCTATCAAAAAGGATCCAACTCTTCACTCCAAAGAGGTCATCACAACAAGGAAGATTCATCTACAGAACTTCCCCATGTTCTCTTCTGACACACCTCCAGAGGTTGTTGTCAGATATTTGGAATCATGCAAGCTGGATGGAGTGGACACAATGTTCAACCCAGAAGAACTCAGGAAACCAGCTCCAGAAGTTTTCTTAAAGAAGAACAAGAAGAGGAAAGCTTGGGAAGGAACTTCTCAGAAGGCTGCTAAAACAATCAAAAAGAAAGGTAACACTTCATCCTCTCAATCTGATTATGTTTCTATTGTAGAAGCAGTAAAAGTGGTCATGTCCGAACCCACTCCTTCTGAACCAACTCCTTTTGAACCCATTATTGCTTCTGATCCAAATCCTTATGTGATACCCACAACTTCTGCCATACCTTATATCATACCACCACTCAATCAACCAGAAATTGAACCTAATCAACCACAAACTCTAGATGATTTTGACATACCCATTGATCCAAGCGAAGCCGTTATTCATATTAACAACTGCCCTTTTAACTGGAAAAGCGACGTATCTTCTCGTCATGTCGAATTCATTTGAAATTCAAATAGTCCTAGCGTCTCCTTCGTCGAATCATTGCCTTCACATCTCTCGTCGAAAACACGAGAGGACTTCTTAGTAGTGATGTGAAGAACTTTCTAATTGGCAACTCATCTGCTCTTTCGACAGACAACTGTTCGTTATATCATAAACCAAATCATCACAAACCTTCTCAAGATTTTGGACATGTTTGGAAGAAAAAGTGATCCTATTCTGTCGAATATCTTCACAGCTACGTACATCATTATTCAAAGCATAATGAGATGAGGAATGCTGAGAAACTACCATGTCAAATAATGGTGACGTGTGGAAACATAGTTGACAAAACCATCAGCTGTTAAGGCTCTCATTTGTCAAACCCATGGTGTCGAAATTATGTGTATACAAATTGCCCCCAACAAAGGTATTTCGATTGACTTATGGAGAAAGCATCTTTGTTGCCGAAACTTTTATCTCGACTCCATGTCTTGCATTAAATGCGCTGATCCCTGAGATCTTACTTTTATCTTGCATTAAATGCGTTGATTCCCAAAATCTCACTTTTGTCAAATCATAAAAAGTAATCATCAGATTCTCCTAACCTTTCACGTCCAACCCACGTTTTTGGACATGATCCCCATGACTCTATGAAACTAGGTATGCCATACTCTTTTCAACTTCCACCACTTTTCCACATCCACTAACGCGTCGACACGTACCATAACCGTTTGAAAACTAAAACGTTTCTCTCCCCAATCTTTGATATAAATACCCCTCTTCTTCCTTCTGAAGAACTTTCGCTCCCCAAAACTTATACATTTCAACTTTCTTTATTCTCACATACCCAGTCTCTACTCCTTCTTGCTCAAGTTTCTTCACTATCAACAATGGCAACTTTAAGCAAACAAAAAGATAAGAACACATTTGCTCTCCCCTGCGCACACAAGATTCTTGGACCGAAGCTTATGGTAACCAACAATACGTCCCAGAACCTCCAAACGAGAGGGAAAAAGAAAGCAACTACTATTCCCAGGTACTCATCTCTCTTTTAATATCTGGCAAGTGCCATACTATGTTAGGCCCTCTTCCTAATCCTAATGTTGATCAAACTCTCCTTAAGGAGTTTTTTCCCACTTATTCGCGTACAAAACCCATAGGCGCAGGAAAAACACCCAAATTTAGTGATAAATCACCAGAACACGCTGAACCGGCTGCCCTAAATTTGACATACTTAAATCAGTCTAGGATTTTTAGAAGTTGTCCTTGGTCGAAATACCCTTCTGAATATGTAGACTGGGTAGACAAAATCAAAAAAGTCAAGGGTAAAAACTGGAAGAAAATTGGCATTTATGACTTGATCCAATTGTCGAAGGAAGGCCCTGGCTACTGCACCAACATGATTCTTGCTTCCCTCTACTTTTGGGATAGCACCTACAACACTTTTCACCTTCCCTGCGGAATGGTAACCCCCACTCTTTTCGACCTAGGCGCCATAGTAGGTCTTAGTCCACTAGGGGCAGCTTTCGACCCAACTGTGCTGGACGAAAATACCATAGCTTTTGAAACCAGTTTTGCTTCATACTCCCCCTTCATTACCCACTACCATGACAAGGACTCTGCTGATGTGTTAAATATAGAACACATAGCCTTTCTCACCCTTTGACTATCGAAATTTGTGTTCTGCATAAGGTCTCTTCAAGTGGCCAAGAAGTACACCACCCTAGCCAATCAGCTCCATGCTGGTATGAACCTACGCTTAAGCGAATTGATTCTGGACAATCTCGACGAATCCATCAGTGAGAGTGTCGAATCTATCAAGAAAATCAAAGACAAGGGCAACCTCAGTTTGGCAGGCCCATTTTGGCTCCTTCAACTATGGCTCAACGCCACTTTCGAATCCAGTCTTCCTGACAAAGGTATAGTGGATAAAGAATATGTCAAAGACAGACATGTCGAATGGGCAAGAATGGCACAGTTAACTCCTTCTGAAGAGGGATTGGGTCTTCGATGATCCTTCACCAATTATGTGAATATGTTCGCCAAGAGCTACTACTTCAAGGAAGGCATGGCACCTTTCGCCAACAGGACCGTCAAACCCAAGTGGTTCACCAGGAAACTTCCTGTGGAACACAAAAAGGAAGAAGACAATTTCTTAGCCATATGGAAATTGTTTCTTACACCCAGGCTCTTGTCCTCTTACCCAACTATGTCCAACTCCAAAGTGGCCTTAATAGTTTACCAGCCAAATTTAGTGGCTCGACAATTTAGGCTGATACAACTGAAGCCAGGGTCCATCTATCCCAAGAAAGGATCTATTGTCTTTTACACTTCGTTCTCCACTAAGTCGAAGAGTATAGAGATCTCAGAAAAACTAAATGACGCTGCTTTGGAGATTCAGCCAGTGGTCTTTCGACCGACCTTCTTCTGCACTAAGGAGTTCGACGTTTGGTGGAAAGAGTATTATATCACCAAGTTTTATGACGCATCTGACTTCAACAATCTTCTGACAAATGCCTTTGCTTTCGTGCAGGACCGAACCAAGAAAGGTACCCAACAACACGTTAAAGAGATTCAAAAGTTCCAAAAATATTTTGAAACAATTTATAGGCCATATGATCTTAGGTGAACTATGGGCGAAGCAGTTGTGACTCTGAAGCATAAATTTACAGAAAAAATGGAGAAGTTGGCATTGCCCTCATACGTCCCCCTAGAGGCGCGTTATAACTTTGCGTATACTTGCTATCCACCAAAGTTTCCACCTCTACCATCTTCTTATTTTGGTGTGGCTCTGAGCCCACCTTTTCCAGATTGGTTCGTATGTGGCTTTAACTTAAAACTGCTTCAAGAGTCACCTAAAAAGCTTGTTGAGCGTGTGGTTCTGACCGAATATCATTTGGATAATTACCCATGGCACATTCATATTGGAATAGAACACGTTCGCGTGGAATCTACCATTCTTGAAGGTGTAACTACGATTTCGAATTCATTTTTGTATCCATATCTTTATGTTTTATCTTCTTCTTTTCTAACTTCTCTTTCCCTTTTCAGTTGTCAAGATCACTGGCAAAAAGAGCTCTGTCGACAAATCCACCAAGAAATCCACCTCCACTTCAAAAAAGGTTCTTTTCTTCTCTTTTGCAAAGAGACTATCTCAATTATGCAGTTATTTCAGTCTTAGGCTTATTGAACTCTCCTTGATATTTTAGGTGAGTCGAAAGTTACCTACTCCTCAAAAAAGAAAGAAAGAGGAAGTGCATGTACCTTATGAAGATTCTGGTGACGAATCCCCAGACCAACAACCCTTCGAAAGGAAGAAACCTACAAAAATAAAGACGGTCGCCTCCCAAAGATCACTGGTGATGTCGAAAAAGACCCCTCCTGCAAGTCCAATAATTAAGCTTGCGCAAGACGCAGAAAGTGGGAATTCTAGCTTTCACACTATGATCCCTCAGGTAAATTTCTTTCGACTAAATTTAACTTTGATCTTTGTATACTCTTCATTTATTTTTAAACTTTATTTTGTTTCAGGTTCAAATCAACACTGATGATCCTCCCATCAATTTTGGCCCCCTACTCCAAGCTGATTCGATTAAGGAATCAGAAGCAAAGAAAGACCAGCTGCAAGACTCCCCTCTTAACGCAACCAAAAAGGTCCAAGAAGAAAATACATCCAAGGGTGATATGTTGGAACCCCAAACTGTGGCTGAATTCGACATCACCATGGAGGAATGTTCTGCAGATAATTCCCCTGATCAACCAAAGTCCACTGCCAACAAAGAAAGTCCCCCCAAATATGACAAAGGAAAAAGGGTTGATGTTGGGTCCAGTTTCCAAGAAAGGGAAGAGCAAAACGAATCTAGAGATGTTGGTGAAGAGGACCTTAATGCCAAATGTACAGAAGACAAAGGTCAGTCGAAGAAGGAAGATGGGCCTAGCACTCACATCAATCATGATTCACTACAAAGCAATCCTCCATCTTCTGGTTCGACTATCTTCTCTCGTGAGGAGCTTGAGAACCTGAAAACAAGGAAGCCTTTGGAGTATTTGAGGGTCATGCTCAGCAACCGCTACAACTTCCAAGACTCCTCTAACAGTTCGACTACCTCTGGGGCTACTTCTGAGGTTAAAACTCTCAGCTCCATCATGGCTGAAGTTAAGGCGAAAGTGCTTGGTGTCGACTTGTTCAAAATTTTGGAGGAGGATCCCACCCAACAATCTGAACTAAAAAAGCTCCTTAAACAGGTGAATGTCTTGGAGGCCAGTGCTGATGAAACTCGTCTGGTAATGGACCTTGCTCAGATAATTAATGTAGCAAGTGGAGATCTCAGTCGTCGAAAGGATTATATCCAAATGATCTCCAAAAAGAAAGACTCCCAGGCTGCTGAGTGGGATGCTGTGAAAGCTTCGACTAAGAAGGTTTCAGAGTTGTCGAAACTCTCTGATGCTTACTCCAAAGAAGTGGCCGAATGTGACAAAAACATCCAGGACTTCGAAGAACAAATAGCCCAGCTTAAAATCAAGATTGCTCAAGAAAAGAAGCGCAAGGCAGATCTTCAAAAACCTAAGAAAGACGAAATTGAAGAAGAGATCAAAGTAGGGCTTCATCACGCAGATATGGCTCAACAATTAGGCAAAGAGATTGACGAAATGTCTTATAATAAAAGTCTGTGTGATTGTCGAATCTCAGTCCAGAAGAGGAAATTCATAGAGCTTAAGGAGTCTTTCCTTTAGAACCAAGACTTTGTAATAGAAAATAGGCTATATACTTTCTTTTCGTTTAGCAGCCCTAGAAGGCATTTTTTGTAATGACTTCAATATTTATTTGGCGAAATATTTAATATAATTATTCTACTTTTATTCTTACTTCTTGTAGAATTGGTTTATATTTTTTTCAAGTACTTGCCATTTATTTTAAATATTCTCTCGTCTTTGCCCATTTCTTCGATTTCATAAGCACCATTCGAAAAAACACTTAAAATTTTGAAAGGCCCTTCCCATTTGGGAGACCACTTTCCCATTAATCTATCTTTTCGATCCATGGGAAGTATTACCTTCCAAACTAAATCACCCACACAAAGGGTTTTTGACTTTACCCTTTTTTTGTAAGATTTTTCAACTATTTCTTTTTGTCTCCTCATCAAGTCCAACGCGTGTAGCCTTTCTTCGTCTAAATCCATTAATTCGTCCATCATCATGCTCCAATATATTTCTGAAGGAATCTCATGATGTCTTTGAACACGTATGGGTTGTAAATAGATTTCGACTGGAAGCACTACATCATGTCCATATGTCAATTTAAATGGAGTAGAGTTAGTGGCTTCTTTGGGTGACGTTCGACAAGCCCATAAAATTTGATCTAAGGTTTTATGCTATTTTCTAGGCTTTTTACCTACATGCTTTTTGATCAAATTTATTATCACATTGTTTGTTGCTTCGACTTGTCCATTTGCCTGGGAATAATAGAGTGTAGAGGTTAATAACTTAAACCCCATTTCTTTTGCAAAAGCTTGAATGATTCTACCAGTAAACACAGACCCTTGGTCGATGGGTATTGTTTCCGGTATTCCAAATCTATAAATTATATACTTTTGGATAAACTCTATGACCGCCTCTTGATCCACATTCACCAGTGGTATGGCTTCGATCCATTTAGTAGCGTAATCAACTCCTACTAAGATGTATTTTTGTCCTTTCGACGAAGTTGGTCGAATTTCTCCAATTAAATCCAAAGCAGATTAGAGGAAAGAGTGGGGATTTTATTTTGGGTATAATGTCGTGGAAGAGGACTGGTTATATTTTAGTAAGGGAACCTATACCTCCTTGTTCCTTTTATCATGGCAGGGTTGATGTATCTGTTGTAAGAAGGCGTCGAGTATGGAATAAATCGATTGCATCTCATCTTGTAACTTGTTCTTCCCAGATTCAGGAAATTGCATCTCAATATGTAATTTGTTCTTCCGAGATTGAGGAGATTGCAGCATCGTCAGATCACAATTCCAATTCCAAATCTGTTGTTAATTTTGAGGAGATTGCAACTCCTTCAGATCAGAATTCCAATTCCAAATTTGTGTCTGAGGAAGTCGTCAATTTTGACTCTGATTCTCATCCTATAGCCGCTGATGATGATATTAATGTGGTGGTGAAGAAGCATAAAAAACACAAAAGTAGCAAAAAGAAAGGAAACAAACGACGAGTCTTTCCATCCATTGCATTCAAGATGTTTTTTTGTTGTCATATTTTAATTATTAGCATTTCAATTTTGTTTTTGTTATTTTGCATCCATCCAGCCATACTCTTTGATTATTAGCATCTTAAATTTTGTTTATATTTTTTATTTATATTTATATTTTTTATTTTATTTTGCATCGTGTTATACTTTTGTTTCTCCTTTTTCCCTAAAACTAGAACTAAAATGTGTACTGATGCCAACTAAACACCAACACCTTGTGAATGATGTAAGGAATGTCTGAGACTTACTGTGTCAAATTTAACAAAGGACAGCAATACTGCTGTAATCTTGTTAATGTGTTTGCTTCATACAGAACAAATATACTAACAGTGAAAATAATGTTCCATCACATGAAAGATCTATCTATAGATATAATACTTTCATTTAAAAACAGACACATTAATGTTATCAAATGAAACAGATCACATATGTTACCAGGTTGTTGTGGTCCATAAATCATCATACTTTACAATATATACTTGCACTTCATACACAACCAAAGAGATATGTTGTAAATAGTGAGAAGAACATGTCACAAAATATGATTAGTGCTCAGATTATCAAAGGGGTTCATTCCATCGGTGGCAAGCCCAAACCTAAGGTTTCTTGGCTCAACTCCAAAATCCGGAAATAACGAATTAATTTTCTTCCATTGCAACGAATTAGCTACATGGTGAATGTTTCCATCACGAGTCTTTTCATCTGCATGCAATCTAAGATTCCTTGCGCCATTCGAATTAACAAAAGTCTCTTGAATCGTGAAATTATAGGCAAGTACCATAACACTTTAGTAGAAGGATGTTTCATACTAATATTATCATAGTCATTGTTATCACCATTGTTGGCCTTCAGCTTGTAACGTGACACACCATATTTCAGACGTTGATATAAGTCTTCATACTCTTTCCGGTATAATATGCAATCATTAGGGCAAGCATGCATTTTGATATACTCCAGACCCATTGGACACAATATCTTCTTGGCCTCATAACAATGATCCGAAAATTTGATATCTTATAGTAACATTTGTTGTAGCAATTCAAGTAATTCCATGATCCGATCATACATTTTTTGTCTTCAGATTAAAGAAATTTAACATTGCCGACAATCATGTAAAATTTGTTCATCCCTTATATAAAAGGGTGTCTTTATCACTACATAAAGTATCATAATAATGATCATTCTTGAAAGAAGATTCTCCAATATCACATAACATATCCTCTAGTTGATCTTCCATATATTCATCTTCATCCACTCTTTGACTTTGTGACACCCGACTTTCCTCTTTATCCACCTCACCATGCCACTTTCATATTATAAAATTTTGACATATACCATCACAACAAAGGTGATGATATATCTTTCTTTGAAGCCTTTTTGATATTCGTGCAAACAACACAAGGACAAAAAAGATATAATTATTGTCGGGAAGATGTTTATCAGCGTATTCAAGGAATTCATGAACTCCGTTCGTATAAATCGGACCTAATTTATTGGCTTTCATCCAATTACGGTCCATTACAACTTCTGAAATTATACATGTATAACATTGTGAATGACAAGCCAAAATCTAATCCAAAAACTTAAACGTATGCAATACAATATGAACAAAGAAAAAATGAATGAAGATGTTGAAGTTGTAATCGAATGAACGTAAAGAATGAAGATGTTGAAGAGTACCGTACTTCGAATCTGAAGAATCAAATGAACGAAGATGGTGAATATTTGAGCATGAACAACATAAACCAATAAAATAGGAATGAAGATGTTGAAGAATACCATACTTTGAAGTTGAAGTATTAAATGAATGAAGAAGGTGAATATTTGAGCTCAAAATGAATTGATACGAAGAGGGTAAAGATTACGCCACCACTGTCGTCTCTGGATCGCTTGTTCAATTAGGGTATCTTATGAAAGAAATACAAAATAAGTATTGTTTTAATTTATCAGTAAAGCTTTTTATCTCGGTTGGAGAAACCAACCGTATTGGAATTTTAAGTCCTATAATAACGGTTCTTTAAGTTAACCGTTGTAAAATCATTTACAATTTATTTTTTAAATAATGGACTTAAGTGACACACACTTAATGTACTCCAATAAATGAAAAAAATGTAGTTGCAGGGAATCAAAACTTGCTACATTTCATTTATTACTACGATGTTTTAAGTCAACCGTCATTAAATTACTGTTTATATATCCAGCTATTGACTGAGCGCAGATTTTTTAACCTATTACAACGGTGTAAATGGATTCGTTGTAAGTCTGACGTTGTTGTTTGCGTGTTTTTTTAGTAATGATATATCTCAACATAAATGGAAATTTCACTTTCACAGTGTAACATCCTACAGTCACATCCTTCTTCTTGTAATTTCTTCCTCTCTCACAACCCATAGTCAATTGATTTTTCCTCCCTTTAATCCCATTTGTGGTATCGAAACAAATAGTAACAACAATAATATCATTTTGTTTACCAACAGACTGCACTCATGCCAAAACTTTATCCTGAAAGGGAAATATCTCACATTGACAACTTATACAAAATAAATTATCAATGTTAGAGATATCATAAATAAAAGGAATTATTTATGTAAAATATATCACGTCGGTAGTAAAAAATTGAATAAAATCCACCAGAAAACCATCAAGATCAAGAACACACAATTGAAGCATACTGAACTACCAAAGTTTTGGGTTTATGCAAAATTTACCACTATACAACATAATTTATAGTTTTTGGAAAGCTCTGGTAATAATAACGGTAGAGTCTTTAAAATTCCTTTTTTATTTTTCCTAAAAAAATTGATATAACTTCAAAATTGTATCCGTACTTTTATTAAAAATCCAAGAATAATTCAAAAATGCTTCCATATTTTTCCTAAAAGACTGATAAAACTTCAAGAAATTGTGAATCTATACAAAAAAAACCCAGTAAAATTCAATAGAATTTTTTTTTTGTCAAAAATCCAGTTAAACCTCGTATCGGATTTTTAAATGTTCAATATAAAAACATAAAAACACAGTCTAAAAAAAATTCATAGAGGATTTTAATCTCTTCCGATTTTTATTGAGAGAATTTTTTACGGCATATAAAAATTTAGAAGATAAAAAATTTGAAGAGTAAGATTATCATTATTACAAAATGTAGGGTGCAAGGTAAAAAATGGGAGAATAATCAAATTCTCAAACTCTAAATAATCAATATTCGTATGTTTCAATAAATATAATCGATTATTTTTATTTTATAATATTAACTTTTAATATATTTTATGGACTTAACGAATATGTATTGACAGAATAAAATAATTTTATATTATCATTCAATAAAAAACTAATCACTATCGAATCATTAAAAGAATTTTAAATATAAGTGTGATGTAATATAATGCACTGTTAATATGAGTGCATCATCCTTTTTTTTCTTCATATTTTATTCTATTATGTATAAAATATATTTTATTGTATGATAAATTCTCTTGTTTGTATAATCTTAGATATTATGAGATTCAAATATTAGGAGCCAAACAGCGAATGGATTATCACAACTCTCAAAGATAATTTTAATTTAAAATTAGAAATTGGTTTAAATAATTAATTGCGAAACTTGTATAACATTAACCATAATTGAATTATTTACGGATTTGTAACAATAGTTGAACAATTCAAATTTATCTCAATCGAATAAATCCTTATTTATCACCCTAATAAAAGAAAGTTGCACATGTTTAAAAGATCTAAACTGCTTACAAAATTAAATGTCATATTAATTTAAATCTACAAATCTAGAAAATCAATTTACAACCAAAACAGCTGTTATTCAAAAAAAGATTTATTATTCTTAAATGAATTAAATCTACATAATCTATTTAAAGAGAAAAAACTCACATATATCATCATTGAACCCACAAACACAATTCTAAACATTAAACCGTTGAAAACATTCTCTCTTTTCTTTTATATTCTTATTCTTTTGCAATCATGCGTCCACCACAAAAAAGAATAAATTATAAGATTAGAGACAAAGTGGAAGTATGTAGTAAAAAAGAAGGATTTATTGGTTCCTATTTTAAAGCTACAATTGTTTCATGTCTTGAATATGAAAAATTTGTAATTCGTTACGAGAATCTGTTGTCAGATGATGTGCCAGAACCTCTTATCGAAACAATTTATAGAAGGGAGCTTCGTCCATTACCGCCACGTGTTCGCAATCCACCCGAATTTCGTCTCAACCGGAAAGTAGATGTTTTTGATAATGATGGTTGGTGGTTAGGAGAAATCACAAGTGAGAAGATCCTCTTAGAAAATTATTATTATTACAATGTGTATTTCAATACTACCGGTGAGACGATTTGCTATCCTCTAAATCGGATTAGGGTTCATCATGAATTGATTTATGGAGAATGGATCTTGGAAACATAATTCATCTCGAGAGTAAACGGATTAAGGTTCATCATGAATGAATGTATAGAGAGTGGATCTTGAAAATATAATTCATCTCATCATCAATAATCGTAGTTTATCAAGACTTTAAATCTCATATTGTATTAACAATTTTTAGATATTATTGTTTTATGTATTTTGAAGTAGTAACTAACTATAAGTTATAATATTTTAATTTTTTTTGGTTAATTTATTGATTTTCTCCCAATTATTTGTATGAGCATCTCCCTCGTTCTTTAATTAATTTTATAATGTAATTTTTTGAAAATCGTAAAAGAAATAATTTATCGTTTAAAATTCACTGTGCAACACATACAATATAGGATATTTTAGGTATTTTGCAGTGAAGAGATTAATTTTTTATAGGTGACGGAATCGCTTGTTATTAATTACACAATTTTATTTCCTATTAAAAACTAATTAATTAATTTTATTTCATTAAAAATAAGTATTAATCCTATAAAAATTAACGAATCATTTTATTTATGAAGAAACAAATGTGTATTGATAGTTAAAGACTGTACTTAAGGAACAAATACTGAATCGGTTCTTGGGCACAGACCAAACCATCATACTTGGTGATTTCAAGCCTATTGCTTCAAACTACAATATAAAAAAGCATTATATTATACTGTGAAAAGTATTCAACCTTGATTTGCTTCAAACTTAAAACAAATCAAATATAGAAACCTTGACTTGCTATTGATGGACACAAACTAAGCACCACCGTGTCTTTTTGTCTGTTTTTTTAAGTTGCATCGAAGAAAAACATTAACATGTCAATTTTATAAGTTTGGGTTTAATATTAACTATTTATATACTGAGACTAATGATATTAATTCATAGCAAGATTGTTATATTCAAGTATTGTTAAATATAAATCATTGGAACAAATACTTGGCAAAAACGTTTTTTCCTATTGATTTGGCCAATGTTAAAATATCCAAATAGGTGAAAGTATACCTACAATTTTTTTATATTGGTTTCAATATGCTACCTATCAATATATTTATTTATCAATATCTATAGTCCAATTCTTTAGCAATAAAATAACAAAACATGTACTAAAGTTATTAACTTTTATGTCCGTCTATCCGTTTTTTTAATGCACACAGTAGATCCCAATAAAAGTGTGTATATTTTAATTTATATTTTAATTAAAATTATTTTTTTAATAAACTTTGTGATACTCTCTCTTCCAACTTAACCAGAGGTCATGGGTTCGATCCCAACTCTAGGCATGCAGTAGTGTTAAATCTCTTGAAAGAGAGTTTTGCCGTCTATATGGTTCTACGCGGCTCGAGGGATTAATTTATGCAGTTGTGCGCAAAGGATACATGATTTCTAAAAAAAAAGTCTCACCAACAAATGTTTACGCTTTTGTTAATGCACTAATTAAATTTAACGGCTCTTTAGAGAGAGATAATCCAAATTCTCTCTAGGTTTTCTCTCAATAGTTTTCTTTTGTTCTTATCTTCTTCCTGTTATCGTTAATCTTCTACAGTTTAATCATTCCCTTCCAACTATGTAAAGGGTCTAGTAATCTTGTCCTTTTTTTGTTTCGATTCAACCACTCATGGTCAGACAATTTGCAATGATCGGTGCTGAATTCAAATGATCGATCCTATTATCTCCGACTTAAATTCCTAGCCTTCAGGTTTAGGGGCCTTGTTAAGGGGATTGTACTTGTTAAGATTTGGCAAGGTTGTTGTGGTTTTACTTTGTCTATGTTCTCCGATTTGAGTTGGTGACATCGATTCAAATCATGTTTCATTAGGTATATTACTAGTTACATTATGATTCTACTTTTCTTTTCTTAGTTTTTTAGAATGAGGCAAAATAGGAATAATGGGTGGATTGAAGTTGGGAAGAAGATCTAGGGCGCTTCTTCTGCTCCTACACGCTCCATTTGGAAAGCTGCTGGAGGTAAAGCTAGTGAGGGAGATATGCTTATCCCCTCTTCATTCTTTTTTACAGAATTCCCTAATTCTCATGATGCTAAGGATATGTTTGGGATATTCAAAGAGTTTGACACATTTTTGGAGGTATATATTCTGGCCAGATATGATAAAAGAGGAAAGAGATTTGGTTTTGTCCGATTTAAACAGGTTAATGATGAACATCTCTTTTTAAGATAATCTCTAAGTTTTGTGATAAACATTTTGGTTCCCTTTTATCTGGTAAATTTAATGATGGAAAAAATTAGTATTTTTGGGATTCTAGATGGATTGGAAATGAGACTCAGTCTTTTTTATTTCCTTCTCTTTGGGAGGCATCGTCCAAGAAACAGGGTTGCATTGCGGAATTTGGGGATTTGTATGATAATAATGGGTTATGGCATGACAATTCATTTGTTCCAAACATTGTTCATAATGTTGCCGCTGACAACTTGGTGTCAGAGTTTGAGGATTTACTTGATTCGGTAGAGGTTGTACCGAATGGTATCGATGAATACCTTTGGCCTTATGATTCTTCTCGGTAGTATACGGTAAAATCCGGGTATCTTTGGTTGATGGCTCTAGATGATTCGGAAGAATCCCAGGGCCTTTTTGCAGATGCTTTCAAGCTTCTATGGGGTGCTTTGTCGCCTCTAAAAACAATTATTTTTGGGTGGCGGAATTTTCACAATAAACTTCTGATGAGGAATAATTTAAAGGTTCATGGTATCATCTCTATTTCTCATGATTTAGTTTATCCTTTATGTTTCATTGAGGAAAAATCTTTTTTTCACACTTTATTTGAGTGTTGCAAAAGTCATAGTGTTTGGAAATATATGTATTCTTGGTTGGACATTGAGCTTGATATTTGCTCTCATATTAATGATCATTTCTTCAAATGGGTAAATGTTTTGCGTTTGAAGAAAATTGCTTCCAAGATTAGTGTGGCTCTTTGGTTGGTTATTGGTTGGAACATATGACTTTGTAGAAATTCGATTTTATTCAACGATGGATTTTGGGAAGAAGAGCAAGTAATACAAAACATTATTTTGTCTTCTTGGGGGTGGATTGGAAAGAAACATAGGAAGAAGTTTAATTGTAATTATTATGATTGATTCACACATCCTACGAAATTTTTATTATAGTTTCCGGGAATTTGAAGGTTAGTTTTTTTTAATTGTATACGGGTCAAATACCCCTTTGTATTCTCAATATATATAATTCTTTTGCTTATTAAAAAAAACATTACTCTTAATGAATCATTATTGTTCAATTCCATTTCATTAGTCTTCTCTCACATGAACCAAAATTAATTTAATAAAAATACCAACTTAAAGTATATTAAATTTTTTAATGTTGAAAAATTTGATATAATATGTTTATTTATGTGACATTTATTTTTATAAATAATATTTTAATTATGTGTGAATGAATTAAGCAAAACAAATATTTTGTTGTGGTTGAGAGAAATTTTTAAGCAAAAAAAAATGTATTACAATTAGAAGGATATTGAATAAAAAATATATCTAAAATACACAGTAATATATATAGATTTTCTATTTGCCTACACCATAATTTCTACCTTCTATTAAGTATTTTTGTTGTTTATACTATGAAATCTACCCATAAAAACTTCGGTAATCATAATTCACAAACACACATAAACATTTTACACAATTCAATTTTTTTATAGGCAAAAATCAATAAGGAGAGAATAAGAGGATCTCCAACCTCTTGATTACAAGCATCAAAGAAAGACAAACCTACCAAAACTAGACTCATAAGAAATCTAGAGTGAATTTCACCCAACTATAATAGTTACAAACCATCCTACCATTCTTGGCTAGACCCATCCAATTCCACGACGTTACAACAATATTATAGAAAATATTCTCGACATTGCAATTTTCATTGTTAAAGAGAATGTCGTTACGAGCTTTCCACACGCACCAACAAGTAAAGAACCAAATTACATTGGTGACTTCCAACTTGCACCTACCACGATTATGGGAGAACCACACTAAGGCATGCTTACAACAATCCTCTTCGACAATCCTACCAATACCCACCCAATCGCACACCAAGTTCCAAATTGCAATCGTCTTGGAACAAGAAAAGAAAAGATGAAATGAATCTTCATTTTCTAAGGAACAAAACAAACAAACCTTATCATTGTCGTTTTCTATAATTCTACGAGCCACCAAATTAGATCGAGTGGGGAGTCTATTGAGGACCAAACGCCACACAAAAACCTTAGCATGCAAGGGAATGTGAGATTTCCAATTGATGTCCAACACCACTTTAACGTCTTCGGATATGTCACTAACCATAACAAATTTAGACAGCAATGTGTAGCAAGAGCTTACGGAGAAACCATCTACTAGATCGGGAGCCCAATACCAAGTATCAATACTCCCATAATCAAACCTGATATGAGATATTAAGTTCTGCAGAATCTGGAAGTCATAATGCAGATCCGAGTAATACTCGAACAAGTCTTCGCTAAGGTTCCACACCTACTCTCTCTCCACCCAACCGCCCAAGCAAGATATGCAGCTATCCTTATCTACAACAGCTCCGTAAAGTCTCAACAACAGTTGGAAGGGCGCAAAGTT
The DNA here is from genome assembly GCA_963966055.1 of Lathyrus aphaca. Taxonomy (NCBI): domain Eukaryota; kingdom Viridiplantae; phylum Streptophyta; class Magnoliopsida; order Fabales; family Fabaceae; genus Lathyrus; species Lathyrus aphaca. The sequence goes on from OZ014523.1 coordinate 75,384,028, forward strand.
ATTGATCCAACAAGAAGTCTAGAAAAGAACAGAATCTCCAATACCAATATTGCAAAACAGATAATCCAGCATGTTTACAGAAGAAGGATTGATACAAGAACAAACATCACTAATACATAAGGAATCATAATTACACCTACCTTTCCAAGGAAAATTATGTAACTTTAAAGGAAGGTTTCCATAACGGCTCGTAAGAATAGATCTCCAAACCTCATTACCGTTAGTGAGGAGTTTCCAAATCCACTTTTATAACAGTGCTTTATTGAATAAATAGGTGTGACGAAGGCCAAGCCCCTGCAACTTCTATCCTTGCACACCAAATTCCAATTAACCCAAGGAATACTACTATGACCAGATAACCCGAACCAAAGAAATTTTCTTTGAATATCTATCATCTCCTTCTCTATTTTCACCGTTACTTTGAAGAAAGCAAGATAATGAATCAACAGATTAGACAAAATCGAGTTTATGAGAGTGACCCACCCACCAATTGACAAATTCCTCCCCGCCCAACAAGACAGTCTCGGCTTTAAGCAAGAAATGACCAGTTTCCAGAAATCCAGCAACATATGTTTTCCTCCAATTTGAAGACCCAGAAAAATAAAAGGAATTGCTCCAGATTTGCAGTGTAAGAACTGATCTGCTGCCATGATAAAATCTTGACTAATTCCCACTCCAAAAATCCAACTCTTAGAAAAATTTATCTTCAGACCAGATACCAACTCGAACCGTCTAAGAATAATTTTGAACGCCCAAATGTTTGATAATGAACCATCACTAATGAGGAGTGTGTCGTAAGCAAATTGGAGCAAGGGAGCAGGTGTTGAATCATCAAACTTAAATTCAAATAAAATATTTGAGTGACAAGCTTCCTTCACCATTCTAGCAAGGCCATCCACCACAATTGCGAAAATAAAAGGAGATAATGGGTATCCTTGCTTCAAACCTCTAGACGCCTTGAAATATTTAGAAGGGCTCCCATTGATCAGAACATAAAAGTGACTATTACAGACAATTCCTTCAATCCAACTCATCCATCTTGGACCAAACCCCATGGATACCATAATTGAAAACAAAAACTCCCATTCGACACAATCGTAAGCTTGAGCAAAATCTACTTTAATGAGGAAACACTACTTCTCCATCCTTCTTGCAAAGTCAATCGTTTCATTAGCCACAAGAACTCCATCTAAAAGCTGACGACCCGGTATGAAAGCAGTTTGGGATGGAGAAATAAGTTTATCAATTACACAACTTAATCTTCCTGCAAGAATTTTCGACACAATCTTCAAAACACTTCCCACCAAACTAATAGGACAAAATTCCTCCAAGGATTGAGGGTTTGAAACTTTAGGCACCAAAGAGATGAAGGATGATGCAGAGGCCTTAGGAAGAAAAGTCGTCCTGCAAAATTCTTTGACATTGTTGCAGAAATCAATTCCTACGAAATCCCAACAAAGTTGGAAAAATGTGAGATTAAACCCGTCCACCCCAGGTGCTTTGTTTCCATCACAACTAAACACAGCCTGTTTAATCTCTTCATCATTGAAATCAGCTTCCAAAGAGGTATTATCTGAATCCGCAACCTTAGAACCCTTCGTCCAAGAGAACTGCGGTAACAGATTCCCACAGCTCTTGAATTTGGCTTCAAGGAAACACTTCGCAACCTCTTTAATAATGTCTGGATCCCCAACCAATGAATCGTCCACTTTTAACAAAGAAATTTTGTTTGATCTAGTTCTGGATTTGAGAGAATTATGGAAATATTTAGAGTTCATGTCACATTTTAACTTCCATTTAGTTTTGACTTCTGGTGAATCAGACTTTCTTTCATCCGCAGCTTCCTCCACAAGGATTCTTGCGCATCAGCTCTCTCTTTCAATAAATCATCAGAAACATTAGCATCATTACTCAGGATTAACTCAATGGAGTTAATATGATCCACCTTCTCTTCCATTGTAAGATCTAACCATCCGAAAATGTGAATGTTCCACCATCTCAATTTGAGTTTCAGAGCCTTCAATTTATTCAAGAGGATGTGACAATAAGAACAAGAGAAATTGAATGACTCCCAACAAGATTTGACAAAACCCATGAACTCTTTATGTTGAAACCATCAATTCATAAATCTAAAAGGTTTTGGACCTCAGTTTAAAGAATTCGTCTTCAGCCACAACGGGCAATGGTCAGACACATCTTTATCTCCAACTACTTGGCACTTCAAGTTCCACAATCTAATGATATTGTCGCTAACAAGAACGCTATCAATCCTGCTGCGAGACTTGCCATTCGAATTAAACCATGTGAAACGATTTTCCACCACCAGAAGATCGATAAGATCCATGCTCTCAATGAAAGAAGTAAAGTCAGTCATTTCTCTAACATTGGGATTGCTACTACCAGCCATCTCTTCCCTACTTTTCACAGCTTTGAATTCCCCCTACTATCCAGCCACTGAGACTTAATCGACTCTTGAGAGATAAAGTTTCCCCTCACAATCTCCTTTTCTCAGATAAACCATATAAAGGGAATAAATATTAACAATATAAATGTTCTTCTGATTCCACAAAAAATTAATGCCCACGTATCCTTTCCATATGAAACTAGACACCGCAACGAGCGCATTTCTCTTCCAAATTGTAAGGATCCCTCCAAACATCCCTTCTAACCCAATAGTCGACCGCTCAATATCAGGTTTGCCCCAAATTTTATTCACCACCCCATTAGTCATACACTGAATTTTAGTTTCCTGTATTAAGAAAATGTCAACTTTATTTTTACAAAGAAGCTCATTAATCCTCCTCCTCTTAAGGGAGCTCCCACACCCTCGCACATTGTAGGTAGCAAGATTCATGATTCACACGTATCCACAACCTTTTTCCTGGATCTGTTTTCTTTATCGTTGCCTTCCATAGATCTCAAAACATCTTTAAACATTTCATCTTTGCCTCCACCTTTTATACCAATCAGTTTCATGGACTCCCAGATTTTGGCTGGAACATCCTGAAGCACCCTCTTAGACCTCGAATTCCCTCGAACTAAATCTGTATCTGACAATTCAAATATTTAATAGTGGAAAGGAAGATGATCTAAAAGGTAGTTGAAGATTTTAATGTAACATCAACGACATGAATTTGCAGTTATTAAACAAAGTGTGTGTGAGTGGAAAAAAGAAATTTGTAGGAACTCATTCATTCTCTTTATATTTACAAGCTTACAGACGAGTATCCGTTTTTTATTGCGCTAACACATATGTCTTTTGTGATGTTTTTCACATTTGTCCCCTTAAAATAACTTTACTTAGACACATGAGTTAATACAAATAAAAGTAAGATGATAAATATTCTCCCCCTCTCCCTCTCCCTCTCCCTCTCTCTCTCTCTCCCTCTCTCTCTCTCCCTCTCTCTCTCTCTCTCCCTCTCTCTCTCTCTCTCTCCCTCTCTCTCTCTCTCTCTCTCTCTCTCTCTCTCTCTCTCTCTCTCTCTCTCTCTCTCTCTCTCTCTCTCTCTCTCTCTCTCTCTCTCTCTCTCTCTCTCTCTCTCTCTCTCTCTCTCTCTCTCTCTCTCTCTCTCTCTCTCTCTCTCTCTCTCTCTCTCTCTCTCTCTCTCTCTCTCTCTCTCTCTCTCTCTCTCTCTCTCTCTCTCTCTCTCTCATGGATTAGAGTAGGATAGTAGATTTAAAAAAAGCTATTAGCAAATTCATTAAGCAAATAGTAATACTCAAGTGCACAATGTAAAATGAATGGGAATTTGGAATTTAAATTAAGTTAAATTTATGAAACGACATAATGAAATCAAAGATAAATAAAATATTTAAAATAAAGAATAATTATTAAAAATAAAGAATAGTTAGATTAGAATAAAAAATAATAGAGATAGAATGAAAGACAAAGAGGGGATAAGTAATTTTTTCTCTCTACATCATACTTGTAGTCGAATCCAAAACTCCATTTAATCCCATTTGTGGTATCGAAACAAATAGTAACAACAATAATATAATGTTATTTACCAACAGACTACACCCATGTCAAAACTTTATCTTGAAAGGGAAATATATCACATTAACAACTTATACAAAATAAATTATCAATGTCAGAGATATCATAATTAAAAATGAATTATTTATGTAAAATATACCACATCAATAGTAAAAAATTGAAGCATATATTGAACTACCAGAGTTTTGGGTTTATGCAAAATTTACGAATATACAACAAAATTTATAGGATTTTTGGAAAGCTCTGGTAATAATAACGGTAGAGTCTTGAAAATATCTTTTTTTCCTAAAAAAAATTGATATAACTTTAAAATGTATCCGAACTTTTACTAAAAATCCAAGAATAATTAAAAACATGTTTCCATATTTTTCCTAAAAAACTGATAAAATTTCAACAGATTTTGAATCTTTACAAAAAAAAATCCAGTAAAAATTCAACATATATATATTTTTTTGCGTCAAAACACCGGTTAAACCTTATATTGGATTTTAAATGTCCAATAAAAAAACATAAAAACACAGTCTAAAATAAAATTTCGTAGAGGATTTTTAATCTCTTCCGATTTTTATTGAGAGAATTTTTTACAACATATAAAAATTTAGAAGATAAAAAATATGAAGAATAAGATTATCATTATTACAATGTAGGGTGCGAGGTCAAAAATGTGGGAGATATGAAGAAACTTGAAGTTATCTAATCAAACTCTCTAACTCTAAATTTAATATGTTTCAATAATTATAATTGATTATTTTTATTTTATAATTAATTTTTAATATATTTTATGGGATTAATGAATATATATTGACAGTGTAAAATAATTTTGTATTATTATTCTAGAAAACCAATCAACTGTAATATCATTAAATTTTTTTTGAAATATAAGTGTGATGTAATGGAGTGCATGGTTAATGATAGTGTAAAAATAATGCATCATTCCTTTTCTCATATTTTATTCTATTCTATATAATCATAGATATTAGCCAAATAGCCAATGGATTATCACAACTATCAAAGATTATTTTAATTTAAAATCAAGACTTAGAAATTGGTTTAAATAATTAAATGCGAAACTTGTAACCATAATTGAATAATTTACGGACTTGTAACAATAATTGAATAAAAGAAAGTTGCACATGTTTAAAAGATCTAAATTGCTTACAAAATTAAATGTCATATCAATTTAAATCTACAAATCTAGAAAATCTATTTACAACAAAATCAGATGTTAGTCAACAAAAGATTTATCATTCTTAAATAAATTAAATCTACAAAATCTATTCTATACATATGTCATTATAGAACTCACAAAAACTATTCTATACATTAAACCGTTCAAAACAATCTCTCTTTTCTTTTACACTCTTATTCTTTTGCAATCATGCGTCCACCACAAAAAAGAGTAAACTATAAGATTAGAGACAAAGTGGAAGTATGTTGTAAAGAAGAAGGATTTATTGGTTCTTATTTTAAAGCTACAATTGTTTCATGTCTTGAATATGAGAAATTTGTAATTCGTTACGAGAATCTATTGTCAGATGATGCGTCAGAACATCTCACCGAAACAATTTATAGAAGAGAGCTTCGTCCATTACCGCCACGTGTTCGCAATCCACCTGAATTTCGTCTCAACCGGAAAGTAGATGTTTTTGATAATGATGGTTGGTGGTTAGGAGAAATCACAAGTGAGAAGATCCTCTTAGAAGATTATTATTATTACAATGTGTATTTCAATACTACCGGTGAGACGATTTGCTATCCTCTAGATCGGATTAGGGTTCATCATGAATTGATTTATGGAGAGTGGATCTTGGAAACATAATTCATCTCGAGAGTAAACGGATTAGGGTTCATCATGAATGAATGTATAGAGAGTGGATCTAATTCATCTCATCATCAAGAGTCATAGTTTATCAAGACTTTGAATCTCATATTGTATTAACAATTTTTAGATATTATTGTTTTATGTATTTTGAAGTAGTAACTAACTATAAGTTATAATTTTTTAATTTTTTTGTTAATTTATTGATTTTCTCCCAATTATTTGTGTGAGCATCTCACTCATTCTTTAATTTATTTTATAATGCGGTTTCTTGAAAATTGTAAAAAAAAAAAGTTAATTTATCAATTAAAATTCATTGTGCAACATATACAATATAGGATATTTTAGATATTTTGCAGTGAAGAGATTAATTTTTTTGTCGGTGACGGAATCACTTTCTAATAATTACACAATTTTATTTTGTATTTAAAACTAATTAATTAATTTTATTTCATTTTACTCCTATAAAAATTAATTATAAATTAGTTGTGTACGTGAAATTATCTTTGTCAATTCCATTTGTTTATTTTTTATTACAATAAGAAATAAAATAAGTAGGATAGTAATATTAATAATTAATTATAAAAAATAATATTTTTTAATAATAAATAATGAATAATTCTCACATTTACTATTATTTAGTGACTAGAGAATGTTGGCTTCTTTGCTAAAGATTAAAGAATTTACCCACAAAGGGTTGTGATTTAAACTTCTCCATTCACTTCACATATCATTTATATATTTTAAGAGGGAAGGTTATGATAGAAGTCCATGCAAAAAATCATCGGAATATTAGATTCTACGAAACTTTTCGAAATGCAATTTTTGGTCAAAAATCATTGTATATTATATACTAGTATCAGTCAAAAAAATCAAATTTAATTGGGGACTGTTTGACATGATACGAGACTTTTCAGATAATTTATATATGTTAAGAGGGGAGGTTATGATGGTAGTCCATACAAAAAAATAATTTGAAAGCTAGATTCTATGAAACTTTTCGAAACGCAAGTTTCGGCCAAAAAATCATAATATATTATACACTAGATTATACTAGTATCGGTCAAAAATAAAATTATATCGCGGACTGTTCGAAATGATATGAAACTTCACATATCATTTATATATTTTACGAGGGGAGGTTATGATGGAAGTCCATGCAAAAAATCATCGGAAAATAATTTTCTATGAAACTTTTCGAAATGCAAGTTTCTGTCAAAAATCATAGTATATTATACACTTGTTTCGGTCAAAAATATCAAATTTATTTGGGGAATGTTTGAAATGATACATGACTTTTCAGATCATTTATATACGTTAAGAGGGAAGGTTATGATGGAAGCCCATGCAAAAATAATCATCTGAAAACTAGATTCTATGAAACTTTTCGAAATGCAAGATTCAGCCAAAAAATCATAATATATTATACACTAGTTTATACTAGTTTCGGTCAAAAATCAAATTAAATCGGGAACTGTTCGATATGATACGAAACTTCACATATCATTTATATATTTTACGAGGGAAGATTATGGTAGAAGTTCATGCAAAAAATATCGGAAAATTATATTCTATGAAACTTTTTAAAATGCATGTTTCGATAAAAAATCATAGTATATTATACACTAGTTTCGGTCAAAAAAATCAAATTTAATTGGGGACTGTTTGACAAGATACGAGACATTTCAGATCATTTATATATGTTAAGAGGAAAGATTATGATGGTAGTCCATGCAAAAAAAATCATCTGAAAACTAGATTCTATGAAACTTTTCGAAATGCATGTTTTGGCCAAAAAATAATAATATATTATACACTAATTTCGGTAAAAAAATCAAATTAAATCGGGGACTATTCGAAATGATACGAAACTTCACATATCATTTATATATTTTACGAGGGAAGGTTATGATGGAAGTCCATGCAAAAAATCATCGGAAAATTAGATTCTATGAAACTTTTCGAAATGCACGTTTCGGTCAAAAATCATAGTATTTTATACACTAGTTTCAGTCAAAAAAATCAAATTTAATTGGGAACTGTTTGACATGATACGAGACATTTCAGATAATTTATATATGTTAAGAGGGAAGGTTATGATGGTAGTCCATGCAAAAAAATCATCTGAAAACTATATTCTATGAAACTTTTCGAAATGCAAGTTTCGGCCAAAAAATCATAATATATTATACACTAGTTTATACTAGATTCGGTCAAAAATCAAATTATATCGCAGACTGTTCGAAATGATATGAAACTTCACATATCATTTATATATTTAACGAGGGAAGGTTATGATAGAAGTCAATGCAAAAAATCATCGAAAAATAATTTTCTATGAAACTTCGAAATGCAAGTTTCTGTCAAAAATCAAAGTATATTATACACTTGTTTTGGTCAAAAAAATCAAATTTAATTGGGTCTGTTTGAAATGATACATGACTTTTCAGATCATTTATATATGTTAAGAGGGAAGGTTATGATGGTACTCCATGCAAAAAAATCATCTGAAAACTAGATTCTATGAAACTTTTCGAAATGCAAGATTCAGCCAAAAAATCATAATATATTATACACTAGTTTATACTAGTTTCGGTCAAAAATCAAATTAAATCGGGAACTGTTCGAAATGATACGAAACTTCACATATCATTTATATATTTTACGAGGGAAGATTATGGTGGAAGTTCAGTCAAAAAATATCGGAAAATTATATTCTATGAAACTTTTCAAAATGCATGTTTCGATAAAAAATCATAGTATATTATACACTAGTTTCGGTCAAAAAAATCAAATTTAATTGGGGACTGTTTGACAAGATACGAGACATTTCAAATCATTTATATATGTTAAGAGGAAAGATTATGATGGTAGTCCATGCAAAAAAATCATCTGAAAACTAGATTATATGAAACTTTTCGAAATGCATGTTTTGGCCAAAAAATAATAATATATTATACACTAATTTCGGTAAAAAAATCAAATTAAATCGGGGACTATTCGAAATGATACGAAACTTCACATATCATTTATATATTTTACGAGGGAAGGTTATGATGGAAGTCCATGCAAAAAATCATCGGAAAATTAGATTCTATGAAACTTTTCGAAATGCACGTTTTGGTCAAAAATCATAGTATTTTATACACTAGTTTCAGTCAAAAAAATCAAATTTAATTGGGAATTGTTTGACATGATACGAGACATTTCAGATAATTTATATATGTTAAGAGGGAAGGTTATGATGGTAGTCCATGCAAAAAAATCATCTGAAAACTATATTCTATGAAACTTTTCGAAATGCAAGTTTCGGCCAAAAAATCATAATATATTATACACTAGTTTATACTAGTTTCGGTCAAAAATCAAATTAAATCGGGGACTATTCAAAATAATACGAACCTTCACATATCATTTATATATTTTATGGGGGAAGGTTATGATGGAAGTCCATGCAAAAAATCATCGAAAAATTAGATTCTATGAAACTTTTCAAAATGCAAGTTTCGGTCAAAAATCATAGTATATTATACACTAGTTTCGGTCAAAAAAATCAAATTTAATTGGGGACTATTTGACATGATACGAGACTTTTCATATAATTTATATATGTTAAGAGGGAAGATTATGATGGTAGTCCATGCAAAAAAATCATCTGAAAACTATAATCTATGAAACTTTTCGAAATGCAAGTTTCGGCCAAAAAAATCATAATATATTATACACTAGTTTATACTAGATTCGGTCAAAAATCAAATTATATCGCGGACTGTTCGAAATGATATGAAACTTCACATATCATTTATATATTTAACGAGGGAAGGTTATGATAGAAGTCAATGCAAAAAATCATCGAAAAATAATTTTCTATGAAACTTTGAAATGCAAGTTTCTGTCAAAAATCAAAGTATATTATACACTTGTTTTGGTCAAAAAAATCAAATTTAATTGGGTCTGTTTGAAATGATACATGACTTTTCAGATCATTTATATATGTTAAGAGGGAAGGTTATGATGGTACTCCATGCAAAAAAATCATCTGAAAACTAGATTCTATGAAACTTTTCGAAATGCAAGATTCAGCCAAAAAATCATAATATATTATACACTAGTTTATACTAGTGTCGGTCAAAAATCAAATTAAATCGGGAACTGTTCGAAATGATACGAAACTTCACATATCATTTATATATTTTACGAGGGAAGATTATGGTGGAAGTTCAGGCAAAAAATATCGGAAAATTATATTCTATGAAACTTTTCAAAATGCATGTTTCGATAAAAAATCATAGTATATTATACACTAGTTTCGGTCAAAAAAATCAAATTTAATTGGGGACTGTTTGACAAGATACGAGACATTTCAGATCATTTATATATGTTAAGAGGAAAGATTATGATGGTAGTCCATGCAAAAAAATCATCTGAAAACTAGATTATATGAAACTTTTCGAAATGCATGTTTTGGCCAAAAAATAATAATATATTATATACTAGTTTCGGTCAAAAATCAAATTAAATCGGGGACTATTCGAAATGATACGAAACTTCACATATCATTTATATATATTACGAGGGAAGGTTATGATGGAAGTCCATGCAAAAAATCATCGGAAAATTAGATTCTATGAAACTTTTCGAAATGCAAGTTTCGGTCAAAAATCATAGTATTTTATACACTAGTTTCAGTCAAAAAAATCAAATTTAATTGGGAACTATTTGACATGATACGAGACTTTTCAGATAATTTATATATGTTAAGAGGGAAGGTTATGATGGTAGTCCATGCAAAAAAATCATCTGAAAACTATATTCTATGAAACTTTTCGAAATGCAAGTTTCGACCAAAAAATCATAATATATTATACACTAGTTTATAATAGTTTCGGTAAAAAAATCAAATTAAATCGGGGACTATTCAAAATAATACGAACCTTCACATATCATTTATATATTTTACGGGAGAAGGTTATGATGGAAGTCCATGCAAAAAATCATCGAAAAATTAGATTCTATGAAACTTTTCAAAATGCAAGTTTCGGTCAAAAATCATAGTATATTATACACTAGTTTCGGTCAAAAAAATCAAATTTAATTGGGGACTATTTGACATGATACGAGACTTTTCATATAATTTATATATGTTAAGAGGGAATATTATGATGGTAGTCCATGCAAAAAAATCATCTGAAAACTATATTCTATGAAACTTTTCGAAATGCAAGTTTCGGCCAAAAAAATCATAATATATTATACACTAGTTTATACTAGATTCGGTCAAAAATCAAATTATATCGCAGACTGTTCGAAATGATATGAAACTTCACATATCATTTATATATTTTACGAGGGAAGGTTATGATGGAAGTCCATGCCAAAAATCATCGGAAAATAATTTTCTAAGAAACTTCGAAATGCAAGTTTCTATCAAAAATCAAAGTATATTATACACTTGTTTTGGTCAAAAAAATCAAATTTAATTGGGTCTCTTTGAAATGATACATGACTTTTCAGATCATTTATATATGTTAAGAGGGAAGGTTATGATGGTACTCCATGCAAAAAAAATCATCTGAAAACTAGATTCTATGAAACTTTTCGAAATGCGAGATTCAGCCAAAAAATCATAATATATTATACACTAGTTTATACTAGTTTCGGTCAAAAATCAAATTAAATCGGGAACTGTTCGAAATGATAAGAAACTTCACATATCATTTATATATTTTACGAGGGAAGATTATGGTGGAAGTTCATGCAAAAAATATCGGAAAATTATATTCTATGAAACTTTTCAAAATGCATGTTTCGATAAAAAATCATAGTATATTATACACTAGTTTCGGTCAAAAAAATCAAATTTAATTGGGGATTGTTTGACAAGATACGAGACATTTCAGATCATTTATATATGTTAAGAGGAAAGATTATGATGGTAGTCCATGCAAAAAAATCATCTGAAAACTAAATTCTATGAAACTTTTCGAAATAAATGTTTTGGCCAAAAAATAATAATATATTATACACTAGTTTCGGTCAAAAATCAAATTAAATCGGGGACTATTCGAAATGATACGAAACTTCACATATCATTTATATATTTTACGAGGGAAGGTTATGATGGAAGTCCATGCAAAAAATCATCGGAAAATTAGATTCTATGAAACTTTTCGAAATGCAAGTTTCGGTCAAAAAGCATAGTATTTTATGCATTAGTTTCAGTCAAAAAAATCAAATTTAATTGGGAACTGTTTGACATGATACGAGACTTTTCAGATAATTTATATATGTTAAGAGGGAAGGTTATGATGGTAGTCCATGCAAAAAAATCATCTGAAAACTATATTCTATGAAACTTTTCGAAATGCAAGTTTCGGCCAAAAAATCATAATATATTATACACTAGTTTATAATAGTTTCGGTCAAAAATCAATTTAAATCGGGGACTATTCAAAATAATACGAACCTTCACATATCATTTATATATTTTACGGGGGAAGGTTATGATGGAAGTCCATGCAAAAAATCATCGGAAAATAATTTTCTAAGAAACTTCGAAATGCAAGTTTCTTTCAAAAATCAGAGTATATTATACACTTGTTTTGGTCAAAAAAATCAAATTTAATTGGGTCTGTTTGAAATGATACATGACTTTTCAGATCATTTATATATGTTAAGAGGGAAGGTTATGATGGTACTCCATGCAAAAAAAATCATCTGAAAACTAGATTCTATGAAACTTTTCGAAATGCAAGATTCAGCCAAAAAATCATAATATATTATACACTAGTTTATACTAGTTTCGGTCAAAAATCAAATTAAATCGGGAACTGTTCGAAATGATACGAAACTTCACATATCATTTATATATTTTACGAGGGAAGATTATGGTGGAAGTTCATGCAAAAAATATCGGAAAATTATATTCTATGAAACTTTTCAAAATGCATGTTTCGATAAAAAATCATAGTATATTATACACTAGTTTCGGTCAAAAAAATCAAATTTAATTGGGGACTGTTTGACAAGATACGAGACATTTCAGATCATTTATATATGTTAAGAGGAAAGATTATGATGGTAGTCCATGCAAAAAAATCATCTGAAAACTAAATTCTATGAAACTTTTCGAAATAAATGTTTTGGCCAAAAAATAATAATATATTATACACTAGTTTCGGTCAAAAATCAAATTAAATCGGGGACTATTCGAAATGATACGAAACTTCACATATCATTTATATATTTTACGAGGGAAGGTTATGATGGAAGTCCATGCAAAAAATCATCGGAAAATTAGATTCTATGAAACTTTTCGAAATGCAAGTTTCGGTCAAAAATCATAGTATTTTATACATTAGTTTCAGTCAAAAAAATCAAATTTAATTGGGAACTGTTTGACATGATACGAGACTTTTCAGATAATTTATATATGTTAAGAGGGAAGGTTATGATGGTAGTCCATGCAAAAAAATCATCTGAAAACTATATTCTATGAAACTTTTCGAAATGCAAGTTTCGGCCAAAAAATCATAATATATTATACACTAGTTTATAATAGTTTCGGTCAAAAATCAATTTAAATCGGGGACTATTCAAAATAATACGAACCTTCACATATCATTTATATATTTTACGGGGGAAGGTTATGATGAAAGTCCATGCAAAAAATCATCGGAAAATAATTTTCTAAGAAACTTCGAAATGCAAGTTTCTTTCAAAAATCAGAGTATATTATACACTTGTTTTGGTCACAAAAATCAAATTTAATTGGGTCTGTTTGAAATGATACATGACTTTTCAGATCATTTATATATGTTAAGAGGGAAGGTTATGATGGTACTCCATGCAAAAAAAATCATCTGAAAACTAGATTCTATGAAACTTTTCGAAATGCAAGATTCAGCCAAAAAATCATAATATATTATACACTAGTTTATACTAGTTTCGGTCAAAAATCAAATTAAATCGGGAACTGTTCGAAATGATACGAAACTTCACATATCATTTATATATTTTACGAGGGAAGATTATGGTGGAAGTTCATGCAAAAAATATCGGAAAATTATATTCTATGAAACTTTTCAAAATGCATGTTTCGATAAAAAATCATAGTATATTATACACTAGTTTCGGTCAAAAAAATCAAATTTAATTGGGGACTGTTTGACAAGATACGAGACATTTCAGATCATTTATATATGTTAAGAGGAAAGATTATGATGGTAGTCCATGCAAAAAAATCATCTGAAAACTAAATTCTATGAAACTTTTCGAAATAAATGTTTTGGCCAAAAAATAATAATATATTATACACTAGTTTCGGTCAAAAATCAAATTAAATCGGGGACTATTCGAAATGATACGAAACTTCACATATCATTTATATATTTTACGAGGGAAGGTTATGATGGAAGTCCATGCAAAAAATCATCGGAAAATTAGATTCTATGAAACTTTTCGAAATGCAAGTTTCGGTCAAAAATCATAGTATTTTATACATTAGTTTCAGTCAAAAAAATCAAATTTAATTGGGAACTGTTTGACATGATACGAGACTTTTCAGATAATTTATATATGTTAAGAGGGAAGGTTATGATGGTAGTCCATGCAAAAAAATCATCTGAAAACTATATTCTATGAAACTTTTCGAAATGCAAGTTTCGGCCAAAAAATCATAATATATTATACACTAGTTTATAATAGTTTCGGTCAAAAATCAATTTAAATCGGGGACTATTCAAAATAATACGAACCTTCACATATCATTTATATATTTTACGGGGGAAGGTTATGATGGAAGTCCATGCAAAAAATCATCGAAAAATTAGATTCTATGAAACTTTTCAAAATGCAAGTTTCGGTCAAAAATCATAGTATATTATACACTAGTTTCGGTCAAAAAAATCAAATTTAATTGGGGACTATTTGACATGATACGAGACTTTTCATATAATTTATATATGTTAAGAGGGAAGATTATGATGGTAGTCCATGCAAAAAAATCATCTGAAAACTATATTCTATGAAACTTTTCGAAATGCAAGTTTCGGCCAAAAAAATCATAATATATTATACACTAGTTTATACTAGATTCGGTCAAAAATCAAATTATATCGCGGACTGTTCGAAATGATATGAAACTTCACATATCATTTATATATTTTACGAGGGAATGTTATGATGGAAGTCCATGCAAAAAATAATCGGAAAATAATTTTCTATAAAACTTCGAAATGCAAGTTTCTGTCAAAAATCAAAGTATATTATACACTTGTTTTGGTCAAAAAAATCAAATTTAATTGGGTCTGTTCGAAATGATACATGACTTTTCAGATCATTTATATATGTTAAGAGGGAAGGTTATGATGGTACTCCATGCAATAAAATCATCTGAAAACTAGATTCTATGAAACTTTTCGAAATGCATGTTATGGCCAAAAAATCATAATATATTATACACTAGTTTCGGTCAAAAATCAAATTAAATCGGGGACTATTCGAAATGATACGAAACTTCACATATCATTTATATATTTTACGAGGGAAGGTTATGATGGAAGTCCATGCAAAAATCATCGGAAAATTAGATTCTATGAAACTTTTCGAAATGCATGTTTCGGTCAAAAATCATAGTATTTTATACAATAGTTTCAGTCAAAAAAATAAAATTTAATTGGGAACTGTTTGACATGATACGAGACTTTTCAGATAATTTATATATGTTAAGAGGGAAGGTTATGATGGTAGTCCATGCAAAAAAATCATCTGAAAACTAGATTCTATGAAATTTTTCGAAATGCAAGTTTCGGCCAAAAAATCATAATATATTATACACTAGTTTATACTAGTTTCAGTCAAAAATCAAATTAAATCGGGGACTATTCAAAATAATACGAAACTTCACATATCATTTATATATTTTACGAGGGAAGGTTATGATGGAAGTCCATGCAAAAAATCATCGAAAAATTAGATTCTATGAAACTTTTCAAAATGGAAGTTTCGGTCAAAAACCATAGTATATTATACGTTAGTTTCGGTCAAAAAAATCAAATTTAATTGTGGACTGTTTGACATGAGACGAGAATTTTCATATAATTTATATATGTTAAGAGGGAAGATTATGATGGTAGTCCATGCAAAAAAATCATCTGAAAACTATATTCAATGAAACTTTTCGAAATGCAAGTTTCAGCCAAAAAATCATAATATATTATACACTAGTTTATACTAGATTCGGTTAAAAATCAAATTATATCGCGGACTGTTCGAAATGATATGAAACTTCACATATCATTTATATATTTTACGAGGGAATGTTATGATGGAAGTTCATGCAAAAAATCATCGGAAAATAATTTTCTATGAAACTTCGAAATGCAAGTTTCTGTCAAAAATCAAAATATATTATACACTTGTTTTGGTCAAAAAAATAAAATTTAATTGGGTATGTTTGAAATGATACATGACTTTTCAGATCATTTATATATGTTAAGAGGGAAGGTTATGATTGTAGTCCATGCAAAAAAATCATCTGAAAACTAGATTCTATGAAACTTTTCAAAATGCAAGTTTCGTCCAAAAAATCATAAGATATTATACACTAGTTTATACTAGTTTCGGTCAAAAATCATATTATATCGGGGACTGTTCGAAATGATACGAAACTTCACATATCATTTATATATTTTACGAGGGAAGGTTGTGATGGAAGTCCATGCAAAAAATCATCGGAAAATAATTTTCTATTAAACTTTTCGAAATGCAAGTTTATGTCAAAAATCAAAGTATATTATAAACTTCTTTCGGTCAAAAAAATCAAATTTAATTGGGGACTGTTTGAAATGATAGAAGACTTTTCAGATCATTTATATATGTTAAGAGGGAAGGTTATGATCGTAGTCCATGCAAAAAAATCATCTGAAAACTAGATTCTATGAAACTTTTTGAAATGCATGTTTTGGCCAAAAAATCATAATATATTATACACTAGTTTCGGTTAAAATCAAATTAAATCGGGGACTATTCGAAATGATACGAAACTTCACATATCATTTATATATTTTACGAGGGAAGGTTATGATGGAAGTCCATGCAAAAAATCATCGGAAAATTAGATTCTATGAAACTTTTCTAAATGCAAGTTTCGGTCAAAAATCATAGTATTTTATACATTAGTTTCAGTCAAAAAAATTAAATTTAATTGGGAACTGTTTGACATGATACAAGACTTTTCAGATAATTTATATATGTTAAGAAGGAAGGTTATGATGGTAGTCCATGCAAAAAAATCATCTGAAAACTAGATTCTATGAAACTTTTCGAAATGCAAGTTTCGGCCAAAAAATCATAATATATTATACACTAGTTTATACTAGTTTCAGTCAAAAATCAAATTAAATCGGGGACTATTCAAAATAATACGAAACTTCACATATCATTTATATATTTTACGGGGGAAGGTTATGATGGAAGTCCATGCAAAAAATCATCGAAAAATTAGATTCTATGAAACTTTTCAAAATGCAAGTTTCGGTCAAAAATCATAGTATATTATACACTAGTTTCGGTCAAAAAAATCAAATTTAATTGGGGACTATTTGACATGATACGAGACTTTTCATATAATTTATATATGTTAAGAGGGAAGATTATGATGGTAGTCCATGCAAAAAAATCATCTGAAAACTATATTCTATGAAACTTTTCGAAATGCAAGTTTCGGCCAAAAAAATCATAATATATTATACACTAGTTTATACTAGATTCGGTCAAAAATCAAATTATATCGCGGACTGTTCGAAATGATATGAAACTTCACATATCATTTATATATTTTACGAGGGAAGGTTATGATGGAAGTCCATGCAAAAAATAATCGGAAAATAATTTTCTATAAAACATCGAAATGCAAGTTTCTGTCAAAAATCAAAGTATATTACACACTTGTTTTGGTCAAAAAAATCAAATTTAATTGGGTCTGTTTGAAATGATACATGACTTTTCAGATCATTTATATATGTTAAGAGGGAAGGTTATGATGGTACTCCATGCAATAAAATCATCTGAAAACTAGATTCTATGAAACTTTTCGAAATGCATGTTATGGCCAAAAAATCATAATATATTATACACTAGTTTTGGTCAAAAATCAAATTAAATCGGGGACTATTCGAAATGATACGAAACTTCACATATCATTTATATATTTTACGAGGGAAGGTTATGATGGAAGTCCATGCAAAAATCATCGGAAAATTAGATTCTATGAAACTTTTCGAAATGCAAGTTTCGGTCAAAAATCATAGTATTTTATACAATAGTTTCAGTCAAAAAAATAAAATTTAATTGGGAACTGTTTGACATGATACGAGACTTTTCAGATAATTTATATATGTTAAGAGGGAAGGTTATGATGGTAGTCCATGCAAAAAAATCATCTGAAAACTAGATTCTATGAAATTTTTCGAAATGCAAGTTTCGGCCAAAAAATCATAATATATTATACACTAGTTTATACTAGTTTCAGTCAAAAATCAAATTAAATCGGGGACTATTCAAAATAATACGAAACTTCACATATCATTTATATATTTTACGAGGGAAGGTTATGATGGAAGTCCATGCAAAAAATCATCGAAAAATTAGATTCTATGAAACTTTTCAAAATGGAAGTTTCGGTCAAAAACCATAGTATATTATACATTAGTTTCGGTCAAAAAAATCAAATTTAATTGTGGACTGTTTGACATGAGACGAGAATTTTCATATAATTTATATATGTTAAGAGGGAAGATTATGATGGTAGTCCATGCAAAAAAATCATCTGAAAACTATATTCTATGAAACTTTTCGAAATGCAAGTTTCAGCCAAAAAATCATAATATATTATACACTAGTTTATACTAGATTCGGTTAAAAATCAAATTATATCGCGGACTGTTCGAAATGATATGAAACTTCACATATCATTTATATATTTTACGAGGGAATGTTATGATGGAAGTTCATGCAAAAAATCATCGGAAAATAATTTTCTATGAAACTTCGAAATGCAAGTTTCTGTCAAAAATCAAAATATATTATACACTTGTTTTGGTCAAAAAAATAAAATTTAATTGGGTATGTTTGAAATGATACATGACTTTTCAGATCATTTATATATGTTAAGAGGGAAGGTTATGATTGTAGTCCATGCAAAAAAATCATCTGAAAACTAGATTCTATGAAACTTTTCAAAATGCAAGTTTCGTCCAAAAAATCATAATATATTATACACTAGTTTATACTAGTTTCGGTCAAAAATCAAATTATATCGGGGACTGTTCGAAATGATACGAAACTTCACATATCATTTATATATTTTACGAGGGAAGGTTGTGATGGAAGTCCGTGCAAAAAATCATCGGAAAATAATTTTCTATTAAACTTTTCGAAATGCAAGTTTATGTCAAAAATCAAAGTATATTATACACTTCTTTCGGTCAAAAAAATCAAATTTAATTGGGGACTGTTTGAAATGATAGAAG
The DNA here is from genome assembly GCA_963966055.1 of Lathyrus aphaca. NCBI lineage: Eukaryota > Viridiplantae > Streptophyta > Magnoliopsida > Fabales > Fabaceae > Lathyrus > Lathyrus aphaca. The sequence continues at coordinate 75,403,376 of OZ014523.1, forward strand.
ACTTTTCAGATCATTTATATATGTTAAGAGGGAAGGTTATGATCGTAGTCCATGCAAAAAAATCATCTGAAAACTAGATTCTATGAAACTTTTTGAAATGCATGTTTTGGCCAAAAAATCATAATATATTATACACTAGTTTCGGTCAAAAATCAAATTAAATCGGGGACTATTCGAAATGATACGAAACTTCATATATCATTTATATATTTTACGAGGGAAGGTTATGATGGAAGTCCATGCAAAAAATCATCGGAAAATTAGATTCTATGAAACTTTTCTAAATGCAAGTTTCGGTCAAAAATCATAGTATTTTATACATTAGTTTCAGTCAAAAAAATTAAATTTAATTGGGAACTGTTTGACATGATACGAGACTTTTCAGATAATTTATATATGTTAAGAGGGAAGGTTATGATGGTAGTCCATGCAAAAAAATCATCTGAAAACTAGATTCTATGAAACTTTTCGAAATGCAAGTTTCGGCCAAAAAATCATAATATATTATACACTAGTTTATACTAGTTTCAGTCAAAAATAAAATTAAATCGGGGACTATTCAAAATAATACGAAACTTCACATATCATTTATATATTTTACGAGGGAAGGTTATGATGGAAGTCCATGCAAAAAATCATCGAAAAATTAGATTCTATGAAACTTTTCAAAATGCAAGTTTCGGTCAAAAATCATAGTATATTATACACTAGTTTCGGTCAAAAAAATCAAATTTAATTGTGGACTGTTTGACATGAGACGAGAATTTTCATATAATTTATATATGTTAAGAGGGAAGATTATGATGGTAGTCCATGCAAAAAAATCATCTGAAAACTATATTCTATGAAACTTTTCGAAATGCATGTTTCGGCCAAAAAAATCATAATATATTATACACTAGTTTATACTAGATTCGGTCAAAAATCAAATTATATCGCGGACTGTTCGAAATGATATGAAACTTCACATATCATTTATATATTTTACGAGGGAAGGTTATGATGGAAGTCCATGCAAAAAATCATCGGAAAATAATTTTCTATGAAACTTCGAAATGCAAGTTTCTGTCAAAAATCAAAGTATATTATACACTTGTTTTGGTCAAAAAAATCAAATTTAATTGGGTCTGTTTGAAATGATACATGACTTTTCAGATCATTTATATATGTTGAGAGGGAAGGTTATGATGGTACTCCATGCAAAAAAATCATCTGAAAACTAGATTCTATGAAACTTTTCGAAATGCAAGATTCAGCCAAAAAATCATAATATATTATACACTAGTTTATACTAGTTTCGGTCAAAAATCAAATTAAATCGGGAACTGTTCGAAATGATACGAAACTTCACATATCATTTATATATTTTACGAGGGAAGATTATGGTGGAAGTTCATGCAAAAAATATCGGAAAATTATATTCTATGAAACTTTTCAAAATGCATGTTTCGATAAAAAATCATAGTATATTATACACTAGTTTCGGTCAAAAAAATCAAATTTAATTGGGGACTGTTTGACAAGATACGAGACATTTCAGATCATTTATATATGTTAAGAGGAAAGATTATGATGGTAGTCCATGCAAAAAAATCATCTGAAAACTAAATTCTATGAAACTTTTCGAAATAAATGTTTTGGCCAAAAAATAATAATATATTATACACTAGTTTCGGTCAAAAATCAAATTAAATCGGGGACTATTCGAAATGATACGAAACTTCACATATCATTTATATATTTTACGAGGGAAGGTTATGATGGAAGTCCATGCAAAAAATCATCGGAAAATTAGATTCTATGAAACTTTTCGAAATGCAAGTTTCGGTCAAAAATCATAGTATTTTATACATTAGTTTCAGTCAAAAAAATCAAATTTAATTGGGAACTGTTTGACATGATACGAGACTTTTCAGATAATTTATATATGTTAAGAGGGAAGGTTATGATGGTAGTCCATGCAAAAAAATCATCTGAAAACTATATTCTATGAAACTTTTCGAAATGCAAGTTTCGGCCAAAAAATCATAATATATTATACACTAGTTTATAATAGTTTCGGTCAAAAATCAATTTAAATCGGGGACTATTCAAAATAATACGAACCTTCACATATCATTTATATATTTTACGGGGGAAGGTTATGATGGAAGTCCATGCAAAAAATCATCGAAAAATTAGATTCTATGAAACTTTTCAAAATGCAAGTTTCGGTCAAAAATCATAGTATATTATACACTAGTTTCGGTCAAAAAAATCAAATTTAATTGGGGACTATTTGACATGATACGAGACTTTTCATATAATTTATATATGTTAAGAGGGAAGATTATGATGGTAGTCCATGCAAAAAAATCATCTGAAAACTATATTCTATGAAACTTTCGAAATGCAAGTTTCGGCCAAAAAAATCATAATATATTATACACTAGTTTATACTAGATTCGGTCAAAAATCAAATTATATCGCGGACTGTTCGAAATGATATGAAACTTCACATATCATTTATATATTTTACGAGGGAAGGTTATGATGGAAGTCCATGCAAAAAATAATCGGAAAATAATTTTCTATAAAACTTCGAAATGCAAGTTTCTGTCAAAAATCAAAGTATATTATACACTTGTTTTGGTCAAAAAAATCAAATTTAATTGGGTCTGTTTGAAATGATACATGACTTTTCAGATCATTTATATATGTTAAGAGGGAAGGTTATGATGGTACTCCATGCAATAAAATCATCTGAAAACTAGATTCTATGAAACTTTTCGAAATGCATGTTATGGCCAAAAAATCATAATATATTATACACTAGTTTCGGTCAAAAATCAAATTAAATCGGGGACTATTCGAAATGATACGAAACTTCACATATCATTTATATATTTTACGAGGGAAGGTTATGATGGAAGTCCATGCAAAAATCATCGGAAAATTAGATTCTATGAAACTTTTCGAAATGCAAGTTTCGGTCAAAAATCATAGTATTTTATACAATAGTTTCAGTCAAAAAAATAAAATTTAATTGGGAACTGTTTGACATGATACGAGACTTTTTCAGATAATTTATATATGTTAAGAGGGAAGGTTATGATGGTAGTCCATGCAAAAAAATCATCTGAAAACTAGATTCTATGAAACTTTTCGAAATGCAAGTTTCGGCCAAAAAATCATAATATATTATACACTAGTTTATACTAGTTTCAGTCAAAAATAAAATTAAATCGGGGACTATTCAAAATAATACGAAACTTCACATATCATTTATATATTTTACGAGGGAAGGTTATGATGGAAGTCCATGCAAAAAATCATCGAAAAATTAGATTCTATGAAACTTTTCAAAATGCAAGTTTCGGTCAAAAATCATAGTATATTATACACTAGTTTCGGTCAAAAAAATCAAATTTAATTGTGGACTGTTTGACATGAGACGAGAATTTTCATATAATTTATATATGTTAAGAGGGAAGATTATGATGGTAGTCCATGCAAAAAAATCATCTGAAAACTATATTCTATGAAACTTTTCGAAATGCAAGTTTCGGCCAAAAAATCATAATATATTATACACTAGTTTATACTAGATTCGGTCAAAAATCAAATTATATCGCGGACTGTTCGAAATGATATGAAACTTCACATATCATTTATATATTTTACGAGGGAAGGTTATGATGGAAGTCCATGCAAAAAATCATCGGAAAATAATTTTCAATGAAAATTTTCGAAATGTAAGTTTCTGTCAAAAATCATAGAATATTATACACTTGTTTCGGTCAAAAAAATCAAATTAATTGGGGACTGTTTGAAATTATACAAGACTTGTTAGATCATTTATATATGTTAAGAGGGAAGGTTATGATTGAAGCCCATTCAAAAATAATCATCCAAAAACTAGATTCTATGAAACTTTTCGAAATGCAAGATTCGGCAAAAAAATCATAATATATTATACACTAGTTTATACTAATTTCGGTCAAAAATCAAATTAAATCGTGAACTGTTAGAAATGATACGAAACTTCACATATCATTGATATATTTTACGAGGGAAGGTTATGATGAAAGTTCATGCAAAATATCATCGGAAAATTAGATTGTGTGAAACTTTTCGAAATGCATGTTTCGGTCAAAAATCATAGTATATTATACACTAGTTTCGGTCAAAAAAATCAAATTTAATTGGGGACTGTTTGACAAGATACGAGACATTTCAGATCATTTATATATGTTAAGAATGAAGGTTATGATGGTAGTCCATGCAAAAAAATCATATGAAAATTAGATTCTATGAAACTTTTCGAAATGCATGTTTTGGCCAAAAAATCATAATATATTATACACTAGTTTCGGTCAAAAATCAAATTAAATTGGAGACTATTCGAAATGATACGAAACTTCACATATCATTTATATATTTTACGAGGGAAGGTTATGATGGAATTCCATGCAAAAAATCATCGGAAAATTAGATTCTATGAAACTTTTCGAAATGCAAGTTTCGGTCAAAAATCATAGTATATTATACACTAGTTTCGGTAAAAAAAAATCAAATTTAATTGGGGACTGTTTGACATGATACAAGACTTTTCAGATGATTTATATATGTTAAGAGGGTAGGTTATGATGGTAGTCCATGCAAAAAATCATCTGAAAACTAGATTCTATGAAACTTTTCGAAATGCAAGTTTCGGCCAAAAAATCATCATATATTATACACTAGTTTATACTAGTTTCGGCAAAAATCAAATTATATCGCGGATTGTTCGAAATGATATGAAACTTCACATATCATTTATATATTTTACGAGGGAAGGTTATAATGGAAGTCCATGCAAAAAATCATCGAAAAATAAGTTTCTATGAAACTTTTCGAAATGTAAGTTTCGGTCAAAAATCATAGTATATTATACATTAGTTTCGGTCAAAAAAATCAAATTTAATTGGGGACTGTTTGGCATGATACAAGTATTTTCAGATAATTTAAATATGTTAAGAGGAAAGGTTATGATGGAAGCCCATGCAAAAAAATCATCTGAAAACTAGATTCTATGAAACTTTTCGAAATGCAAGTTTCGACAAAAAAATCATAATATATTACACACTAGTTTATACTAGTTTCGGTCAAAAATCAAATTATATCGCGGATTGTTCGAAATGATATGAAACTTCACTTATCATTTATATATTTTACGAGGGAAGGTTATGATGGAAGTCCATGCAAAAAATCATCGGAAAATAATTTTCTATGAAACTTTTCGAAATGCAAGTTTCTGTCAAAAATCAAAGTATATTATACACTTGTTTCGGTCAAAAAAATCAAATTTAATTGGGGTCTATTTAAATGATACATGACTTTTCAGATCATTTATATATGTTAAGAGGGAAGGTTATAATGGTAGTTGTCGCTCCCGGGATTTTCATTCTAGTACAAATGCAAAAGTGGCGCGGAAAAGGTAGAGTCGCCAGCCAGACATTTTTATCCCGAATGAATGGGAAAGGTAATGTTGCACAAACCTAAGGAAGAAGGAAAGGACAAGGTCCTGCGAACCAAAGATCTGGGTTCGGGAGTCGGTTACGACCTGGGAAGGTATTAGCACCCCAGATCGTCCGTCGTACCCGACGGGATCCACGTTTGCTTGTTTGTTTCAAAGGGTGAGAAAGAATATAACTGCTGCTGAACAAATGAACTGCTAACTGGAATGGGAATGAGAAAGGAACTGGAAAGAGAGAATGGAAAGAAAAGAAAGGGGGAAATGTAGGGAAAATAAAGAATGTGCTCGAACGGGCCCTACCCCGCTGCCTACGTACCTCATCGGGAAAATGAGGATCAGAGTCGACGTAGTTCGCCTAACTAGGTGGGAACTTTATTTGTTTGTATTTTTTATGGCTGGAACTACGTATGTCTATGCTCAGGTGTTGCAGGCTCGTCTGGTACGAGTGCATTTACCGTCTTGCATGCGAGACAAGTCGTCGCGAGTTCGCGCTCAGAATGAATGAGATGAGAAAAGAAATTCCCGCAGGATAGTCGCTTGTTATTTGTTTTTGTTGTCTTTTATGAGAAATGTTTTGAATTTGTTTGTGAACAATCTCGTACTAAGACCTATCCATCGCGGGAAGTATTTACACCTCGCCCCGAAACAGGACGCGTATAAACACTATGCAACAAAGTCTCGTGTCGTACAAGAATGTCTGGTTTTCATTAAATGTTTTATTATTTTCTTTATGAGATGAGAAAGAATGACTCAAATTGCAAAAGGGAAAATCTAATGGGAACTAAGACACAACCTTAATTTTGTTGATTTATTTACAAGGGAGGTCCTATGGTTTGTGAAGTTTCTAAACCTAATGGAAAAAGGCACTTATAACTAATAGAATGCAACTTACTTCCTAAGGAAGATAAGTTGATTCTAAAGCCAAGGGGGAGACCTATTCAAGTGATATCAATCAATATACAAAGCATTAAAATTTGAATGTAAGAAATAAAATTCAAAGCAAAACAATTAAAGGCATAAACCTAAAATAGTCCTAATTTTATTCTAAGTCTAATTAACATGAATCCTAAGCCTAAGTCATAAACTAAGGGTATTACCTAATATTTTCATTCTAAAAATCAGAATCTAAACTAATCTAAGTCCATATTAAATCCTAAGATTAAATCTAATTAGAACTATTTTTTATGAAACTTAATATCCTAGCCTAACCTAATAGAAATTATATGCATAAAGGCCTAAAGATTAATATCCTAAAAAATAGTAAAAACTTTGGAAAAATTATGATAATTAATCTATGGCGTCCTAAAACTACCTATAACATTGTGTTAAAAGGAATCCTAAAAAATCAGAATTTTGCTATACCTAAAAATTATTTATTTCAACCTAAGAATTAACTACTATTTTCTAAGGATTAAGCCACTAAAACCTGAGATAAAATGTCCTAAACAATCCACTAAAATTATACTAAGTATTAATATGAGTCCTCTAAATATGGTAAAAAGAATGGGCAAAAAAAAGCTACTGGAAGGTTAAGAAATAAAATCTATAAAATTATGTACATTTGAAGAAAATCTATTAAAAACTACTTACATGAAAACATTCGAAATAAAATAAAAAATAAAGCAAATTCAGAAAAAATAAAATTCTAAACATTTCTAAAATGAATTAAAAGTCTACTTAATTTTTTATAGAATTTTTCTTAAACATTTTCTATTTTTATGGAATCATTTTCTAACTATACAAAACAAAAAAATCTAAAGGAAACTAAAGGGGGTGGACTTAGTGACTTTTCTAGTTGTTTTTTACTACTGGGCCTGAAAAGAGGGGTACGGATAGTAAAGGAGACAAGGCCCACATGCAGGTTGTGAGGGGGAGGTGCAGTAGGCAATGTTTTCCATGTTGTTTTCGTGATGGGCTTATAATGGGGTGCAAGTAGCAAGGAGTGAGTGAGGCCCAATTCTCATGGATGATGGGGGGTGCGGACAACAGTTTTTTGTTTGTTTTTTATATGGGCTCAGAAAATGGGGGTGAAAAGAGCAATGGGCAAGGCCCATTCAGCGCAGGATTGAGGGGGGAGTATGGTGGACTTCAGTCAACCTTTGTTGACTCAGTCAGAACCAATGGATCAGGTCTTCCTTACTAGTAATCTCATTATGTGGATCCTGGACGTAGGCACATGATAACCACTGTGACCGGCAATCACTTAATCAGCCACAAAGGGAGCTTACCATACGGTGACAAGTGTCACCAACGGAGTGGTTGGGCATCCCAAAACTCCACCAACCTTATCTCTTAGCCTCTTGGAATTCAAAAACGGATTTGAAAAAAAAATAGCGGGATTAAGCACTTATTATAATTAAATGGGATTAATTGCCTTTAATTCTGCTCTTAATTCTCATAATGTTTCATTATTTAATCTTAATAACTAAATTTATAAAACTAAGAAAAAAATCAAAGGCTGAAAGCAAACATAAACCCTAATTTTTCTCCCCTTCCTCTTGCCGCCGCTGCATTTCCTTCATCACCCTCTTCAACTTTCCGCCTTCTTCATCAATCGAACCACCCTCACCTCCATTTTAGCTCCTCCTAACCTCTAACAAACTAAACCCTTTCGTCTCCTTCTTCTTGATTCTTCCCTTCCTTAACCTAACTTCTCCGATCAAAACCCCTACCATCATCTTCGTCCTCCGCCAACGTCAACCAACTTCAATTCTCTTCGCATCAACCGCAACAAAAACCACTTGAGCCCCATGAAGTCCAACAAACGAAACCCTAAATTCTCCTAATCTCTCTTCCATCAATTCGAAACAAAACTCTTCGCAACCCTATCTTAGCAGAGAAACGAGCCTAATCTCCTTACCGAAACAATGACAGAACGCCGTACCTTACGATTTGTTGACGATGAAGCTTCTCGGTGGATGCGGATGAATTCAGAAGCAGAAAATGGATTGAAAGGGTTGAATTCAGAAGCAGAAAACAGAAAAAGATTGGGAGAGATTAGAAAATGGTGAAGTTGGGTGTGAGGTGAATGAATTGTGAAGAAGAAGAATGGTGGAAGAGTGGGATTCAGATTAATGGAGGCTTGGTTCAGGAAATGGAAGAAGAATGGTGAAGGAAAAGGTTGAAGGAGAAGGGTGAAGAAGAAGATTGCAGGGATCGAAAAATGTGAAGAAGATTGAAAAAGGGTGAAGAAGAACTGATGAAGAGTGGTGCTTCTGATTTATAGAAGTCACTCTTCTGGATCCTTCTAGAATTTCTCAGGCGAGTTCTAGAAAATTTCTGTTAGGATTCAGTTGTGAGCTTTGGTTAGAATCAGTTGTGATTAGTTATGAGTTTGTTGGATATCGTTTTCTTTTTGCTAACAAGTCATGAACCTTATTGAAACTGATCTGTGTGATGTGCAAGTGAATGAATTGAGTAGTGAAAAAACAAATTATGGAGGGGGATTGATTTATAAATGAAGTTGAAAGAAGTTTCCAGAAGAAATTTCTGTTGTAAGTTTGTTGCAATTCTGTTAGAAACTTCTTTTTGATTCGGTTATGCAGTTGTGAGATTAGTTAGGATGATTTTTGATTGGTTTGTGAATCCTGCAGGTTAATTGATTAAATTGAAGATGAAGGCTCTGTTATTGAGATTGAAGACCTTGTAACTGAATTATGCAGAGATTGCTGGAGAGAGTCTTTGCAAGGTCTCTGAGTGTTTTTCCTTTGTGTAACTTTTCCATTCCGAATTCTCCTTTTCTCCTCTCTGCTATTTCTGAGTTCTAAAGCAATTACACCAAATTCTTGTTGATACTACCTGCACAAGATTCTGCAGAGTTCTTGTATTCTTCAACTGAATTATTATTGGATTTTCTTCACAATGATGTGTTAGCTCTTGTGAATTCGGTATTTCTTGATAATTGCAGGTTTACTGCAGAATTGGATTCGAAGGTGAAGAAGACTCATTATGATGTATGAAGAATATTGAAGATTAAAGGTTGTCATTCTGTTGGAGTTTTTTGATGAGGATAGAAGAAGATCCAATTGACAAAGATTGTTGATTCGGTAAAAGAGATGCAGAGGGTGAGGTTGAAGTTTGATGAAATTCTGTATTTTTGTAACCATTTTTCTTTTCCTGGATTTCTGTTGTATCACTAATTTTTTGTTTTTGGTTATAGACTATAACCGATTCTGTTAATTTTGTTATTCACTTGTAGCTGATTTTTTCGCTATTTTTCTGGTGTAAATGTAACTGAATTTGTTTTGTGATAGTACCCAACTTTTCTTCAATGGATTTTCTGTTTTTGTTGCAAAATCAATTTCCGCATTTTGCTTCTCACGGAGATTTTCTGTTGTACAACCTTCATTTGTTAAAGACTCTCCATTATTTAGCATGTAATCCATACACATAACACTTTGGAACAACAACAAACCAACAACACCGACCATTTAATGATACTAAATAATGAGGGTAAACTCAATACTCTTAAAAACAACATCCTTTCCCCAAAAAATCATTTCATTATCTAGGCTAGATATAGTATGGATATAAGATGAAGGACCCCTTCATGAAATGACCCTTGCAAAAAAAATGGGTCTTATAGTAATGGGTTATGAACATGGTTTAACAAACAAAGAGGGACACAAAAACATGTAAAGGGGTTAGAATTTGACTAACACAAAAGTACGGACATGGATTATGGAAAAGGTTTGGAATGACTTCGGTAATTGGTAAACATGGTTTTATAACATGACGAATAATATTTGAATTTGTGAATAAGCCAAAGAATGGATCCAGATGACACTGCATTGTGTTGGACAAAATTTAGATAATGGATATGAATAGGTTCTGATGCACCAAACTTGTATCCCAGATTCAATTCCAACTTTAATCTCAAATCCGTATCACCAAGCAATAAGCAACTAAGACGACCATTGATCATTGCAACTTGAAAACCCTGAGTCACTCATATGAATGAACAGTGAAGACTCTTGCACCAAAACGCTAATTCCCCACTTCATTGTCGAACTCTGATGAAACAAGCACTCACCGATAATGAAAGGAGATAAACCTTTAATTCATACAATGAAATGCACTAATATGTTGTTAATGACTTAGTGAGAAATGCAGATGAATGCAAAACGATATGCCAGTAAAGGGAATAAATATGAGGGAAAATTTTGAGGTATTACAGCTGCCCCTATTCAATCATCTGCAGACTTGAATGGCAACAGCTTTTAGACGTTCAAGGTGTGGAGTGATTGAATACTCGAATAAACTTGGAAATTTGAACTCAGGATAACAGAAATGCCAGCTGCCCTTTTATTTATTTATTTTTCTGTTTTGACCTCTGAATAGGTAACGAAGATAGAACCAGGTGGAATAGAATCAATGCAATCACTGTGACTACTGAGCGAATCAAAGCCACAATGAGGGTGCCTGTTGGCGAAACAGGGCTTAATGAAACCATCAATAAAACGGAAACTCATCAATGTGACTGTTGGGCAGGACCAAGTCACAAAGAAACACATGTGACTGCTGGGAAGGACCAAGCCACGGAGGATGCCTGTTGGCGGAACAGGGCTTAAATCAATATGAATGATGGGCAGGACCAAGCCATAAAGAAACAATACGAGACTGCTGGGCAGGACCAAGCCACGGAAGATGCCTGTTGGCGGAACAGGGCTTAAATCAATATGACTGCTGGGCAGGACCAAGTCATAAAGAAACATGCGACTGCTGAGCAGGACCAAGCCACGGAAGATGCTTGTTGGCGGAACAGGGCTTAAATCAATATGACTGCTGGGCAGGACCAAGTCATAAAGAAATACGCGACTGCTGGGCAGGACCAAGCCACGGAAGATGCATGTTGGCGGAACAGGGCTTAAATCAATATGACTGCTGGGCAGGACCAAGCCATAAAGAAACAATACGCGACTGCTGGGTAGGACCAAGCCACGGAAGATGCCTGTTGGCGGAACAGGGCTTTAAATCAATATGACTGATGGGCAGGACCAAGCCATAAAGAAACACACGCGACTGCTGGGCAGGACCAAGCCGCGGAAGATGAAATAACATTGATTTTGAAAGACCAAGATATCTGGCAAACGGCATAAGTATCTTCTGCGGGGAATACTTCAGGTTGAAAATGATGTTATAGGTTGACTGTAACACCTCAAAACTGGCCCGTGCTGGCATGCACATGTTGGATTTATGGTGTAATGCTCCATGATGATGGAAATGCTACGCTTTAGAGGATGCAAATGTAATGATGATTATGCCTATGCAAATGCAAAGAGATCTCCTGACAAGGAGACTGCAAACATCCCAGATGGCTTGACTGGGGAGGAATAGTGATCACTGCATTGATTTGGTTCATCCTGATGAGGAGGAGACAACTCTGCGGGGAAAGTTGTCAATGATGCACCGGCTCTGAACAGCCGCCATTGCCAAAAATAAATTAGACTTTGAGAGTGGAGCGCCAAGACCCTGCTGGAGATGGACCATTCTTGAACTCTGATGGGGAAGTAAGGACCTCCTGATTTGGCTGGGAACCATAGGCATGGCACTGCTGAGGGAGCAAACTGCTGGGGAGGAATGACATTCCTTGTACTGCTGGAGATTGCCCCTGTATCAAAGGGAAGTCTCTGCTTGGGGAGGACACCAACTTTCTGTTGCCTTGCTGAGGGAGATTTCAACTTCCACCTCTACTGGGGATGATGGATAATATCAAATGAGAATAACTCCTGTTGCAAATAAAAGCTTTGGTCGTCTCTCGTTGAGAATGAGAGGTAAGAAGGGTCTCATGTTGGGAATGAGATGTAAGGCGCCCCATGATGGGGATGAGAGACAATGATACCCTTCTGCTCAAGGAGTATCCTTCCTTTTGCTACACTGCTGGAGAAGGGATCGTCTAATGATGCTTGTTAAGGAATTCTGATCAATGAAGCCTGCAGATGAAACAACTCTTGAAGTATTGTGCTGACAATGGCTTTGCTTCCAGCCTCTGGGTTGATATATTGCCAACTAATCATGAGTGAACAATGGTTCTTTGTAATTTTCAACTTGCCTCAAATTAAGGTCCATCGGAAGAAAATGTCTCAAGAGGATTTTACAGAAAACATGGCATACGAAATGCCTCAGTGTCTTCAAACTCTTGGAGAGATTCGTTGGATCTCGAAATAACTACCCCATATTGCATAGCCTGTGAAAGAATTTACCTCGCGAGGATTCATGAAAAACCTCATATCACTGTGAGATATTCTGCCCCCAGTATTTTGAACCTTGGATAGGTGCTTCTGACTTACTGTCTTCGAGAGAGAGTACTTCTCATGCTCTTGGGATGGCCTGCCCCGGTACGAGCCTTGAAGTGATCACCTTTGACTGACTGTGCTTTGAAGAAAACACCCATACCAATTGTTCTTTGAGAGATTGGATCTCGAAGTAATTGCCCCAGTTTGGCTGAAATTTGCATGCCTCAGACTAATGGCTCTTTGAGAGATCTGAATCTCGAAGTGATTGCCCCAGCTTGGCTGAACTTTGGAGAGATTTCTCGATGTAATTTCCCTATATTAGTTGGCTCTTACCACGACTGCTGGGAAAGTCCATACTCAATGGAGTTTTCTTGAAAAGTGCACCTCGACAGACTGTCCTTCGGAAGTTTCAGACTTTTCAACTTGGCGAGATTAAGCTTGTGAACTTTATGATGCCAAACAGATGTATGCAAGCAGAAAATGTTTATTTTGAGAATGAGAATTCTAATGCAACACACATGTTAATCTTGAAGTTTTAATGTAAAGAATGTCGCAAACCTTTGTGAGCAAATCACTGGTTGAGATACAACATTGATTTTTTTATGAAAGTGTGTACAGGCAACATCAACCCAGGTCTTTTAGAACAACTCATAGGAGTCAGGAACGCGGTCTCGTGGTAGCACACTCTCAAGATAACTCTGCTTCAGTTAGGACTTTTGAGGGTTGTATTGTGGTCTAGTTCACGGTTATAGAAACAAAGGATATAGGCTCGAAGTTTATTTGTGCCCACCCATCTTCGTGATGTTCTCCATTCCTATGTTCAACTAGCTTTCACAAGCGCTCACCTCTCAAAAAGGGTTTTGTGATGGTTGAGAAACCAATTACACTAACGGTTTAAGCACCAATCAGGTTGTTGTTTGGAGTCAGTCACCCCTTCGTCTTCCGTGTCTGTATCACACGACTTTGTTCTTGTTCAAGGATCTTTCTTGTGTAATCCTTTTCGTCTTTCGCTTTTGCATTATTTTGCTTATCCCTAACTTTTGCCTGGACTAATTCTTGTGAATTTTTTATTGTGAAGTCCAGCGGGATGCCCTAATTTTTTACCCAATTCGCTTGTTTTCAAGTTTCGACTTAGCGGGCTTTTTCCATTTCTTTTTTCAATCAATTTTTTTTTTGGAACAAATCGTGTGACACTGTTTGTCTTGAATGCTTTGCGAGGGTCGTGACTGTCTCACTTCTTGGTTATTGAGGGAAAACCATTGTTGTTTCCGATCTCTGGACCTCTTGCTTGGGATAACCATTGTGGTTTCTGGTCATTGGACCTCCTGATTTGGTACAACGAAAGGCAATGGATCCTCGGATGTGCACTCCTTTTTGAAATTTGAACGATCGGTCCAACTAGCTGACACCTACCCTACCCCTGGGTTAAGTGCAAGGGTTTTTTCATGCAAAAAGAAACTCCTACTTCAAGGCTCAAATGGGTTGGCGAGGGTCTATCTCCCTTATATCTCTGGTGTTTAGGATTTGAAACAATGTTTGTACATCGTCAACAGGGTCTTTCTCAAAAGCACACAATTAGAGATTTTTGCGTTTTCAGTTCGTCATCCTCCCTGATAGAGTTTAAGCACGACAGTTGGTATTGCAATGCACATACACAAAATCATGAGTGAATACGAATGGGTTACTTCAAGAAAAACATGTGCATTTTATTATGGTTAACATTCAAAAACAAATAAGTTTCATGCATGCATACAAATTTTTAAACAAACAATATAAACTATAAATGGAAATGCAGTAAAGAAGCTGAACATTGCCGTCATTGAGGAGACTTGACTCCGTCTGGACTTATTGCTTCTGAAGATGCCTTTGCAAATTGGGAGACCCATTTGATGAGGAGACTTCAATATGTGAGCAGACTTTCTAGCATGATGACCTTTGAGTCGATCAAATTCGGGACCTTGTCTTCACCTTTGCCTCTGAAAGACTTGCAATCTTCAATTAAAAGGCCAGGTGCCCCAGAATGGTAATCGTACTTGGCATTGAAACCCCAAAGGAATCTTTGTCGGAGATGATCCTGATGCAATTAGCTCAACCACTCCGAATTTGCGTAAATGAGGAAACTTGTTGCACGTACGACATCAGAATATGATCAAACTTCTTCTCAAGTTGTTTTTGCCTTTACCCGTATTCTCTGCCCCTAGGATTCTCTTGGGAAGCTCAGGTTGGATGCTGACAAACGACATCTGGAGGGAAGAGGTTGATAAAGTTAATAGATAAGGTTGCTCGGAAAGATCTCATATGATCTCCTGCCTACGTATCTCCATTGACCAATGGAGAATCAGAGCAGCGTAGTTCCCCTCACTAGGGATGAAAATAGCTTGGTTCAGAATTTCCATAACCAAGCTCATCTGAGTCTTCATCTGGTTGACTTCTTGTTTCATCAGTTTCTGATTCTGAAATAAAACTTGTACCTCTGCCCTGAATGGCCTTAACTGGGTCTTCCTTTCGGTTACCTCCGCCCGGAGTTGCTTCAAATATATACCTTGATGATTGTGATTCAAGTGGTCCATTCTGATGAGAAACCAAATCAGGATAATAATCAGTCTCTGAACACCTGTCATGAATGCAAGGATGTATGCAAATTCTATGTTCAGTTATTTCTAAGGAATCTATCTGCTTTGATTCAAGTTTTGACACAGAAAAAGTCCAATGGAATGATTCAGATATGTGATCCTCGGAAATAACTGAACATGTGTGATGGAATGCTATGATGTTATGTATGCAACAGACATGTGATCAATAGTCTGATGTTGGTGCCGGTGTTGAGCAAAGAGTCAAGTGTCTGAATAGAACCATAATAGCACACCATCTCTGTATAGAACCTCATAACTGAGAGCCCAATAACTGTAGAACTGGATCTCATAATATAACAATCAATGATGGTGGGAAGTTGAACAACGAGCCAAGTGTCTGTGGAGAGTCATAATAACAGTCACAATATCAAGGTCACAATGGTAATCACAGTAACAATTTCTCTGAATAGAAATCCCGGATCTCAGAATCAAAGAACCATAAAACACTAAACAATACTGGCAAAATGGGTATGTTGAAGGTCTTAGGGTTCCTGCAAACCTGTAAACCCCTCCCAATCTCACGGGTGTGCTACTCGGGTCAACATCACGGACTCTCAAAGCCGAATAGCAATAATACGTTCACCATTTCCGAGAAATGGCTCATGACCAAATTAGGGAATCGGTTTGGCATTATGTACTACTCGGGGAGGCCTCAGTTGAGTCCGGAAAAACAAGCATCCCTCACAAGTCTCCAGCTACAAGCACTGAGTCGAGAAACAATAGTACATTCATCCCGAGGGGTACAATACTACCGGCATACGAATAGTTTGCTTTAACTGAATTCCTATGAGAGAACTAGGCCATCTTATGCGAGTTCCCAATGGACCCTCGGATGCGAGTGGGTTTGCCAACAAATGTGGTATGCCACATTCATCACTGGAGAGGGGTGTTCCCATTAAGGTCCTCGAAGATCGGTCACCAGATGCACATAACTATCAAGGTCGTACCCTAAAGTGAGGTAATCCCCACACAGAATAGTTCCAAGACGGTCGCAATCTTTGTGTGGAACACATCGCCACTCATCATGGTGAGATACCATGGGAGTACAATGTATGTCCATGCTAATCCTATAGTGCACTCAAGCCGGGTAGTTGGCTTATCTCACAGTAACTCCCATCCCACAGAAAAAATGAAAACCAGCACAGCCAGACAGTCCAGTATAATAGGATGCATGGAAAATAAATACTGAAAGCAGTAAATAAATGCGGTAAAGTAAAGTTGTAAGGTAAAGACTGTAAATGAAAACAGAAAAGCTAAACTAAAGCACACAATAGAAAACATATAAACACCCAAAGAAACAAAACCAAACAGGCGCTAGGAGTGACTCTACAACGGAAACCAGAGACTCTTGGTTCGATCCCCAGCAGAGTCGCCAGCTGTCGTTCCCGGGATTTTCCTCCTAGTACAAATGCGAAAGTGGCGCGGAAAAGGTAGAGTCGCCGGCCAGACATTTTTATCCCGAAAGAATGGGAAAGGTAATGTTGCACAAACCTAAGGAAGAAGGAAAGGACAAGGTCCTGCGAACCAAAGATCTGGGTTCGGGAGTCGGTTACAACCTGGGAAGGTATTAGCACCCCAGATCGTCCGAAGTACCCGACGGGATCCACACTTGCTTGTTTGTTTCAAAGGGTGAGAAAGAATATAACTGTTGCTGAACAAATGAACTGCTAACTGGAATGGGAATGAGAAAGGAACTGGAAAGAGAGAATGGAAAGAAAAGAAAGGGGGAAATGTAGGGAAAATAAAGAATGTGCTCGAACGGGCCCTACCCCGCTGCCTACGTACCTCATCGGGAAAATGAGGATCAGAGTCGACGTGGTTCGCCTAACCAGGAGGGAACTTTATTTGTTTGTATTTTTTATGGCTGGAACTGCGTATGGCTATGCTCAGGTGTCGCAGGCTCGTCTAGTACGAGTGCATTTACCGTCTTGCATGCGAGACAAGTCGTCGCGAGTTCGCGCTCAAAATGAATGAGATGAGAAAAGAAATTCCCGCAGGATAGTCGCTTGTTATTTGTTTTTGTTGTCTTTTATGAGAAATGTTTTGAATTTGTTTGTGAACAATCTCGTACTAAGACCTATCCATCTCGGGAAGTATTTACACCTCGCCCCGAAACAGGACGCGTATAAACACTCCGTAACAAAGTCTCGTGTCGTACAAGAATGTCTGGTTTTCATTAAATGTTTTATTATTTTCTTTATGAGATGAGAAAGAATGACTCAAATTGCAAAAGGGAAAATCTAATGGGGACTAAAACACAACCTTAATTTTGTTGATTTATTTACAAGGGAGGTCCTATGGTTTGTGAAGTTTCTAAACCTAATGGAAAAAGGCACTTATAACTAATAGAATGCAACTTACTTCCTAAGGAAGATAAGTTGATTCTAAAGCCAAGGGGGAGACCTATTCAAGTGATATCAATCAATATACAAAGCATTAAAATTTGAATGTAAGAAATAAAATTCAAAGCAAAACAATTAAAGGCATAAACCTAAAATAGTCCTAATTTTATTCTAAGTCTAATTAACATGAATCCTAAGCCTAAGTCATAAACTAAGGGTATTACCTAATATTTTCATTCTAAAAATCAGAATCTAAACTAATCTAAGTCCATATTAAATCCTAAGATTAAATCAAATTAGAACTATTTTTTATGAAACTTAATATCCTAGCCTAACCTAATAGAAATTATATGCATAAAGGCCTAAAGATTAATATCCTAAAAAATAGTAAAAACTCTGGAAAAATTATGAGATTTAATCTATGGGGTCCTAAGAATACCTATAACATTGTGTTAAAAGGAATCCTAAAAAATCAGAATTTTGCTATACCTAAAAATTATTTATTTCAACCTAAGAATTAGCTACTATTTTCTAAGGATTAAGCCACTAAAACCTGAGATAAAATGTCCTAAAAAATCCACTAAAATTATACTAAGTATTAATATGAGTCCTCTAACTATGGTAAAAATAATGGGCAAAAAAAGTTACTGGAAGGTTAAGTAATAAAATCTACAAAATTATGTACATTTGAAGAAAATCTATTAAAAACTACTCACATGAAAATATTCGAAATAAAATCAAAAATAAAGCAAATTCAGAAAAAATAAAATTCTAAACATTTCTAAAATGAATTAAAAGTCTACTTAATTTTTTATAGAATTTTTCTTAAACATTTTCTATTTTTATGGAATCATTTTCTAACTATACAAAACAAAAAAATCTAAAGGAAACTAAAGGGGGTGGACTTAGTGATTTTTCTAGTTGTTTTTTACTACTGGGCCTGAAAAAAGGGGTACGGATAATAAAGGAGACAAGGCCCACACGCAGGTTGTGAGGGGGAGGTGCAGAAGGCAATGTTTTCCATGTTGTTTACGTGATGGGCTTATAATGGGGTGCAAGTAGCAAGGAGTGAGTGAGGCCCAATTCTCATGGATAAGGGGGGTGCAGACAACAGTTTTTTTGTTTGTTTTTTATATGGGCTCAGAAAATGGGGGTGAGAAGAGCAATGGGCAAGGCCCATTCAGCGCAGGATTGAGGGGGGAGTATGGTGTACTTCAGTCAACCTTTGTTGACTCAGTCAGAACCAATGGATCAGGTCTTCCTTACTAATAATCTCATCTTGTGGATCCTGGACATAGGCACATGATAACCACTGTGACCGGCAATCACTTAATCCGCCGCAAAGGGAGCCTACCGGAAGGTGACAAGTGTCACCGCCGGAGTGGCTGGGCATCCCAAAACTCCACCAACCTTATCTCTTAGCCTCTTGGAATTCAAAAACGGATTTGAAAAAAAAATAACGGGATTAAGCACTTATTATAATTAAATGGGATTAATTGCCTTTAATTCTGCTCTTAATTCTCATAATGTTTCAGTATTTAATCTTAATAACTAAATTTATAAAACTAAGAAAAAAAATCAAAGGCTGAAGGCAAACATAAACCCTAATTTTGCTCCCATTCCTCTTGTCGCCGCTGCATTTCCTTCATCACCCTCTTCAACTTTCTGCCTTCTTCATCAATCGAACCACCCTCACCTCCATTTTAGCTCCTCCTCATCTCTAACAAACTAAACCCTTTTGTCTTCTTCTTCTTGATTCTTCCCTTCCTTACCCTAACTTCTCCGATCAAAACCCCTACCATCATTTTCGTCCTCTGCCAACGTCAACCAACTTCAACTCTCTTCGCATCAACCGCAACAAAAACCACTTGAGCCCTATGAAGTCCAACAAACGAAACCCTAAATTCTCCTAATATCTCTTCCATCAATTCGAAACAAAACTCTTCGCAACCCTATCTTAGCAGAGAAACGAGCCTAATCTCCTTACCGAAACAATGACATAACGATGTACCTTACGATTTGTTGATGACGAAGCTTCTCGGTGGATACGGATGAAGCCGTCCACGCGTCTTCAGTGAGGTTGCGAACTTAACAGCTCTTCAAGCTAGCGTACAAGGGATGTTGAAGACGATTCCAGGTATTGTAAATTTGTGTTCAGATGCGATGTAATCTGGCTTTCCCTCTTCTGCTCTTATTTACGGCTCTGCATCATTTGTGACATAACTTTGAATTCCTTGCAGGTGAAAATTGCAGAAGTATTAGAGATACAGGTTCCGGATTACGAAGATTGAGGTAGGTTGGTGAAGAAGAATGGTAAAGGATTGGAGGGAGTTATGAGGGTTGAAAGAGGTTAAGGGAAGCAGAAAACAGGAAATGGATTGAAAGGGTTGAATTCAGAAGCAGAAAACAGAAAAAGATTGGGAGAGATTAGAAAATGGTGAAGCTGGGTGTGAGGTGAATGAATTGTGAAGAAGAATAATGGTGGAAGAGTGGGATTCAGATTGATAGAGGCTTGGTTTAGGAAATGGAAGAAGAATGGTGAAGGAAAAGGTTGAAGGAGAAGGGTGAAGAAGAAGATTGCAAGGATCGAAAAATGTGAAGAAGATTGAAAAAGGGTGAAAAATAACTGATGAAGAGTGGTGCTTCTGATTTATAGAAGTCACTCTTCTGGATCCTTCTAGAATTTCTCAGGCGAGTTCTAGAAAATTTCTGTTAGGATTCAGTTGTGAGCTTTGGTTAGAATCAGTTGTGATTAGTTATGAGTTTGTTGGATGTCGTTTTCTTTTTGCTAACAAGTCATGAACCTTATTGAAATTGATCTATGTGATGTGCAAGTGAATGAATTGAGTAGTGAAAAAACAAATATGGAGGGGGATTGATTTATAAATGAAGTTGAAAGAAGTTTCCAGAAGAAATTTCTGTTGTAAGTTTGTTGCAATTCTGTTAGAAACTTCTTTTTGATTCGGTTATGCGGTTGTGAGATTAGTTAGGATGATTTTTGATTGGTTTGTGAATCCTGCAGGTTAATTGATGAAATTGAAGATGAAGGCTCTGTTATTGAGATTGAAGACCTTATAACTGAATTATGCAGAGATTGCTGGAGAGAGTCTTTGCAAGGTCTCTGAGTGTTTTTCCTTTGTGTAACTTTTCCATTCCGAATTCAACTTTTCTCCTCTCTGCTATTTCTGAGTTCTAAAGCAATTACACCAAATTCTTGTTGATACTACCTGCACAAGATTCTGCAAAGTTCTTGTATTCTTCAACTGAATTATTATTGGATTTTCTTCACAAAGATGTGTTAGCTCTTGTGAATTCGGTATTTCTTGATAATTGCAGGTTTACTGCAGAATTTGATTCGAAGGTGAAGAAGACTCATTATGATGTATGAAGAATATTGAAGATTAAAGGTTGTCATTCTGTTGGAGTTTTTTGATGAGGATAGAAGAAGATCCAATTGACAAAGATTGTTGATTCGGTAAAAGAGATGCAGAAGGTGAGGTTGAAGTTTGATGAAATTCTGTATTTTTGTAACCATTTTTCTTTTCCTGGATTTATGTTGTATCACTGATTTTTTTGTTTTTGGTTATAGACTATAACCGATTCTGTTAATTTTGTTATTCACTTGTAGCTGATTTTTTCGCTATTTTTCTGGTGTAAATGTAACTGAATTTGTTTTGTGATAGTAACCAACTTTTCTTCAATGGATTTTCTGTTTTTGTTGCAAAATCAATTTCCGCATTTTGCTTCTCACGGAGATTTTCTGTTGTACAACCTTCATTTGTTAAAGACTCTCCATTATTTAGCATGTAATCCATACACATAACACTTTGGAACAACAACAAACCAACAACCCCGACCATTTAATGATACTGAATAATGAGGGTAAACTCAATACTCTTAAAAACAACATCCTTTCCCCAAAAAATCATTTCATTATCTAGGCCAGATATAGTATGGATATAAGATGAAGGACCCCTTCATGAAATGACCCTTGCAAAAAAAATGGGTCTTATAGTAATGGGTTATGAACATGGTTTAACAAACAAAGAGGGACACAAAAACATGTAAAGGGGTTAGAATTTGACTAACACAAAAGTACGGACATGGATTATGGAAAAGGTTTGGAATGACTTCGGTAATTGGTAAACATGGTTTTATAACATGACGAATAATATTTGAATTTGTGAATAAGCCAAAGAATGGATCCAGATGACACTGCATTGTGTTGGACAAAATTTAGATAATGGATATGAATAGGTTCTGATGCACCAAACTTGTATCCCAGATTCAATTCCAACTTTAATCTCAAATCTGTATCACCAAGAAATAAGTAACTAAGACGACCACTGATCATTGCAACTTGAAAACCCTGAGTCACTCATATGAATGAACAGTGAAGACTCTTGCACCAAAACGCTAATTCCCCACTTCATTGTCGAACTCTGATGAAACGAGCACTCGCCGATAATGAAAGGAGATAAACCTTTAATTCATACAATGAAATGCACTAATATGCTGTTAATGACTTAGTGAGAAATGCAGATGAATGCAAAACGATATGCCAGTAAAGGGAATAAATATGAGGGCAAATTTTGAGGTGCTACAGTAGTCCATGCAAAAACATCATCTGAAAACTAGATTCTATGAAACTTTTCGAAATGCAAGTTTCGGCCAAAAAATCATGATATATTATACACTAGTTGATACTAGTTTCGATCAAAAATCAAATTATATCGGGGTTTGTTCGAAATGAAACGAAACTTCACATATCATATATATATTTTACGAGGGAAGGTTATGATGGAAGTCCATGCAAAAAATCATCGGAAAATAATTTTCTATGAAACTTTTTGAAATGCAAGTTTCGGTCAAAAATCATAGTATATTATACACTTCTTTCGGTCAAAAAAATTTAATTTAATTAGGGACTGTTTGAAATGATACAAGACTTTTCAGATCATTTATATATGTTAAGAGGGAAGGTTATGATGGTAGTCCATGCAAAACAATCATCCGAAAACTAGATTCTATGCAACTTTTCGAAATGCAAGTTTCGGCTAAAAAATCATAATATATTATACACTAGTTTATACTAGTTTCGGTGAAAAACCATATTAAATCGGGGACTGTTCGAAATGATTCGAAACTTCACATATCATTTATATATTTTACGAGGGAAGGTTATGATGGAAGTTCATGCAAAAATTCATCGGAAAATTAGATTCAATGAAATTTTTCGAAATGCAAGTTTCGGTCAAAAATCATAGTATATTATACACTAGTTTCGGTCAAAAAAATCAAATTTAATTGGGGACTGTTTGACATGATACAAGACTTTTCAGTTGATTTATATATGTTAAGAGGGTAGGTTATGATGGTAGTCCATGCAAAAAATCATCTGAAAACTAGATTCTATGAAACTTTTCGAAATGCAAGTTTCGGCCAAAAAATCATCATATATTATACACTTGTTTATACTAGTTTCGGTCAAAAATCAAATTATATAGCGGATTGTTCGAAATGATATGAAACTTCACATATCATTTATATATTTTACGAGGGAAGGTTATGATGGAAGTCCATGCAAAAAATCATCGGAAAATAATTTTCTATGAAACTTTTCGAAATGCAAGTTTCGGTCAAAAATCATAGTATATTATACACTAGTTTCGGTCAAAAAAATCAAATTTAATTGGGGACTGTTTGACATGAAACAAGACTTTTCATATAATTTATATATGTTAAGAGGGAAGGTTATGATGGAAGTCCATGCAAAAAAATCATCTGAAAACTAGATTCTATGAAACTTTTCGAAATGCAAGTTTCGGGAAAAAAAATCATAATATATTATACACTAGTTTATACTAGTTTCGGTCAAAAATCAAATTATATCGCGGATTGTTCGAAATGATATGAAACTTCACATGTCATTTATATATTTTACGAGGGAATGTTATGATGGAAGTCCATGCAAAAAATCATCGGAAAATAATTTTCTATGAAACTTTTCGAAATGCAAGTTTCTGTCAAAAATCAAAGTATATTATACACTTGTTTCGGTCAAAAAAATCAAATTTAATTGGGGTCTGTTTTAAATGATACATGACTTTTCAGATCATTTATATATGTTAAGAGGGAAGGTTATAATGGTAGTCCATACAAAAAAATCATCTGAAAACTAGATTTTATGAAACTTTTTGAAATGCAAGTTTCGGCCAAAAAATCATAATATATTATACACTAGTTTCGGTCAAAAATCAAATTATACCGGGGTTTGTTCGAAATGATACGAAACTTCACATATCATTTATATATTTTACGAGGGAAGGTTATGATGGAAGTCCATGCAAAAAATCATCGGAAGATAATTTTCTATGAAACTTTTCGAAATGCAAGTTTCGGTCAAAAATCATAGTATATTTTACACTTCTTTCGGTCAAAAAAAATTAATTTAATTAGGGACTGTTTGAAATGATACAAGACTTTTCAAATCATTTATATATGTTAAGAAGGGAGGTTATGTTGGTAGTTCATGCAAAACAATCATCCGAAAACTAGATTCTATGCAACTTTTCGAAATGCAAGTTTCGGCTAAAAAATCATAATATATTATACACTAGTTTATACTAGTTTCGGTGAAAAACCAAATTAAATCGGGGACTGTTCGAAATGATTCGAAACTTCACATATCACTTATATATTTTACGAGGGAAGGTTATGATGGAAGTACATGCAAAAAATCATCGTAAATTTGGGAGAATTAGTCATAATCAGAATTTGGGAGAGAAGAACAAGTCTTAGGAGAGCAAGAGCTATGGCTAAGGGATTTCAAGAGGATTTTCGTAGGAATTTTCACCCAAAAGATTCAAGCTTCCTTCAATCCAAAGGTAATGGTGGGATTCGTATCTTATAACCGGGAGAAAATAATCTGCATGTATGGAATAAGGTTGTTTGATTTTCCTTGTTGTTGTTTGTATGATGTTTTTGTATGCGATTCCGTATGAATTAGATAGATTGTTGATCATATAACTGATGTGAATTCTCTGTTGATTGATGTTATGAATAATTGTTGTGATGATTTTCTGATTTGAGTGATGAAATTGTGACGGATTTAGATTTAGATGATGATAATAGATTGATAACTGGTGTAATAATGATAGATGAGTAATAAGATGAAGAATTTATGAGTCTAAAACTGGATAGAAACCCATTTAGGACTGAATTGAGGTGATAGAATGATGAATCCCATAGAAGAAGTTGAATTGAGGAGGTCTCTGGTGGATTGCGTATCAGATTTAGGATACGCTTAGGGAGGCAGTTGTTACGCGTAACATCTGGTGGTTACGCCACCTGTTACCCGTATGGAGAGTGGTTTTGCAGACTCTCTTGCTGTTTGCATAGTGTACGCGTAGGAGTGGAAGGTGATACGCGTATGAGGCATATGGGCGTATGCTGGTACGCGTATGGGAAAGTCGTACGTGTTTGGTACGCGTTTGGGCAGCAGGTATGTATTTTTGTGATTTTGCAGCGATTTGCCTATCGTTTCGCGTCCGTTCCTTTTTCTGATGATCCGTAAGATGTTTGGCAACTAATAAGTAATGATGAGTGTAATTGGAGAGTAATAATTAAGATGATTTAAGATTATTGTTAGAATAATTTAAAAGGTGCACTTAGAGATGATGAACCAAGATGATTAAGATGATTTTTATATTATTACGATGATGTATTCTGATGTAGGTCTTATGACCAATGATGTGTCAATGTTACGATGATGTAAGATGATTTAAGATGATGTGATGAACGATGTCTACGATGTTTGATTTTGTTGTATTCCATTTTCATGCCGCATAAATTTGCATTATTAAGATGGCATGGAATGGCAAACACGATGTTTGAGATGAAGACTTATGTCTTGCTCATGCCCACCTAAATGGCATGAATTTTAAGATGGGAGTTTGCTCCGAATGGCACCACATGCATACATTGTCGAGTCGCATATGAATTGCATTGTTGAATGATTTATGATGATGTTATAGATGTTATGATGATACGATGGTCATGATGATTATGATGTGAATGGGTGATTGAATGACTTTAACTATATATGTTGATTATTGTATCATGTTTATAATTGTTGATATCTCACCCCTTTTTGTTTGAATGTTACCTCTGTTGGTAACGTGCAGGTGATCCCGAGTAGGGAAGAGTTCGTTAGATGGTTTGAGTCGTTGGTCGCTCTGATATGTAACACTTCGGGGGGGTTAGCAAATGCTTGTTTACATTTTGAACATTGGTTTGTTTTAGTTGATTGAAGATGTTTCCTTTAAGAAGATGTTTTGGATTTTTATGAATTGTTGTACGAAGTTGAATTTTTAAAGATGAGATGTTTTTGACTTTAATGATTTCCACTGCATAATAAAGACTTGATTTATTACTTGATGTGTTCGAGATGTATGATTTTTAAGAAGGAAAATGTGATAGTTGTCTAACAATCGAGTATTGTTATTTTGTGCTGATCTTTGTTCTTGTTGAAGTGTTTAAGTTGAGATGGCTGGAAGAAACGATGCTGATATGGCTGCTGCAATGCAAGCAATGGCTCAAGCTGTGCAGAACCTACCTAATGCTGGCGAGAATGAGGAATCTCTTAGTTTGGCGACTTTTCAGAGGGAGAATCCACCTACTTTCAAGGGTAAGTATGACCCTGATGCAGCATTGGAGTGGTTGAAGGAGATTGAAAGAATCTTCCAAGTGATGGACTGTACGGTAGCACAGAAGGTCCGCTATGGTATGCATATGTTAGCGATTGAGGATGAAGATTGGTGGTTGGAGACTCGTGCAAGATTGGAAGTTGCAGGTGGAGAGATCACTTGGGCTGTTTTCCGCAGAGAGTTTATGAGGAAGTACTATCCTGAAGATATTCATGGTAAGAAAGAAGTTGAATTCCTTGAGCTGAAGAAGGGAAATATGTCACTGACTGACTATGCTGCGAAGTTCACTGAATTGTCTAAGTTTTATCCGTATTATGATGGAGTTGGAGCAGAATTCTCTAAGTGCATCAAGTTTGAGAATGGGTTGCGTTCTGAGGTTAAGAAGGTTGTAGGGTACCAGAAGATCCGAGTGTTTTCTGATCTGGTTGATAGTTGCAGGATCTTTGAGGAAGATAGTAATGCTCATTACAAGATTGTGAATGACATGAGAGGTAAGCACCAACAGAATCGTGGCAAGCCATATGATGTTTCGGCTGGCAAGAGTAAACAGAAGACTGCTTCGGGTCAGAGAACTAGTGGGGGAGATGTTCCTGCTGGTATTGTCTGTTTCTGACTTTGGGTTTTTGACATGATGATATCACTTGATTAATGAACTTTTGTGCTTAATTACATAATTTTTGCATGAGTTTGTGATTTGATTTGAATTTTCATGTGAAATTTCCTTAATTTTGTTTCTTCTTGTTGACATGCTTAGTTCTTAGGCTAGGAGGGCAATTGTGCCAGCTCCTATAGGTTGTTTAGAGGTCTTGTTATATGAGGTTTGATCCCTAGTCCTTTCTTAGGGGGTGTTCTTTGAAATTTTTCTTTGTTACTTGTCTTTAAAGTTTCTCACAAAAAATATGTATGTTCACTTCACCTTCTTTCTTCATTTGCTCTCTTTGATGCTTGTGATTGAGTTTGTGTGCTTCTTCCCCATGTCTACTCATGCTTCTTAGGCACCTTTTAACATGATTAGGTTCTTGGTTT
This sequence comes from Lathyrus aphaca, assembly GCA_963966055.1. Lineage (NCBI taxonomy): Eukaryota > Viridiplantae > Streptophyta > Magnoliopsida > Fabales > Fabaceae > Lathyrus > Lathyrus aphaca. Next base: position 75,430,817 of record OZ014523.1, read on the forward strand.
TTCACATGTTGCTTATGCCTTGATTTGGTTTGTGTTTGCTTGTCCTTACACTTGTTCACATGTCCACTTCATTTCCCATTCTTATATTGTTTGTGTTTGGACTTGTATGAACCTTTCTTTGGTCTATTGAGTTTTTTTGTGCACATTCTTGTGATGATTTGGTTCTGGTCTTGATGATTGGGAAGCATGTTTAGCTTGTGTGATCTTTTCTATTCCATATTTTCTTTTGTTTCCTCCATGATAGCTTGTGTTGGTTTATTGTGATGTGATTGATCCACTTCCCATCTTATGTTGTATGCTTGATCTTGGCACTTGAGGGTGACACTTCAATTATGGTTGTGATGTTTTAGTATGATCTTTTGTTCACTTGTATCTCATTTGATTTCACTTTCTTTTGTCTTATCAATTGTTTATGCTTATAATCATTTCAGGGGCTTTGGTAAGTGAGAGGTGTGGATGAGATTCCCACATCTCCAACTCTTTTCTCTTCATATTTCAATATGATTTCTCATTTGTGTTTAATATGTGCCTTATGCCATCACTTACTTAACTTCTTTCCATCCCCCTTAGAGAACAACTTAACTTCTTTAGGAGAAGTAAGTTAATTTTCTACTTCTTCTTTCTTCTTCTTCTTCTTTTTCTCCTCCTTCTTTTCTTCCTCTTTCTTAGGATAAAGTTCAAACCACACTAACCATATGACCATCTTTGCATGATAACATTAGGATTTATCAGTCCCCCTTAGTTGTTTTACCTTTAAGATCATTTGGTTTCTTTCTCTTCTCATCTTCATACAAAAAACTAAAAAAAAAGCATCTAATAATAGTTGAGATGACCCTCCCTTTTGTCATCCTCTCAAAGAAAAGCATAAAAAACACTTCTTCACTTCAATCCACCAAAACAGTTAATAATACAAACAAGTTAGTGAATTTAAATCCCAATCTTAGGAAACAAGTTTGAGGATCTTCTTCATTCTTGATGGATTTGTTACTCATTCTATCTTGGGATGTGGTAATAAGGACATGTCCTTAGAAAAGGCTTTGCCTTCACTTCCTTGTGCCACACTTCTAAAAGACTTCTAAAATACACAAACAAACAATAAGTGTCTCTCCTTTGTGAATTCTCTTCTCATCACCCCCACTCTTTACGTATGAACTTGCTCCTACTTGTCACTTTGCAAGATGGTTACGCACTCGTCGTCCGAGCCTGCAACACCTGAGCATTGACATAGGCAGTTCAAGCCTTAAGACACAAGCAATCTTTTCCACCCCTAGTTAGGGGAACTACGGCAACTCTGATTCTCATTGTCCGGATGAGGTATGTAGGCAGCGGGGTAGGGCCCGTTCGAGCACTCTTTTATTTTCCCTACATTTTCCCCCATTTATTTTCTTTTTATCCACTTCATTTCTTTTTCTTCGCAACAGCTTTCATTTCTTCACCCTTTGAAGCATTTTCTTTGCAAGCATGGATCCCGTCGGGTACGGCGGACGATCTGGGGTGCTAATACCTTCCCAGGTCATAACCGGCTCCCGGACCCAGTCTCTTTGGCTCGCATGACCTATGTCCTTCCTTTTCTTTTCTTCTGGTTTGTGCAGTATTACCATTCTCGTTCCTTCGGGATAAAAATGTCTGGCTGGCGACTCTAACCTCTTCCGCGCCACTTTCGCGTTTGTACCAGGATGGAAATCCAGGGAGCGACACACACCAAGTAAGGAGAATTTATCCAAGACTTGTTTCCAAGGATTATGGTCTAAGTTCACTAGCTTGTTGAACTTATTACATGTTTTTGTAGCTTTTGTGAAGAAGTATCTTTTAGATTTTCTTTGTGAAAATAATCTCTTGATCAGACTTGTACATCATGCTAGACAAGCCCACACTATTCCAAGATGGAATGAATGTAAGTGCCCCATGGAATAAGGTTATACACAAGAGATTCTTTCATGCATTTATTAAGTGTTTTTGATTTTGTTTGAAGATGAGAAAAGAAGACTCAAAAGGCAAAAGGTCAAAGCTATTGGGGGACTAAGACACAACCCTAAGTTATATTATTATGTACAAAAGGTGATCATATGGTTGATGAGGTATTCTAAACCTAAGTAAAAAGGAAAAACAATTTAGAGTTCAACTTACTTCCTAAGGAAGTTAAGTTGAATCTAAAGAACAAAAGGGAATCCTATGAACAAAGCACCAAGTTCTAAGGCAAACACATTTAAAATGCATAAGAGATAGGAATGAAGAATTATTACCTCATCTTCCCCCCTACAAAACAAATGTTAGCATGATGAATTAATTTGAACAATTATAACATGGCAAACTTCAATTAAGAACTCACACTAACTAATAAAGCACTAATGAACTTCTAAACCTAAAAACTAAGGTCTAAAGCATTCTATAAGTTAGCTAACTTCTAAAGTCAGGAGCTAAGTCATATTAAAAGTATCTAAAGGGATTAAGTGAATCAAATTCAAACTATGCCCTAAAGTGTTATTAAACCCTAATGAAACATAAGGATGAAGTTAAAAGGGAAACCTAAGTGTTTAGCATACTAAAATCTCCTAAGATCAAAGGTAAGTGAAAAATATAGAACTTAAAAATAAATTAAAATGAAGGATGAGATTATATCATATGAGAAAGAAGAGATTCAAGTTAAAGATATTCTACCATGGGATTGAAAGGTGAAGGCATGAATATGGAAACATGGTTCTAAAGGTGAAACAAATGACTTAAGATGAAAACTCAAAAATGACCAAAGGGGCTTGAACTCCCCATAAAAAAAACAGAGGCTTGATGAAAAGTTATAATGAAAATTAGATTTACAAAACATTCACAAATGAAGTGGTAAGGAATGTCTTAAGGCTAAGTGTCACAAATTAGGGTTTTTGGACCTTTAGATGACAAATGAAGTTCAAAAGAATGCAAAAGGGTCTAAACTTGAGGTAAACATATGGAAATGATCAAAACACATTTATGAGACACAAAACAATGATATTACAAGGCTAGCTTATGTAAAAATTGAATTTGAGGTGGTTAATGTGAAAGAATAAGTGGAATTAGGTTAATGTAAGGCAAGCATGACTTATGACTCAAGAAACCCTAAAATATGAAAGATGAAAACCTAATGAGGGTACTCAACACTTGGAGACATCCCATAGGACCTATAAGACTCAAAATTAAGACCTCAAGGTAATGTCATAAATGCCTTATTCTAATTGGATCAAATGCGATGAATGAAAGGATCAAAAATATGACTTATGACCTAAACAACTTAGAAAAATACCAAATGATCATGAAAAATTATGAAACTTGACAATCTAATACAAAATCCAGAAGGTGACTTATATCTTAAAAAACTCTAAAAAATTCTTATTTTTGGGTGGCCAAATGAGGTATGGAATGAGATTAGGGGTTATGTGCACACATGTGAAAGAATAGGACCAAAACATGACTTATAATGACCTAAAAATCAAACCAAACCTATTTTTGGGAGGCCTAGGGAGTCCTCTGACTAATTCAAAAATAATGAACAATTTATCTTTTGTGGTTTAGGAGAACAAAAATGGACAAATGGATTGGTCAGAAAAGAGGAAAATGAGAAGGAAATTAATTGGGAAATTAATTCTGCCTTAAAAATAAAAGATAAATGGAAACAAAAATTATAGAAAATTAAAGAAAACTATGAATATCACATATGAATTTTTTGGTAATTTTTGGAAGGCTTTTGGTATTTTATAAAATCAAAAATGAAAATGAAATGAAATGAGAATAAAAGAAATTAAAAGAAATAATGAATTGGGCCTGGGGGGTGAAAATATCAACAAAATGAACTATGTTGGGCCTATTGCATATGCATGGGGGGTGCTAACATGAACCTGAGTTTCTCTTCACAAAATATGCACGTGAATGCCATGTGATCATTAATGTGCTGGAGCATTTGTGTGCGTTGGATGGAACTGAGATCAATGGACGTGACTTAAAGCTGAGGAAAATTTAGGGCATATTGTTCTGTCACCGGAGAAGACCTCCGGTCATCTTCTCTGGTGACCTGCATCTAGGGAAAAGTTCAAAACCTAACTAAAATGAAATCTAAGGTCATCATTATGTTCGCCTCAATGAGTACATCACAAATCCAGGTTCATAATCCATTTATCCTTCATATCCAGTGCAAATCGAAGCAATCAAATCCAACCTAAAAATCTGAAACTAAGCATTTAGGATACCTATCAACTAGCCAGGTACCACAATGCTTCTATCAAGCTCAACATCGTACAAAACAATCAAAAATCTTTGCAATCGTGCAAAATAAATTCAGTGTAAAACCTGGAAATGCAGAGATGCTGAGGTCAAAGAAAACCAGAGATGAGGTTCCTCTTGATGCCTTGCTTGATCTTGAATGCTTGCAGAGTGAAATAAACACTCTGTGAGTAGAGGATCTTGAGAAGCTGATGAAAATGCAGAGCAATGCAGTGATGAGCTTTTGGAGGATTCAAGCTGCAAGCTCCATGGATATGGGGCAAAACTTGATGCTGATGATGGCTTGATGGAGATTGAGATTGGACTGATGAAGTTTAAGGAACCTTGATCCAAAATGCAGTAGAATTTTGAGATTATGCAGTGAAGATTCTTGAGGAATCAAGTTGTGACTTCCATGGATATGATGCAAAGCATGATGATGATGATGATGAACTGAAGGAGAATAGATCAAAATGGATAAGGATGGAGCTTCTTCGAATCCAAAATGCAGAAGAAAAGTTTAGAGAATTTGATGAATGAATGTGTGATCTTGAGCCAGTAAATGAAGTGTGATTGTGATTCAATTAGAGATTGGCTTATGTATGTGAGGTTAAAATTCTAACCACTATAGTTAACAGTTGTAACTTGAGTTAACTGAGTCAAGTTAGTTGTGAATTGGTTATGGTGAGTTTCAGTTTGTTTGAGCTCGAGTTGAAGCTGAATGGACTTGATCATGTGCAGTGAAGCTCATAATTGCTATGGTGTGGTTTAATGATGAAGCCAAGCTGAATTGATAAAACTAGCAACATGAAGTATAATCCTATTTTGGTTAAAATTTTCATGAGATGCATGGCATAGGATGTGATCCTGCACACATAAGATCATGCCCTCTTGGTTTTGAACTTTGTGAACCATGGCATGAGGAAATGGAATAATCAAGCTAAACTGAACTGACTTTTGTTCTTGGTAACCTTGCCTTAGCACCCAAGTAACCAGATTGCCTGCATTGATCTTCCCTTGGCTGTAACTTCATGAACAAGTCACCAATTGGAATAATTCTTGTGCTCAATCTGAAGTGAATATTTCATAGAACAACTTTGTAGTTCAATCCATGATGGGATAATGCCAATTGGTACATTGAAAATGTCATGGAACATTGAGCAACAAAACTCCACAATGGGCATGCACACCTTGCCTTGCTTCGTTCCTATGATGCCTATGCATGACCAGTTGTGAGACCCACATTTTGCCTCTCCATAACTCTTCAACTATTGTTCAAATGAGAAATCTTTGAACATCAAAGTTGTTGGAAACATGGCAATAAACAACTTTGTAGTTCAAAGAAATTTCATTTGAAGACTTTTAAATGGAGAAAAATAGCTTGTACTTTTGAACACCACATGTTTGACAAAATACTAGGCAGGGCGCGCGAGTAGGCCAGCAGGCTGCCTCGCCCATGTCTTGCCTTTTGTCTTGTTTTTTCCAATCTTTGTATGATCATATATCTCTCAATTTTGATGATATGGATTAGTTCCACATATGGATTTGAAGCTTAATATGCCCTCTTTAATTAGCTCAAGGTATAATTTTGATAGCTCTTGTATTTTGGGAGAAGACCTCTCTTGAAGTGGCTGCAAAAATTGCCAAAACTTGCCATTTTTGGAAACCCTAATTTTCCAAAAATGGTAAGTTTTGGTTTTCTTGATTTATCTTGATTCCTCCATCATTTCTTGATCAAATTTGAACCATAGGATCCTTGTAACCCTAATTTCATTATTTTGACCTCAAAAAGTCAGGAGTTGACTTTTTCCTCAGCATGGTTGACTTTCCCCAATTCCCTGATTTTCAATCATCTGGACAACTGAACCACTTCCAAAATGTTTTTATGGATGAAATTTGAACCCTAGGCACTTGACATCACATATAAGACAATGGAATCATCTTTGGATCAAAATTTCACTGAGAAGCTTAGTAGAATAGAAACCCTAATTTGGCCCCTTTTCATCAGGAGATGTTGCACTGCTTGCCTCCTTTGATCAATTCAATTCTTTTCATGACTTGTGGCTTCAAATGAGGACTTGTGGGATGTTGTGAACCCTCTTCACAAGGTTAAGAAGCTTTGTGGATCCTTTGTTTTCTTTGCATAGCCTTCCATTGCTCCAATCAATGATCACATACCTATGCCTCAGCTATGATGAACATGATGCAATATTTTTTATTGTTTCATGAATTTGCTTATGCTAGATGCTATGCTAAATATTGAGAAAATAAGAGGGAAAATTTTGAGGTATTACAGCTGCCCCTATTCAATCATCTGCAGACCTGAATGGATAATTGCAATGGCTTTTAGACGTTCAAGGTATGGAGTGATTGAATACTCGAATAAACCTGAAAATTTGAAATTTGTGGATGAGGAAAATGTCATCTGCTTTTATTTACTATTATTTTTTTCTTCTTCTCTTTCTTTTTTGAACTCTGATAAGGCAATGGAAATAGGACAAGGTGGAACAGGATCGTTGTACATAAACGAGATCTCAGGCAAACAAGACCGTTGTACAAAACGAGAGCCTGTGACGCGACTGTTGTACAAAACAAGACGCGGAATGGGGGCTTGTTGTACCAAACAGGGCTTAAAACAAGACCATCGTACAAAACGGAACTCGATGATGGAACGAGATCGTTGTACATAAACGAGAGCCCAGGCAAACATGATCGTTGTATAAAATGAGAACCTGCGACGCGACTGTTGTACAAAATAAGACGCAGAATGGGGGCCTGTTATACCAAACAAGGCTTAAAACGAGACCATTGTACAAAACGAAACTCGATGATGGAATGGGATCATTGTACATAAACGAGAGCCCAGGAAAACAGGACTGTTGTACAAAACAAGACGCGGAATGGGGGCCTATTGAACCAAACAGGGCTTAAAACGAGACCATTGTACAAAATGGAACTCGATGATGGAACGGGATCGTTGTACATAAATGAGAGCCTAGGCAAACAGGACCGTTGTACAAAACGAGAACCTGCGATGCGACTGTTGTATAAAACAAGACGCGGAATGGGGCCTGTTGTACCAAACAGGGCTTAAAAACGAGACCATTGTACAAAACGGAACTCGGTGATGGAATGGGATCATTGTACATAAACGAGAGCCCGGGAAAATAGGATCATTGTACAAAACGAGAGCCTGCGATGCGACTGTTGTAAAAAAAAAGACGCATAATAGGGGCCTGTTGTACCAAACAGGGCTAAAAAACGAGACCATTGTACAAAAAGGAACTCGATGATGGAACAGGATCGTTGTACATAAACGAGAGCCCAGGCAAACAGGACCGTTGTACAAAACGAGAACCTTCTACGCGACTGTTGTGCAAAACAAGACGCGGAATGGGGGCCTGTTGTACCAAACAGGGCTTAAAAACAAGACCATTGTACAAAACGAAACTCGATGATGGAATGGGATCGTTGTACATAAATGAGAGCCCAGCAAACATGATTGTTGTACAAAACGAGAGCCTGCGACGCGACTGTTGTACAAAACAAGACGCGGAATGGAGGCCTGTTGTACCAAATAGGGCTAAAAAAAGAGACCGTTGTACAAAATGGAACTCGATGATGGAATGGGATCGTTGTACATAAACGAGAGCCCAGGAAAACATGATCGTTGTACAAAATGAGAACCTGTGACGCGACTATTGTACAAAACAAGACACGAAATGGGGGCTTTTTGTACCAAATAGGGCTTAAAAACGAGACCATTGTACAAAATGGAACTCGATGATGGAACGAGATCGTTGTATATAAACGAGAGCCCAAGCAAACAAGATCGTTGTACAAAACGAGAGCTTGCGACGCGACTGTTGTACAAAACAAGACGCGGAATGGGGGCCTGTTGTACCAAACAAGGCTTAAAAATGAGACCATTGTACAAAACAGAACTCGATGATGGAACGGGATCGTTGTACATAAACGAGAGCCCAGGAAAACAGGATCATTGTATAAAACAAGAGCCTGCGACGCGATTGTTGTACAAAACAAGACACGGAAGGGGTGACAAACATTGACTTGAAAAGACAAGGATGCCTGGAAAATGGTATTGGTATCCTCTGTGGGGCGTACTTCAGGTTGAGAAGATATTTCGGGTCGTATGTAATATACCTCAAAACCGGCCTATGTTGGCATGCACATGTTTGAACTTATGGCATAATGTTCCATGATGATGGAAATGCTATGCTTTGGAGGATGCAAATGTAATGATGATTACTAAATGCAAATGCAATAAGATCTCCTGATAAGGAGACTACAAGTATCTCAGGTGGCTTGATTGGGGAGAAGCGATGATCATTGCATTGATCGGGTTAATCCATGTGAGGAGAAAACAACTCGACGGGGAATAGTAATGATACGTCGGCTCTGAACTGCCGCCACTGCCAAAAATAAATTGGACTTTGAGATTGGAGAGCCAAGGCCCTGCTAGAGATGGACTCTTCTTGCTACGTACGCTACCCGTTGAACTCCGTTGGGGAAGTGAAAACCTTTTGACTTGGCTGGGAACCAGAGGTATGGCATTGTTGAGGAAGCAACCTGCTGGGGAGGAAAGACACTCCTTGTACTACTGGGGATTGCACCTGTATTGAAGGGAAGTCTCTGTTTGGGGAAGACACCAACCTTCTGTTGCCTTGCTGAGAGATATTTCAACTTCCACCTCTACTGGGGATAACAGGAGACACACGGGAAGATACATGTTCTTGTTCAAGCATATTGTTGAGATATTCCTCCTAGAAGTTTGCTTTAGCTTTACTGACAATGCATGTACCTGCACCTGCGTACACACAACTGATAGTGCCTGTAACGTGGAGAGTTATTCTGGACCTGTATGCCCCAGGATTATGGTATGAATCACCACCCCGGTCACTTAACCCTTTTTAGAGATGGATTGAATGTTTTTGTCCTCCTGCATGAGTTAGAAAGCATTCAAATGTTCATAACACAATTTTAAATCACAATTTGTTGGATGTTTTTGCAATAAATCAATGTTAGATGAAAAACAAAAACAAAAACAAATAGTCACAGGTTTGACTGACATTGAATTTTATTAATTTGGAAAACGACCATGAATAGGCATTACATCAGGTAGCAATTCCCTAGAAAGAGGAAATCGCCCAAAAGGAAAACAAATTATCCTATTGGAAATATGAAAAATGGATCTCATTAGGTTTCAACCCGGCTATGACTTGTATATCTTCAAAGCTATCCGCTTGCTCTGCCCCTGAGAAAGGTGATTGGACTGGTCTTCAACCCTTGGAATAACCTTAGTTGCAAATGGATTACGAATTTCGCAGATCGCAGTCGTTCGTGTTAATCCCTCTTTTGCGTGGATCGCTCTTCCGGGTTTTCAATCCACCGGGATACCCTATTTTGCCTGAGCTGTCCGATATGGCTTTTCAACTCAGCGGGGTACATTTTTTAATATTTCCCTAATTTTTTCCCGAGCCTTTTATTCTGTTTTTGGCTCGCCGGGATGCCCATTTTTGCCTGGATCTTTATTCTATTTTTATCCAGCGGGTCTTTTTACACAAAGTATTTTCTTACTGCGTCTGCATTGACAGGGGAATGGAACTCCTCGCCATCCATGGTTGTTAGCATCAAGGCTCCGCCTTAGAAGACCTTTTTAACGACGAATGGACCTTCATAATTAGGTGTCCACTTGCCCCTGTGATCGTTGAGAGAAGGAAGAATCCTTTTCAACACCAGGTCACCTGGTATGTATCGTTGAGGCCGTACTTTCTTGTCAAAAGCATGTTTCATCTGCCGTCGGTACAACTGTCCATGGCATACAGTTGTTAGGCGTTTCTCTTCAATGAGGCTCAGTTGATTGTACTTGGATCAAAGTCATTCAGCTTCATCTAGCTTAACGTCCATCATTATTCTCAACGAGGGGATCTCAACTTTGATTGGTAGGACTGCCTCCATACCATACACCAATGAGAACGGGGTTGCCCTTGTTGAAGTACGCACAGATGTTCGGTACCTATTTAGCACAAACGGTAGCATCACATTGTCGCTCCCGGGATTTTCATCCTGGTACAAACGCGAAAGTGGCGCGGAAAAGGTAGAGTCGCCAGCCAGACATTTTTATCCCGAATGAATGGGAAAGGTAATGCTGCACAAACCTGAGGAAGAAGGAAAGGACAAGGTCCTGCGAACCAAAGATCTGGGTTCGGGAGTCGGTTATGACCTGGGAAGGTATTAGCACCCCAGACCGCTGCCGTACCCGACGGGATCCACGCTTGTTTGTTTGTTTCAAAGGGTGAGAAATAAAACTGTTGCTGAATAAAGGAACTGCTAACTGGAACTGAAATGCAATGAGAGAGAGATAAAAATAGAACAAAAAGAAAGAATGGGGAAAATGTAGGGAGAATAAAGAATGTGTGCTCGAACGGGCCCTACCCCGCTGCCTACGTACCTCATCAGGGAAATGAGGATCAAAGTCAACGTAGTTCGCCTAACTAAGGCGAGAACTATTTGTTTGTGTTTTTTATAGCTGGAACAGCGTATGTCTATGCTCAGGTGTTGCAGGCTCGTCTGGTACGAGTACATTTACCGTCTTGCATGCAAGACAAGTCATCGCGAGTTTGCGTTGTGAGTGAATGAGATGAGAGGAGAAGTTCCCGCAGGAAAGTCGCTTATTGTTTGTTGTTTACTTTTTAAGAGTTTTGTATGAATTTGGCACAAGGAAGTGAATTCAAACTCTTTTCCATGGAATGTTTACTTTCCACTACATTCCAAGATGGAATAATATAACAAGTACACCAAGAAAGGAGAATTTATCCAAGACTTGTTTCCACATATTAGGGTCTAAGTTCACTAGCTTGTTGAACTTAATTACATGTTTTTGTGGCTTTTGTGAAGAAATGTCTTTTAGATTTTTCTTTGTGAAATAACCCCTTGATAAGACTTGTACATCATGCTAGACAAGCCTACACCACTCCAAAATGGAATGAATGCAAGTTCCCCATGGAATAAGGCTATACACAAGGGATACTTTCATGCATTTATTAAGTCTTTTTGGATTTGTTTGAAAATGAGGAGAGAAGGACTCAAGAAGAAAAGGTCAAAGCTAATGGGGGACTAAGAAACAACCCTAAGTCATCCTATTATGTACAAAAAGGAGATCCTAATGGTTTGTGAGGTTTTCTAATCCTAAGAAAGAAAAGGAAAAGAAGAAAAGAGAATTAGAACTCAACTTACTTCCTAAGGAAGTTAAGTTAGTTCTAAAGATGGGGAAAACCTAAGAGAAAAGCACAAGGTGCTAAGGCAAACACAATTAAAATGCATAAAAGATAGGAATGAAATGATGCTTACCTCAATCTTCCCCCCTACAAAACAAAAATTAGCATGACAATGCATATTGAAAACATAATCAAAGCATAAAAGCGATTAAGTACCATAAACGTCCTAGAATGGAATTAGGGTTCAAAATAAGACCGAAGTCTAAAGGTGAAGGTACCTAAAGGTTACATAACTTCTAAAGTCAGTAGCTACATGCTATAGGTCCCTAAGTATGCTAAGATACCTCACAAGATCAAACTATGTCAAACTATGCACAAAAAGTTCATCTAAGTTCACCTAAATGGAAGTTAGGGCTTATGGATGAAGTATGAATGCGTATGACATATAAGCATGAATTAATACATGAAATGAGTATCAAAGTCAGTAGTGAATGCTTATGAATGAGGATGAATGAATATACCATCATAGATGCAATGGCTTAAGCATATGGAGTTAGGAGAAGAAGATATGAGAACAAATGAACAAACATCGCATAAGATCACAAATGATGCAAATTAAAGATGAATGGCATGTGAATATGCATGAAATGAGTATGAATCAGTAGCATGCAAGATATGAGATGAAATTATAATGCATGGATAGGCATTAATGATTCCCACATAATTCATGTTAACAATTAGAGGAGAAGAGAAATGAGTTTAGGTTAAAATTAGTTCACATAAGTATGCACTTAGGAACACAAAAACAAATCAAATGAGTATGGTTCAAAAAGTGACCTATAACTGGAATTAAGGACATAAAAATGACCTATAATCAACTCCTAAAAGTTACCAACAAGTCTCTCAAGCCAACGGCATGAATGCCTTTCTAATATCTAGGTTATGGAGCAAATAAACACATATTTGGACCTATAATCTAAGTGACATGGAAAAATAGCAAAAAGGCTTGAAAAATTATGAAATTAAATCCCTGGAATGATAAAGTCAGTAACTTACATGGTCTAAAAGGATTTCACAAAGTGCCAAAATATTTTCTTAATGGTCAAGGTAACAAGGCATGATCGCCGAAAAACAATTCCACAAAGTGGATCAAAAAGGGCACCAAAAATTATCAAAAAAATGCCTAAGGAGCATCAAAATGTCACAAATTCTAGTGGTTAATCACACACAAAAAATAGGTCTCACACTTATGGGAAAAAGGTTTTTTTGGTTCCTTATGTCAAAACACTTCCTTTTGGACAACTTGGAATGAAAAATCCAAATTAATTAATAAATCCAAACAAACCTGGAATAAAAAAATATGACAAATTAATTAAGAGGATGAGGATCACTCATGAATTTTTCCAGAATTTTATCATACATAAAACTAATTTTAATAATTGCGACGACACAGCCAAAAAAGGGGATTTTAAGGGGAAGTGAAAGGAAGTGATCATAATGGTTCGTAACCTAATCCCTAAGTTCCGAAATTGACACATATAATCAAAAATCATAAGTAAATCCAGTGCCTCAGGTGGGAGGGCTCAATATGCATCTTAAGTTATATGATCTTAAGCCTCATACAAACTAGAATGATGCATTAAAGTCGAAAAAAATTGAAATTACTTACTTGATCGAAGTGACGATTCTTCATATAAAAGAAATCCAAAACTTCATGCAAGGTCTTGTAATCTCCCATAAGAAAAATAAATGCTTATCTTCCATAATTGCTTTGTAAAGATCCACCGTAATCGAAACAAAAACAACGACACAAAATATCATTTGAATCCAAAGGTATCCCACAAATAAAGTGGAATACCAACCAAAGACCGTCGTTAAGATCTTTGCGAGAATCTTGCATGAACTCAACAAACGCATTAGAAACCAAAAAGAGGTGCAACCGGAAATTGCACCTATGCCTCACAACTCAAAATCAAGTAGAAAGATGAATATACGAGTCATGGACATGCGTTGAAATATATGTTTCAAAACGGGGCAGCACTTATGCACTAACATAAACAACATGCAAACTCAAACCGGAATCGAGAAAATTTATATGCAATGAATGGCAAATGATCAACAAACATAAATACAAGTCAAAACAAGATCAATGCATCAAAATTGCACCAAACCGAACTTAAAAAGTCTTAAAATGAAAAAAAAATGCGTCAAAAATCACCGACTCGGAATTAAACGAAAATCACATGGTAACTAGCAAACGTGCCAACGGATTCAAATATGCAATTGGTTTTTGAAAATTCCGCTCGGAAGTGATACTTTTTGGCCGATTTCGTCGGCTGTCAGTAGCGAAATAGCCAAAAAAAATTGTCTGAAATCGACTAAAAAGCTTACCAATGGCTCCAGAATAATCAACAAAGTCAATTTACACTACTCACATTCGCAAAAACGCGCTACGGTTAGGAAGTTATGACCAAAACATATTCTCGACACGCGACACATGAACAACATCAACAATTAAGCCTCAACCTATCCTATTTCAAATTTGCACATTGAAACAAGCATGAATTTAAAAGTCCAGCACTTAAATCAATATCAAGTCACAATAATTAACTCTCTTAAGAATTTTGTCAAACACCTAGCATGCATCGATTATTCTATGTCAATTTTAACAATCATTTCCAATTATGCACAACAACAGTTATTAGGATCAATTAATCAAGAATCAATCAACAACCACATCAAGAATCAATGCACATAATCTCCACAATATTAATTCAACTTAAAAATTCAATTCAAGAAACAATGCAACAATTATTCATGAATTAAAGTTTAAGAAGCTTACCGAATGAAGAATCGACGAAGAAATTGTGAATCCGAAGAAAGTGATACGTGATCGTGAACGGAGGATAGGGGGAGAGGTCGCGTGGCTACCGACGGCGGAAGATGGTGGTCTCACGGTGGTGAAGTTGACCGAAGGTGGTGGTTCGTGGCGGCTCGGCTACCGGAAGCTTGATCGGAATTGTTATGTTATTGAGTTCTTGATGAAGTTGTTGTTGTGTTCTTGAGAAAGAGTTGAGAGAATGAACTTCGATCCTTTAGAGAGGGTTTCTGAGAGTTTTTTAGTGTTTGTAAATTATGATTGAAGTTATGAAACAAATTGTGGGTCAAAAGAATATATAGTGGAGTGTAAAATGAAAGGCAAAAGGTAGAATTTCGGCTTAAGTGAAAATAACAATATTTTCGGCAAGAAATTTCGACTCTGAGCCTTCCACAACATCGTCCGCCTCTGAATCACGGTTGCAAAGCAAAAAGAACGGACATCATACGATCAAAATCGAGTGCGATCGATACGTTTAAGCTGCAAGACGTCATTGAATAAATTGTTTTTTCGGCTTATTTGGTGTCCGCTACTCAAAAATGTGACGAGGTCAACCTCTTCAGAGCATAATCTCGACTCGACTTTTTCAGCAAAGTTGTAGATCTATGAGTCAGTGACCTGGTGTTAAAATGTAAGCTCAACTGGACAAACGACGAGGGAGATATGAATTTTCTCGTGAAACCACTTTCACCCTTTTTCTTCGTTTCAGCACTTCAGTTTTGTGAAATAAACCAAAACGACAATCTTTGGAGCACTGTTCGAACTCGCGTTTGTCTTTGAATTTGAAGAGGATAAAATTTGTGAACCAACTCTTCAAGAACGGGTGAAATCCGATGAAAATTGACCGAGTTATGAATTTTACAAAATCTGACAGACAGTGCACTGCATCAAAGAACCTTACTGTTAATTCGCATTTTCGAGATCCTTCCACTCGGACCTAACCCAAACTGAATTCACATAATGAAGATAACATCTAAACGGAATTTTAAGCACTGAAACGACATGAATTCGATGAACGAGCCAAGAGTTATGAATTTTTTAGTGTTCAAAACTCATCAATTCAGCATTGTTTTTCACTATGTCGACGCTAAAGACTCGCACATTCTGAGATCTTCTTCAAAGAATTAGTTCTCGGCCAAAACCCAATAGTTGGAAAGGATATCAAGACAAAACGTTTGGAATATGAATCTCTCAGACATGTTGACCCAATCAGAAGTTACGAACTCTTGAATACCGTTAGCACAGTTAATCGGCGAAACTGAAATTTCAAAAACAAATAATTCCCGCCATTTTTCTTGATGAATTGGCCTCCGAGCCGAACACAAAAGTTGTAGAGAATACTGAAACATTCTAAACTATTGAGTTTCAAGCCAAAATGAGTTTCCGAGCATAAGTTACAACTTTTGCAAACTGCACCATAAAACTGATATTCTGCTTAAACTCCTCTGAATCAACCGAGAACTTTTGGCTTCTTCTGAGATTCTTGTGCACGTGCCACATGAAGAAATAAAGGTCAGTCGCAACCTGTGAAAGCTCAAATGGAGATGTATATTCATGTATGTTTATGATGCAATTGTGATCTAAATGCAATGCAATGTATGAAAGGATATGCTAAATGGCATGAAAATGAGAGGACAAATTTTGGGGTGTTACACGCATGCCAATCTTTATATGTCACAATCATCTTCTGCACAATTTTCTTGATGTTCTTGTTGGCTGCCTCGACGGCGCCATTCATCTTCGGACGATATGGCGAAAAATTGTGATGCTCTATTTTGAAATCCCGACACAAGTCAACCATAATCTTGTTATTGAGGTTAGAACCATTATCAGTAATGATCCTCTCGGGAATTACATACCGGAAAATGATATCTCTTTTAATGAACCGGGCTACCACCTGCTTTGTAACATTAGCATAAGATGCCGCTTCGACCCACTTCGTAAAATAGTCTATGGCAACCAAGATGAAGTGGTGACCGTTGGAAGTTGTTTGCTCAATCTTACCAATCATATCAATGCCCCACATGGCGAACAGCCAAGGTGAAGACATGACACTCAATGGATTTGGAGGTACATGGACCTTATCAGCATAGAGCTGGCACTTGTGACATTTGCGGGAATATTTACAGCAATCGGATTCCATGGTGATCCAATAATATCCCGATCTTAACAGTTTCTTTGCCATAACATGTCCTCCAGCATGGGTACCAAAGGAGCCTTCATGGACATCTTGCATCAACAGGTCTGCTTCGTGTCTATCCACGCATCTGAGCATAACC
Source organism: Lathyrus aphaca (assembly GCA_963966055.1). Lineage (NCBI taxonomy): Eukaryota > Viridiplantae > Streptophyta > Magnoliopsida > Fabales > Fabaceae > Lathyrus > Lathyrus aphaca. Next base: position 75,447,439 of record OZ014523.1, read on the forward strand.
ATGTCAAAGTTTCGCTTGTATAGCACATCATCTTGATTCAAAAAGAATCCACCTGCTAACCTACTGAGAGTCTTCTTGTCTTTACTGGATGCCCCAGCCGGGTACTCTTGAGATTTCAAGAATTGCTTGATATCATGATACCAAGGTTTATTATCTTCACCACTGTCAACTGCGAAGACATAGGCAGGTCTTTCAAGACGAGAGACCATGATTCGAGGCACATAATTCTCTTGACAAACTTTGATCATGGATGATAAAGTTGCTAGAGCATCAGCAAACTGATTTTCATCTCGTGGAATATAACTCAGCTTGACTTTGGTGAATAAAGTTAGCAACCTCCTGGTATAATCCCTGTAAGGAACCAGGTGAGGTTGATGAACTAACCCCTTGCCATTGACTTGGTTCACCACTAGAGCAGAATCTCTGAAGATCTCGACGTTCTTGATTTGAAAGTTGATTGCCTCCTCAACCCCCATGATGCAAGCTTCATACTCTGCTTCGTTGTTCGTACATTCAAAAGTCAGCAGAGCAGCGAAAGGCATATGGACACCCTCTGGTGAGATGATGACAACACCTATTACGCTTCCGTTTACGTTCACAGCTCCGTCAAACATCAACTTCCATTTGGATTCAGGGTCTGGCCCCTCCTCCGTAAGTGGTTCTTCACAGTCTTTCAACTTGAGGAACATGATGTCCTCATCTGGAAACTCGAATCTCATGGGCTGATAATCGTCAATTGGTTGTTGAGCCAGGTATTCTGACAATACACTCCCTTTGATTGCTTTTTACAAAGTTTAATGGATATCATATCCCATTAGAATCATCTTCCATCGGGCTACCCTTCCTGTTAAAGTCGGATTCTCGAAGATATACTTTACAGGATCCATCTTGGAAATTAAGAGAGTTGTGTGAGTCAGCATGTACTGTCTTAGTCGACGAGCAACCCATGCCAAAGCGCAGCAAGTTTTCTCGAGTAGTGAGTAACGTGTCTTACAATTGGTAAACTTTTTTCTAAGGTAATAAATGGCATGCTCTTTTCGACTAGACTCGTCTTTCTGACCTAGCACGCATCCCATTGATCCTTCGAGTACAGTGAGGTACATGATTAAGGGTCTCCCTAGCACTGGAGGCATGAGAATCGGAGGTTCTAGCAAGTACTCCTTGATTCGGTCAAAGGCTTGTTGGCAGTCTTCATTCCATTTTATAACCTGATTCTTCCTCAAAAGCTTGAAAATAGGCTCACATGTGGCTGTTAGGTGCGAGATAAACCGTGCAATGTAGTTTAGTCTCCCTAAGAAACCACGTACTTGCTTCTCAGTTCTTGGTTCAGGCATCTCCTGGATGGCTTTTACCTTTGCAGGGTCGACTTCGATTCCCCATTCACTAACAATGAAACCCAACAGCTTACCGGAACGTACCCCAAAGGTGCATTTGTTCAGATTCAACCTTAATCTGAATTTTCGGAGTCTGTCAAACAACTTGGCTAGATTGATTAGATGCTCTTCTTCTGTTTGGGACTTTGCTATCATATCACCAACATAGACCTCAATCTCGTGATGAATCATGTCATGAAATAGCGTCACCATTGCACGTTGATAAGTGGCTCCAGCATTCTTAAGACCAAACGACATGACTTTATAACAGAAGGTGCCCCAAGGCGTAATGAAGGTAGTATTTTCCATATCCTCAGGAGATATTTTAATCTGGTTATAACCTGAAAACCCGATCATGAAAGAGAATACGGAAAACTGAGCAGTGTTGTCAACTAGCACATCTATATGAGGCAGAGGGAAATCATCTTTAGGGCTGGCCCGATTCAAGTCCCTATAGTCTACACACATTCTGACTTTACCGTCTTTTTTAGGAACCGACACAATATTGGCAACCCATGGAGGGTAACTAGTCACTGCTAAAAATCCAACATCAAATTGCTTATGTACTTCCTCTTTGATTTTGATTGCCATATCAGGGCGTGTGCGTCTCAACTTTTACTTCACTGACATGCAGTCTTCTCTCAAAGGAAGTTTGTGCACCACAATATCTGTGTCTAAACCAGGCATGTCTTGATAAGACCAGGCGAAGACATCAACATATTCTCGAAGCATGGTAATTAGACGAGTCTTGATAGATTCTTCTAACGCAACCCCGATCTTTACCTCTTTCTTGTCTTCTTCGATACCCAGGTTTATCACCTCAATAGCCTCTTCATGCGGCTGAATCATCTTTTCCTCTTGTTTAAGCAATCTGGCTAACTCTTCAGGTAATTCACAATCTTCTTCATCTTCCTCGTCTGCTTGGTAAATCGGATTGTCAAAGTCATACTTAGCCATAACAGGGTCGTCATTGATGAGACCCGGTGAAGAGCACCTGCATGAATGATGATTCATGCAAGGATTTAGAAAGAGTTTGAGAAATGAAAACATTGCCACTTTAAAACTTTTCTTTCCTTTCTAAAACAAAGACAAAAAATGAAAGACAAGGAACAACATGGATGAATGCAAAACGTCCACTTTATTAATGATCATGATATAGTGTTATGAACAATGTAACCCTTACAATGAGCTACTATGCCCAAGGCAAGGCATATCGCTTGAATACAGGAAAGACAAAAAACAAAAATCATTACTCTTCAAGGGAAGTGACAGAGATGAGCCTTTCAGACGACCAATTGTTGAGTTACGTCCCTGGAGCAAAAGGCCTGATCCACTTGTCAAAGTCACAATCACTATCAATTATGCCATCTTTCACTGCACTGTGTAACACGGTGGGAGAACTGACTTTAGTTAAATGTTGCGGATAGCAAGAGTCGCCACCGACTTTTATTTTATCCAAAGGAAAGGCATAAAAGAACAGGAAAGACCTTTAAAAGATTTTTGGGTCCGGGGGGTAGGTTATGTAAAGGGAAGGTGTTAGCACCCTTTACATCCATGGTTATCCATGGGCTCTTAGTTACTTAGCTCACTTTAAAATGTTTTTGAAATGTGAAGTGTGTGAATAGAAATTTTCTTAAGTGTTTTATAATGATCCATGTACGGATGTATATAAAACCTTTGTTTTGAAAATTTGTTTGAAAATATGAAGTGTTTGAAATGTTTTGAAGAGTGAGCAAGTATCTAAGAGGAACCTACCCTAAGTTTAAGTCTTTTCTGTTCTTAAATCCTTTAAATGGTAAGACTATCCCTATTATTAAGGAATAGGTAGTCATTACCTTGGATGTGTGGGACAAGTGAAGGGACACCTATTTTTTAGGCAACTGTGGGGTGTATAAGCAATTCGAAGGGACTTATCATCTTTATTCGAAAGGGACAAGATCATTACGAAGGCAACATTCGAAGGGACTTGATCTTTTTATCTGTTTAGGGACTAGATGATATAAAATGAGGGACTTTGCTTTATACACCCTACTTGACCTTTTGTTTAAGCAACATGAGAGGTAACCCTTAAGAAGTGAGATGGCGATCCAGGATCGACTTACATGTATGAGTGTACAATTTTAAATATTTATCTTTTAAGTTAATGATCTAAATTCAATTTTCAAATACAAACATATCTTGCACTCCCTATTTTACTACCCATAGCAATAATATAAATATTTACAAGTAATAAAATAAAGACAAAAATATAACCTACGACTATTACACGGCTTTTACAGTTACATAATAATAGAAACGATTTAAGTAGTAAGCATATAAATAAATAATAAAAGGGGTTAGTAATAAGAATAATCATAAAAAATAATATTAGCACAAATATATATAGATACAAGTTAATTAAATATAAATAAACATTTTTTTAAGAATTTTTTTGAGATAGAATAATAAAGATAATAATAATAAATCATATATTAATTTATTTACAAAATGAGATTAACTATTACATATAAGAAAAATTAATTAAGTTTAATATTGAAGTTAAATAAAAATTAGGGTTAATTTTATATTTAAGAAAAAACAGGATGAGGGTTTTAGAAATTTCAGAAAATATAATTAGGATATAATTTACATTATTAATTTAATTATTTACCAAAACTAATAAATATATAATAATCATATATGCCTATTTTAATTAAAATAAAAAAACTAGGATTAAGCTTTTAGAAAATAAACTAATGGTTTTTAAAATATGAAATTAATATATTTACATATTATTCCTATAATCATTTAAATATATATATTAAACATGATTATAATTAATTAACAATAAAATAATTAAACAAAATAATTAAACAAAACAAAAATTAAAACTTACCTGGGGCAGGGATTGAACCCACGCCCTAGGCTTCATGACCCTTGGACCAGCAAGCCATCCACCAGGCTGTGCGTGCGTTGGTGATAGTGATCCAGGTGGTAATCCTTTTGTTCTTTAACCTGCGAAAATATTGAAAATAAAAACAAAACCAAAAATGGCCTGGGGAGGTTTTGAACCCAGGACCATTCACTTATCAACCAGACGTACAAACCAACTGAGCCAAACGCTTTAGTTGTCATATACATGAAACGCGTTCGTTTTAAGCCTTCCTGAAATTTCAAACATTTCTTGCGCGCCAAACTTCATCTTCCCCGTTTGAATTTCCTGCGAATTCTTCTTCAAAACTTCCTGCGAATTTTCCTGCATGTTCTTGAACCAGAAAAACCTACGTTTTTTAATCATCAATCAAACCACAACATTAATGTAAATTAACAACCCAGATCAATCACATGAAGTTTATATGTCACGGCCATGTTCTTAGAATCCATTTAAACACCCTAAATACCAAGATCCCGAATTCGAATCTCAAACCCTAACAATGGCAAGTCTTCGATTCTGTGTCAAAACTCAAATTAAAGTATACAGAAACAATCATTAGTTCAATACAAACATGAAACAAAAAACAAATGCCATTTATATTACTCAAAGACGTGAAAACGAAAAATTCATAAAAGCTCAAAAACTTTGATTCGGTTTGGTCAATTCTTGGAGTTTGAGATGCATATGGCTATTGATATATGATCAGTGATGTCCAAGGATCCTTCATATGTCTTTAAAATACCTTTAAACGCCTTCTATGGATGAATCCGAATTTGAGTTTTTGGAACAATTTTGTGAAGTTTGAACAAAGTCTTGGAGGCTGTGAATTCGTCCCCTTAGCATTGCTATGTGTTCATGTATATATAAGGATTGAATTAGGTCAAAAAGAATGGGCTTTGTATCATGAAAATTGATTACTTGATTATGAAGAAATCTCTCATCCAAAAATATCAAAAAATCCAATATATCCTTACTATCTTGGTCTAGCACGAATTTGGATATGAATAATTGGTCTTGAATGGTGTTTATGACCTTCTAGAATCACAATCTCTTCCAAATATATGATTTTCATATTTTATTTTAATTTAATTTGTATTTTAATGAATAAAATTCAAATAAATATCAAATAAAATATAAAAAATCAGAAAATGTATGGGCTAGGTCGTGCTTGGTGTTATGGTGAAGTTTGGATCACAAGATTGCAAGCCCATTTGGAAGAAATTGATTTTAAAGCCCTATTTGCTTCATAAACCACCCAAAAATTTCCCCACTTTGCAAGGGCACACATCCTTAAATTTTAATGCTATGAGGGTGTTCTTGGACATTTTGGAAAGCTTGAAGAGTCCTCTAACCAACCCCATTGGTTTCATGTCCATATCATTTACCATTCTCAAGTTATGCCCTTTTGAAGTTGTTGACTTTTTGTTGACTTTCAAAAGGACCTATAATGTCTTAGCTCATACCTTCCAAATGAAGCATTTTTGGGCTTGGCTTGTGAGACACAAAGTTGTAGAGAATTCAATTTACTTTAAAATGAGCTTTGGATGGGAAAAAATGGATGAAGCATGTGAAAGTTATGGCTGGTCAAAGTTCAGTTGACTTTTCCTAAAGAAACCCTAATTTAGAAACTCCTGATTCTTGATGATCTGAAATCTCCTTGATGAATCATGATCAACCCTTGATCAAATGATGAATTTTACTTCATATACTTGATGTTGGCAAAAAATCATGAAGTTTGACTTTGGTTTGACCACAGTTGACCTCAGTTTGACTTTTTAACTACTTTGACTGATTTTGACCTATCTGATCATCTGACTGAGCAAACCTTTGAGAAAAGTCTTGAAACTTGTCATGGGGATTCTTAAACACATATAAGATGTTATGAAACTCACTTGAAGTCTTGGAAGCCCATTTAGCCTGATTAAAGTCAAAACCCTAGTTTTGGATGCACTGCTTAGGAGAATGCATTGTCTGAGGGAATTGTCAAATCTTCTGACTAATTGTGAACTTTGTGAACCTTGTGAACCTTGTGAACCTCATGGGAGGTATTGTGAACCTTGTGAACCTCATGGGAGGTCTTGTGAACCTTGTGAACCTCATGGGAGGTCTTGTGAACCTTGTGAACCTCATGGGAGGTCTTGTGAACCTTGTGAACCTCATGAGAGGTCTTGTGAACCTTGTGAACCTCATGGGAGGTCTTGTGAACCTTGTGAACCTTATGAACCTCTTAGTACACAAAATCTTGTCTTGTGAGGGCAAATTTTGGGGTGCAACGCACTGATACTCCCATAATCAACCCATCCTGCACTTGTAAAGGTAATCAGGCCTTTTCGACCTCTGGCGCTCTGTTCAGATGACGACTGCCCAGGCTGGTAGCCAACACCAAACATGTCATTCTTTTCTGATACTTCTACCGGCTTGTCCCTGCCTTCTCGTATTCCTGATTCCACCACTTCTAGAGCCTTCTTGTAAGATGCTATGGAGACTCCTTTCTTTGGCTCTTCAGAAGAAGCTGCTGATGAGGATGCTAATTCAGTCTTCGAGGGCTCGAAAGTTTGACACAGAGTCTCAACGATCTCATCGTCCATCTCTACATATTTAAATGAAGCCAGATGACTGATAAGGATATCCTCCTCTCCACAAACCGTTACGATTTGCCTTTCCCAGAAGCATTTCAATTTCTGATGAAGTGTAGACGATAATGCCCCTGCCGAATGGATTCAGGGCCTCCCCAGTAAACAGTTGTACGCAGGCTGGATGTCCATTACATAAAATGTAGTATTGAAGACTTGTGGCCCTACCTTGATTGGCAAGTTCACTTCTCCAAATACTGAACTTCTCGAGCCGTCAAACGCTCGAACCACCAAGTCACTGGGCTTCAGAATAACTCCGTCGTAAACCAGTTTCATTAATGCCTTCTTGGGAAGAAAATTCAGTGATGACCCTGTGTCCACCAACACATGGGATAACACCGTACCCTTACACTCCAAACAAATATGAAATGCCCGATTGTGGGAGCGACCCTCAGATTTTAGGTCCATGTTAGTAAATCTCAGTCCATGACTGACATTAACACTGGACACCACAGTTTCTAGTTAGTTCACTGAGATATCCTGAGGTACATAGGCTTTGTTCAGGATGCTTAAGAGAGCTTTTTTATGAGAGTCAGAACACATTAACAAAGACAAGATGGAAATCTTTGATGGAGTCTGTTACAAGTGGTCTACGATTTTATAATCGCTCTTCTTGATGATTCTTAAAAATTCTTCTGCTTCTTTGTCAAATGTAATGTCAGGGTCAACCACAAGTGTGGGCTCATTAGCAGTTACTGGTTATTTTCCCCTAGCCTTAGCTTGGGCCTCAGCAGTATCTCTAGGTGGCACTACGCTATTTCTTAGTGTATCCGGTGCAAACAATCTTCCACTCCTAGTAAAACCTCCTACCCTAACATTCTCTACCTGAGCTGGAACTATATTAGGTGAGGCAAAGTCTTCCTTCTGGCCATTGCAATACACTTCACCTCCGTAATTCCATGGGATGGCCTTATCACTTTGATACATCACAGGCCCTGTAGTAGTAATAGTTATTGGTGCCGCTCTGGCTTGAGGAAGTGTCTGTGTTGGATCATAGAAAATGGTCATCGTCGAAACTTCTTTCTCTTTTGCAACTCTATCAAACTGCAGGATCCCTTCATCAATCATGCTTTGTAACCCTGTTCTCAGTTGTTCGCAACCATCAGGAGCCTCAGCATAATCTGGACAATCATTCTTACAACCCGGAAATATACCCTTCTGGGCCAAACAAGCTTTGATAGTACTCAATGGAGCTTGCAGTTTATTGACATCACACACCAAATTCAGATCCTCTCCATCATCAATTGCCCCACCTGTACCTCCATGAAGAGGCATGGGGTTTTGTATCACATTCGAAGTAGGAGCGAAATTAATCGCTTTGGAATCTATTAAATCTTGAACAACGTGCTTCAGGGCTTTACAGTTCTCTATAGTGTGACCAGGGCTCCAGAATGGAATTCGCATTGGGCGTTTGTATCATAACCTTCAGGGATTTGTCCCTTTCTCTGAGGTTGTAAAGTTATAAGCTGGACCATTTGGAGCTGGAGGAGAATCTGCAAGAGCTGTGAGTAAGACATAGGTGGAGTGTCAAGATGCCTTTCTTTAGCCTTTTGAGAATAATAGGGACGAGGATCCCTCTGTTGCTGATAACCCTGTTGGCGCTGCTGTTGCGGTTGTTGAACCTGTCATTGATTAGGCGGAGCTGAAATGGTAACAGGAGCCACTTGCTGATAAACACCTATATTGCCTCTGCTTCCCTATGCATACACATCTCCAGTTTCTCCTTCCCTCTTTTTCACAAAAAGTTTCTTGATACCGGAAGCTGAAGCACCACCATTCTGGATCTTTCCCTGCTTAATCCAGTTTTCTATCCTCTCGCCAGTTAAGATAATTTCTGAAAAACCACTTGAAGAACACCCAGCCAACCTTTCTATGAAGTGCACTAGAAGGGTGTCCATGAAAAGCTCTACCATTTCTCTTTCTAGCAACGGTGGTTGTACCCTGGCGGCCACCTCACGCCATCTCTGGGCATAATCTTTGAAGATTTCTGAATTCTTCTGCGCCAAACTTTGGAGCTGAGTGCGGCTAGGAGCCATATCAATGTTGTACTGATATTGTTTAAGAAAAGCCTCCCCTAGCTCTTTCCAGTTTCTAACAGAGCTCCTCTCCAACTTCATATACCATTCCAATGAGCCTCCTGAGAGACTGTCTTGGAAATAGTACATCCAGAGTTTCTCGTCCCTAGTATGGGCAGCAATCTTTTGGTAAAAAGCCTGCAGATGCGTTTTGGGACAGGTGTTACCATTGTACTTGGGAGGAATGACCACTCCAGGGACCAAGCCCATATCAGATACATCTATCCCAATAGTGTCTCTACACTCAAGGGCCTTAACCTTTTCAGCCAGCAACAAAAAGTCTTGAAAATTTCCTTATGTGCCAAATCCCATATCATTATTAACAGGAGGGAACTGATCCTCTTGTCGGTATTCCACGGGAATGAGAGTTGGTGTGCCAGTCTCTGGAACTGGAGGTCCACCTCCTCCATTGTTATTGTTGGGGGGATTCCCTTGAGCATCTGGAGTGACCACATGAGGGTCAGTCTGGGGAGGAGTAAGCCTCTGCATGGCGTTCCTCAGATCATGTTGTCCTTGGGCCATACCCTGCATCATAACCATGAATTCCCCCATCCAGGTGCGGAATTCATTGAGCTCTGTTTGCATAGAGTCCATGATAATCCTTTGCTTGTTACGAGTTGCATACCAATGAGGAATATTTTGTCTAAGGTGACGTGTCTTGGTAGCTCTCGCAATCTTTGCTTGTAGAATAGATAAGTTAAGTAACCTGGAGAAACCTGCAAAAGAAAGAAAAATGCAAATGATATGTATGCAATGATGTGTTCCTCTTATCCTCAAGGTTTTGTTTACTTTCCCATTCCGGAAAATAGCCTTTTGAAAGAAGACATTGTATGACATTCAGATGTGAAGTGGCTGTATTTAATATCCCCGTGTCCGTGCAACAGATAACAACCAGAGACTTCAGATAAATCAAAAGAAAACTGGAATAGCAAAGTCCCCGTAAGGTACAAGTTCTTACATCAAAGAGAGAAAGGTACATTAGTAAGAGAGGAATCCCACAACAGGCTTGTGGGTAATCCAAATCATATGAATACAAGACTAAAGCCTAGGAAGATCTACACCCTGCAATCTCCAGCTAAGGCGCTTGACACCTTGAAGCAACTGGGTTATATCTGGATCGTCTGGTTCTTGTATGAGCTTTTGAATCAGGATATCCCTAAGGTCAAAGGAGGCATGCAACTCCTCAATTTGTTGTAGGAACACCTTCTCACTCTCCTTGTTTGCATTGGACTCAGTCTTGGTCTTCTTGACATCAGCTCTAAGTTTCAACTCCTCTATATCTTTCTGAGCATCCTTCACTGCCTATTGACTCTCTGATATACCTTGAAGATGACTTTTCTCTTGGTGGTGGGCCTTCTGAAGGAGCTCTCCCTGTTCAGCTAAATAATCTTGAAGACCTTTGATCTCTAACTTGTACTTGACTTCCAGCTCTTTTTGCTTCTTCAAGTTGTCTTCCCATTTCTCTTGCCACAAGGTTATAGTTTCATTAGCTTCATTCAACTCTTTCTTATCTTTTCGGCATTGGACCGCCTTGTGAGTTTCAGCTAATCCTCTTTTCTTGAAATATAGCTCACTCTCCTAAAAGTCTTGCTGCTTAAGCCTGACCATTTCTTCAGCCTGGTGAGCCCTCTCTTCCAATTTCTGGTTTTGAATCTTCAACTTCTGGCATGAGTTGTTAGCTTCTTGATTATCTATCCTGAGTTGTTTAACCAATGCCTCCAATTTCTGATACTCCTGAAGAGGGACTGAAGTTATAGGGGCTACTTCCTTAGGGTAGAGAGGTGGTTCCTTGGAGAATGGGAGCAACAAAGTCTCGACATGATCTTCTAACCAGGTGGCAAAAGGATCATAAGTCCTTGGATCTACTCTCCCAAAGTCTTTCTTTCCCTTCATCATTCTAACCTCCCAAGCTTGGGATTCTAGTATACTCATCTTCAAGTTTCCTTCTACTGGAAAGTATAGTGACTCATTTATCTCTTTAATCAAAGGTAAATCTCTTAAAGGATAACTAAACTATTTTCTAGACAAAATAGGATTATAAATGATTCCACTTTTCCTTCCTACCAAGGGCACATTTGGAAAGCTACCACAACTAACCATGATTTCTTTGCCTACAAGATCCCTGTTGAATCCCTAAGAAATGTCATCTGACGTTAAGCCCATCAATCTTTTGGACCACTTCCAAGATTGTTTCAAGTCTTGGAAAGGTCCTGATTTTGGGAGTTGCCTTACAAACCAGTCAGCAAACAAGGGAGTACAACAGTTCACATGTCCCTTTCCCTTTTCATTCCTATGATGAACCCGATAGTATAAGTCACCCAACAATGTAGGCACTAGGTTTCTTTTGACAAAGATGGTGATAGTCTCCATGGTGATTAATCCTTTCTCTCTTGGGAATAAGCTTATCCCATACATTATCATAGCTAGTAATGCTCTGAAATCTGCTCATTTGTTTCCTGATGCCATAACATGAGCTTCTGTAATGAGAAACTCCAAAGAAATACCCTTACCCTGGCTGGCTTCTAGCCCCATCTTGAATATGAGCATACTCAAGTGACAGGCAGCAATAATGTCTTCATAAGGAGGGCTCCTCATAATAAGGCATACCTTCTCTAATGGAAATATTCAGTATACTGGAGACCTCTTCCAATATAGGTGCCAAAATGTAATATGGGAAAACAAAGACTCGTAGTTGTGGATCATAGAATTGCAACAAGGAATGCAGGCTATCCCTCTGATCAATTGTTGTCTTATTCACATAATCCAGAATCTTTCCATACTCTCTTTTGAAGTCATCAAGAACTTTGTCACTCATCAAGCTGATCAACTTCGGAATACCATTTGTCTCTGGTTGTGGGAAAGTATAGTGAACATTCTCCTTCCTTGGAATCTCCATCTTGAAGCATCAATGTGACCGGGAATCGGAAGTAATATGAACCCTGAGGATAAAAAGAACACATATGATTAATGATGTCATGATGCTTATGCAAGGAAAGGCATGTGATCAATGATGTGTATGTGTAGTGTCAATCATATAATCAAGTGTCTGTGCAGGGTCACAACATCACCACAAACATCTCTGATCAGAGGTTCAAATCTCAGAATCAAGGTGTAACAAGATAGATCACAATACTAAAGCATGCTGGTACAGTGGGTGTGTTGAAGGTTAAGGTTCCTGCAATCCTGTAAACCCCTCCCAATCTCACGGGTGTGCTACTCGGGTCAACATCACGGACTCTCAAATCCGAATAGCAATAATACATTCACCATCTCTGAGAAATGGCTCAAGACCAAATCAGGGAATTGGTTTGGCATTATGTACTACTCAGGGAGGTCTCAACTGAGTCCAAGGAAACAAGCATCCCTCATAAGTGTCGCTCCCAATAAATGGGGAATGACCCAAATAAAGGTACAGACGCGAACGGTCGGCGAAAGAAGGATGTAAGAACACACAGGAGTGAACTCACAGGAAAAGAAAAGAGTCGCCAGCTAGGCATTTTTATCCCGAAGGAAAGGTAATGCTGCATAAACCTAGAAAGATATGGACAAGACGGTCGCGAACCAGAGAGACTGAGAAAGGGGGTTGGTTACAACCTGGGAAGGTATTAGCACCCAGATTGTCCGCCGTACTCGACGGGATCCACGCCTGAAAGATTTGTGTTTAAAGGGGTAGTGTCAGTGCAATTTGTGTATAAAAAGAGCTGGAAAAGGATGTACAGGTGTCAGTGTAACAGAAGTGTGAAGTGTATAAATGATGTGTCAGTGTGAGAACAGGAATGAAATGCTCATGATAATGAGGCTCAAAGAATAAAGCTGGAAGAGGGGGAATATACAGAGACTTTTGTTCGATAACTGTTAAGTTATGCCTACGTATCCTCTCGTGCAATGAGGAAGTCAGAACACCGTAGTTCGACCCAAAGAGACTGAAAGATGAATTGACTTGTGAACTGCTTGCTTGTCTATGCTCAAGTGTATGACCTGTCTGGCTCAGGTGCAAACTGTCTTGCATTAGACGGAAGAAGCAAGTTCTTGTTTATGAGTGAATGAGATGAGAAAAGAATCCCGGAGGAGACGATTATTGTTTGTTTTTGAGTTTTCAGCCTTTTATTGCTTTTGAAAGTGTGTCATAAGTTAATGAGCTTAAGCCTAAACCAATGGATTTAGTAAACTCATCACATCTTCCCTCTGATTAGGGGTAATGAGAGTACCTCAAGTATGAAGTCAGATTCTCACACTTAATCACCTTTGATATAGGATTAAGATCATTAACCTACTTGTGATTATTTAGATGTTTTTGTGGTTTTTGTTTAGTGTTGAGTAATGAGATTAAGCCATAACCAGGGATTAAACAGACTCATTACACCATCCTAATAGAAGGATAATAGATGAGAATGTTTAAGCTGAGGAAAGCTCCTCAACTTAATCCATGATTAGGGATTAAACTCATGACAAAACAAAGCCTTTATTAAGTGGATTTTATTTAATGATATGATGAAGAAATGATTTTTATGGTTTGTAAGACAACTTGAGGGGGACTTGTCCATTAACACTAGGGTTAGTCCTTCTTAACCAGTTAAGGAAGAATTAGAACCCTAATGCAAGGCCCAAGTTACAAGCTTGATGTCTTAGTGATTATTAGATGGATTGATTAAAGGATTTAAACACATTAAGGGTTTAACACTTAGGATTAAAGTTATACACTCCATCCTAATATAAGGATGCAGGCATAAGCTTAATCACAAAGCCTTAAAGCCTTTAGGGTTTAGTCCCTGATTATGAGATGAGAAGAGAAGACTCAATGAGACACAAAGGTAAAACTAAGTGGGGGACTAATAAAAACCCTAATCATTGTCATGCTTGGTTGTTCCTAAGGTTTGTGAGGTTTACAAGAGAAAGTCTTCAAAGGAACCACCAGGAAGCAGATGAAAGGATCAGAAGAAGCAAAGCAACTTGCTTCATTCAAGAAGGCAAGTCACTTGAGGAAAGAAAGTGGGAAGAAGAAGAAAGAGCAAGCTCAATCTCAAACACATAACAAAATGCAGCATGGATGCAAGAGAGAGATGAAAAGAAATTGTGAGAAGTGAAGGCAAATTCACTTCTCAAGATAACTTACCACCTGAAAAGTTAGTGAAAGAAATGCAATGCAATGCAAAATGAGATGAAATGACATGATAAAAATCAAAACCAGAAGCACATTCATGATGATAATGATGCTATGGGATGATGCAAACATGAATCAAGGCATGGTGATGATCATACAAGCTTATGGATGCAGATGAAGCAAGTTTAGAACCATGATCATACATGAAAAGTTATGAAATGCATATGGTATACAACATGGCAAATGCAAGATGTAATGATCACACATGCTTTCAATATGTCTCAAGATGTTAAATGAAACAAATGGAAGCATGAAATGTCATGGCAAGTCAAGGTATGAATGCAAATGCAAGATAGATGCATATGGAAGTTCAAATTAGGGTTTATGATCAAAGCATCAAACAAAAACCAAAATCAGAAGCAAACACCAAGATAAAAAATCGAAAATGCATTCAAAAGATCCCTAAACCTATACTAACTCACTGCCCAAAGGAGAAGTTCCAACTCTTAACCTAATTCAAGTTATGATTTTCCTAAGTTTTCTAGGGTTTTAGGGTTCCTTAACAAGAAAAATGCCAAACAAATGGAAAATGAAAGATCAAATCATGCCTATTTAATCTCACAAACTACATGCTAAACACAATGCAATGCAAAAAGAATCAAGGTCCAACTCTCAATGGTTAGGCAGAAATGATTTTTGGAAGTTTGGATCAAAATAATGCTTAAAAATGATTTTATTTCCATGAAAAATTCTCAAAATGCATCAAGATCAAAAAATAAATTTGGTTTGAGGGTTGGACAATGTTTCTAAATGTTTTTAAATGTTTCATGAATTTTTTGGTGATTTTTAAATACCTAAAAGTATTTTTAATTAATTAATTCTCATTAATTAATTAAAAATAAACTTTTAAATATTTAAAAATATTTTTTGAATGCAAAAAATAAAAATAAAAATATTTTTGGCTTCTGAAATTTAATAAAAGCTTGCATAAAAAATTTCAGAATTTTTGAATAAGTTTTGCTATTTTAAATAAAATATAGAAAACAAATGTATTTAAATGAAAATAAAAATGAAATTAAATGAATTAATGAAGAAGTCAAATGATCCTAAGGCCAGCATTCAAACTCACACGCGCGGGAGTTGACTAGGCGCGCATCTGGACGGCCTACATTCAAACTCACTAACCCTAATTAATTAGCCCTAATCCAGCCTTAATGACTCTCAGATGACCGGAACAGTGGTTCCGGTCATCTTCTCCGACGAGTCCAAATGCTAAATCACTCTACACGCAATGAAAATGAAAACCAACTATCCAGAAATCATCCCCATCCAAAAACGAATCAAACCCCTCACTCAAACATCATTTATCATTCCTAAACCAGCTAAATCGAATCAAAAAAGTTTTAGGGCAAAAAGTTTCAGAACAAGATTAAACTCTCATTTCTTCACCATTTTCGAAACCAACAACATCAGAGTGATCAGTGAATCATGAAGAACAACTTAGGAACTTAAAAAATCCATTTCTGGAAAAAAAGTTCATGAAGCTACCTGAGTTTGAAGCTTTTCAGTCTGGCACTTTCTGACCTCTTCTCTTGTGCAAAACCACTCCTATGACCTCCCTGATGAAGTCTTGATGCCTAGAAAGAGTTTGTGATGGCTGGTTTGGAAGTTTGAACAAGTTCTGTTCAAGGTCAGTTGAGGATCGTATTTCTGTTTCTTTGAGTTTCAGGCTGCTTTGAAGGTTGGTTTTGGTTCAGTGAAGCATGGTGAGAAGGTTTGTGAAGTTTGTTTGAGTGTTTGTGGCCTGTGGAGTGAGTTTCGAATGCTCTTGCAAGTGAGGGTGAAAATGTGAATGTTGTCTTGTGGCTGGTTTCAGGCTTGTGTAATGTATGCTTTGTCTTGCTTTTGATTCACATAAACAAATCCTATTGGTCAGATGACATGACATGTGCTTTTGTGATTGGTATGGGTGCTTTTGCAAAATGTCAACTTTTGTGTAAGAGAAGCATGGGTCAATCTCTAGCCAAGTACAAGGTGGGTGTGCTGCGCAGCATGGTGAGGGAAAAGGCTAGGGTTGATCAGCAAAGTAGCCAGCAAGTGGATGAGAAGTTATCATGTGTTTTGCAACTTGGCTTGCTTTTGGTTCTTCATGAAAAAGTCTTGCTTCACAAGCCATAAAACATGTGATCCCTTGGCCCATTCTGATTTTTAGGACTTGTGTGATGTTTGTGTAAAGGTTTGACATCAATTAGAAGTCACAAATTGCCTTGGTACAAGAATTTGCAAGTTTTCCATTTGGTGCATAACTTGAAATTTAGTGATTTTTGCCAACTTTGATGAGCCATAACTTTTGATCCAAAATGAATTAGGTCATGTTCTTGTACTTTTTGAAAAGGGAAAGATCTATTCTACAACTTTCATGACCAAAGTTTTCCCATTTGAAGCTTTTTTGGATCAAAAAGAAAGGGTTGAAAAAGTTGCATAAAATGACATTTTCATTAAAAGTCAAACTTGCCCAAAAAGTCAACTTTGCAAAAGACTTGAAATTCTTGAATTTTGTGAACTTCCAACTTCTTCTATGATCAAATAAAGATCATATACAATCAAAATGATGAAGAACACCCTTTGGTTGGGTCATTGGGGGCCTCAGATGCCCTGATTTTGCACTGACTTGTTCAGAAAGTCAACCCTTGATCAGATGACTTCCCCATGGAATTTCCTCATGAAAATTGATATGCATACTCCCTATACCATATAGAGACCAATAGAAACAAGAATGCCCAAAAGATTTGGAGTTATGGCCTCTGAAACCAAAACCCTAATTCTAGGTCATCTGTGCAGTCAAACCTGGCTCTGCTTCCATACCAATCTCAGTTCTTGTGATTCTTTGGCATTCTTGACTTTGAGAGGATATAATATGATACTTGAACACCCATGGACCCCTTTGAAGTGATTGATGACCTTTGGAATGGCTCAAGTGGCTCTTGGATTGCTCAGATCACAAACCCTAGATGCAGATGACTTGAAACTATGCAGTGAATCAAAAAATGTGATATGAGATGCTATGATTGGATTTATGCATATGAGAATGATCACAAGCCATGGTGTGAATGGGTGAGGGCAAATTTGGGGTGTTTACAGCTGCCCCTATTCAAGCATGAGTTAGCTGTGCAGGATGTAAGCGACGGCTTAACAGGCAAACAAGATAACTTGTGGTTGAATACCAAAGACAGTCCAAAATTTGCACTCACAGAATGAAGAAGAAAAGGGATATAGATTGTAAAGGAAAATAAAGTATATTGTAAAGTATAGGCGACGGAGGACGACCGTCGAGCAGAGGACGACTGCCGGGTAAAGAGCAATGACGGGGACGACCGACATGCTGGGGATAAAAAGAATTATGATGGGGACGGCCCTCAAGATAAAGTTGTAAGATTCTCTGGGGATTGACGAAACATGACGGGGACGGCCATCAAGTTCATAAAGTAAAGTAATCAACGATGGGGACGGCCATCGGGCTAAAAAGAAAAGGGACCACGACGGGGACGGCCATCGGGTTAAAGAATAAATGAAATAAACAGATGATGAGGTACGGTCATCAAAGGTGAAGGACGATCACCTAGCAGGGTACGGCTGCTCTGTTGGGGATAAGATGAGGGACGGTCATCTAAGGTGGAGGACGACCACCTGGCAGGGTACGGCTGCCGAAAATATCGCGACATAGGACGAATGCCGGATAAAAGGTCAACGATGGGGGACGGCCATCGGATGAGCATGATGGAGGACGACCATCAGGAGGTGGAGGACGACCACCTAGCAGGGGACGGCTGCTCTCAAGGTTTATCATGACATAGGACGAACGCCAGATAACCAAAATCAACAATGGGGACGGCCATTGGATAAAATGACGAAGGACGATCATCAAAAAGGTGGAGGACGACCACCTAGCAGGGGACGGCTGCTAAATATCACGACACAGGACGAGTGTCGGATAGAAAATCAACGATGGGGACGGCCATCGGATGAGCATGATGGAGGACGACCATCAAGAGGTGGAGGACGACCACCTAGCAGGGTACGGCTGCTCTCAGGGTTTATCATGACATATGATGAATGTCAGATAAAAAGGAAATTGCTCTGTTGGCGATTTACTGGGGAATAGTAAACACAGACGAGTATTTAAATCCTAGAAACAAAAGGTATAAGTGTTTAGATGCTGTGTATAGATTACAGATGCGGACGAGCATCCATAGGACTACGATACGGACGAGTATCGGGTAGAAACAAACGCTTGACGCATGTTCTGAGATGATGGTACGGACGAGTACCAACTGGTTAACAAAGAACACAGACGAGTGTTGAATCTGTGGGGATATAAATGGTGTATACAAAATACGGACGAGTATCTGTATAAGTATAAATGGTGTATAGATGAGTGTTTAATCTGCTGGGGAGAGTGACACGGACGAGTGTCAAAAGGAGAAGAGTATAGTATAGACAAAAATACAAATATCCGTGAGTGCAAAAAGGATGCTTTGGTTTTATGCTGGTGGTATGACATGGACGGGTGTCAAACAGTATCTGTGAGTGCAAAGAAGGTGTTTTGTTTGTAAAGAGTACTCAGGAGACTTTACTGGGGAATGATGACACGGACGGGTGCCAAAGGGAATATATACTGGTGTTTGTGAACGTGAGGCAACTGTTTTTGCTGGGGAATCTGGGAGAATTTTTGGGGGGTTTTCTGTGTATTGTTGGTGGATTTCAATATTCACAAGTGTTTGATTCAAAACATGGCTTATGATTATGCTATATGTTTGATTTTTACCGTAATGCTCCGTTTTAGACGGAATGCTACGCTTTGTGGGGTGAATATGATGCGAATGCCATGATTATGTAAAGATACCGATCCGGGACTCGGATCCCGTTGTTGTGAAAATCTTTGGTTGATCTTGCTTGAACTGGACATCCCAGCTGGGGGTGAGATCTTTGATGAATCTGATGAGATGTATCTGCCTGGGGATATAGGTCACTGATAGACCTATACTGGTAATAAGGGACCTAGCTGGGGTTTTGTAGAAACTCTCGTCACTCTGTTGTGATTCCTTCATGCGTTGCTCTTCTGAATAGAGGCTGGAACTCTGTGGGGAAGTGGTTCCCTGATCTTTTGCGCTTGGCTGAGGAAGAACGATTGGCAACTCGGCTGGGAGAAGTGACAAGTGGTAACTCAGCTGGGGAGAAAGCACCTGGGGTGCTTAAGACTACGTGTTGATTTGCCAGCTTGCTGGGAGGAAGCTTGCATGCCCCATGTTGCGCTTTGGATACCTGCAATCCTGAAAAGATAGAGAAACGCACAAGTAATCCCGAGGTATCCTTTACTGGATTCCGTCATAGGAGTTTAGACACTTCTGAGTGTAAGCATATTTCCTGCAAGCATGTATCTTTTATTTTTGAAAGTAAGCATCTGTATTCATGCAATCAGCTTTTCTTAAGACATCAGACATTTTTGCAAATAAAAATGAAGTGTACGAGGTGAAACTTGACTGAAAATCTGTTTTTATTAATTCATATGCCCTGAATTGGCAAGATACATCACAGAAACATATCCCCTGAAAGGAGGAGATTGTTACAAATTGAGAAACAAAATGCTGGCAATGTTGACGACGCTTTACGGAGCTTCCTCTTTTGCTATGACTCGTATGACTTTTGACGCTCTTCTCGTCTTGCTTTCTGAAGAAGGCTGATTCTTGATTGAAGCTTGATCCTTTAGAGGTTCACCAAGTTGTAAGTGATACAGACGAATTCAGAGTGCAGTTGTTCGCTTATTCCCTTATTTTGCACGGATCGCCCTTTCGGGTTTTCAATCCATCGGGATACCCCTTTTTGCCTGAGTTGTCCAACGCGGCTTTTCAACTCAGCGGGTGTACATTTTTTTTATTTTTCCCTTATTTTTGCCCGAGTCTTTTATTCTGTTTTTGACTCGCCGGGATGCCCTATTTTTGCCTGGACTTACATTCTGTTTTTATGTCCAGCGGGTCATTTTATGCGAAGTATTTTTTAACTGCATCTGAATTCACAGGGGACGGGAAGTCTTCGCCATCCATGGTGCCGAGCATCAGTGCTCCACCAGAGAAAACTTTCTTTACCACGAATGGTCCTTCATAGTTTGGAGTCCATTTGCCCCTGTGGTCTGTATGAGGAGGGAGGATTCTCTTCAGCACAAGATCTCCCACTTGGTACTCTCGGTGCCTGACTTTCTGATCGAAGGCTCTCTTCATTCTTTTCTGATATAACTGCCCATGACAGATTGCTGCCAATCTCTTCTCTTCGATCAGACTTAGTTGTTCATATCGGGACCGAACCCATTCTGCTTTGCTCAGCTTAACATCCATCAATACCCGTAGAGAGGGTAATTCAACTTCAACAGGTAGGACTGCCTCCATACCATACACAAGCTGATACGGTGTTGCCCCAGTGGATGTTCTGATTGACGTGCGGTACCCATGCAAGGCAAACGGTAGCATCTCATGCCAGTCTTTGTACGTGACTACCATCTTCTGCACAATCTTCTTAATATTCTTATTAGCTGCCTCAACAGCGCCGTTCATCTTTGGCCTGTAAGGAGAAGAATTGTGGTGTTGGATCTTGAAGTCCCGGCATAGTTCTGCCATCATTTTGTTGTTTAGATTGGAACCATTATCAGTAATGATTCGCTCGGGAACTCCGTATCGACAGATGATATCCCTCTTCAGAAATCTGGCTACCACTTGCCTTGTAACATTTGCATAGGAAGCTGCTTCAACCCACTTGGTGAAATAGTCGATGGCGACCAAGATGAATCTGTGGCCGTTTGAGGCAGTCGGTTCGATCTTGCCAATCATATCAATGCCCCACATGGCAAAGGGCCAGGGTGAAGACATTATATTCAAAGGATTGGGAGGCACATGCACCTTATCCGCATAAATCTGGCATTTATGGCATTTTCTGGCATAGGCACAACAGTCGGCATCCATTGTGATCCAGTAATAACCTGATCTTAGCAATTTCTTAGCCATGGCATGCCCTCCTGCATGGGTACCAAAGGATCCTTCGTGCACTTCATGCATTAACAAGTCTGCTTCCGTCCTATCAACGCATCTGAGGAGTACCATATCAAAGTTTCTCTTGTATAAAGAACCATCAGTGTTCAGAAAGAAACTACCAGCAAGCCTTCTTAAAGTCTTCTTATCATTGGAAGATGCCCCAGATGGGTATGTTTGATCCTCCAAGAAGCACTTAATGTCGTGGAACCAAGGCTTATCATCTTTAACAACATCTGCTGCGAACACATATGCTGGCCTGTCAAGTCTGGACACTGATATCTGAGGTACAAAGTTGGCGGTTTGAACTTTGATCATTGATGAAATGGTAGCCAGAGCATCTGCAAACTGATTCTCATCCCGAGGGATATACTCAAGCTTGACCGTTGCGAAGAAAGTCAATAACCTTCTTGTATAATCCCTGTAAGGTATCAGATGATCCTGGTGGGTGTACCATTTGCCGTTGGTTTGATTAACTACCAGAGCTGAATCTCCGAATACAGTCAATGTCTTGATCCTGAGGTCAATGGCTTCCTCAAGACCCATAATGCAAGCTTCGTATTCAGCTTCGTTGTTAGTGCAGTTGAAGGTGAGTTTTGCCGAGAAAGGCATGTGAACTCCCTTAGGTGTAATGAGCACTGCACCAACGCCACGACCATTCATATTAACAGCCCCATCAAACATCATAGTCCATTCTTCTTCCGGGTCAGGCCCTTCAGTGTGAACAGGCTCTTCATGATCTTTTGCTTTTATGAACATGATGTCTTCATCGGGGAAGTCAAATCTCATAGGATGGTAGTCATCAATAGGTTGCTCAGCAAGATATTCAGACAATACACTGCCCTTGATGGCTTTCTGAGAAGTGTACTGGATGTCATATTCCGTGAGAATCATTTGCCATCTTGCAACCCGTCCGGTAAGAGCTGGCTTCTCGAAAATGTACTTAACTGGGTCCATTTTTGATATCAACAAAGTGGTGTGGGTCAACATATACTGTCTCAGTCGGCGAGCAGCCCACGCTAAAGCACAGCAAGTTTTCTCGAGCAGTGAATAACGTTGTTCACAGTCGGTAAACTTTTTGCTTAGGTAGTATATTGCATACTCTTTTCGACCAGACTCGTCATGCTGGCCCAGCACACACCCCATTGACTCTTCTAATACTGTTAAGTACATTATCAGAGGTCTTCCTTCAACTGGAGGCATAAGGATTGGTGGTTCTTGCAGGTATTCTTTGATTTTGTCAAAAGCCCTCTGGCAGTCTTCGTTCCACCTGACCGTCTGTTCTTTTCTTAACAGCTTAAACAAAGGTTCACAGGTTGCTGTAAGGTGAGATATGAACCTCGAGATGTAGTTCAATCTACCTAAAAACCCTCGAACTTCTTTTTCAGACTTCGGTGCAGGCATCTCTTGAATGGCTTTGACTTTATCAGGGTCCACTTCAATCCCTTTCTCGCTTACAATAAAGCCGAGCAGCTTACCGGATCGCACCCCGAATGTGCACTTGTTGGGGTTCAGCTTCAGTTGGTACTTCCTCAGACGCTTGAATAACTTCAGCAGGTTTACCAAGTGGTCTTCTTCTGTGAGGGACTTGGCAATCATGTCATCCACATAACACTCGATTTCTTTATGGATCATATCGTGGAATAATGTTACCATAGCCCGTTGATATGTTACACCAGCATTCTTCAATCCGAATGGCATCACCTTGTAACAGAATGTGCCCCAGGGGGTGATGAAGGTTGTCTTCTCCATGTCTTCAGGTGACATCTTGATCTGATTGTATCCTGAAAATCCGTCCATGAAGGAGAATACCGAGAACTGAGCCGTATTATCAACCAATACATCAATGTGAGGTAATGGGAAATCATCTTTCGGGCTAGCTCTGTTCAGATCCCGGTAGTCAACACACATTCTTACTTTGCCGTCTTTCTTAGGCACAGGCACAATATTAGCAACCCACGGTGGATAGCTAGTTACAGCAAGGAACCCGGCGTCCCATTGCTTTTGTACCTCTTCTTTGATCTTCATTGCCATGTCTGGACGAGTACGGCGCAGTTTCTGTTTGACCGGTGGGCAATCTTCTCTTAAAGGCAGCTTGTGCATGACGATATCGGTGTCCAACCCTGGCATATCTTGATAAGACCATGCAAACACATCCACATACTCTTGAAGCAGGTCAATCAGTTGTTTCTTCACTGAGTCTTGTAAACAGGCCCCGATTTTAACTTCTTTCACATCTTCATCTGTACCAAGATTGATTGTTTCCACCTCCTCCTGATGAGGAGTGATAACCTTCTCCTCTTGTCTCAACAATCTGGCTAGCTCTTCAGGAAGCTCGTAATCTTCTTCAACCCCTTCATCAGCTTGATTGATCGGATTGTCAAAGTCATACGAAGTCATAGCCGTGCTGTTGTCGGTGCGGTCTGGAAGGCACTTTCTGCAAGGGTTCAGTTTGTTCATTTTAGTGATTGATTTTAATCTTGTTTAGAAAAGTGAAATAAAGTTGTCATTTTGAAAACATTGCCATTTATTTTTGTACAAAAAGAAAAATGGAAAAACAGTGAGCGGAAAAGTAAGAGACTCGTTTGCAAAAGATGTCTGATATTTCATTGAATAATCTTGTTGCACAAAAATTACAGATGGCCCGATTACAAAATGAGTCTTGTCATCTTGGGCAAGATGCAAGACTTGATGCATGCTTAAAATATACAGGAAATAATAATTACTCTGCATGAGTAACTCTTATAATTTCCTGGGAAGACCAGTTTGAGATACTGCTCCCCGGGATCTTTGGACGAATCCAACTTTCCAGGTTGCGTTCATCTTCCGACTCATCTTCCAAGTTGTTAACAGCATCGGGGGTGAGCATCCCCCCACTAACAAAGTTGGGCTTATTAGCAGCCTCTGTTTGATCTTGTTGAGTTGGTTTGTAACCCAACCCAAATCTATCCTCCTTCTTCTCCACAGGTAACAATTTTCCCCAGCCTTGGGCAGTCCCTTCTTCCACAACCTTCCGGGCTTGCTGGTAGGATGTTATTGAGGTTCCAGGTACAGCAGATGTTTCATTAACATTCAGGGCCTCAAACCCTTGACTCGTCGTTTCATGGATCTCCCCATCCATCTCAATATATTTGTAGGTAGCCAAATGGCTAACAAAAATATCCTCCTCTCCACAGATAGTAACGACTTGGCCCTCCCACTCGAATTTTAACTTCTAGTGAAGGGTAGACGTAACTGCGCCAGCGGCATGAATCCATGGTCTACCCAACAAACAGCTGTAGGCAGGCTGAATGTCCATCACGTAGAAGGTCGTTTTGAAAGTTTGTGGGCCAATCGTTACAGGCAACTCAATTTCTCCCAGAACTGATCTCTTAGAGCCGTCAAAGGCTCTCACTACCAAGTTACTGGGGCGTAATGCCAATCCTTCGTACTCTAGCTTCACAAGGGCCTTTTTAGGTAAGACATTAAGGGATGATCCTGTGTCTACCAGCACATGGGAAAGAACTGCACCTTTGCATTCCATGGTAATGTGCAGAGCCTTGTTATGATTGCGGCCTTCCGTAGTCAAATCAGTGTTGGTGAACCCTAGTCCGTTACTAGCATTAACATTTCCAACCACAGCTTCCAACTGATTGACGGTGATCTCTTCTGGCACATAAGTTGCGTGCAAGACTTTGAGTAGTGCGTTCCGATGAGCCTCGGAGCACATAAGCAATGATAGAATGGAGATCTTGGAAGGCGTCTGGTGAAGCTGATCCACTATCTTGTAATCACTTTTCTTGATGATTCTCATGAATTCATCAACTTCTTGATCAAAAGGTGTTCTCAAAGCTTCTTTAACAATTTGCTCTTCTTGCACCGTGCTCTTCCCTTTTGCCTTGGCAGCAGCTTCTGCTTCGGCAGTGGGTCTTTGAATTGGTGGAGCAAAGAGACGTCCGCTTCGAGTGAAGCCTCCGCCTCCTCCCACATTGTCTATTTGTGGTGCAGAAGTTGATGAATCAAGAGTGATTTTCTGTCCTTCGCAGTACAGATCAGAGCCGTAATGCCAAGGGATGGCATTACTGCTTTCATAAGGTACTGGCCCAGGCACTGTGATAGTGACTGGACTGATGGCAGCTGCAGAAGGGACCATGATAGTCTGTGGATCATAGTATATTGTGACTGGTGCTCTGATAGGAATGGCATTTTGTGAGTTGTAGGCAGAATCATTTTCAGGATCATAATAAATCGTAACTGTTGAGACATCCTCATTGTTTGCTGCTGATGTTGTAGGAGACATTGTTGGAAGGATGGGTGTTGTTGTTGTAGGAGACTCTGAATGAAGTGGCGCTGAAGTTGTAGAAGGGATGTTTGTTGATATCTGGTGTGTTGAAGTAACAGATGAAGCATTTGTTGATGAAGCTGAAGAGTTGTTGGGAACAATGGTTGTTGCAGTTGTAGTAGATTCAGGAATTGTTGTTAATGAGATTGCTGGATTTGTTGGAAAGGATGTTGTGATTTGAAGCAGGCCACTCTGGATGAGACCATCTATACCATCCCTCAAGTTATCACAGCCATTCACTGAAATGTTGCAATAAGCACACCCTAGCTCACATCCCGGGAATATTTGACATTCAAGGAGCTGAGCTTTAATCTCTGCCAAGGGTGTCCGAATCTGACCCACACTGGTTATTAAGTAAGACGGCTTGTCTTCTTCAATAGAATTGATTCTGGGACCACCATGGTGTGGCATAGGGTTCTTGTTGACATTCGGTGGTGGTGCAAAGTTTAGAGCCTTAGAATCTACCAAGTCTTGTACCTTCATGTGCAAAGCTCTGCACTTCTCTGTACTATGCCCAGGGGCATTTGAATGAAAGGCACACCTGGCGCTGGCGTCGTAATTTCTGGGCAGACTGGCAGGATCTGGAGGTGCCAACGTCCTTAGCTCAACCAGGTTGAGTTTTAGGAGTTGTGGCAGTAATGTGGCATAGGGCATAGGGATCGGATCGATCACCCTATTGGCCTGAGAAGGTCTCTGTTGGAATGGTCTTTGCTGATTGTTGTTGCTGGTGTTGTTGTAGTTTCTCTGAGGAGGATACTGAGTCTGTTGCTGATAATTTTGTTGTTGTGGTTGATAAGCTGGTTGTGGATGAACTGGAGCGGGAATGGTGACTGCTGCCACATACCTATGGACATATTGGGGTCTGCCTCTGCTGGCATGGATAGCATTGGTTTCACCAGTTCTTCTTGGGCCCACAAAAGGCTTTCTTGTGTTACTGGATGAGCTGGCACCGTTGTCAGAAATTTTGCCCATCTTTAACAGGCTCTCAATTCTTTCTCCCGCTATGACGACATCTGTAAAGCTGGTAGAAGAAAAGGCAGCTAGCCTATCAATGTATGTCCCTTGGAGGGTGTTCATAAACATATCTGCCATCTCCCTCTCTGACATAGGTGGCTGAACAGCTGCAGCCAACTGTCTCCATCTCTGGGCGTACTCCCGGAAGCTTTCCCTGGATGATTGTGACATCCCCATCAGGAGGGTCCTGTTGGGAGCCATATCTAAGTTATACTGGTATTGTCTAATGAAGGCCTCTGCCAAATCCTTCCAACACCTGACGGTCGCTCTAGTCAGATGGGAATACCATTCCCTTGAAGCTCCTGTTAAGCTATCCTCAAAATAAAACATCCATAGCTTCTCGTCCATGGTGTATGCCTTCAACCTCCCCAGAAAGGATTGTAAGTGGGTCCGTGGGCAGGAAGTCCCGTTGTACTTTTCAAAGCACGGTGGTTTAAATTTATGGGGAATCCTGACCCCGTCCACTAAGCCCATGTCCATAACATCAAAACCCAAAGAGTTTTGGGACTCTAAGGATCTTAATTTCTCAGCAATCTCCTCTAGCCTTCTGTCATAGGCCTCCTCCCCAGCTCCCATCACTGTGAACTGATCTTCCTGGGGGTCTTCTTGCAGCACTCTGCCCGCAGTAGCATTCCCTTGTGCAGTAGCAGGGATGTTGATCTCTGGATGAAGGTGGGGTCCAAATACAGGGGGATTGACATGAGGTTGGACCCTCTCATTGTTGCTTGTCCCAGCAGTCCCTAGATGGGGATCTTCTTGATTCTGCCTCTCTACCATTGCTCTTAATCTCTCTTGGCTTTGAGCCATATTGTTCATCACCTCCATAAATTGTGTCATCTGATTCCTCATTTCCAACCTCTCGTTGGCCATTTGGTTCCTGACCTCTGTAAGGTCCTGCTGTACCTGGTCCATCTGTATGCCCAGAAGATTGTTACGGGTTGGATATCTGTGTGGACGGTTGAGTGGAAATACCCGACGTCGAGCAATAGTTCCTGACATCACAACAGAGTTAGTAACAATAAACAAAACAAACCTACAAAACAAACAAAGGTTAGCATGCAATGCAGTATGCTTATTTGTTTCCAAGGTATCCGGCTTGGCACTTGGTTTTGACCTTCCCAGACCCTTGAAGAAGATGCTGTTGATGTTGCTTTGAAGAATTCAGATAAAACCAAACAACACATATATTACAAAAAGGTAAATGATACAATACTTGTTTTTTTACAATACATGCCCTCTGAGGGGTCAAAAATACAACATAAAGAAAAGTACATGAAATGAAAGCAACAACAAGCAAAAGTCAGACACCAAGACCAAACTCATCCTCCTGAACTTCCTTGAGAAGTGCTTCAGTCACAGGATCAGCTGGACACTCTGTAAGATTCCTGATAAGGAGATTCCTGGTAGTAACAGCTGCAGTTAGCTTCTTGTGTTGACTCTGGTCCTTTGACCTCTTCACACCAGCTCTAATCTTCAGCTCTGAGATCTCCCTCTGGGCTGCTGCCAGGGCTTCCTGTTGCTCTTTTGCACTAGCTTCCAGCTGCTCAATCTTGTCCTGAGTCCTCTTATCTTCCAGAGTACGAGCTTCGGTGATTCTGACCCACCTAGCTTGACTCTCCTTCAGATACAAATCAGTCTTGGCCTTCTGGAACTGGGCTTCCTTGCAGGCATTCTTCAAGATCTGTTCTCCAGCCCTAGACTTCTTAATATAGTCCTCTGACTTTTCAATTCTATCCAGATGCTCCACCTTCAGCTTCTCTAACCTCTCAATATCCAACCTACCATCACTCCGCTCCCAGAGGGTTTTCTGTAGAGCCTGAGTCAACTTCTCATTTCTCTCTTTCAATTTCTCAAACTCCTCCAAACTGACGGTGGCAGGAGGTGGTGCCGAGGATGGCCCTGGTACATCTTCCATGGTGAAGGGCATCCCAGAAAATTGAGCCCTGGCATGGGACCACTCATAGTACTGTGCTGATGCCACATTGTTGCATTTCCCCAGAATGGTTACTCCTTTAGTCTGAACATTGTCCCAGGCCCAGGCTGCTTGCCTGACAATAGCCAGATTAGGCTTAATCTCACAGTAAAGGGTCTCAGTCAGATCCTGTGTCCTAGGAGGGTGGACTAATGCATAGCCCAGTTGTCTTTTGAATAGCAGAGGGTTGTAGTTGATGCAACCCTTCACCCCTATCAGAGGCACATTGGGAAATTGCCCACAACTAGTAATGATGTCCCTGCCCTTTGTGCTTTGAGTGCACCATCTGATATCAGCTGAAGTTAAAGCGGTGAGTCTTCTAGCCCAGTTCCTTTGCTGGTGAGGGTTCAAGAATGCATCAGTCTTGGGCAAATGTCTGAGTAACCAGGTATGGAACAAGGGAGCACAGCATCTTACTAATCTTCCCCTCTGCTTTTCATTCCTCTGGTGGACTGAGTAGTAGAAATCTCCCAGTAAGGTGGGCACTGGGTTCTTCAGGATGAAAAGATGGATTGCACTCTTGCTAACAAATTTAGGCTCATCTGCAAATAAAATGACCCCATATATGCTAAGGGCCAATAAAGCACAGACTGCCTTCCATTCTCCTGAAGAGGCTTTCAGAGTAGCTTGAGATATTAAGAAATCCAGATGTAGGCCAGAGACTCCAGCCTTGGTGGTCATATTCTGCCCAATCAAAACTGGTTCCAGATGCAATGCCTTTGCTACTTCTTCATTACTTGGGAAAGCCATCTCAGGATTGAAGGGGACACCACCCCTGACAGGTATACCAACCAATGATGAGTACTCCTCCAATAAAGGCCCCAACTGAAAATCCTGAAAAGTGAAACACCTCAGAGGGGGATCATAGAACTGCAGGCAAGTATGAATCAAGCTCCTCTGTGAAGGGTCCAAATCCATAACCACATCAAGTATGCCTCCATAGTGTTCTCTGAATAGTGGTATATGGTCTGGAGTAATCAGGGTCTGAATCCTCCTGATGTCAGCTAGCGCAGGCTGAAAGAAATGATAGGAGATGTTACTCTTCTTAGGTGCCATGTTGTTGAAGAGGAGACTGAGACAGATGCTAAGAATAACACTGAGGAAGGGCCACTGACAGGCTGAGACTGATTATGCAGGTAGCTGAAGCAGGTAGTAGATAACTGAAGTAGATACTGATGAAGATAGGTCTATGCTGATAAAGGGGTCAAAACCAAGCCAAAATATGTGATGTGGATACCCTGAAAAACAAATAAGCAAATGTCAATAATGATGCAATGATGATGTATGCGGATGATATGCAAGGGTTTGTGACTGAGCTGGATCTGATCAAATGCTTTGATATAAGTCCATGTATGTTCAAGAAATCCAGATGGAGGTCTATAAGTCCAGTAACCAAGGTGGGGGACTCAAATAAAGAGTCACATGTCCAGGGTTTAGAATCACAAGAATTGTTCCAAGATGGAGTACTCTTAATCAAAACAAAGTAACAGGGTATGCTGAGGTCAAGGGTACCTGCAAACCTGTAAACAGCCCAACCCCCTCACAGGTAGTGTTCTAAAACAAGGATCCTCAGACTTGGATCAGTTATGAGAAGTGTAAACACTTCTAACCCGGAGGTACAACGTTTACAATAACCATAAAAGATCCTCCTCTAATTCACCTCAGTTTCTGAAGGTCAATACTAAAGGTCATCCAGACTTAGCAGGCTTCCCAGATAGCCCTAGTACTGCAGGAAATCTGCAACACAGAGTTCTCAAGAAGAAACCCATATCTGAACCGTGTTTCATATTCCCGCACCAGACCGAGATGGAATGGGA
This sequence comes from Lathyrus aphaca, assembly GCA_963966055.1. Taxonomy (NCBI): domain Eukaryota; kingdom Viridiplantae; phylum Streptophyta; class Magnoliopsida; order Fabales; family Fabaceae; genus Lathyrus; species Lathyrus aphaca. The sequence continues at coordinate 75,477,735 of OZ014523.1, forward strand.
AAGAATATGAACCACTCTAGCCTAGGTGTCACTCAGGTCCCCGGTATAGGACCTTAACTCTCAATAGAACCCCACCCACCAAAGCAACCAAACAGATCCAGCCAGCACAGTATGACAATATGATATATGCAAAGCTATAAGGAAAGCAATAAAGCAACTGTTCATAAAGCAAAAAATAAATATAAAACAAGCACAAATAGCACATAACACCCCAGTAAACACAAATCAATCAAGCGCTAGGAGGAACCCACAAAAAGAACCAGAAGCCCTGGTTACAGTAGAAGGCATCCCCAGCAGAGTCGCCAAGCTGTCGCTCCCAATAAATGGGGAATGACCCAAATAAAGGTACAGACGCGAACGGTCGGCGAAAGAAGGATGTAAGAACACACAGGAGTGAACTCACAGGAAAAGAAAAGAGTCGCCAGCTAGGCATTTTTATCCCGAAGGAAAGGTAATGCTGCATAAACCTAGAAAGATATGGACAAGACGGTCGCGAACCAGAGAGACTGAGAAAGGGGGTTGGTTACAACCTGGGAAGGTATTAGCACCCAGATTGTCCGCCGTACTCGACGGGATCCACGCCTGAAAGATTTGTGTTTAAAGGGGTAGTGTCAGTGCAATTTGTGTATAAAAAGAGCTGGAAAAGGATGTACAGGTGTCAGTGTAACAGAAGTGTGAAGTGTATAAATGATGTGTCAGTGTGAGAACAGGAATGAAATGCTCATGATAATGAGGCTCAAAGAATAAAGCTGGAAGAGGGGGAATATACAGAGACTTTTGTTCGATAACTGTTAAGTTATGCCTACGTATCCTCTCGTGCAATGAGGAAGTCAGAACACCGTAGTTCGACCCAAAGAGACTGAAAGATGAATTGACTTGTGAACTGCTTGCTTGTCTATGCTCAAGTGTATGACCTGTCTGGCTCAGGTGCAAATTGTCTTGCATTAGACGGAAGAAGCAAGTTCTTGTTTATGAGTGAATGAGATGAGAAAAGAATCCCGGAGGAGACGATTATTGTTTGTTTTTGATTTTTCAGCCTTTTATTGCTTTTGAAAGTGTGTCATAAGTTAATGAGTTTAAGCCTAAACCAATGGATTTAGTAAACTCATCACATCTTCCCTCTGATTAGGGGTAATGAGAGTACCTCAAGTGTGAAGTCAGATTCTCACACTTAATCACCTTTGATATAGGATTAAGATCATTAACCTACTTGTGATTATTTAGATGTTTTTGTGGTTTTTGTTTAGTGTTGAGTAATGAGATTAAGCCATAACCAGGGATTAAACAGACTCATTACACCATCCTAATAGAAGGATAATAGATGAGAATGTTTAAGCTGAGGAAAGCTCCTCAACTTAATCCATGATTAGGGATTAAACTCATGACAAAACAAAGCCTTTATTAAGTGGATTTTATTTAATGATATGATGAAGAAATGATTTTTATGGTTTGTAAGACAACTTGAGGGGGACTTGTCCATTAACACTAGGGTTAGTCCTTCTTAACCAGTTAAGGAAGAATTAGAACCCTAATGCAAGGCCCAAGTTACAAGCTTGATGTCTTAGTGATTATTAGATGGATTGATTAAAGGATTTAAACACATTAAGGGTTTAACACTTAGGATTAAAGTTATACACTCCATCCTAATATAAGGATGCAGGCATAAGCTTAATCACAAAGCCTTAAAGCCTTTAGGGTTTAGTCCCTGATTATGAGATGAGAAGAGAAGACTCAATGAGACACAAAGGTAAAACTAAGTGGGGGACTAATAAAAACCCTAATCATTGTCATGCTTGGTTGTTCCTAAGGTTTGTGAGGTTTACAAGAGAAAGTCTTCAAAGGAACCACCAGGAAGCAGATGAAAGGATCAGAAGAAGCAAAGCAACTTGCTTCATTCAAGAAGGCAAGTCACTTGAGGAAAGAAAGTGGGAAGAAGAAGAAAGAGCAAGCTCAATCTCAAACACATAACAAAATGCAGCATGGATGCAAGAGAGAGATGAAAAGAAATTGTGAGAAGTGAAGGCAAATTCACTTCTCAAGATAACTTACCACCTGAAAAGTTAGTGAAAGAAATGCAATGCAATGCAAAATGAGATGAAATGACATGATGAAAATCAAAACCAGAAGCACATTCATGATGATAATGATGCTATGGGATGATGCAAACGTGAATCAAGGCATGGTGATGATCATACAAGCTTATGGATGCAGATGAAGCAAGTTTAGAACCATGATCATACATGAAAAGTTATGAAATGCATATGGTATACAACATGGCAAATGCAAGATGTAATGATCACACATGCTTTCAATATGTCTCAAGATGTTAAATGAAACAAATGGAAGCATGAAATGTCATGGCAAGTCAAGGTATGAATGCAAATGCAAGATAGATGCATATGGAAGTTCAAATTAGGGTTTATGATCAAAGCGTCAAACAAAAACCAAAATCAGAAGCAAACACCAAGATAAAAAATCGAAAATGCATTCAAAAGATCCCTAAACCTATACTAACTCACTGCCCAAAGGAGAAGTTCCAACTCTTAACCTAATTCAAGTTATGATTTTCCTAAGTTTTCTAGGGTTTTAGGGTTCCTTAACAAGAAAAATGCCAAACAAATGGAAAATGAAAGATCAAATCATGCCTATTTAATCTCACAAACTACATGCTAAACACAATGCAATGCAAAAAGAATCAAGGTCCAACTCTCAATGGTTAGGCAGAAATGATTTTTGGAAGTTTGGATCAAAATAATGCCTAAAAATGATTTTATTTCCATGAAAAATTCTCAAAATGCATCAAGATCAAAAAATAAATTTGGTTTGAGGGTTGGACAATGTTTCTAAATGTTTTTAAATGTTTCATGAATTTTTTGGTGATTTTTAAATACCTAAAAGTATTTTTAATTAATTAATTCTCATTAATTAATTAAAAATAAACTTTTAAATATTTAAAAATATTTTTTGAATGCAAAAAATAAAAATAAAAATATTTTTGGCTTCTGAAATTTAATAAAAGCTTGCATAAAAAATTTCAGAATTTTTGAATAAGTTTTGCTATTTTAAATAAAATATAGAAAACAAATGTATTTAAATGAAAATAAAAATGAAATTAAATGAATTAATGAAGAAGTCAAATGATCCTAAGGCCAGCATTCAAACTCACATGTGCGGGAGTTGACTAGGCGCGCATCTGGACGGCCTACATTCAAACTCACTAACCCTAATTAATTAGCCCTAATCCAGCCTTAATGACTCTCAGATGACCGGAACAGTGGTTCCGGTCATCTTCTCCGACGAGTCCAAATGCTAAATCACTCTACACGCAATGAAAATGAAAACCAACTATCCAGAAATCATCCCCATCCAAAAACGAATCAAACCCCTCACTCAAACATCATTTATCATTCCTAAACCAGCTAAATCGAATCAAAAAAGTTTTAGGGCAAAAAGTTTCAGAACAAGATTAAACTCTCATTTCTTCACCATTTTCGAAACCAACAACATCAGAGTGATCAGTGAATCATGAAGAACAACTTAGGAACTTAAAAAATCCATTTCTGGAAAAAAAGTTCATGAAGCTACCTGAGTTTGAAGCTTTTCAGTCTGGCACTTTCTGACCTCTTCTCTTGTGCAAAACCACTCCTATGACCTCCCTGATGAAGTCTTGATGCCTAGAAAGAGTTTGTGATGGCTGGTTTGGAAGTTTGAACAAGTTCTGTTCAAGGTCAGGTGCGGATCGTATTTCTGTTTCTTTGAGTTTCAGGCTGCTTTGAAGGTTGGTTTTGGTTCAGTGAAGCATGGTGAGAAGGTTTGTGAAGTTTGTTTGAGTGTTTGTGGCCTGTGGAGTGAGTTTCGAATGCTCTTGCAAGTGAGGGTGAAAATGTGAATGTTGTCTTGTGGCTGGTTTCAGGCTTGTGTAATGTATGCTTTGTCTTGCTTTTGATTCACATAAACAAATCCTATTGGTCAGATGACATGACATGTGCTTTTGTGATTGGTATGGGTGCTTTTGCAAAATGTCAACTTTTGTGTAAGAGAAGCATGGGTCAATCTCTAGCCAAGTACAAGGTGGGTGTGCTGCGCAGCATGGTGAGGGAAAAGGCTAGGGTTAATCAGCAAAGTAGCCAGCAAGTGGATGAGAAGTTATCATGTGTTTTGCAACTTGGCTTGCTTTTGGTTCTTCATGAAAAAGTCTTGCTTCACAAGCCATAAAACATGTGATCCCTTGGCCCATTCTGATTTTTAGGACTTGTGTGATGTTTGTGTAAAGGTTTGACATCAATTAGAAGTCACAAATTGCCTTGGTACAAGAATTTGCAAGTTTTCCATTTGGTGCATAACTTGAAATTTAGTGATTTTTGCCAACTTTGATGAGCCATAACTTTTGATCCAAAATGAATTAGGTCATGTTCTTGTACTTTTTGAAAAGGGAAAGATCTATTCTACAACTTTCATGACCAAAGTTTTCCCATTTGAAGCTTTTTTGGATCAAAAAGTAAGGGTTGAAAAAGTTGCATAAAATGACATTTTCATTAAAAGTCAAACTTGCCCAAAAAGTCAACTTTGTAAAAGACTTGAAATTCTTGAATTTTGTGAACTTCCAACTTCTTCTATGATCAAATAAAGATCATATACAATCAAAATGATGAAGAACACCCTTTGGTTGGGTCATTGGGGGCCTCAGATGCCCTGATTTTGCACTGACTTGTTCAGAAAGTCAACCCTTGATCAGATGACTTCCCCATGGAATTTCCTCATGAAAATTGATATGCATACTCCCTATACCATATAGAGACCAATAGAAACAAGAATGCCCAAAAGATTTGGAGTTATGGCCTCTGAAACCAAAACCCTAATTCTAGGTCATCTGTGCAGTCAAACCTGGCTCTGCTTCCATACCAATCTCAGTTCTTGTGATTCTTTGGCATTCTTGACTTTGAGAGGATATAATATGATACTTGAACACCCATGGACCCCTTTGAAGTGATTGATGACCTTTGGAATGGCTCAAGTGGCTCTTGGATTGCTCAGATCACAAACCCTAGATGCAGATGACTTGAAACTATGCAGTGAATCAAAAAATGTGATATGAGATGCTATGATTGGATTTATGCATATGAGAATGATCACAAGCCATGGTGTGAATGGGTGAGGGCAAATTTGGGGTGTTTACAATAAGTCTCCAGCTTCAAGCACTGAATCGAGAGACAATAGTACATTCATACTGAAGGGTGCAATACTATCGTCATATGAACAATTTTCCTTAACTGGATTCCTATGAGAGAACCAGGCCATCCTATGCGAGTTCCCAGTGGGCCCTCGGATGCGAGTGGGTTTGCCAACAAATGTGGTCTGCCACTGTCATCGCTGGAGAGGGATGTTTCCACAAAGATTCTCAATGATCGATCCCCTGACTGCACATAACTATCAAGGTTGTGTATTGCCCCAGAAAGATTCTAGCATCAATATATTTCCAAGAAGGTCGCAAGTCTGGGTGGGGAACTCACTACTACCAACATAGCAAGATGCCATGAAGCCAAAGTGGAACCACTCTAAGTCCTAAGGTGCACTCGAACCCCGGTTACAAGCTCATCTCACAGTAACAAAGCTCATCCCACAGAAAAAATGAAACCAGCAAAGTCCAGTATATGATGCATGTGAAAATAAATACAGTAAGTAATAAATAAATGATGTAAAGTAAACTATAGGTAAAAACAGTAAATAAACACACAACAACACACATACATAAACACCCAAAGAAACAAAAATAGACAAGCGCTAGGATTGACTCTACGAGGGAAACCAGAGCTTCTGGGTTCGATCCCCAGCAGAGTCGCCCGTTGTCGCTCCTGGGATTTTCATCCTAGTACAAACGCGAAAGTGGCGCGGAAAAGGTAGAGTCGCCAGCCAGACATTTTTATCCCGAAAGAATGGGAAAGGTAATGTTGCACAAACCTGAGGAAGAAGGAAAGGACAAGGTCCTGCGAACCAAAGATCTGGATTCGAGAGTCGGTTACGACCTGGTGTAACACGGTGGGAGAACTGACTTTAGTTAAATGTTGCGGATAGCAAGAGTCGCCACCGACTTTTATTTTATCCAACAGGAAAGGGTATAAAAGAACAGGAAAGACCTTAAGAGATATTTTTGGGTCCGGGGGGTAGGTTATGTAAAGGGAAGGTGTTAGCACCCTTTACATCCATGGTTATCCATGGGCTCTTAGTTACTTAGCTCACTTTTGAATTGTTTTTGAAAAGGTGAAATGTGTGAATAGAAAAATTTTCATAAGAGTTAATAATGATCCATGTACGGATGCGTAAAAACTTGTTTTTGAAAATTTGTTTGAAATTGTGGAAAGTTTGAAAAGTTTTGAATGAAGTGAGCAAGTACATAAGAGGAACCTACCCTAAAGCTTTAAGTCTTTCTTGTTCTTTACCCTTTACTTGGTAAGACTATCCCTACTATTAAGGAGTAGGTAGTCATTACCTTGGATGTGAGGGACATGTGAGGGACATCTGTTTATGAAGGCAACTGTGAGGTGTATTAAGCATTTAGGAGGGACTATCATCATTATTCGAAAAGGACTTGATCTTTAAAGGCAACCATTAGGGACTTGATGATTTTTTCTTTTTTAGGGACTTGCTTTATACACCCCACTTGACCTTATTAATAGGCAACATTGAGGGATAACCTTAGGAATGTGAGATGGCGATTAAAAATCGACTTACGTGTGTGAGTGTTCAATATTATTTATCTTTAATTAAAATGATCTAAGTTAATTTTTAAATAGAATATATATTTGCACTCCCTAAATTACTAACCATAGCAAGCAAATTAAATTAAATAATTAAATATTTACACCAAGGAGCAATTACAAAATAATTATAAGAATAATAAATAGCAAAAATATAAATATAAAAACAAAATATAAATAATAAGCAACAAATAAATAAATAAGCAATAATAAATAAATAGGGGTTAGTAATAATAATAATTAAAAATTAAATAATATTAGTGAAATAATAATAACCAAGAGTTAGTAATAATAATAATAAAAATAATTAAGTAAGGTTAGTAAATAAAAATAAATAAAGTTAGTGAAATAATAATAATAATAAAATATATAAAACTAATGAAGCAGAAATAATAAATAATAACATGGTTAGTAACAATAATTGAAATAAACAAAATTAGCTAAAATATTATAAGAATAAAAGATTAACAATTTTTTAATATAGACAAATTATATTTACAAATTATTAAATTATTTTTAAATGTATTATAATTACAAAATTTAATTATTCAATTTATTTCTAAACAATTATTTATTAAAAGATATTTATACATTATATGAAGAAAATAAATTTTAAATATCATATTCACAAAACAAAATTAACATTAAATAAATATATACATTATAATTATATAAAGAACTAGAAAGTAAGAATTGTTTAGAAAATAAAATTAGGTTTTCACAAAATTAGGGTTTTGCTTTAGAAAAATATTTTTAGAGTTCTTAATTTAATTATACAAAATTATTTTAATTAACATGCATATATTATATTTACATATATAATAAAGAAAATAATTTTTTTGAATTAGAAAAATAAAGTTTAGAGCTTTAGTAAATAAAATGTTATTTTAGATATTTGAATATACATATACAATACATAATTTTTATTTTTTATTAATAATAAGAAACAACTAAATTAATTAATTAAAGGAATTAAAATAGAAAAAGGTGGTAAAAATAAGAACTTACCTTGGCTGGGTTTGAACCCAGGATGCCCTATTTACCAGCAACAAAACCTTCCACCAGGCTAGCCCACACGCAGGCAACAATGAAGGGAGGATAATTTGTTTTGTGCCTTGCCTTGGAAAATCCAGAAAAATACAAGAAAGCAAAAAGGCCTGGGGTGGTATTGAACCCAGGACCTCATAGCTATACACACGCGCGCATTACCACCCGGCTGGAAGAGCCCACCTGATAGTATAGTGGCAACACAATATATATATTAAGTCTCTTGGTTACCTGAAAAAATAGAAAAAACAATGTACGAGACCAGGACTCGAACTCAGGTCCCATAGGTTACACGCACAAGCATCCCACCACTGGACCAACACAGCCGTTGTGATAAACAAACAGGATATTAAGATAATATTTTAAATCAAAAATTTGAATATGGAATCCGCGCCAAAACCAGTCGTCTTCTTCCTCATGCCCTTCGAATTTACCTGCGATTTCTCATACAAACTTACCTGCGATTTTTGAATTGCAGCAAAACCTACAAAATTCAAACAATGACAAAACAGCATGGTTTTATAAAATTGATCATTCCATTAAGTTTCTAACGAGTTTTCCAATCATTCCACGTTCTTAGAATCCATTTATATGGGCTGGATTACAAAACCCTAATTGAAGCCGTAAACCCTAAAAATGGTGGATCATGTTTCAGGCTATGGAACTTCACCAAACTATCCAGATTCCATCTATGATCATCAACAAACAAGGTTATGTAAACAAAATTCAATAATATGCAGTGAATCATTAGAATCGAAAAAAAATTTGTCAAGCATAAACAAGCCACGGGTTCATCATTATGGCACAATTTGGATGCATATGAATGATGATTTATGATCAGTGATGTCCAATGAAACTCTCCATGTTCTTATTTTACCTTCTAGTGCCCTGGATTGAAGAATCCGAATATGAGTTTTGGATGGATTTTTGAGGTTTTGAACTTACACTTAGAGGCAGCAAAAATCGTGAATGAGTGCTAGGGTTATGATCAGTACTTATATGAGGATCATTTAGGTCAGAAAAATTGAATGGTTGTATGGAGATTTTGATATTTGAAGATTGAAAAAGATCATGGTTTAAAATTCAAATATTTGTTCATGAAGGCTTGCTATTTTTGTACCAATCTCATGATTTCCTTCCCTTTCAATTCAAATCAGTATTGATGAGATTCTAGAAGCTCAATCTTCATCAAATAATATATTTTCATATTTTATATTTATTTAAAATGATTTTTTATGAATTAAATCAAAATAAATAAAAATAAAATAATAAAAATTCTGATTTTTAATCATTTGGGTCGTGCATGATGATATGGTATGGATTGGATCACAATTTGGCCAGCCCATTTGGAAAGAAGTGGTTTTAAACCTCCATTTTCAACATAAACCATCACAAAATTTCCCAACTTTGCAAGGGCATATCTCCCTCAATTTTAATGCTATGAGGGTGTTCTTGGACATTTTGGAAAGCTTGAAGAGTCCTCTAAATAACCCCATTGGTTTCATGTCCATATCATTTGCCAATCTCAAGTTATGCCCTTTTGAAGTTGTTGACTTTTTGTTGACTTTTGAAATGACCTATAATGTCTTAGCTCATATCTTCCAAATGAAGCATTTTTGGGATTGACTTGCAAGATCAAAGTTGTAGAGAATTCAATTTCCTTCAAAATGAGCTTTGAGTGGAGACTTGGTGATGAAGTATGTGAAAGTTATGGCTGGTCAAAGTTCAGTTGACTTTTACTGAGGAAACCCTAATTTAGAAACTCCTGATTCTTGATGATCTGAAATCTCCTTGATGAATCATGATCAACCCTTGATCAAATGATGAATTTTACTTCATATACTTGATGTTGGCAAAAAATCATGAAGTTTGACTTTGGTTTGACCACAGTTGACCTCAGTTTGACTTTTTAACTACTTTGACTGATTTTGACTTATCTGATCATCTGACTGAGCAAACTTTTGAGAAAAGTCTTGAAACTTGTCATGGGGGTTCTTAAACACATATAAGATGTTATGAAGCTAACTTGAAGTCTTGGAAGTTCATTTAACCTGATTAAAGTCAAAACCCTAGTTTTGGATGCACTGCTTAGGAGGTGCATTGTCTGAGGGGATTGTCAACTTTTATGGCCAATTGTGAACCTTGTGAACCTTGTGAACCATCATAAAATGTCTTATGATACTCATGGGAGGTATTGTGAATCTTGTGAACCTTGTGAACCTCATGAGGTGACTTTGTAGACCTCATGATCCTCATGAAAGGTTATGTAAACATTGAGAAACCTGTGAACCTTGTGAACCTTCAAGAAGTAACTTGTAGACTTCATAAACCTCATGAAAGGTCTTGTAAATGTTGAGAAGCTTGTGAACCTTGTGAACCTTCATAAAGTAACTTGTAGACTTCATGAACCTCATGAAAGGTCTTGTAAATGTTGAGAAACTTGTGAACCTTGTGAACCTTCATAAAGTAACTTGTAGACTTCATGAACCTCATGAAAGGTATTGAAAGCATTGTGAAACTTGTGAACCTTGTGAACCTTCATAAAGTGACTTGTAGACTTCATGAACCTCATGAAAGGTTTTGAAAGTGTGGTGAAACTTGTGAACCTTGTGAACCTTCTTAGCACACAAAGTCTTGTATTGTGAGGGCAAATTTTGGGGTGCAACAGCTGCCCCTGTTCAATTTTCTGAAACCTGAGGGGTTAGATTGGTATGTTTGCCAGTCATGACCTGGAAGGTTGAAGGGGATTGAACATAAAAGCCCAAAAATTTGCACTCACTAGTGCATAAAGTGGTACAGATGGCTAGTTGAATGTGATTGAGTGGGCTTAAAGATGCCACTTGGAGAACAATTCTTCAGATACATGTCTTGGAGGATGAAGCAGTCCAAAATATGGAGGTACAATGGTAGCTGTCAGGAGGATAAAGCAATCCTGAGGTACGAGAAGCTGTCAGGAGAATAAAGCAATCCTGAGGTATTGATATTATGATTTCAGGAGGATGAAGCAATCCTGATGTACTAGGAGTTTTCGGGAGGATAAAGCAGTCCTGATGTATGAGAAGCTGTCAGGAGGATGAAGCAATCCTGAGGTATTGATAATATGCTTTCAGGAGGATGAAGCAATCCTGATGTAATGATGTGCTTTCAGGAGGATGGAGCAATCCTGATGTAATAGGAGTTTTCAGGAGGATAAAGCAGTCCTGAAATAATGATAATAGCTGTCAGGAGGATGAAGCAATCCTGAGGTAAAGAAGCTGTCAGGGGGATTTAGCAACCCTGAGGTAAAGAAGCTGTCAGGGGGATTTAGCAACCCTGAGGTACTTGATAATATGCTTTCAGGAGGATGAAGCAGTCCTGATGTAACAATGTACTCCCAAGAGGATGAAGCAACCTTGAGAGATGATAAGTCTTCAGGAGGATTAAGCATTCCTGATGTAATAGGAGTTTTCAGGAGGATAAAGCAGTCCTGATGGATGATGTGCTTTCAGGAGGATAAAGCAATCCTGATACTCGTAAGTTTATTTGCTGGATAATTAACCTGAAACAAGGTAGCACTTGTATAATAATATTAGTTTATGCATTGTGTATGCATGTATGGTATGATGCACTTAAGTAATGTATATATGGATATGTATGTTATGGTATGATGCTGCCGGAAGCGTCTGGATATCTTCATATAACAACTGCTGGCCAGGGAAAATAAATCCCGATTCGTTGCTGAAGAATATGAGGAACTCGTCCCTGTCTTGTTTGATGATGAGATATACATAACCTCCCGTATGCTGGGGATGGTAAGGATGGATATAACCTCCCGTCTGCTGGGGATAGTAAGGTATACATAACCTCCCGTCTGCTGGGGATAGTAAGGTATACATAACCTCCCGTCTGCTGGAGATAGTAAGGTATATATAACCTCCCATCTGCTGGAGATAGTAAGGTATACATAACCTTCCGTCTTCGTTCGTCGTACTCTTATTGGAAAGTAAATTCCCGAATATCCGTATGAGGATAAAAGAGATGGATATAAATTCCAGGGGAGATGTGACTTTATGAAGATGGATTTGCCCTACTGAGGGTTTGTAACTGTCTTGTAAAGATGAACCGGCGAAGCTTCGTTGAAATCCTTTCCCCGTTCGTCTTTAGTAAATACTATTACTGCATTTTCATGCATTTCTGGTAAACATTAATCATATTAAGCATTCATGCATTTCTGGTAAGCATACATACATTCAAACACAACCAATGGACGTTTCGCTTATGTAAATAGGGTAAAAGTAAATCTGGATTCAAAAGATGGAATTTATTTATATCAAAAGTGACCCATACACGGGTAAGTTTGTACAAGGAGACATAAACCCTAGTAAGAGGATTTTGTCATAAAGTTTTACAAAAGAAAATCAGCTATGTGGGAAACAATCCTATTGAGTTTCAATTCTACTATTGCCATTCAAGTATCTCATCTTCTTGCTGTTGAGACGGAAACGATTGAATTAAGCTTTATCTGTTCGAGCTTGAATAAGTAGTACAACTGGTTGCAGTTTCATTGGTGATCCAAACGAGACATAGTCATACGCTTTAATCCCTAACTTTTGCCTGGATTGCCCTTTCAGGTTTTCAATCCACCGGGATACCCTTTTTTGCCCAAGCCGCCTTTTCAGGTTTTCGACTTGCCGGGTGTACATCTTTTTATATAAATCCCTAATTTTTGCCCAAACCCTTTTGGTTTGCCGGGATGCCCTTATTTTTGCCTAGGCCTGTCAACCCAGCGGGTCTCTTTTTATACGTAGTATTTTTTAATTATGTCTGCGTTTACAGGCTGTGGGAAGTCTTCACCATCCATTGTAGTCAATATCATGGCACCTCCTGAGAACACTGTCTTGACTACAAATGGGCCTTCATATGTTGGAGTCCACTTGCCCCTAGGATCACCCTGTGGTAATATGATACGCTTGATTACCAAGTCACCAGCCTGATATACCTTTGGCTTAACTTTCTTATTAAAAGCTTTGATCATTCTTTTCTGGTACATATGGCCATGACAAACTGCTGCTAACCTCTTCTCATCAATCAAATTTATTTGGTCAAGTCGAGTCTGAATCCACTCATCTTCATCCAAGCCTGCATCCTTCATAATTCTCAAGGAGGGAATCTGAACTTCAATGGGCAGAACTGCTTCCATACCGTAGACTAAGGAGAATGGGGTTGCCCCTGTTGAAGTACGTATTGTAGTACGATAACCATGAAGAGCAAATGGTAACATCTCATGCCAATCCTTGTAAGTAACAGTCATCTTCTGTACAATCTTCTTAATGTTCTTATTAGCAGCTTCAATTGCCCCATTCATCTTTGGACGATACGGAGAAGAGTTGTGATGCTTAATCTTGAACTGCGTGCAGAGATCAGTAATCATAGTGTTGTTCAGATTAGAGCCATTGTCAGTGATAATCCTCTCAGGGATGCCATACCTACATATGAGATTATTCTTAATGAATCGAGCCACCACATTCTTAGTAACAGATGCAAATGAAGCTGCCTCCACCCACTTCGTGAAGTAATCAATAGCAACCAGAATGAAACGATGCCCATTAGAAGCAGTAGGCTTGATCTCACCAATCATATCAATGCCCCACATAGCAAAGGGCCAAGGAGCAGTCAACACATTCAATGGTGATGGAGGTACATGTACTTTATCAGCATAAATTTGACATTTGTGACACGTTCTGGAGTGTTGATAGCAATCAGCTTCCATGGTAGACCAATAGTAACCTGCTCTCAAAATCTTCTTTGCCATAGTATGACCACTAGAATGAGTGCCAAAGATCCCATCATGCATATCTTCCATAATCTCAGTTGCTTCCTTCTTATCCACACAACGAAGCATAGTTGAATCATGATTAAGCTTGTACAAAATCCCATTACTCAAAAAGAATTTAGCAGAAAACCTCCTCAGAAACTTCCTATCTTTGACAGATGCCCCTTCAGGGAACTCTTGAGCCTCAAGATATCTTTTTACTTCATAGAACCAAGGCTTCTCCTCTGCCCCTTCTGTGTCAATCTCATTGCAATATGCAGGCTTTTCAAATCTATCAATAGTAATCTTGGGAGCTTCATCATCCCAGCTGATCTCAAACATAGATGCCATGGTGGCCAATGCATTTGCCAACTGATTCTCTCTTCGTGGAATATGTCCAAAGGTAATCTCTTTGAAATGTGGGATCAAAGACAACACATGCTCTCTGTAAGGGATAAGATTATCATGTTTGGTATCCCAATCTCCTTTAATCTGACTTACTACCAGGGCTGAATCTCCATACACATCAAGGAACTGGATCTTCATATCAATAGCAGCTTTAATACCCAGGATACATGCCTCATACTCAGCCATGTTATTGGTACAATAAAAACAAAGTCTGGCAGTAATCGGGGTATGACAACCTTCAGGGGAACTAATCACAATACCAACACCATTACCAAGTGCATTAGAGGCACCATCAAAAACCATAGTCCATCGGGATCCTTGTTCAGGTCCGTCATATTGTCCAGGTTCTTTGGTAATAATCATAATGTCTTCATCAGGGAACTCAAAACTCATTGACTGATAATCATCCACTGCTTGATGAGCCAAATGATCAGCAACAACACTTCCCTTGATGGCCTTCTGAGTAGTATACTGTATGTCATATTCTGTTAAGATCATTTGCCATCTTGCAATTCTTCCGGAGAGAGCAGGCTTCTCAAATATGTACTTGATTGGATCCATCTTCGAAATCAACAAGGTAGTATGGGTCAACATATACTGTCTTAGTCGGCGAGCAGCCCATGCCAAAGCGCAGCAAGTTTTCTCGAGCAGTGAGTATCTTGTTTCACAGTCGGTAAACTTTTTGCTAAGGTAGTATATTGCCTGCTCTTTTCGACCAGACTCGTCATGTTGCCCCAACACACACCCCATTGAGTTGTCTAACACTGTTAAGTACATAATCAAGGGTCTTCCATCAACTGGTGGCATCAAAATTGGTGGTTCCAGCAGATATCTCTTGATTTCATCAAAGGCAGTCTGACACTCATCATTCCATTCCATCACCTGATCTTTCTTCAATAACTTGAAGATTGGCTCACAGATGGTAGTTAACTGGGAAATAAATCTTGCAATGTAGTTCAATCGTCCCAAGAAACCTCTAACCTCCTTCTCAGTACGGGGAGCTGGCATCTCTCGTATAGCTTTCACTTTTGCAGGATCCACTTCAATACCTTTTCCACTGACAATAAAACCTAGGAGCTTTCCAGATCTAACTCCAAAAGTACACTTGTTTGGATTCAATCTCAGCTTGTATTTCTTCAACCTCTCAAACAACTTGTGCAGATGATCAAGATGTTGCTCTTCATTCTGAGACCTGGCTATCATATCATCTACATACACCTCTATCTCATGATGAATCATATCATGAAACAAAGCCACCATAGCACGCTGATATGTTGCCCCTGCATTCTTCAAACCAAATGGCATCACCTTATAGCAAAAAGTGCCCCACTGTGTCACAAATGTTGTCTTCTCCATGTCTTCCGGAGCCATCTTGATTTGATTGTAACCAGAGAAACCATCCATAAAAGAGAATACCTTATGCTGAGCAGTGTTGTCTACCAAAATATCAATATGAGGAAGTGGGAAATCATCTTTGGGGATAGCCTTGTTCAAATCTCTGTAGTCTACGCACATACGTACCTTACCATCTTTCTTAGGAACTGGTACCACATTTGCAACCCACTGAGGATAAGAAGTCACTGCTAAGAACCCTGCATTGAACTGTTTCATTACCTCTGCCTTGATCTTTTCTGACATTTCAGGACGCATACGACGAACCTTCTGCTTCTTTGGACGACAATCTTCTTTCACTGGTAAACGGTGAACCACAATGTCTGTGTCCAACCCTGGCATATCTTCATAAGACCAAGCAAAGATCTCCACATAGTCACGTAACATCTGAATCAATCTGCTCTTGACACTGTCCTCTAAATCAGCCCCTATCTTGACCTCTTTCCTGTTTTCTTCAGTTCCCAGATTCACAACTTCGACTGGCTCTTCATGTGGCTGTATAGCTTTCTCTTCTTGTTGTAACAACCTAGCAAGCTCTACAGGTATTTCACAATCGTCCTCATTTCCGTCTTCAGTTTGATAGATCGGATTCTCGAAATTATAATTGGCAATAGTAGAACTGTTATCAACAGGATCCAGAGTGGATGAGGATCTGCATTTTAGTGATGTGGGTGTGTATAAGAACACATAGCTGATAAAACAAAAATAAAAGAAAAAGAAAGACAAGGAACACCATATTTACGAAAACGAAAACGTCCACTGATTTTATTGAATGAAGTATGCAAATGAAATGACAACCCGTAACAAGCACACCATTGTGCCCCGGGTAAGGCACAAGGCTTGAAAGTTTTATTGTTCAGGAAATTACAAATTTAAAAGCAACAACACAGTAATAGTATTTACTCCTGACTAAAGGAGATAGGGATAACATCTTCAGCTTTCCAATTATTGAGTCCAGCACCCACAGTAGGAAAAATCCAAGCATCCAAGTTGTAGTCTTCATCATAGTCTCCCACATCATTGATCTGATCTTTCGCAACCCCTTGATTGGTGATACGAACATCACGAGCACGACGAACAGCCTTCTGGGACTCTGCAGTGAAACCCAAACCAAACTTGTCAGACTTGTATGGAATATCAGGAAGCTGACCCCAAATAGTACAACCACCTTCATCCACCACAGCTCTAGCATCATTGAGGGAGGCCATTGCCATTGTTGGAGGTTTTCTGGTGACCACAGGAACTTTCTTCACAACAGGAGGAGCTACATAATCATTAACAACCCAGGGAACCACTTCAAATGTCTGGCACGGAGTTTCAATGTATTCACCTTCCATCTCCAGATACTTGAAAGTGTTTACATGGCTGACAAAGTATTCTTCTTCTCCATAGACAGTAACAACCTTTCCATTCACCGGATATCTCAACTTTTGGTGCAATGTAGAGGTCACAGCACCTGCCCCATGGATCCAGGGACGACCAAGCAGACAAGAGTATGAAGGACGAATATCCATCACATAAAATGTAGCAGTAAACACCTGAGAGCCAACTTTGATTGGAAGATCAATTTCCCCATGCACTACTCTTCTAGAACCATCAAAAGCCTTCACCACAATATTACTGGGCTTCAGAACAGCATCTTCAGGACTCAGCTTATTCAGGACTTCCTTGGGCAACACATTCAGAGAGGAACCATTGTCTATCAGCACATGTGACAGGGTAGTGCCCCTGCATTCACTTGAAATATGCAAGGCCCTGTTATGATCCCTCTTGGCAGGGGTCAAATCAGCATCAGAAAATCCTAACCCATTATCATAGGTCAGGTGGGCAATACAGTTCTCAAATTGGTCAACAGAAATGGCATTGGGTACATGAGCGGTCTTCAGAAACTTGATCAAGGATTTGGCATGAGCCTCAGAGCATAACAACAAGGACAGCATAGAAATCTTTGAGGGAGTATGCCCCAACTGATCAACAATGTCATAATCACTCTTGCGAATGATTTTCAATACTTCTTCTATCTGCTTAGAGAGATCATCAGCAGCTGGCACATCAGTAGATACAGGCTCCATAACAGGACCCTTGCCCCGAGCATCAGTGGTAGAGGTAGCAGCAGGAGTAACTGCATTCTTAGAAGCAACTGGAGGAGAGAAGACTCTTCCACTACGAGTGATCTTGCTAGATCCAGCAATGTTATCAATGTCAGCAGGCACATCAGGTAAAGGCTCCTGCTTAACACCGTGGATGTAAACATCAGACCCATAGTGCCAAGGCACAGCTTTATCAGATGTATAAGGAATAGGACCAGGAGTAGTAATGATCAGAGGAGCCACTCTGGCTTCAGCAACAACTTTCACGGGACCTTCAGCAGTAATTTTGATTGGACCCTGATGAGTGATTTTAATAGGTCTCTTTGAAGTGATTCTTACCGGTACTTTGTCAACCATATCAACCTCTTCAATCTTCTTACCCTGAGTCAGATGATCCACCATACTTTCTACAGACGACGGAGTCCTCTCAAACACTATAGTATACTTATCCATGAGACGTTGAATTCCATCTCTCAATATGAAGCAACTATCCGGTTTATAGGTACAATACAAACAATCTTCACGACAACCTGGAAAGATCCCAGCTTGTACTAACCTCTTTTTGATAACAGACAATGGTGTGTTCAACTCCATAACTGAATAGACATGCAGGTCTTCATCAATGGCATTGACAGTCTTCTCGTGATTCGGCATTGGTGCTGTAATCACATTTGGGGTACCCGGAGGATCAAACTCAATTTCTCCAGCATCAATCATATCTTGAATTTTTTTCTTCAAGATCCAGCAGTTATTAGTATCATGACCCTGACAGTTTGAATGATATGCACATCGTGCATTGGGATT
This sequence comes from Lathyrus aphaca, assembly GCA_963966055.1. NCBI lineage: Eukaryota > Viridiplantae > Streptophyta > Magnoliopsida > Fabales > Fabaceae > Lathyrus > Lathyrus aphaca. Next base: position 75,496,022 of record OZ014523.1, read on the forward strand.
GTACCTGGGTGAGGTAACATTAGGATTCTGAGGAGCCTCCTTCAAAGTAATAAGTTCAGCCTTCAACAAATGTTGCAATGCCTGAGCCATTGACATGTTGATCTTCGTGAACTGTCTTCTAGCCCTCTGTTGGTTGCCCTGAGGCTGCTCTGTTGTTGCAGGAGTTGGATTTGAAATATGAACTGCACTAACAGACTGATGCCTTCTGTTACGATCAGGTTGACCATAAACAGCATTGGATTCTTTCTTCCCAGTGGGAGGCTTCTTTGCAGCACCTGATGAGGAAGCACCCACATGGATCTTGCCGTTCTTTATACCATTCTCTACTCGCTCTCCTGTCATGATCAACTCAGTGAAGCCAGATGATGAGCTTCCAATGAGATGACTGTAAAACGGGCCATTCAGTGTACACATGAACATATCAACCAATTCCCTGTCAGTCAAAGGGGGTTGAACTCTTCCAGCTAAGTCTCTCCATTTCTGAGCATACTCCTTAAAACTTTCTTTGGCACCCATGGACATGCTCTGAAGCTGCATGCGAGTGGGGGCTAAGTCAGCATTGTATTGATACTGCTTATAGAAAGCTTCAGCAAGATCGTTCCAGTCTCTGATGTTGACACTCTCCAACTGATAATACCACTCCAACTGAGCTCCTGATAAGCTCTCTTGAAAAAAGTGGATCCACAACTTCTTGTCAGCAGTGTGAGGTTGGATCCTTCTGACATAAGACCTCAGATGCAGCTTGGGACAGGAGACCCCATCATAAACAACAAAGGTAGGAACCTTGAAACCAATGGGTATAACTACCCCAGATATCAAACTCAAATCCTCAAAATCCAGCCCAGATGATTTCTGCAACTCCATAGCATCCATCCTATCCACCAGCATCTTGAATTTGTCTTCATTAGGCTCATGGTAGTAATTAGCCTCAGAATCAGAGTCCCCCATAGTGTTGTGGAGACTGCCTCCCTCTTTCTCAGATTCCTCAGATTCATAGTCATCAACCTGCTCTTTGGTCTTGACAGGACCCTTGAACCTTCTTCCCATGTTGAGCAGGCCACCTGACTTTCTGGTCTTCTTAGTCTTCTTGGCCAGCAGTGTCTTCAATTCATCCTGCCCCTTGGATAGGTTCAGGATTAGCTCTTGGAACTGTGCATTTTGTGCCTGAAGATCCTTAACTGATTGTTCGAGAGCCATTGCTGAAATAAACAGCGAGAAGATGAGAAACCTGTGCACAATTATAAACCTGTGATGCAATGAAATGGAATGTAAATGCGTATGCAATGTTTTCAAGGACCGCAGGATTTAAATTTGCTTAAACAAACATGAAGGTAAACTTTTATTAGTAATAACTTTGTTTTGCCTTTTAGGCTTACAAAAATGAAAATGAAATAAGTACAAAAGATGGGGTTTTAAGTCTCCCATGGACGTTTCCTCTTTGTGTTGAGGTATGAATTGAGGTTTCGTTCCTCGTGAAGTTGCTTTGTTAGTTCCATGATTCTTTCTTGGCTTGCTTTGTAATGAGCCTCGAAAGTATCCCTTTGCTCCTTCAGTTGGATCCATGATCTCTGCAAGTCTTCCATATCAGTAGGCATGTCTGGGTGAAGGATGGTATAAGCTGTGTCTCCTTCAGCAACGGGTTCCATGGTAACTGGTAGGACGGCAGGATATGGCATCATGAGAGTCTGAGCACGAGATCGCACCCATCTGAGATAAGCTTCCATAGGAATAGTGTACTTAGGCTCCAGTGTCTTGCTGTCGACCCTGTTTACTTTTCCCCAAGCTCGTATGAATCTCTGCCGGTAACCCTGAAGATCGTTGTCGTAATCAAACACAATACCCTGAATCAACATGTCATGTGGGCCATCGCTCCGAGCGTAACCAAACTGTCGTAAAGCTAGAGAGGGGTTGTAGGTGATGCCTCCTCTTATGCCTAGAAGTGGCACATTAGGAAACTCCCCACAACGATCAATGATGGTGACATTCTCCATAGATCTGGAGCACCAATGGATGTCTGAGTGAGAAAGTGACATGATCCTCTTGGACCATCTGAACCCTTGCTCATTCTTCATTACTGAGCGAGGAAGGTGAGAAATAAACCACCGAGAAAGCAAAGGTATGCAGCACATCAAAGTTCCTCTTGCCCTTGTAGTACGGGTATGAAGAGAATGTAGGATGTCTCCAAGTAATGTAGGCACTGGATTGTGACTCAGGAAAATGTTGATGGCATGAACATCTATGAACTGATCTGGATTGGGGAACAATACTAAGACATAAATCAACAAGGCTAAGATCTCCTCAAAAGCATCATAGCTCATGGCCTTCAAGAACAACTGAGCTTTCTCTATCAACACCTTGGCAAGAATACCCTTAACTTCGCTTCTCGTTTCTAGAACAATGTCAGACTTCTTCAGATGTAGAGCTGCAGCAATAACTTCTGGTTTAAGCTCTTTCTCCAAGCCTGTGAAGGGTCTTTGATCAAGAACAGGTATACCCAGAAGTTTAAAGAACTCCTCCATAGTTGGAACCAGCTGGTAGTCAGGGAATGTAAAGCAATGGTGCTTAGGATCAAAGAACTGAAACAGGACACTCATCATGTCTTCATTGAACCCTGAAGTGACTAGATCCAATAGGTGACCATATCTCTTGATGAACCGGGAGTGATCAGACACCTGAGAAACCAACTCTTTAAGCTTGGGAGGTATCCCCACAAAGTTGATCCTGATGGTGTTTCTACGAACTGAAGCCATGACCTGCAACAAAGAACAAAGATAAATCCTTTGGTCCTTGAAATGGTTAGGGAAAATGATATGCTTATGATGCATGATGATGTCATGATGTTATGCTCAATCACGAACATGTGGCACACACAAACAAGTCACACAATAGCCCTAGGTTTAAAGGCTTGCATGAGGTTCAAAGGTAAGTACCCTCCCCTGAAGTTAGTTGGTTCATCCTGTCCTACAAAAGTAACCAGGTTCTAAGGGATCTCAATATCATTGATCCTTCACAAGGGTGGTTGATCAGAAGGCAACTTACTTGCCAACCAAAACCCTCCAAGTTTAAGATCTCAATGAGCGTAGCATCGAGTGTCAACCAACTTCAGTCTGCACCAAAGCCGGTTACCTCACTACTTTCTAAAGGCTAAGATGAGTTAACTAGGGTTCTAAAAGTTAGTTAGTGCATTGACAACATATGGCAGCCTCATATTATCCTCAACTTGACTTAAGGAACATAAGCACCAACCAAGAAGTCACACTAACTATGGCCACCAGATCAACCGTATCGATATACGTCGTACAGTTTCCTTGGTCTATTGCCATTTACCTAAGGTACACTAGATCCGGGTTAGGATCTTTCACACATAAGAGCACCCCAACAAGATAATATAAAGCAAACAAAGCAAACAATTTAAAGTGATCTAATTCCTAAGGGTACCCCTCTTAAATAAATCCCCAGCAGAGTCGCCAGTTCTGTAACACGGTGGGAGAACTGACTTTAGTTAAATGTTGCGGATAGCAAGAGTCGCCACCGACTTTTATTTTATCCAACAGGAAAGGGTATAAAAGAACAGGAAAGACCTTAAGAGATATTTTTGGGTCCGGGGGGTAGGTTATGTAAAGGGAAGGTGTTAGCACCCTTTACATCCATGGTTATCCATGGGCTCTTAGTTACTTAGCTCACTTTTGAATTGTTTTTGAAAAGGTGAAATGTGTGAATAGAAAAATTTTCATAAGAGTTAATAATGATCCATGTACGGATGCGTAAAAACTTGTTTTTGAAAATTTGTTTGAAATTGTGGAAAGTTTGAAAAGTTTTGAATGAAGTGAGCAAGTACATAAGAGGAACCTACCCTAAAGCTTTAAGTCTTTCTTGTTCTTTACCCTTTACTTGGTAAGACTATCCCTACTATTAAGGAGTAGGTAGTCATTACCTTGGATGTGAGGGACATGTGAGGGACATCTGTTTATGAAGGCAACTGTGAGGTGTATTAAGCATTTAGGAGGGACTATCATCATTATTCGAAAAGGACTTGATCTTTAAAGGCAACCATTAGGGACTTGATGATTTTTTCTTTTTTAGGGACTTGCTTTATACACCCCACTTGACCTTATTAATAGGCAACATTGAGGGATAACCTTAGGAATGTGAGATGGCGATTAAAAATCGACTTACGTGTGTGAGTGTTCAATATTATTTATCTTTAATTAAAATGATCTAAGTTAATTTTTAAATAGAATATATATTTGCACTCCCTAAATTACTAACCATAGCAAGCAAATTAAATTAAATAATTAAATATTTACACCAAGGAGCAATTACAAAATAATTATAAGAATAATAAATAGCAAAAATATAAATATAAAAACAAAATATAAATAATAAGCAACAAATAAATAAATAAGCAATAATAAATAAATAGGGGTTAGTAATAATAATAATTAAAAATTAAATAATATTAGTGAAATAATAATAACCAAGAGTTAGTAATAATAATAATAAAAATAATTAAGTAAGGTTAGTAAATAAAAATAAATAAAGTTAGTGAAATAATAATAATAATAAAATATATAAAATTAATGAAGCAGAAATAATAAATAATAACATGGTTAGTAACAATAATTGAAATAAACAAAATTAGCTAAAATATTATAAGAATAAAAGATTAACAATTTTTTAATATAGACAAATTATATTTACAAATTATTAAATTATTTTTAAATGTATTATAATTACAAAATTTAATTATTCAATTTATTTCTAAACAATTATTTATTAAAAGATATTTATACATTATATGAAGAAAATAAATTTTAAATATCATATTCACAAAACAAAATTAACATTAAATAAATATATACATTATAATTATATAAAGAACTAGAAAGTAAGAATTGTTTAGAAAATAAAATTAGGTTTTCACAAAATTAGGGTTTTGCTTTAGAAAAATATTTTTAGAGTTCTTAATTTAATTATACAAAATTATTTTAATTAACATGCATATATTATATTTACATATATAATAAAGAAAATAATTTTTTTGAATTAGAAAAATAAAGTTTAGAGCTTTAGTAAATAAAATGTTATTTTAGATATTTGAATATACATATACAATACATAATTTTTATTTTTTATTAATAATAAGAAACAACTAAATTAATTAATTAAAGGAATTAAAATAGAAAAAGGTGGTAAAAATAAGAACTTACCTTGGCTGGGTTTGAACCCAGGATGCCCTATTTACCAGCAACAAAACCTTCCACCAGGCTAGCCCACACGCAGGCAACAATGAAGGGAGGATAATTTGTTTTGTGCCTTGCCTTGGAAAATCCAGAAAAATACAAGAAAGCAAAAAGGCCTGGGGTGGTATTGAACCCAGGACCTCATAGCTATACACACGCGCGCATTACCACCCGGCTGGAAGAGCCCACCTGATAGTATAGTGGCAACACAATATATATATTAAGTCTCTTGGTTACCTGAAAAAATAGAAAAAACAATGTACGAGACCAGGACTCGAACTCAGGTCCCATAGGTTACACGCACAAGCATCCCACCACTGGACCAACACAGCCGTTGTGATAAACAAACAGGATATTAAGATAATATTTTAAATCAAAAATTTGAATATGGAATCCGCGCCAAAACCAGTCGTCTTCTTCCTCATGCCCTTCGAATTTACCTGCGATTTCTCATACAAACTTACCTGCGATTTTTGAATTGCAGCAAAACCTACAAAATTCAAACAATGACAAAACAACATGGTTTTATAAAATTGATCATTCCATTAAGTTTCTAACGAGTTTTCCAATCATTCCACGTTCTTAGAATCCATTTGTATGGGCTGGATTACAAAACCCTAATTGAAGCCGTAAACCCTAAAAATGGTGGATCATGTTTCAGGCTATGGAACTTCACCAAACTATCCAGATTCCATCTATGATCATCAACAAACAAGGTTATGTAAACAAAATTCAATAATATGCAGTGAATCATTAGAATCGAAAAAAAATTTGTCAAGCATAAACAAGCCACGGGTTCATCATTATGGCACAATTTGGATGCATATGAATGATGATTTATGATCAGTGATGTCCAATGAAACTCTCCGTGTTCTTATTTTACCTTCTAGTGCCCTGGATTGAAGAATCCGAATATGAGTTTTGGATGGATTTTTGAGGTTTTGAACTTACACTTAGAGGCAGCAAAAATCGTGAATGAGTGCTAGGGTTATGATCAGTACTTATATGAGGATCATTTAGGTCAGAAAAATTGAATGGTTGTATGGAGATTTTGATATTTGAAGATTGAAAAAGATCATGGTTTAAAATTCAAATATTTGTTCATGAAGGCTTGCTATTTTTGTACCAATCTCATGATTTCCTTCCCTTTCAATTCAAATCAGTATTGATGAGATTCTAGAAGCTCAATCTTCATCAAATAATATATTTTCATATTTTATATTTATTTAAAATGATTTTTTATGAATTAAATCAAAATAAATAAAAATAAAATAATAAAAATTCTGATTTTTAATCATTTGGGTCGTGCATGATGATATGGTATGGATTGGATCACAATTTGGCCAGCCCATTTGGAAAGAAGTGGTTTTAAACCTCCATTTTCAACATAAACCATCACAAAATTTCCCAACTTTGCAAGGGCATATCTCCCTCAATTTTAATGCTATGAGGGTGTTCTTGGACATTTTGGAAAGCTTGAAGAGTCCTATAAATAACCCCATTGGTTTCATGTCCATATCATTTGCCAATCTCAAGTTATGCCCTTTTGAAGTTGTTGACTTTTTGTTGACTTTTGAAATGACCTATAATGTCTTAGCTCATATCTTCCAAATGAAGCATTTTTGGGCTTGACTTGCAAGATCAAAGTTGTAAAGAATTCAATTTCCTTCAAAATGAGCTTTGAGTGGAGACTTGGTGATGAAGTATGTGAAAGTTATGGCTGGTCAAAGTTCAGTTGACTTTTACTAAGGAAACCCTAATTTAGAAACTCCTGATTCTTGATGATCTGAAATCTCCTTGATGAATCATGATCAACCCTTGATCAAATGATGAATTTTACTTCATATACTTGATGTTGGCAAAAAATCATGAAGTTTGACTTTGGTTTGACCACAGTTGACCTCAGTTTGACTTTTTAACTGCTTTGACTGATTTTGACTTATCTGATCATCTGACTGAGCAAACTTTTGAGAAAAGTCTTGAAACTTGTCATGGGGGTTCTTAAACACATATAAGATGTTATGAAGCTCACTTGAAGTCTTGGAAGTTCATTTAACCTGATTAAAGTCAAAACCCTAGTTTTGGATGCACTGCTTAGGAGGTGCATTGTCTGAGGGGATTGTCAACTTTTATGGCCAATTGTGAACCTTGTGAACCTTGTGAACCATCATAAAATGTCTTATGATACTCATGGGAGGTATTGTGAATCTTGTGAACCTTGTGAACCTCATGAGGTGACTTTGTAGACCTCATGATCCTCATGAAAGGTTATGTAAACATTGAGAAACCTGTGAACCTTGTGAACCTTCAAGAAGTAACTTGTAGACTTCATAAACCTCATGAAAGGTATTGTAAATGTTGAGAAGCTTGTGAACCTTGTGAACCTTCATAAAGTAACTTGTAGACTTCATGAACCTCATGAAAGGTCTTGTAAATGTTGAGAAACTTGTGAACCTTGTGAACCTTCATAAAGTAACTTGTAGACTTCATGAACCTCATGAAAGGTATTGAAAGCATTGTGAAACTTGTGAACCTTGTGAACCTTCATAAAGTGACTTGTAGACTTCATGAACCTCATGAAAGGTTTTGAAAGTGTGGTGAAACTTGTGAACCTTGTGAACCTTCTTAGCACACAAAGTCTTGTATTGTGAGGGCAAATTTTGGGGTGCAACACCTGGGAAGGTATTAGCACCCCTGATCGTTTGTCGTACCCGATGGGATCCACGTTTGTTTGTTTTGTTTCAAAGGGTGAGAAAAAATAAAGCTGCTAAACAAAAGAACTGGTAACTGGTATGAGAATGGAAATGAGAAAGGGAAATGGAAAAAGAGAATGAGAATGAAAAAGGGGGAAATGTAGGGAAAATAAAGAATGTGCTCGAACGGGCCCTACCCCGCTGCCTACGTACCTCATCGGGAAAATGAGGATCAGAGTCGACGTAGTTCGCCTAACTAAGGCAGGAACTAATTGTTTGTGTTTTTTATAGCTGGAACTGTGTATGTCTATGCTCAGGTGTTGCAAGCTCATCTGGTACGAGTGCATTTACCGTCTTGCATGCAAGACAAGTCGTCGCAAGTTCGCGTTGAGAATGAATGAGGTGAGAAAAGAAGTTCCCGCAGGAAAGTCGTTTATTGTTTGTTATTTGTTTTTTAAGAGTTTTGTATGAATTTGGCACAAGGAAGTGAATTCAAACTCTTTTCCATGGAATGTGTACCTGCTACTACATTCCAAGATGGAATAATAGAACAAGCACACCAAGTAAGGAGAATTTATCCAAGACTTGTTTCCAAGGATTAGGGTCTAAGTTCACTAGCTTGTTGAACTTATTACATGTTTTTGTAGATTTTGTGAAGAAGTATCTTTTAGATTTTCTTTGTGAAAATAATCTCTTGATCATACTTGTACATCATGCTAGACAAGCCCACACTATTCCAAGATGGAATGAATGTAAGTGCCCCATGGAATAAGGTTATACACAAGAGATTCTTTCATGCATTTATTAAGTGTTTTTGATTTTGTTTGAAGATGAGAAAAGAAGACTCAAAAGGTAAAAGGTCAAATCTAATGGGGGACTACGACACAACCCTAAGTTATCTTATTATGTACAAAAAGGTGATCCTATGGTTGATGAGGTATTCTAAACCTATGGAAAAGGAAAAGCAATTTAGAGTTCAACTTACTTCCTAAGGAAGTTAAGTTGAATCTAAAGAACAAACGGGAATCCTATGAACAAAGCACCAAGTGCTAAGGCAAACACATTTAAAATGCATAAGAGATAGGAATGAAGAATGATTACCTCATCTTACCCCCCCCCCCCACTACAAAACAAATGTTAGCATGATGAACTAATTTGAACAATTATAACATGGCAAACTTCAATTAAGAACTCACACTAACTAATAAAGCACTAATGAACTTCTAAACCCAAAAACTAAGGTATAAAGCATTCTACAAGTTAGATAACTACTAAAGTCAGGAGCTAAGTCATATTAAAAGTATATAAAGGGGTTAAGTGAATCAAATTCAAACTATGCCCTAAAGTGTTATTAAACCCTAATGAAAAATAGGATGAAGTTAAAAGGGAAACCTAAGTGTTTAGCATACTAAAATCTCCTAAGATCAAATGTAAGTGAAAAATACAGAACTTAACACTAAATTAAAATGAAGGATGAGATTAGATCATATGATAAAGAAGAGATTCAAGTTAAAGATATCCTACCATGGGATTGAAAGGTGAAAACATGAACATGGAAACATGGTTCTAAAGGTGAAACAAATGACTTAAGATGAAAACTCAAAAATGACCAAAGGGGCTTGAACTCCCCATAAAAAAACCAGAGGCTTGATGAAAAGTTATAATGAAAATTAGATTCACAAAATATTCACAAATGAAGTGGTAAGGAATGTCTTAAGGCTAAGTGTCACAAATTAGGGTTTTTGGACCTTTAGATGACAAATGAAGTTCAAAAGAATGCAAAAGGGTCTAAACTTGAGGTAAACATATGGAAATGATCACAACATACTTATGAGACACAAAACAATGATATTACAAGGCTAGCTTATGTACAAATTGAATTTGAGGTGGTTAATGTGAAAGAAGAAGTGAAATTAGGTTAAAGTAAGGCAAGCATGACTTATGACTTAAGAAACCCTAAAATATCAAAGATGAAAACCTAATGAGGGTACTAAACACTTGGATACATCCCATAAGACCTATAAGACTCAAAATTAAGACCTCAAGGTAATGGCATAAATGCCTTATTCTAATTTGATCAAAGGAGATGAATGAAAGGATAAAAAATATGACTTATGACCTAAACAACTTAGAAAAATACCAAATGATCATGAAAACTTATGAAACTTGAATATCTAATACAAAATCCAGAAGGTGACTTATGTCTAAAATATCTCTAAACAATTCTTATTTTTGGGTGGCCAAATGAGGTATGGAATGAGATTAGGGTTTATATGCACACATGTGAAAGAATAGGACCAAAACGTGACTTATAAAGACCTAAAAATCAAAACAAAAATATTTTTGGGAGTCCTCTGACTAATGCAAAAATAATGAACAATTTATATTTTGTGGTTTAGGAGAACAAAAATGGACAAATGGATTGGTCAGAAAAGAGGAAAATGAGAAGGAAATTAATTCTGCCTTAAAAATAAAAGAGAAATGGAAACAAAAATTATAGAAAATTAAAGAAAACTATGAATATCACTTATGAATTTTTGGGGAATTTTAGGAAGGCTTTTGGTATTTTATAAAATCAAAAACGAAAATGAAATGAAATGAGAATAAAAGAAATTAAAATAAATTAAAAGAAATAATGAATTGGGCCTAGGGGGTGAAAATATCAACAAAATGAACTATGCTGGGCCTAATGCATATGCCTGGTGGGTGCTAACATGAACCTGAGTTTCTCTTCACAAAATATGCACGTGAATGCCATGTGAATATTAATGTGCTGGAGCGTTTGTGTGCGTTGGATGGAACTGAGATTAATGGACGTGACTTAAAGCTGAGGAAAATTTAGGGCATATTGTTCCGTCACCGGAGAAGACCTCCGGTTATCTTCTCCGGTGACCTGCATCTAGGGCAAAGTCAAAACCTAACTAAAATGAAATCTAAGGTCATCATTGTGTTCGCCTCAATGAGTACATCACAAATCCAGGTTCATAATCCATTTATCCTTCATATCCAGTGCAAATCGAAGCAATCAAATCCAACCTAAAAATCTGAAACTAAGCATTTAGGATGCCTATCAACTAGCCAGGTACCACAATGCTTCTATCAATATCAACATCATACAAAACAATCAAAAATCATTGCAATCATGCAAAATAGATTCAGTGTAAAACCTGGAAATGCAGAGATGCTGAGGTCAAAGAAAACCAGAGATGAGGTTCCTTTTGATGCCTTGCTTGATCTTGAATGCTTGTAGAGTGAAATAAACACTCTGTGAGTAGAGGATCTTGAGAAGCTGATGAAAATGCAGAGCAATGCAATGATGAGATTTTGGAGGATTCAAGCTGCAAGCTCCATGTATATGGAGCAAAACTTGATGCTGATGATGGCTTGATGGAGATTGAGATTGGACTGATGAAGTTTGAGGAACCTTGATCCAAAATGCAGTAGAATTTTGAGATTATGCAGTGAATATTCTTGAGGAATTAAGCTGTGACTTCCATGGATATGATGCAAAGCATGATGATAATGATGAACTGAAGGAGAATAGATCAAAATCGATAAGGATAGAGCTTTTTCAAATCCAAAATGCAGAAGAAAAGTTGAGAGAATTTGATGAATGAATGTGTGATCTTGAGCCAAAAAATGAAGTGTGATTGTGATTCAGTTAAAGATTGGCTTATGTATGTGAGGTTAAGCTTCTAACCACTACAGTTAACGGTTGGAACTTGAGTTAACTGAGTTAAGTTAGTTGTGAATTGGTTATGGTGAGTTTCAGTTTGTTTGAGCTCGAGTTGAAGCTGGTTAGACTTGATCATGTGCAATGGAGCTCATACTTGCTATGGTGTGGTTTAATAATGAAGCCAGGCTGAATTGATAAAATTAGCAGCATGAAATGTAATCCTCTTTTGGTTCAAATTTTCATGAGATGCATGGCATAGGATGTGATCCTGCACACATAAGATCATGCCCTCTTGGTTTTGAACTTTGTGAACCATGGCATGAGGAAATTGAATAATCAAGCTAAACTAAACTGACTTTTGTTCTTGGTAACCTTGCCTTAGCACCCAAGTAACCAGATGGCCTGCATTGATCTTCCCTTGGCTGTAACTTCATGAACAATTCACCAATTGGAATAATTCTTGAGCTCAATTTGAAGTGAATATTTCATAGAACAACTTTGTAGTTCAATCCATGATGGGATAGTGCCAATTGGTACATTGAAAATGTCATGGAACATTGAGCAACAAAACTGCACAATGGGCCTGCACACCTTGCCTTGCTTCGTGCCTATGATGCCTATGCATGACCAGTTGTGAGACCCACATTTTGCCTCTCCATAACTCTTAAACTATTGTTTAAATGAAAAATCTTTGAGCATCAAAGTTGTTGGAAACATGTCAATAAACAACTTTGTAGTTCAAAGAAATTTCATTTGAAGACTTTTAAATGGAGAAAAATAGCTTGTCCTGTTGAACACCGCCTGTTTGACAAAATACCAGGCATGGCGCGCGCGTAAGCCAACACGCTGCCTTGCCCATGGCTTGCCTTTTGTCTTGTTTTGCCCAATCTTTGCATGATCATATCTCTCTCAATTTTGATGCTATGGATGAGTTCCACATATGGATATGAAGTTTAAGATGCCCTCTTTAATTTACTCAAGGTAGAATTTTGATAGCTCTTGTATTGTGGGAGAAGGCCTCTCTTGAAGTCGCTGCAAAAATGGCCAAAACTTGCCATTTTTGGAAACCCTAATTTTCCAAAAATGGTAAGTTTTGGTTTTCTTGATTTCTCTTGATTCCTCCATTGTTTATTGATCAAATTTGAACCATAAGATCCTTGTAACCCTAATTTCATGATTTTGACCTCAAAAAGTCAGAAGTTGACTTTTTCCTCAGCATGGTTAACGTTTCCCCAATTCCATGATTTTCAATCATTTGGACAATTGAACCACTTCCAAAATGTTTCTATGGATGAAATTTGAACCCTAGGCACTTGACATCATATATAAGACAATGGAATCATCTTTGGATCAAAATTTCACTGAGAAGCCCAGTAGAATAGAAACCCTAATTTGGCCCATTTTCATTAGGAGATGTTGTACTGCTTGCCTCCTTTGATCAATTCAATTTTTTTCATGACATGTGGCTTCAAATGAGGACTTGTGGGATGTTGTGAACCCTTTGTACAAGGTTGAAAAGCTTTGTGGCTCCTTGGTTTTCTTTTCATAGCCTTCCATTGCTCCAATCAATGATTATATACCTATGTCTCATCTATGATGAACATGATGCAATATTTTTTATTGTTTCATGAATTTGCTTATGTTAGATGCTATGCTAAATATTGAGAAAATGAGTGGGCAAATTTTGAGGTATTACAACAAGCCCTCAGTAAATCCTCTAATGATTAGATAGTCCTCTTAGTCTAACCATCTGTCTGCGGATGATAAGCAGAGCTCATCCTCAACTTAGTACACAAGGCATCTTGTAAACTCTTCCAAAATCTCGAAGTAAACCGCGAATTTCTGTTGGATACGATACTCGACGGTATCCCATGCAACTTCAAAATTTCCTCAATATACATCTCAGCTAGTTTCTGCATAGAATGATTAATCTTCATCGGCAAGAAATGGGCCGACTTAGTCAATCTATCTACGATTACCGAAATAAAATCTTTTCCCTTAGCAGTCTTCGGCAAACCTGTTATAAAATCCATGGAAATGCTATCCCACTTCCACTCTGGAATATTCAATAGCTGCATTATACTTAATGGTCTCTGATGTTCAATCTTTGACTACTGACAATTCAAACACGCATACACAAATTCAGCAACATCCTTCTTCATACCGGGCCACCAAAACAATTTCTGCAAATCATGGTACATCTTCGTAGCACCAAAATGAATACTCAATCGACTACAATGTCCTTATTCTAAAATACTCTTCTTAATTTCTAGAACATCAGGAATACACACTCTATCCTGAAATCTCATCATACCATTCTCATCAACTCGGAACTCACCTCCGTTAACTTGGTTAATCAAGGTCAACTGATCAACCAACTTCAAGTCAGATTTTTATCCTTCACGGATCCTTTCCACAATTTCATTAGTCAACTTCAACATTCCCAACTTTACACTTTCAGGCGCAGCTTCACACAACAAGCTCATATCTCAGAATTGTTCAATCATTTTAAGTTCCATCACCATCAACATCGACATATGCAACGTCTTTCTACTCAAAGCATCTGCAACCACGTTTGCCTTACCAGGATGGTAATTCAAATCAAAGTTAAAGTCTTTCAATAATTCCAACCATCTTCTCTACCTCATATTCAGTTCCTTCAGATCAAACATGTATTTCAAACTCTTGTGAACACTGAACACCTCAAATTTTGAACCAAAGAGATAATGTCTCCAGATCTTCAACATAAACACCACAACTGCTAACTCTAAGTCATGCGTAGGATAATTTCTCTCATGAACTCTCAATTTCCTGGAAGCATAAACAACCACCTGACCATTTTGCATCAAAACTCCTCCAAGTCCTATCTTCGACGCATCACAATATATTGCGAACGACTAATTCGGATTCGGCAAAATAAACACCAGAGAAGTTGTTAACTTCTTCTTAAACTCCATAAAACTCTTTTCACATGCAACATCCCACATATAAGCTTGGCTCTTTCGAGTCAACTGAGTCAAAGGTAGCGCCAACTTCGAAAAACCCTCGATAAACTTCCTGTAATAACCTGCTAAACCCAGAAAACTTCTGATCTCGGTAGCAGACTTATGAGTCTCCCACTGCAATACTGCATCAATTTTCGACGGATCAACAACAATTCCACCACTAGAAATTATATGTCCAATAAAACTCACTTCTTGTAACCAGAATTCCCACTTCGACAGTTTAGCAAATAACGTCTTTTCTCGCAACACTTGCAATACAATCCTCAAATGCTTTTCGTGATCTTCTTTTGTCTTGGAATAAATCAGAATATCGTCGATGAAGACTACCATAAATTTATCCAAGTACTCATGAAAAAATCTATTCATGTACTCCATAAACACACCGGGTGCATTGGATACACCGAACGACATCACTGTATACTCATAATGACCATACCTCGTTCTGAAGGTTGTTTTTGTAATATCATCAGACTTAACACAAATCTGATGGTAACCAGATCGTAAATCAATCTTGCTGAATACACAAGCTCCTACCAACTGATCCATCAAATTGTTGATTCTCGGAAGTGGATGCTTATTCTTGATAGTAACCTTGTTCAACTGCCGATAATCAACACACAACCTCATACTATTGTCTTTCTTCTTAACCAACAACATGGAGCACCCCACGGAGAAACACTAGGTCGAACAAACTTTTTCTCTAATAACTCTTCTAGTTGCTTCTTCAAGTCACTCAACTCTACAGCAGACATCTGATACGGAGCCATAGACACAGGACTAGTACCAAGTAATAAATCCACTATAAACTCAACTTCACGCTCTGGAGGTAAATCACTTATATTCTCTGGAAATACATCAGGAAAATCTTGAACAACCGAAAAATCCATGATCAAAGTCTTCCCTTCGATTCGCAATGATGCAAACATTGCAAACATCTGAGCTCTGTCTTCTAATAATTCTTCTACTTGCCTAGCCGTTAAGAACAACAACTCACGATGATCTCCAATTTCAGGAAATTCAACAGTCTTCGCATAACAGTTGATATACACAAAATTGAATTCTAACCAGTTCATTCCAAGAATAACATCATTTTGGTGTAAAGGAAAACAAACCAGATCCATCAAGAAATCCTTCTCAAAAATTGTCAAAGGACACTTCAGACAAACAAGAGTAGTAGTAACAGAACCATTAGTTGGCGTCTCTATTAGCATTCTGCCATTCATACTAGACAACTTCAAACCCAACTTATTAGCAGACTCAAGAGAAATAAAAGAATGCGTAGCGCCAGTATCTATAATAGCAATTAACTCAACATTGTTAATAAAACAAGTACCTCAGTAAGATTTTCTTTCTTAGGATCCTCATAACCAATCAACGCCAAACACTCTGCCATTGGTCCGAGCAGCAGTAGGAGTCTTCTTAGGCTTCTGGCATTGTGTGTTGTCCCTGTTCACCGCAATTAAAGCAAGTTGTATCCTCATTCGGACAATCACCAACCATATGACCTCTCTTGCCACATCTATAGCATCACACCACTGGATTAGTGCAAACATCTGACTTGTGACCAGATTCACCATACCTATGACACTTGGGAGGAATAGAACCTGCTCCCCCACTTGGCTTCTCCCCCTATGAACCCTTCTGCTTCCCCTTCTCAGCTGGAGTCACATAAGGCTTTCCTCTAAACCGACTCTTCTCTTTCTTCTCACTTAGCTGCTTGTATTGATTAGGTCGAGCTCGGCTATCTTCATCATAGATTCCACTCTTATCCACCAATTCAACATATCTTTGGATTTTTTGACATCCAATTCCTTGCTTGATCTCTGGTCTCAACCCACTCTCGAACTTAAGACACTTTGATAACTCAACATCAGCACGGTTGTAGTGAGGATAATACTTCATTAACCTCTCGAACTTGGCAGCATACTTTGCTACCGTCATACTTCTTTGTTTCAGCTCAAGGAATTCTACTTCCATCTTACCACGAGAATCTTCTAGAAAATACTTCCCCAGAAACTCCTTTATGAACATTGCCCAAGTCACTGCAGTACCAACATCCTCTAAACACTGACAGGTATTATCCCACCAGTCTTCAGCCTCTTTCGACAACATATGTGTACCAAACTGCACCTTATGTGCATCCGTACACGCCATCACCCTAAAGATCTTATCAATAGCCTTGAGCCACTTCTGAGCATTAAGCGGTTCATGGTCACCTTCAAAAACCGGAAGACTGTTACTCTAGAACTTCTCTAAATCACGAAACTCATCTTGTTTATTATTCCGAGCGGTAGCCTTTGCCAATGCCGCGACAGCTTCCGCAAGCGCACGCGTGTTATTTCCTGCCATTCTGCACAACACTCATAATACCAGATAAGAATAATCATTAATAATAACAAATCACACAGACTAACAACAATGACACACGACCTGATAGATCGACCTTCTCTAATACCACTAATGTAACACCCTTTTTACCCACAACACAATTAATCATACTATTTAAATAAATCAGAGTTCTACATAAAAGGGCATCACATTTTCATCATAACATCATGTAAACAACAAGTATGTGTCATGTCCCGTAACACGAGTTGCAACTTTAATTCATAAATAAAATAAAACCTCAATTCATGGCAGCGGATCATTATTCAACATCTTAATCATCAAGATAAAAAGGATTCAATTATAAATCAAACACCATCCTCAAGTGTTAAAACAACCGAAATAACAAATGTAACCCAAGCGTTCCCCGGTGTTACACGATACAGAGCAGGACACAATCTAAACTCTATAACAACAAGAGACATACTCCGAGCGACTTCCGATCACCGAACTATGCTTCAGAATCTACAGGATGGCATAATAGACCGTCACAAACGGCAGGCAGGGTGAGTAATCCAAATTCAATAAAAATAATACAAGACTGAATCATAAGAAACAAATAAGCATACAACAACTACAACAAACTCACCCACATATAATTATCAAAATACACATCATCAAACAACAAATGCGATTATGGTATGCCACATAGAATGAAATGCAGCTTCATATATGCATGTGGTACCGGTTTCAACATGTGATGGACACTAGCCATCTACTCTCCACAAGGGAGCACAACATAATCAACAACACCTCAATCCACACAATGGGATTGAAGCCTAAATTCAACATAGGAGATACCATGAATGCAAGATACAAAAAACAACATCATCATCATCTTTCATCAATACATGTATCGACATTCATCATTTATCATCATCATAATTTTATTCATACTATCATTTCATCATGTCATTATTTCTACTACTTATTCATCATTTTATCTCATATCATCACTATTACTATTAAGTCTAACATACTTAAACATGTAATAATTTTTCCAGCAGCAACATGGTACGAAAAATCAGACATCAAAATCAGCAACAGAAAAAACATTTTTTTCTGGAAAATATAAGGCTCACTAAGAGAGAAAACCTACTCGCTAAGCGGCGAGCCCATCGACTCTGCTCGCTAAGCGAGAAACGCAATTCACTGAGTAAAACCCTGCGATTCCTGCAGAACCCAGCCACACTCAGACCTCACTAAACCTCATAAAACATCAGTAAAACGGCAGAAAACATCCAATTACCACATTATCATCATGAATTCATCATTATTAACAACATACAACAACTAATTAACACTAATCTACCAATGATTATCCCAAAACTTAGGTTTTCATCCCAAAACCCGTCTTTCTCATAAAACGTTCTTATATTATGATTATTGAACAAGAATTCTCCCCATACCTTAATCAATGTAGCTTTCCCTTCCTCTTTGATCACAATCCCTCTCTGCCTGCTTGTTCTTCAGAGCAACCTTCACCTTTTTCCAAAACACGATTGTAAGAACTCTTTGATTGTATCCTCTATTATCATAAACTACTCAAAAGACAACCTTACCCCTTAGACCTCCAAACTATTTTATTCTCTTTTCTTAATAATTATAATATTAAATAATTTCCAATATTATTATATCATTATCCTAAATAAAATAATCATTTATTTTCCACAAAACACCAATTATTTCCACTTATTCATAAATAATTACTTAATTAATTAAATTATGAAATTGGGGTGTTATAATGTTTATAAATTCTCAATTTTATATTACTTTATTGAATGTGAATTTACTCACCCTGCCTGCCTTCTGGTGATGGTCTATTATGCCATCCTATAGATAATCAAGGTTAACTCGGTGCATGTTTAACTCAGAGTAGTGAGTTGTCTTTGTAGTTAGAAGTGAAGTCCTGCTCTGTGTCCAGTAACATCGGGATGGGTTTCGCTTGAGTTGTTTTGTTCATTTGAATTACGATGTTAATTTCTTTTGATTACTTTTGGTTTAAATGATGCTTGGATTAAATTATGAAGTTTTATTTTATTAAAGATGAAAGATGATTGTTTTGTTTTCCGTTGTGTAATTGTTAAAAAGGGTTTTGAAATTGTTTATGATTTTGTAATCTGTGTTACGGGATAGGACTCAATGTGATGTCTTATGACATTTTTTGAGTTATTTGAAGAATGTGATACCCTTTTTATGAGGGAACTCTCATTTTGTGGTTAAATTATATTATAATTGTGGTGGGGTAGAAAGGGTGTTGCGTTACACCAGTGATTCATGAAAATTTCTATTAAATTAAACTCAACTTCAATTTATTCTCTAACATCTAACATAGACTTAAGTTGTACATCTTTTCTTACTTGCATTCATTTGACTTGATAGAAGTAAGGTAACTTCAATGTGTCTCATCTAACAAATGTATACCTAGTTTTGCTCCAAACTTTGTGTGATGTTTGTGTTGGCTAAACATGGGTTATACATATCATGTAGCTAATAGAATTTGTAATCTTCATGGTTGTTTCCACTTCCCTTGTTCATCCTTTACTTGTTTTGCAAGTCATGCATCTTTAGGAACTAATTTCCATTCAAGTCACTTTGTCTTTCCTTGGTGAATCAAATTTGTTTTCCCTAATCATGGTAGGATACTTGTATGTTGTTTTGCACATTTCAAATATAGTGTCAATTCTGACTTTTACTTGTATCATTGCCTCATGTCCATACTTGCATCATTTAAGTATTTTACTTTAGTGGTTTACATATAACATCAAAGTAGCATAGTTTAGTAACATAGTTAGAACATGAATTGTACTTATCTCATTTCTCTAAGGCTTTTACTTTAACCAGTGTACATCAAGTGTATCTAGGGTTTAGATTTAAGTTCATTTTAATGTGCACATACCTCATTTTTATTTATAATATGGTTGATTCATGTGTGCAAGATACACCAAAATGAGGAATTCCAAAGAGGGATTTAACTTATTTCATTTTATTAACATTTATCCATGCCTAACTTGTTTGCTCATTAATCACATGTGCTTTTGTGACTTGCTTAGACGTGCTTACGTGGCTACAGATATTTATCTGTGTTGTAGAATTCCTCACTTCTTTTTAAAAGCTTTCAAATAACATGAAAGTAGGACTATAGGTGCCATGAGAATTAGGACTGTATGAAAAGCCCTCAAGTGAGGCTCTTTGTGTGTTTGTCTAAAATTGTGCCTAAAGACCTCTAAGAGGCATCCCACTCCCTTTTTCCCTGTAAGACCTCAAGAAAGGCAATTGATGGAAGGTAGGGTTCGTAACGGACCCCCGTTAGTCCAGTGAGTCATTTATTAGCTCGTACTACGTACTCATGCTTTTGAATACGTCTTGCTCGTGTTCGGGCAGTCAAGTGGAAGGATGGTCAACAATGTACCCTCACTCATTGTCATTAGCTCACACCGGGAAAATGTTGATGCTTATGTGATCGTAATCATATCCCACTTCTTTTCTTTCTTCATCTGCTTTTATATCTCATATCATTGCCTTGTTTGTTGTTAGCTTAGCTTTCTTATTTCTTAGAACACCTATTCAAACTTCCACAAGTTAGATAGGTTATAAACTATAAATTATGACTAACCTCTGTATGCTAGATCTAGGTAGTATTCCCCTTCTAAATCGTCAACTATAGGATCAACTTTGCTTGTTAGCATAGGAGTCAAGTATAGTTTTCCCTAGTTTTTCTTTCATCCTTGAGTCTCTTCCTCCTCTATAAAGAAAATCAAAAACACTTAACAAATACAATGTGCATTGGGCGCCACGAGCCTTAAGTACGTAGGAAATGATGAGCGGGTGAATACCTTACCTCTTCTAGGATACTTTGTGTGTAAGACTCTTGAATCGTTATGCAAAGTATTTGCTCCTATGTCATAGTCTTTAGCACAATGCGCATTACAAAAAACAAATCAAAACACTTCTATAAAATACAACAAACAAACCAAGCTTCACATCTTTCTCTTCTCATCTCACACTCCTTTGTGGACGCATTGACTTGTCACTTCAGTTCAATAACAAGACGGTAACGTCCGTTCTCGATTCAGCGAGCGACAACACATGAGTTGAAACATTAGCAATGACCACATAAAAAACACAAAAACAAACAAATTGCAACCAGTAATGAGCGGAACTACGACGATTTGATTCTCACTAGGAGATACGTAGGCACAAACGCGATGTTTGTCGACCACAATCCTCATTCCGTTAAGAACTACGTCGACTCTGATTCTCATTCCCGATGAGATACATCAGGCTGGGACGCGATGTCCTCTCGAGTAAACTTCCTTTTCTCCCCCTTCGTTCCTTCGTTTCCCGCTCTTTTTCTAGTTTCCAATTAGCAGCGGATGAAGCGGATATTTATACCCTTTGAGCATAGCAGCAAGCGTGGATCCCGTCGAGTACGACGGACGTGAAGGGGTGCGATAACCTTCCCTTCACGTAACTGACTTCCGAGCCCAGAATATGGTTGCGATGATCATTCCTTCCTTTCTTCCGGTTTTCTTCGATCGTTTCTCTTTCCTTTCAAGGTTAAAAAACGTTCGGTGACGACTCTTCTATTCATACTTTTTTACCGATTGTTTTTCGATAATTTTATTTTTTTTAATTCTCTTTTTTTACAAGGAATCAAGAAGAGATACAAAAGACTATTATGATTCGATGTGATTTAAAGTATTTTGCTCTCTAAGAACACAATCTTATTCCAAGGAAAACATTTGGTCATTAATAGTATTCTGTCTCTTATTAAATCATTGTCTTAAAATTGGTCTGAGATTAGCTTTAGAAGTAATTTAGAGATTACTTTTAAGGATTGAAGTTCTAACTCTATTCTTTGTATTCATCATGTAGGCCCGGACTAACACTATTGTATATTTTTTCTTCTTCTTGTTGTATTGGATTTAATATAGAGTATATCTTTTGTTTATATAAAAAATAATAAGGTTTATTAAAGAAAGATGAAGATTCCCTATCTTAAAATAAAAATTGAGCATATAATATAGTGATAGTACCAATAAATAAATAAGATAATGAAGCTTTCACTATCAATGAATTACCTACTTACAAGTTGCAATATTAAACAAAATAATAATTATAGTTTGGATAATGTCATGATCCAAAACTCTAGAAAAGGCCCACTCACCTCTCACAACTTTTTCTGTTGTGAAATTTGAGGAACAAGTCAAGTGTCCTGTCTTGTGTCCATACGCCTCCTCACCTCAACCAGTCTACCCGAAACCTTCTCTCTCTCATTCACTCTCTCTCTGGTACTCATTTTCCCTTTATCTATTCATTTTCCACAATTTTAGTTATTGTTCTCTCATTTATCATTTCTGTGTAAACCCTTCTTGAATTTGAATCTGAATGGTTCTTAAAGTTAAGATCTTGATTTGTTTTTGAGCTCTGATCCAGAAATTTTTGACTGTGAAACTGAAATCAGGTTGATATGTACTTTAAGGGTGTTAATTAAGTATATGGGTGTCCCTTGTTTGGATTTGGTTTATAGATTTAGAAAAAAATGGATTTTGATGTTAAATGAAGGTTTTTTTTTCATGGATTTGATTGTGTTGTGTTGATGCTGATGTATGTGGAGATGTGATGTGTTTTGAAGTACTATTTTGATTGATTTGGTTTCTGGGTCCATTTGTTCATTTGGGTTAAAATCAAAGAAAATGAAAAGGGAAGTAGTACTTTTTTTTTTCTGATGATTTTGGGATTGATTGGAATCTGGATCTTCTGCATATGTTTCTGTTTGTTTTTCTAATTTTGGAAATTTTTTGGGTTATGATATACTTGTTTCATACATCAAGTTTGATTTGTTCTTCTTAACTTTGTAAATGAAATGGATCAAATGATTTGTTAGATTTGAGCTAAATCCATGTTTAGGTTTATTTTGATGTTCTATTGCACTTGGAAATGTTGTCAAATGGGATTCTTTGTGATGTTGTGGTACTTTTGAGTCATTTCTCATACTTCATGGATTTGGTTATTATTGGTAGTACTTGGATGCAAAATAACTTATGAAGCATGTACACGACACTGACTCTGACACGTTGACAACAGTTATAATTTGAAAAATAAATAAATTGAATATAATCACTAGTATCGGTGTCATGTCAGTGTTGGTGTCTTGAAGTCTTGGTGCTAAAGAGAAAATAACTATTATACAACTAGTTGTGGTGAAGAACAAGTGGTAAAATCGATTTATGTATATAGATTTGATGAAATTTCTGTGTGTTTTGTGGAACTTATGTGCATAATAGACTTAAAATTCTAAAAGGTGCTATTTGGTTTTTCAGACAGCTAAAATGCAAGGAGCATTGCGATCATTTTTGTCGAATGGGAATGTCATAAAAAATGCTGTTTTGCAACGAGTCCGCATGGTGAATCCCCTGTTGCAGCCAGCTGCTTTTTCACGGTTTGAGTCCGTTACACCTGCTCGTATTGAGGAGCATGGTTTTGAGAGCACTACAATTTCAGACATCTTGCAAGGCAAAGGTAAAGGCGCAGATGGTTCCTGGCTTTGGTGCACCACAGACGACACTGTCTATGAAGCTGTGAAATCGGTAATGCATTTAGTTGGAATTATTTTCTTAAAAGTGTTAACATGAAATTGATAAAGCTCACTAAAATCGCGTCCGTTGCAGATGACCCAAAACAACGTTGGAGCTTTGGTGGTCGTGAAACCAGGCGAGGAGAAATCAATTGCTGGAATTATAACAGAAAGAGGTATCCATTGTCCATGCACTTCTTTCGTTCGGTATTGTTATTTGTTGTCTAATGGACAATATCTTTATATTTACAAGATATTGACGTTTTCTTTTGAGCGAAGAAATGATTGTTCATGTGCTTCTTTTTTGTCGTCTTTCTATTCAGATTACCTGAGGAAGATCATCGTGCAAGGAAGATCATCCAAGTCCACCAAGGTTGGCGATATTATGACTGAAGAGGTATGAATCATTCTACTATTGTGTTGGGAAATTTCGTTGCAAATTGTCGGTTTCGCCATTCATGGTATCTAACCTTGTTTCGCGTTGCCTGCAGAACAAACTTATCACAGTTACCCCTGATACCAAAGTTCTTCGAGCAATGCAGCTGATGACAGGTATTTATATGCTTTTTGGTCCTTTGGATTGGAATATTAAACACTATCATATAAGTTTGTTGCATGTTTCTTTAGGCCCTGTTTGGATAAATATTTTAACTAAACACTTATAGAATAAGCACTTCTCGGATAAGTACTTATGAGCTATAAGCTATTTGCAAAGGGAAAGTTAAATCAAACTGTTTTCATGTAAGCTATAAGCTATTTTCATAACCTATTCGGAAAACAGCTATAGCCATGTCATAAGTTGTTTTCATAAGACCAAATAAGTTTCCACTTTTTTTTCTTCTTCCAGATAACAGGATCAGACACATCCCTGTCATAAGCGACAAAGAAATGCTCGGCATGGTGTCCATTGGAGATGTCGTTCGTGCTGTTGTGGGCGAGCATCGCCAAGAGCTTGACCGCTTGAATGCTTACATACAAGGGGGTTATTAGTCTATTGTTAGATGACGATAAAAATCCCTGGAACAACACTCAAGCTGACTCGAATCATGTAATAAGCTCGAGTGTTTGTAAATATGTTTTGGTCAGAGAGCCATCTTTGTCTGTTTTGTTGTAATTTCGGGTTTCAGTTCTATGGAAAATTAATCCATGGAGTAGCTTATGTTAATAATAACTACTGGATGCATCTTGTTTCTGTTGCTTAACTAGTAAAATGCAATTATCTTTAACTTTTCAGTGTGGTTTGCAATTGGTCTATTTCATGTTGCAAGTTATAGAATCATTTAGCAGTTGAAATCTTGAGCCAACAACTAACTGATGAAATGGTATTTTATTTATTTTTGGACAAAATTCATATTTTTCATAAACATGCAATTACCAAATGATTATAAGGAAGAACACATACAAAAATCATATTTTGTATAAGGAAGAACACAGAAGTGGCAGTGTATTACACAGAAGCCCTTATTAATGATGAGCCATCCTGTGCGTTGAAGAACCAAGCCTCATCAAGTTCATTGTTTGGCCGTTCATCTTTAACCTCCTTCAATCTAAAGTACCAATCAGATGTAAGCTTAACCTAAACTCTTTAGTTATGTTGTTAATTCAAGGATTTCTTCTATGTTCAAAACATATGAAGACCCTTTAACAAACATAATCTCAACATGAGACCTGAATCGTACAAGATCACCCTCTATTTACATGACTGTTCTCGACAATTTAAAAAATGGTGCTAACATGTCGTCTCTCTTCCAAAATATCACATGAAGTGTAGGACAATGTCCAAAAACACTTCACTGCAATCATGAAAGTCTGAGTGCATCAGCTGCGTGCAAAACTCAAAACAACCAAGAAATTTAGTTGTTTCGTATTAGAAGTTGTCATTCGAATCAAAGTTATCGCAAATTCCTTGTTGTTATGCTTTGCATCAGAATACATATGAATAAGACCAGATTGATTTTGTGCTTGATGGTCTTCTTGAGGAGTGTAATCTGTTTGTTATGCAAGTGTATGGCCGCCTTAAGCATCATACGATGCACGATGCTGAGGCTTTTTGTAACACTACTCAGAAAGATTTTAACAGGACACATAATCAAATGCAATTATAGCTTCATTAATTCCAACAAGTCCAACGAAACTTCTATGGAAAAAATGGAAATGGAAACAGTACATAATTAATGGAAAGGGAAAGAAATCATTCACAATGAATGCCATTAGAGGAAAAGAGAATGTATCACTTGTTGCCTGCCCTCTTATTCCATCATGCCTTCCTATTAATGAAAAACTAAGAAACTTTGCAACTGTTATAGTCAGCCTTGAGGGGAATGAAATGGCCATATTTGGATAAATAATTGACAACCACAAGAATAACAGTGTAAGAATTAGATGGTGGCAGCCCTGTAATGAAATCCATCGAAAAATATTCCCAAATTTGTTACGGAAAGGTAGAGGTTGAAGTAATCCAACTGGTAAGGTTGTTGTGTGTTTGGCTTTTTGACAAACTAAACATTGTGACACAAACTCCTTGATATCCCTGGTCATTGTGGTCCAGAAAAATTGAGTCGCAATGCATGCTTTAGTGTGTGTAACTCCAACATGTCCTCCCACAGTTGAAGAATGAAATTCAGTGAGAATGAGTTTGATCAATTCAAGTTATTGAGGAATGACCAATTGATTCTTCCAGAATAACATATCATGCCTGACTTGATAGTGAGGCGTAAAACATGTACCCAATAAGCATTGATTCCTAATCTCTGCCAACACAGGATCTTCATTCACAGTTGAATGAATCATGGAAACAAGTTGAGGTGTTTGTACTGATAGAGCTAAACAGAATGAGCGTCAGAGACTATCAGCTGTAATATTCTCTGCTCCTGGTTTGTACTATATGGTAAAGTTGTATCTAAGAAACTTTTGAAGCCAATATTGTTGTTTAGGTGTTAGAATAGACTAATTAGTGAGGGATTTGAGGTTGTGTTGATCAACCTTGATAAAAAACTTATGACCAATCATATAATGACAAAATTTCGCCAAAGCTTCTGTAATAGCGTAGAGTTCCCGGACATACACAAATTGCTTTTACATTCGAGGGCATAATTATCATGAAAAATAAATAATGGGATGGTCTTAACTAAGTATCGCACCAATACCGGGACTGGAAGCATCAATTTCAAGAGTAAAAGGCAATCTGAAATCTGGTAATGATAAAACTGAGGCTTTTGTGATTTCCTGTTTGAGTTTATCGAAAGCTTCAGTAGCTCCATGACAACTTGAACCTTAGATTTATCCACTGCAGTAAGGCTAAAGCAACATTTGGATAGCTTGGCTAATAACTCATGTTGTTCTTTCATCTTTAAGACAACCTCCAAGTGTTCAATATGTGCAGACCAATAGGGGATGTACACAACTATGTCATAAAGAAAACTAATACAAACTTGTGTAATTGGTCTCGAAAAACAGAATTCATAAGACTTTGGAACGAAGTCGGTGCATTGGATAATCTAAATGGCATGACAAGCCACTCATGCAATCCTTGATGCATGTGGAAAGCGGTCTTACGAAGATCTTCAATATTAACTTAGATTTGATGGTAGCCGGGTCTCAAATCTAATTTAGAAAAATAAGCAACTCCAAACAGTTCATCCAATAACTCATCAATCGTTGGTATTGGAAAACTATCTTTGACCCAGTTCCATGAATTGATCTCTTCTAAGAGTGATCAACTTGTTCTTGCAGTAGAATTTAATAAATAAGGCATCATAGTCTACAATGTGAGGACCTAGAGTCTTGAGCCATGCTGCTCCTAGTACCAAATAAACACTAGTAATATGTAGTAAATACACCAGGAAATGGAGAGTGTTACCTTGTATCATTATTGGTAAGTCTTGAACTAATCCTGACGCCGTCAGTGTGCTACCATTTCCTACCAGGACTTGAAATTGAGGAGTTTCTTGAATTTCCAATTTCAAACACTGAGCTATGCATGGTTGTAGAAAATTATTGAACTACCACTGTCAAGGAGAACCTGTACTTGTACTCCTTGAATTTTCCCTTGAAAACAAAGTGTGTCTACACTATACGCTCCATTGAGGGTGTTAAATGAAAGATGGTGCTCTGATTCAAGCATCTGAAGTAAAGGATCATCATCTGGTGGGTCGGTCTCTTGCTCTAGTCGATCGGTGTTAGTTCTATGATTGACAGAAATTTTAATAAAACATGTTGTTGCTTTCAAGATGTCATGAAGGATGTCCTGACTTTTTGCTCTACGAATGGTTGGCAGGTTGTTTGTGATGTAGCAGGAATATGGACTTGATGTTAGGACAAATGTTCTGACATTTTATATCAGAACATTCCTTTTTGTCAGTGTTAAAATTGTCTGTTTGAGCATATCTTGTGTACGTTATTTTTAGTGATTGGTTGCGCTTTTATTAAGTTTATTATTAGAACTGAATATTTCGCTTTTGGAAGGTTCGAATGGTTTCACTCTTATGCTTTCTATATTAAGAAGATTTGAAGATCTGAAGATCTATTTGCTTTAATGAAGATCATAGTTGTCCATGAAGATCCTATATGTCCGTTTTTGTTGCCCTAATCCTTGAAGATTGTTCTCTTCTTAAAGGGGTGCAACCCTATTTTTGGGCAGTGGACTTTTGAGAGATTGTATGTTGCGCATTAAGATTTAGAGTTTTACTTTGTCTTGTAATTTGTGAGTCATTCATACAACACCTAGATGTTTGAATTGGACTAATTTTTTAGTTATAATTATGTCCACTCTAAGATTTTAAGCATGAGTGTTTGTTCTTGATTAAAGCTTTTAAGTAAGATCAAGGTGTTGTGTTTTGGAAGAGTGATCTTCTGTTTTTCATTAATTTTATTGTTTATCACAGTGTGTGATTGAGGGGGAGTGAAATAGTGATTTCTCATATCTAGATGTTGATTTCTAGGTAGAAGTTGCACTGGGTAGGTTCAAGTGAGAAGTTGTAAACTGGGGTTGTTTAGGCTTTAAATTGTTTTACTAATAATGGATTTCCTTCCTGACTTGGTAGCCCCTAGAGTAGGTGTGTTGCACCGAACTGGGTTAACAATTCTTTATGTTTTTACTATTGTTATTTATACTGCCTTTATCTTGTTAATAATCAGATAGTAATGTCGTGAAATCGCCTTCGACATCACATATCTGATACCAGAATTTCAATTGGTATCAGAGCAGGCATCTTGCTATGTATCTGGGTGAGATCTAGGGAAGTTACTTTATGGTATAATGGACAAGGAGGTGGGGTTTGTGAATAGACCACCCTTTCTGGATGAAACTAATTATGATTACTGGAAGCAAATAATGGTTTCCTTTTTAAAATCTTTGGACAACAATGCATGGAAATCTGTTTTGAAAGGATGGGATCATCCTGTTATGAAATACAAAGATGGAAAGGCCACAACAGTTTTAAAACCTGGAGAGGACTGGTCTAAAGAAGAAGATGATTTTGCTCTTGGGAACTCCAAAGCATTGAATACCATATTCAATGGAATTGACAAAAATATTTTCAAATTGGTTAACACATGTGTTGTGGCTAAAGATGCTTGGGATATTCTAAAGACTAATCATGAAGGTACTTCTAAGGTAAAAATGTCTAGGCTCCAGTTGTTCACTACTAAATTTTAAAACTTGGGAATGAAAGATGATGAGAGCATTCATGATTTTCATATGAACATTCTTGAAATATCTAATGCCTCTAGTACTCTAGGAGAAACAATGTCTGAAGAAAAATTGGTAAGGAAAACTCTGAGATCTTTGCCTACGAGATTTGACATGAAATTTATTGCCATAGAAGAAGCTCATGACATTAGCAATATGAGAGTGGATGAACTTACTGGATCTCTTCAAACTTTTGAGATAGGCATGAATGAAAGATCTGATAAGAAGAACAAAAACATTACTTTTGTCTCCAACACTAAAGATGGAATATAAGAATGTGATCTGGATACTGATGAAGGTCTAGCAAACGCCTAGGTGGTTCTTGGAAAACAGTTTAACAAAGTGATAAGAAGGATGGAGAAAAAGACAAGACCAGATGTCAAAAACATCTCACCGGACATTAACATAGGAACAAGAGCTGGAGAAAACCCCATTCAAGCCAAAGAAATGCAATGTTATAGATGTGATGGTATTAGGCACATTGAACCTGAATGTCCCACATCTCACAGGAAACAGAAGAAGAGTCTTACAGTAACTTGGTATGATGAGGAGGTTGGGAGTGAAACTGAAGAAGAATCAAATAAGGGTGCTACTTCCCTCACTGAGAGATATTACTCAGACTTTAGTGATGATGAATTGACCTTTGAAGAACTGGAAATCTCCTATAAAAAGTTATGCCTTAGAAGTGAAGAAGTTTGCCAACAAAGAGAGAAACAAAAGAAACTCATAATCCAACTAGAGACTGAAAATGAAGAACACCTTGAAATCATATTCAAATTGAAGGATGAGTTAACATTGCTAAACTCTAAACTTGATCAAATGACCAAGTCTGTCAGAATGCTGAACAACAGTTTAGGCACTTTAGATAAGATTTTATAGGTTGGAAAGTTTGCTGGAGATGTGATTGGTATATGGTTTATTAGAGGACAAGAAAATATTTCAAATCTTTCTCACTCTGAGATCAAACCCAAGATGTTGAATCAAATTCCTCAACTTCATGACAGAAGACAAGGAAACTACAGAAGAATTTTTTTCCAGAGATAGAGATGTCATTACTGTAGGCGCTTTGGTCATATAAAGCCCTTCTATTACAAATTATATGGATTCTTTAAGCCTGTTTCCCAAACTAGGTCAAATCAAAACATCCCTATGAACAAAAAGCAATGGATTCCTATAGTTGATGCTACTAGTTTAATAGCTCATACTTATCTCAAAACTACATGTAAGGAGGAATGGTATTTTGATAGTGGTTGTTGTAGAAACATGACTGGGATTGAAAATTTATTGGTAGACTTGAATTATCTTCCCCCTAATCATGTGATATTTGGTGATGGAGCCAATAAAGATATCAAAGGGGTTGGAAATATGAAGTGTTCAGGAGTCCCAAGTCTTAATAATGCACTGTTAGTCAAAGGTTTAAATGTCAACTTCACTGAATCTGAATGTTTAGTTACTAATGAGAAGAATGAAGTCATTATGAAAGGAGTCAGATCTAAGGACAACTGCTATGTGTGGATTCCTAAAAATTTCAGCCAGTCGACCACATGTATTCTAGCAAAAGAAGACGTAAGATCATGTAGTGGATACAATATTGGAGAACAAATCAAGATGTCACATCAAAAGATTGAACATCCCACTACTACAAAAGTGGCGAAACTTGTTCATAGAGAATTGATGGAACCTATACATATGAAAAGTTTTGATGGTATTAGTACCAGTACTAAGGATAGGAAAAGCAAGACAGAAGTGTGCTTATGTGTAAGGAACGATGATATAGATCGATTTAACAAAAAACAGAATTATGCATCTTGGTCTACAACTAAAGTTGAGTACATAACGACTAGAGATAGTTATTCACAACTAATAAAACAAATTATGGCTAATTGTAATGTCAAACAGGATGTCATAATAACTTTTAGTGACAATATGATTGATATAAACATCTTTAAACAATACAACAAGTCCAAATTTAATGATGTTTGTCACCAGGATATGAGGAAGTCTGTTGAAGACAAAGTGATTAACTTAGAATATGAGACTACTGAAAAGAAACTGTATTACTATGTTACTAAATCCATAAGTAATATTAAGCTTGGAAATATGAAGGGTAAATTGGAACTTGTGTCTATGAGAGATTATATCAATTAAAGGTTTGTGAGAAGAGTATTAAGGTCATTTTCTATTTCAATAAATTGAAGAGTCATTTAATGATATATGGAAACATATTTAATTTTTCTTTATGTTTCCAACAAGAATCTCTCCACTATCAAGAGCAATCATTCAAATATACTTTTTGCTTCTCTCTCACACGCTACCCCAATCTCATTTGTTCTCACTCAAACTGCTCCCCTACTTTCCATACCTCCAAAAATCTCTTGGATAATTTTATGAAACCCCTCCAAACCAATTCGCAAACGAATCTCTCTTCTGATGAAACCCTGAACTTTGCCCCTCTCTCTATGGTTCCCTATCACGGTGGTGATACGAAGAAATATAGGACCTCTCACACTTCTGAAGGATCCTCTAAAGGTAACAATGTTGATGCCTCTCATGACTTTCCTTCTGATTATAATTACAAGGAAGGTAGTATCTATGTAGATAGGGTTATTAGGCGTCTTGTTGGTAGGATCTTGTCTGAAGGACACAGTGTTGTTGGTATGTCCACACCTCTCTCTCAAATGGCTACATGTCCTCTTATTGATGCCAATCAATCTAGGGATAAAAAGGTGGAGTCCTCTCATTCTGAGAAGATTCATGATGATTTGAACCTTCACACTCTTGCTGACTCTGTTATTGAGAAAGAGAGCATAAATGTTGGAATATATGTTTCAATCAAAGAGATGAGTGCTAGTCCAAATAAAGACCCTGAAAATTTTGTCAATATAGATTATGTTCCCTCTGACAATGAGTTGATTACAAATGTTAACACTGGTATAGTCAGTAGAATGAAATCCAGAAAAGGAAAATTTGTTGCTGATAACCCTCCCTCAAGGAGCTTCAAGAAAAAGACTATGGTTGGACCTGCTAGATCTTGGAGCAAAGTTGAATCAGCTTCCAAAAATAGGAAGACTAGATATGACACAACAACTGATAATGATGTTGGTAATGATGTCCCGAACATCACCCCTGCAAGAAAATATGTGGTTAAGAAATCTTCTGTCACTACACCAGATGTTCCATTGGATAACATTTCATTCTATTTTGTGGACAGTGGAACCAAATGAAGTTTGTGTATCAAAGAATGATTTCTTTGGAAAGAGAGTCGGGAACTAATGCTACTGAAATCAAGGAGGTTATAGATTTGATATCTAGTGCTGGATTAATGAAAAGTATGTCTGGTTTCTCAAATTGTTATGAAATGTTGGTCAAGGAATTCATTGTGAATATTCCTATGGATTATGACAATATAAGGAGTGAGGATTTTAGAAAGGTCTATATTAGAGGTAGATGTATTGAGTTTTCTCCTATTGTCATCAACAAGTACCTGGAAATAAGTGATCAAGAAGAAAGTGAGCTTGAAGTCACTGACAATCAGATTTTCAAAGTGATAACTGCAAATCATGTGAAGGTTTGGCCCATGAAAGGGAAACTTTCTACTGGAGAACTTAGTGTGAAATATGCCATTCTTCACAGAATTGGAGCAGCTAATTGGGTTCCCACTAATCACATTTCCACTATTATTGTTGGTTTAGGTAAATTTATCTTTGCTATAGGTATTAAGACTAGGTTTGATTATGGAAAGTACATCTTTGACCAGACTGTGAAGCATTCTACAACAAAGGCTACCAAAAGGCTCATTGCATTTCCCTCCCTTATATGTGGAATTATTCTCAGTCAGCACTCTGATATTCTTTCTAGTACTGACAATGTTTGCAAAAGAGAATCTACCATGTTTGTGCATTATAAACTCTTCTTATAAAGACATTCCCCAGATCTTGTCTTAACATCTATTAAGAAGACACCTACCACCAAGACAATTATTATATTGGACTTGAAGAAATCGGTAGTGCTTGTTTTGACAACGATGGTTGCGTGTGAATTTGATATCTGTTCTGGACTGGGCCATGACATTATGCACGGCATGGCCCAGTGCTCGTCGGATCCAGGCCCCAACGACCTAACACTCGAAGGCGTCGGGCAAAGGTCTTCTCCCCCACACCAGAGAGACGTCACCTCGACAGCTCGACTGTGTGTCGGGCAAAGGGTGCATCGCCCGCTCGACGATCTTCATCCACTTGTCATCAACCTAGGTCACGGGCATAGGTTACGTCGGGCAGACCCACGACTGCCACCTCATCTGGCACGTCACCCAACTCCCCTGTATTATCTCCTTAGGGATAGGGGCAGTTGGACCAGGGAGCAGACCTTTGGTCTAGGTCTTCACGCTTCTTACGCGTCCCCTAGCAGCTCCTCCTTGGGCCTAGCTAATCCAGCCCATTAGGAGCCTTGGCCCAGCGCTGGGGGCTCAGTATAAATACCCTTTCATAGTAAAGGGTCAGGTATTCTAACTTACACTCTGATAACCTTATTCTGTACCTCTTCTGACTTAAGCATTGGAGCACCTTGCAGGTACACCCCCCTTCTCACTCACATATTCTCTGGCCCAGTCTGCAATCCTTGGAAGGCCCTCCTGATCAGGTCAGATCAGTGGCGCCGTCTGTGGGAACTAGCTATCCCCATCTTCATCAACAGAGGATCAAAGCTCATTTATTTCTGTCCTTCCAACATGGCCGGAGAACAACCTAGCGAGCGCAACCGTCCCCTCGTCGACTACACTATGGACGACGACCCGCAATCCCATGAAGCAGACGCTCAAGACGGTCGTCCAGCCACCCCGTCTCCAGAACCCCAAAATAACGGGGATGCCCCTCCTCACGCTCAAAACCTAGGGGCAGAGACATTTCATCCCATCCCCGTTCCCGTTGAAGGAGACGCCACAATGATTGCCATGGTAAATGCCCTCAATCAGGCCGGTTCTATGCTCTATCAGCAGCACGAACGAATCATGGCCCTCGAAGCCGAGCGTCAAGAGGCCCGACCCCAGCAGGAGAGGAGGACACAGCAACGTCCAGAACTAACAAAGAAGCGAGGACGTCGCTCTCCAGAACCTCACGTCAGCAGGGCACGCGCCCGTCGTGACAATGGTCGAGCGGGAACATCACCAAGGCGCGGGCGCAGCCCCGACAACAATGAACTATCTCCATTAAGGAGCGACGAGGAAGACCTGCACTGTCCCCTGTCTCGGGCAATAATGGAAGCCCCGCTCCCCAAAGGCATGGAGAAACCGCCCAATCTAGCTGTATACGACGGGACTACCGATCCCGACGACCACGTCGACAACGTCAACGCGATGCTCGACTACCGCAATGATATCACCGGTCATCTCAAATGCCGACTGTTTTCGACGACCCTCAGGAAAGGGGCCATGGCTTGGTACAAAAGCTTGGCCCCCAAATCCATTACATCATGGAGAGTCATGAGGTCCATGTTCACCAGGCACTTCACGGCTTCCCGTCGTCACCCCAAGACTGAGGCAACCCTTGAAGCCATAGTGCAAAAGAAGAATGAAACGCTGCGCTCGTACATCGAGCGATTCAACCAGGAAGCTGTCGAGGTGGATACCACCGAACACATGAAGAAGTACCTCCTCGAAAGAGGACTCCTGCTCGGCAGTGAGCTTAGCAGAGCCGTCGGGATCGAGCCTCCCCGCACCTTGAACGAACTCCTGCACAAGGCCCAGGCCTACATTAGATACGAGGAAAAACAGGTGGCACACAATGCCCGCAGCGGACGTAATGCTGGGGATACCGAGCATTCCAAACGCGAGGACCCGAGCATCCCCCGTCGCAACGGGGACAAGCGAAGAGAAGAAAGACCTCGCGAGCTCCGAGAAGGAAGAGGCCCCGCGGGCCGATACAGCAAGTACACCTTACTGACAGCTCCTCGAGAGCGCATCCTCGCGGAATGCATCAACTCTGAATTTAAACAGGGCAGGGTCAGGTTCCCAAAACCATCTGCGCTAAAGCCCCACACCGACAAATCCAATTACTGCCGGTTCCACAGGAGCCACGGGCATGTGACCGAAGACTGCGTCCACCTGAAGGATGCAATAGAGATTTTAATCCAAGAAGGGCACCTAAAGCAGTATACGAGGAAGAACGAAACCCCCAGACATGACGAGCCAGAAAAGAAGAGACCCCGGGAAGAAACACCCCCCGACAACTCTCCTTACCAAGTGGCCCTCTGCGTCTCACGCCCGGAAGATTTCTTCCTCCCCGAGCCACTGCCCGAAGGCAGAATCGCTGCACTCAGCCCCTGGGAAGACTTCCCAACCGCACTGGTAATATCAGGTGGGGGAATTAACGGGGAAGCCGTTGCCCTCTCAGTCAAACGCAAGTTCGACGAGCTCCTACTGACTGCCCCTGAGCAAAAGGCGACATTGACAAAATATCGGGGGAAATCCAACCCAATATCCTTCTTCTTGGAGGAACTCCCGGGCGGATCCCCGAACTCGGGCATCCCACTATTGATCAGAGCAAAGATGGCCCAGTTCGACGTCCGACGCATCCTGGTCGATCAGGGCAGCTCGGTGGATATCATGTACGTCCACCTCTTCAAGACTCTGAAGTTAGACAAGACCAACTTAGCCCCCTACGTCGGGTCGGACCTCCAAGGATTCAATGGAGCAACAACCAGGCCGTGGGGATATGTCGAGCTCCTCGTCACTTTCGGCGAACAGGAAACGGCCAGGGAAATCAAAATCCAATTCCTGGTCGTGGACTGTCCGTCCCTCTACAATTGCATCTTTGGACGCCCGACACTGGCCGAACTCACCGCGGTCCCATCCACCGTCCACCTGAAGATGAAATACTACACCAAATTGGGACGCGTGGTCACCATCCACGGTGACATCGAAGCTGCCCGGCGATGCTACGACGCTGCAGTAAAAGGACAGGCCGTGGTCAGCACAAAGAGCAGCTGCAACAACAAAAAACTCAGGACCGAGGACCCTCCCCGGGGAGTTAACGACATCGACCTCGACTGTCGCATTGGGCTAGACGAAACCGAAGAAGGGAAGTCCACCAAGGAACGATCTCTCGAACACCCGGTTCGACCAATCCCCGACGGAGAGTTCGAGCTCATTCCCCTCGGGGACGATCCAGAAAGGACAGTGAAGATAGGTAAGGAACTGCCCGAGGGAACCAGAGAGAAACTCATGGCATGCCTCAAGGAGAACTCTGACCTCTTCGCGTGGAATGCCGCAGAAATGCCCGGGCTGGACCCTGAGATCGCGTGTCACAAGCTAGCTTTAGACCGGGCAGCCAAGCCCATAGCACAGCGTAGGCGCAAACAGTCGCCCGAGAAGGCAGAGGCTGCCGAACGAGCTGTAAAAGACCTCTTAGAGGCAAATTTTATTTCTGAAGCCTAGTACACAACCTGGCTCTCTAATGTAGTCCTCGTTAAGAAAAATAATGGAAAATGGCGTATGTGTGTTGATTATACTGATCTTAATAGGGCTTGCCCGAAAGATGCTTTCCCCCTCCCTAATATAGATATGCTCGTAGACAATTCTGTAGGTTTTAAACTCTTGTCCTTCATGGACGCATATAGTGGATACAACCAAATCCCTATGTCGCCCACAGACAAGAGACACACAGCATTCATGACCCCAACGGGCAATTACTATTACAACGTAATGCCGTTCGGGCTCAAGAACGCTGGTGCTACGTACCAACGCATGATGAACAAAGTCTTCAAGGACGAAATAGGGGACATGCTCGAAGTATACATGGACGACATGATCGTCAAGTCACACGAGGAGGTTACCCATGCTCGACATCTAACCAAAGTGTTCGAGCAGGCGAGGCAGTGCAAAATGAGGTTCAATCCCGAAAAATGCACGTTCGGAGTACGGGCGGGAAAGTTCCTGGGGTTCTATCTCACCGAAAGAGGGATCGAGGCCAACCCCGACAAATGCCGGGCATTCTCAGAATTCCCGACCCCGAGGACCAAGAAATCGATCCAATCCCTCAATGGAGTGCTCGCCTCACTCTCCCGTTTCATCGCCAAGTCCGCCCAACACGCACTACCATTCTTCAGACTCCTTCGCAAAGAGGCTAGCTTCGACTGGACCGACGAATGCGAGCAAGCATTACTCCATTTAAAGAAGGTTCTCTCCGAACCCCCGGTCTTATCGCGACCATTAGAAAAAGAAACCCTATACCTGTATCTGTCCGTAGCGACCGAGGCCGTCAGCGCCGTTCTAATAAGAGAGACCGACGAGGGACAAAAGCCCATCTATTTTACGAGCAAAGCACTCCAAGGCCCCGAGCTCCGATATCAGCAAATCGAAAAGGTCGCCCTGGCCCTCATCAATGCGGCAAGGAGACTACGGTATTACTTCCTCGCACACACGATAAAGGTGAGGACCGACCAGCCAATCAAACAGCTACTCGGGCGACCAGATATGGTCGGGAGAATGCTCAAATGGTCGCTAGAACTCTCTGAATTCGACATACAATACGAAAGTAGGAAAGCTTTGAAGGCCCAAGCACTGGCCGACTTCGTCGCGGAAATGACCCACTGCCCGACACCAGCAGAGGGCGCCCACAAATGGACGATCTTCGTCGACGGCGCCTCTAGCACATCAGGCAGCGGAGCCGGGATCATCCTCGAGAACGAGGATGGGATCCTGATCGAGGTTTCATTAGCACTGGCTTTCCCGACGTCGAACAACCAAGCCGAATACGAGGCTTTTATCGCAGGCCTGAGGTTAGCCGAGGACCTAGGAGCAAAAGAAGTAAAAATATCCACAGACTCCCAGCTCGTGGCCTCACAAGTGCGAGGAGAGTACCAAACCAAGAACGACAACCTCGTCGAGTACTTGTCCCTTGTCAAAGAAAAACTTGAGAAATTCGAAAAGTGGGAAGTTCAACACGTACCTCGCAAGCACAATACACGGGCAGACATCCTCTCGAAACTAGCCAGCACGAGGAAAAAGGGTGGGAATAAATCAGTAATTCAAGAAATCCTTCCTCGACCCAGCATCGACAAACTACCTCCTCCATTCGAGGTCAACACCATCGGGGATGCTCACTGTTGGATGACACCCATCTACAATTACCTCACACGAGACGAACTCCCAGCTGACCCGAAAGAGGCGGCCACTGTCAAACGACGAGCGTGCTCGTACGTACTCCTCGAAGGTAAACTCTACCGGAGAGGGTTCTCCACCCCGTTTCTTAAATGTGTTGAGGAAGAGAAAGTCCCCGACATACTTGGAGAGATACACCGGGGAATTAACGCTCAACACCTCGGCGGACGATCGCTCGCACGAAAAGCCCTTCGAGCAGGCTACTACTGGCCGACCATGCAAAGCGACTCAAAGGAGCACGTCAAAAGGTGTGACAAATGCCAACGACACGCCGACATGCACCTCGCGCACCCAAATGACCTAAAATCACTATCTTCCCCATGGCCCTTCGCGTGGTGGGGCATGGACATCCTCGGACCCTTCGTCACCGGATCATCCCAGAATAAATACCTCATCGTCGGAGTGGATTACTTTACAAAATGGATTGAAGCAGAAGCACTAGCAAAAATAACCGCACAAAACATTCTCTGGTTCTTTAAACGCAACATCCTCGCTTGATTCGGCATACCCCAGGCCCTCGTCACGGACAATGGGACACAATTCACGGACGGAGGATTCCAGGACTTCGTCGCCAGCCTGGGCACTAAACAGCATTTCACGTCTGTCGAACATCCACAGACGAACGGGCAAGCAGAGGCGGCCAACAGGGTAATCTTACGTGGCCTTAAACGAAGGCTCGGCGACGCAAAAGTGGCATGGGTCGAGGAATTACATAGCGTCTTATGGGCTTATCGCACGACACCACATTCCACCACCGGGGAGACCCCATTCCGACTGACTTACGGCACCGAAGCAGTCATCCCGGTGGAAATACGGGAACCAACGAGGAGGATAGAAGAGCCCCTAGACGAGGAACTGAACG
This sequence comes from Lathyrus aphaca, assembly GCA_963966055.1. Lineage (NCBI taxonomy): Eukaryota > Viridiplantae > Streptophyta > Magnoliopsida > Fabales > Fabaceae > Lathyrus > Lathyrus aphaca. Next base: position 75,535,309 of record OZ014523.1, read on the forward strand.
ACGAGACCCTTAGAGCCGAGCTCGACCTAGTCGAAGAGATCCGGTCCGAAGCAGCCCTAAGGGAAACGTCCCTCAAACAGAAAATAGCACTACGCCACGATGCAAAAGTCATAAAAAGAGAGTTCCAGGTCGGCACCCTGGTCCTCAGAAGAAACCAGAAAAACCCAAAAGAGGGTAAACTGGCCGCCAACTGGGAAGGCCCCTACCGCGTCCGCGATAAGACGAGCAACGGGGCCTATTACCTGGAAAACCTACAAGGGGAAGAATTCGCTCGACCATGGAACGCAGAAAAACTTAGACAATATTACAGCTAAATATACCACGGGGAGACGTGGTTGGTACGACCACGCTCTTCGTCTCCAAAACCCCAGAGAGGAACCGCGAGACCCGGGGACGAGCCGGGGCCACATAGCGAACACAACCCTCCCCGACGATTGGGATCTTGACCGAGACTCAACGTCGAAGTACCAGGACAGGCAGGGCACCCAGCTCGCGATGGGAAAGCCCAAGCCTCGAGACCGGGGTTCGAACAACGGACCCGGGCCTCGATCCCAACGGGCACAAAGCCCGACACTTCATCGGTTCCCTAAACCGAGGAGATTAACGAGGTCGAGCAGAGTACGAATTCATAAAAGCAAATATCATACATACACGAACATAATGAATGACAACAAAAACATTCATATATTAAAAGCAATAACAACGGCCGAAGCCAAGTACGCCCGAAGGCCATATTACATGCCCGAAGGCCAAAATACATAACGGGCACGCAGGCCACATAATAAGGCACGCAGGCCATAACAAAAACAACATCAAAAAACAAAAAACAAAAACAATCTAAGACTCCGCTCGGAGCACTTCCTCTTCTTCCTCCTCCTCAACCCCCAGTTCTTCCTCGGCTTCGAACGGGCAGATGATCTCTCCATCCCTGACACAATAATTATGGGCCGACCCCTCCGTCACCAACTCGGGGTTTAGAAGCCTAAGTTGTTCGACAGCGTTGTCGAAACCCTCCTTGAAAACGGCCACCAGGTCCTGGTTGAGCGAGCGGATATGCCCCAGCAGCTCACCACGAGTACCAAGGGCACGCTCCTCCTCGGTCTCGTCGGCCAAAGAACGGACCTTTCCCTCGAGAGCTTCGACCTGGGTCCGCAGGCCAGCATTGTCCTCAGTCAGCCTCTGGTGATCGACCACCTGCTCCTCCAAGCTCGCCTTAGCAGCCTTCAACTGGTCCCGCTCCTTCTCTGCCTCTTCCAGCTTCTTGCTCAGCCCTTCCTGCAGCTGATGCTCCTCCTTGTAGTCCGACAGATCTTTGGACAGCTTGTCCTTCTCTGACCGGACCTGCACAAGGGCATCCTCAAGGGAGGCAGTGGAGACCGAAGTGTCAGTCAAGACCATGGCCGTCTCCATCACCCGGATGACAGCTGCCAGGTCCCTGGCCAACTCCTTGCGTCGGGCACCAGCGTCTTGGTCTAGAATAGCCTTTGCCTCAGGCGCCGGCACAGCAATAGCGTCCTCGCCCTTGAAGAACGACCATTCCACGTAGCAAGGAGGCAGCAAGTAACTGCTCGGTCCACCACCCGGACTTCCCAGTGACGACCTCGAAAGAGTCCCAGCTGGACGCTTCCGTTTGTGGAGGGGAGAGGCCGCGGGCGGCGGACTGTCAGGTATATCTATCGCCCGAGGAGGAGAGGAAGGCGTCACGCTCGCCACATTCGAAGTCCCGACCCCAGCATCACCGGCGGTCTCCAAGACACGGGCCACAGTTTTCTTTTTCTTTTTTGGCACCCGGTCAGCAGCACCGGCCTGATTCGCCAGCTTTAAGACTCGATCACGCGTGTTGGGCATGGCACCTGCGAAACATTACACACAAACATTAGCGAGCGAAAACATAGACAAAAATAAAAGACTAAACAAAGTCTGCCTACTCAATAATGCTAGAGCCTCCTCCTCGGTATCACACTCGAGCAAAGCATTGGTATTGATGTAGCGCGTCTCAGTGATTGGCTCTCCGGCCTCATCAAGATAGGGCACGCCCTGTCGATTCGCCCAGAACCCCAAACTGAAGCTCTGCACGTAATCAACCAGCTTCTTATACGCGAGCCTATCCTCAGTACCGAGCATCGCGTATTTGATCCTGTAATGGGCCGTGGAGAGGTCGAAATGATCGCGCTGCCACCTCAGCGGTATCTTCGACATCAATGTCTCCTCCCCGTCTGGTGTTCGTTGATAATAATATAGAGAGTGAAGGGCGGCACGTGTGATCGGCATTACCACGTACCAGCGACCCTTGAAGTGACGGGCAGAGTCCACGTACGTCTTGAACAGGCGCACGGGCTGTTTGAAAGAGACCCAGCTGTGACGCCCACGGAAGCCAGACCGCTGGAGATGGAAGACGTGGAAGAAGAGGGCTCGAGTACACCCTATACCGAGGAACTGGCAGACCAACTCGAATGCCCGCATAAAGGCGAGGGCATTGGGGTGCAGTTGGGACGGCGCCAGCCGAAGCCATTTGAAGATCGACATCTGGAAGGAATTGAAGGGCAGTCTAATCCCCGCCTCCCGGAAAGCGAATTCGTACATAGTGAACTGCTTCCCCGGGAAGTGATGGCATATGCGGTCCACCTCCTTAGGGGCACAACAGTACCAGTTCGGCGGGTCCTCCCGGCTTATGTTTTCGACCACAGCGTACGCGGGGATAGCCTCATCACAGAAATATGATTCCTCCTCCAAAGGCTCGTCCGCAACCCAGGAGAAATCGACCTGCCCGGAAGAGGAGGCGTGCTCGGTACCATCCCTGACACTCCCATCCCCTACAGGTAGGCGAGCAATGGTTGCGTCTTCAGTCGAGGACCCGGAATCTTCCCCCCTCGACCGTAAACGCCCGGTAGCACCTGAAACGCAGACAGAAAGAGTGAATTCGACGTCATATCAAATCCACCCTTCCACCGCAGGTCAAGTGAAAGGGCGTAGCAGCAACAGACACTAACTGTGCTCGCTCTAGAGATACGCACGTTCTAAAGAGACCGGGCAGAAAATTCATACAGCTTATGCAAATATTGCCCGGCATATGAAATTTCTGCCCGGTACAGTATAATCCTAACCCTATTTTCTACCATCTACAGTACATCTACAGTCCATTACACTATTCCTAAGTCAAACCTAACCACATTTCTACAGATATAACATACATTTGACGGAAAACAGAAAGGAAAATGATGGATTATGAAAACTAAACGGTACCTGACATATAGAAGTTGTAAAGAAGACGGTGGCGCACGGGCAAGAGACGGTGGTTCAGGTAATGAGACGGGCGGCGACGGCGGTTCAGACGGCCAAACGGGCAGACAAGAGAGAATATTTAGAACTTCCGGTGAACGTAGGAGCGAAAAAGTGGAAATGAAGTTACTCAACCTCCTTTTATAGTGCCTGGCGCGTGGACCAACACGCTAGGTCATCATTACCTACTGCCTACGCCGTCTTTGCACACAAAACGAAGCGACGCCATTAAGTCTGAGACACGTCTATCCAAAAAAGAAACTGAAACGACGTCGGGCATCTGTCCACTTCCCCGGCTCATCAAGACGCCACGTCCCCGTGTCGAACCCTCGACTGTTACGAGGAAGATGCGTACCCACCGATCACTTTCCTTCCCCGACACTACCATGGAAAAAGGAGCTCGCAAACAAATCTATTACAACCTCCCATGCCGAACAACCGCACCTCCCCGTCGACACGGGGAACCCCCAGTTGCAATATAAGTCATCACTCTGACTCAGAGACTCGACTTGGGGGGCTCCTGTTCTGGACTGGGCCATGACATTATGCACGACATGGCCCAGTGCTCGTCGGATCCAGGCCCCAACGACCTAACACTCGAAGGCGTCGGGCAAAGGTCTTCTCCCCCACACCAGAGAGACGTCACCTCGACAGCTCGACTGTGTGTCGGGCAAAGGGTGCATCGCCCGCTCGACGATCTTCATCCACTTGTCATCAACCTAGGTCACGGGCATAGGTTACGTCGGGCAGACCCACGACTGCCACCTCATCTGGCACGTCACCCAACTCCCCTGTATTATCTCCTTAGGGATAGGGGCAGTTGGACCAGGGAGCAGACCTTTGGTCTAGGTCTTCACGCTTCTTACGCGTCCCCTGGCAGCTCCTCCTTGGGCCTAGCTAATCCAGCCCATTAGGAGCCTTGGCCCAGCGCTGGGGGCTCAGTATAAATACCCTTTCATAGTAAAGGGTCAGGTATTCTAACTTACACTCTGATAACCTTATTCTGTACCTCTTCTGACTTAAGCATTGGAGCACCTTGCAGGTACACCCCCTTCTCACTCACATATTCTCTGGCCCAGTCTGCAATCCTTGGAAGGCCCTCCTGATCAGGTTAGATCAATATCATAGTAGAATCATTGATGTAACACCCTAAAATTTTCCCTCCCTTTTTCAAGCCATAAAACATATCATTTGCATACATAGAATTGCATTCATAGCATAGAAAAATGAAGCATAACATTCATAGTTGAAGCATATGGCATGTGATCAATGATTGTCAAAGTTATGATCATTAAAAGTAAAATAAGAAGATCCAAGTGCCTCTCAACAAGCCTCAATGGTCTTCCAAATTCCACACAAGCTCAAATGATTCCTCAAGCCATTGGAAGATGTGGATTGATCAAGAAGTTGAAACAGTGCAACATCTCCTAACAAAAAGGGCCAAAATTAGAGTTTCTGATTCAAAGGGCTTCTTGATTAAATTTTGGCTCAAACTTGATTTCAATGTTTTCCACATGATATCAAGTGTCTAAAAATGGGATATTGTCCATTGGATCATTTCAAAAGGTCTCCAATTGGTTAGTTACTTGAAAAACAAAATAATTGGGGAAAAGTCAATCGTACAGAGGAAAAAGTTAACTCCTGACTTTTTAAGGTCAAATTCATGTTACACAAGTCGAATATGTTCAATGGGTAAAATTTGATCAAGAAAAGTCAAGAGATTCATGGAAAATCAAGAAATCACAAAACTGCCTAAAATAGAAACTTAGGGTTTCTATTTATGGCAAGTTTAGGCCATTTTGCTCCTCACTTCCAAGCCCTCTTTCTTCAAAGTAAAGGTTTCAAACTTCGGGCCTAAGTTGAGCCAATTAAATAGCACATCTTGAGATTCAAATCCATAGCAAGAACATCTTCATTGGATCAAAACTGAGTGAGATATGATCAATCAAAGTTTGACAAAACTTGGGCAACTTTGCCAAGAAATCAGGTCATGGGCGTGCCAGGTGCTTAGCATTTTATCAAGCAGGTGGTGTGCCAAATGTCAAACCATTTTTCTCCATCAAGAAAACTTCAAATGAAATTTTGTTTAACATCAAAGTTGTTCATTTTAATCTCCTCTTCAACTTTGATGCTGAAAGATTTTTCATTTGATCAAAGGATAAGAAGATATGATTGTTCAAACATGGGTCACAAAAACTTGATTCTTTCCCTAGGCCTGGGCCAGGCTGACATGCCCATGGGAGCAGTTTTTCCCTATTGTGTTCTAAGTCATTTTTATGCATCTTCCAAGCTTCCATTCTATTCAATTCCAACATCAAATTTGTTCTATGATTTGTTCTTGGTCCACAAGTCTCAAAATCATGCAATTTCATGAGCCATACATGAAGATATTCTTCTCTAAAGTTAATTAACTTCATTGTATGCTTGTTGGTCACATGGGAGGTTTTGTGCATTGCTTTTGCTTTGGTTCACTTATCTCAAATACATGTACATCAAGCATCAGTCATGTTATGCTTCTAAAGGCCATGTCAAGTTCCTTTATGTATGCCTATGCATGGAATCTCATGTATCAAGGGAGAAGCTTAATGATAAAATTTGCAAAACAAGGTATTGTTGCATCAATTTGCATTGCATCACAACCATCCATCCATAAACCCCACCATAAGCTCCATGGAATTCACTTCCCCATAACTAAACCCTCACACACGAGTTCAACTCCTTCTCACTCTCATTATTGCACCTCACACTCCATTTTTTATCCTTACACCATTCTTAACTCAACCTAGATCCTAACTGTCAACCATAACGGTTAACTCCTAACCAAGGGTTTAAATATATCTCTAACAAAATTTCAAAATCAGTTTTTCATTCTTCATCATTTTCTCACACATTTTCACATTTCCACTAAAAAATCATCTCAATTCTCTATCTGATTTTCTCTAGAATCTTCCACGAATTTCATCAATCTCTCATCAGGTTCATCATCATCAATCATCATCCAAAACCATTAATGGATTGAATTCAAGAATCATTATCATTGCACATTTTGTCCAGATATGAACTTCAATATCTTGTGGAATTCACAACGTCCAAAGCCTTTATTTGGCCATATTTGAGCTCAAGGATTCATTGCAGGACCTTTGGATTTCTTACACTTGAATAATCAACAAGAACAAGTTTGATTCTCTCAAATTTTCATTTGCGAATTTAATTTATTTTGCAATTGTTTTTGCTTGATCTGAGATTAATAAGAGCATTGAACTCACTTGGATAGTTGATAGGCTTGTTAGAAGCTTAGATTCAATTTTTAGGGCAAACTTCTTGCATGCGATTCTCCTTTTGTGTGCATGATTTGTGAATTTTAAGGCCATATTGGTGTTATGCTTGAGCTTAACTTCATTTTGATATATGGTTTAGGAATTTTTGGGAATTAATTCAGTTACAGTTGTCGGAGGAAGGCCAAAGAAGATGACCGGAGGTCCTTCTCTGGCCGGTGAGGGTTTTAGGGTTTATAAGGCCAGATTTAAACACAACCGTTTGATTGTTTGATCCAACGTCCCTTGCGTTGCCAACACATTAAAAAGAGAGGGTGGTGGTCACATGCATTTTAATTTTTATAAATTCAAATCTGACTTGTTTGCGTGTTAGCCTAGGTTTGATTACGTGTGCCTCAGATCTGAACCACTCATTTATTTTACTTTTGTTTTTGTTGACTTTGCTTGTGTGCGTTAGATTCATCTAACGGTGTTGATTGGAATCAGTTTTGTTGATTGAGTACATCATAACCTTGGTTGACTTTGTTTGTGGACTGTGGACTTTTATTGATATTGGAACCCCCATGCCTGAGCCCAATGTCCCTTTTGAATGTGATAATTGCTATCCCTGAACCCTCTGGCTTGTATTTGTCTCATTTTTATTTTGTTTCCATATAGTTTTCATTTTAATATTTTAAGATCATTTCCGATCATCCAAAAATCATACGAAAAATCATGAATCACATTTTCACATTTATCTAATTTTTGGAATCTTTTATTTTTTATTTTAAGCATTTCTCATTATATTTTGACATTTTTCTTTTATTTTCTTTTTGAATTGTTTCCTTCTTGATACCTCAACTTCAAATTTTCATTTTACATAGTTCTTTAAACACTTTTCAACTCTTCTTTTTTAATTCATCCATCAACATCCTAAACTTTATAAAAACATTTTTTTACATATTTTTCAAATCTTTTTTAATTGCATTTTGGTCCCTCCCTTTTGCATCTTTGTTCTTTGGTTCTTATGCAACTTTGATTGTTTGTTTGAGGTAGTTTGACATTGAGTTTTTGTGTGATATTTTAGCAAGTAAATGGAATCTGATCTAAGTCACTTGAGGTACCTTTTTACAATTTTTGAATATTGTTTGGTATGGGTTTGGTTGCTTGTGTTTGAAGGTATTTTTCATGATCTTTCCTTGTCATCCCTTAACCCTAATCGCTTGTAGGCATTTATGCCATTATTTGAGGTCACTTGTAGGGGTTTGCTTGGTTTGTTTATATGTTTATAAGTATCCTTTGATCATTTATAGGTACATTTTAGTTTTTTTTCCTCTTGCTTAAGTGTATGCATCCATGTTCATCTTTGACCTAATTCTTCCATGTCTTCTCCCACTGTGCCTCTTATGCTTGTTTGTGTGCCTCTAACATGACCATATCTTCATCTCATTTACATTACATATCAAGTATTCTACTGACTTCATGCATAAGAATCCACATTTTTATGTCATGTTGCATATTTTGTCATCCATCTTAAGTATGAAGCATCATTTCCCTATGTGACTTTCTTTTGCATGTTTAGTGATTTGTTTGAACTTGTTTGCTATGTGAATTTGATATGCTTGTATGTGAATATTTAACATGTCATCTTGGTAATATTCTACTGAATTTAATCATCTCATGTCATCTTTTCATCTTTTACTTTCATCTTGACTCATGTTTCTTCTTACACGATACATGTTTCACTTCTTCTTACTTCTTCTTCTTCATCTTAATCCTTCTATCACTTGAACATTTCCTCTCATGCTTTGTATGTTCATTCATAAGAATTATAGTAAATTCATAAATGATGTATGCTACTGACTTTGACCAGTAATCAAGCATTAATACATGTTCACCTTGCATAATCATTCATTTTTGCCATACTAACTTCATATGGAACTTCCTTGGAGTTTAAGGCATAGTTTGAGTTTAATTGGCCTGTGTTTAGTTTATTAGACTTAGGGATCAACCTTAGAGATGTGCTACTGACTTTAGAAGTCATGTGACCTTTAGGAACCTTCATTCTTAGACTTAGGCTTTATTTGAACCCTAGTTTCATTTTGTAGGATGCGTGATGCTTAGTTGTTTTTTCTATTGTTGATTTCATATGCAATTGCTACTAACCTTATTATGTAGGTGCTATGGTAAGTTAATGAGTATGTGGATGCTTATCCATACTCATACATCTTCTACCTCCTCTTTTGAAAAGCTTTCTCTTATGTGATTGTGAAAAGCATTTTTATGCTTCTTTGACAAGTAATCTCTGTTCATCCCTTTACAGTTCTCATCTCATCTTCAATCCCTGAAGTGAGTTAAAAAAAATTCTTCTTTTTTATTCTAGGTTAGAGTTCTTAAACCTCACTAACCTTAGGACATCCAAGCATGATAACTCTTAGGATTGTTAGTTTCCCTTTAGACTTTTACCTTTTAAGTCTCTTTTGAGTCTTTCTCTTTCTCATCTCAAAACAAAAACTAAAATACACCTAATAAAGGTTGAAATGACTTCTTGTGCCATAGTCTTAATCCATGGGGCACTTGTATCTATCCCATCTTGGGGTAATGTGAGCTTGTCTAGCATGATGCGCAAGTCTTCAACATGAAGTTGTTTCACAAATAATCTAAAAAACACTTCTTCACCCAAAAGCATAAAAAATACTTAATAAATAAAGTAGGCTAATGTGTTTGAGCCTTAATCCTTGGAACTAAGTTTGGGAATCTTCTCCATACTTAGGTGTTCTTATTCTTCATTCCATCTTGGAGTGATGTAAGAGGTACACACTCCATTGAATGAGACTTGAATACACTCTTCTATGCAAACTCTTAAATAAAAAAACTTCAACAAACAATAAGCGTATTTCCTTCGGGAATTCTTTTCTCACCAACTTCATTCTAAATGAAAGAACTCTCTTCGACTTGTCTTTTTGCAAGAAGGTAAACACACTCGTTCTAGACGAGCCTGCAACACCTGAGCATAGGCATAAGAAGTTCAATCATAAAAAAGACAAACAAACAAATCCCATCCCTAGTTAGGGGAACTATGTTGACTCTGATTCTCACTCCCGATGAGATACGTAGGCAGTGGGGTAGGGCCAATTCGAGCATAATTCTTTCTTTTCCCTACAATTTTCCCGTTCTTTTTCCCAGTTCAGCAGCAGATGAAGCAAATGTTTATACCATTTGAAACAATACAAGCAAGCGTGTATCCCGTCGAGTACGATGGACGTGAAGGGGTGTTAATACCTTCCATTCACGTAACCGACTCTCTTACCCATTCTCTCTGGTTCGCAAGAGTTCGCTCTTTCCTTTCTCCCCGTTTTGTGCAACATTACCTTTCCCTTTCCTTGGGATAAAAATGTCTGGCTGGCGACTCTTCTTCTATTTCCGCGCCACGTTCGCGTTTGTACTAGGATAAAAATCCCAGGAGCGACAATTGGCCCTTGTCTCATCGAATTTGAACTTCAGCGAAAGTGATGCTACGAATGTGACGGGGTTTGGAAATTTGGGTTTGGGGTCGGGTCATGAAGTGGGTAAAATGGAATTGGTGGTTTGGGTCAGAGAGTGTGGTATTGGATTGTAAACAGGCTTTGAGGTTTGTGGGTAGGGTTTTGTGAAAGGTGTATTTTTCTAAAAAATAGTTTGTCCAAGGAAAGGGCGTGAGAGAGAGAGATGGGTGGGGTTTTGGGCTATGACATCACGACGGATCTCAGGCTTAACCCCACTGGTGAAACAATCCAAGATTGCATCAAGTGAGAGGCCTTAGCCTTAGGTGTGATTAGTAAGGTTTGTAAACATGGAGTAATATTCACTGATTGTTGAGGTCTGTGTTAGTTTGAAAAGGGTAGGCCACAAAGGTTCTTATGGGAAAGGGACATATTCCAATTCCAATGCTCATGTAAAAGTTACCTAAGATCTAAAAGGGTTTTTACGAGTAACCATTTGATACCAAGGCATCACATCCTTATCTAAATGTAATGCTACTATGGTGAGTCGGTGATTATCCGACCTAGAGTAATAATCGAAAAATTGCTCAGCTTTAAATATCTAGTTTAATACCTCAGTGTCATCAAAACTGGGAAAATTGAGCTTCATGTTACGCATCTGGAAAGGTTGTTGTCGTGAAGATCCATCCGAGTTCAAGCTACCATTCAAAGCGGAAGAGAGTTGTAAGTTGTCAAGTTATGCCTCGAATCACTTGATTTAAGAAGCTTAACTCGATAAATTCATGAAATAACTTTCAATCTTTAATGTTTCGTCCAATCTAGCTCATCATGAATCCGCATTTACAGATGATGGCCGCAATTGCCATGGATGTGGAAGAAACTTTTGAGTCAAACGTTATGGACACTCAAGAAGTGACATTAGGCTCAAGACCAACTTGTCAATTTTATGGAAGGTATGGTCATGTTATGCTTGATTGTTGGCACATGTATGATGCACTCTTTCTTCCTGTGGCAAGCTGTAAACCCATAATTTCGACAAGATTAAAATTCAGGGTTTGAGGTCATCCTTGTCGAAGGATAGCATCAGGAGGAGAATCCAAGAATTGCTGACAAGGTTTTAAAGCTTCACTGTTTCGACAGAAATAGACATAATGTTCTGGCAGAATGGTTTGGAGAGTTTGTGACTGAGGGCTTCGACAGAAGAAGTTGTTAATAAAAGATATGGTTTGGCAAGTGCTGAAGAGTTTTTCTCCTTTAAAAAGGGCTTCGACAGATTGAAGGGGCACAAGGTTTCGTCACCAAAGAAGGAAATTCAAATTCAAATAGTTGTAACCTTTGGCAGTTGGACACATGGAAGTTTCAGAGAAGAAAATTGCATGCAGGCTGACACTTGTCATTTAGTTATAGTTTTTCCGTTCTAAGCAGTTATTTTGTTTGTATATAAATAGGATAGTTTGTGTTTAGAATAGGTGTGTGAAAATTTGTACAAAATTCCTGTAAAAGCTCTAAGTACCCAGTGTGAGAGAAAATGAGTTTAGTATTTGGAACAATGTACGTTTAAAACACCAGTTATATTTCAAAGTTATTTTAAATTACTTGTTTATTCTTCAAGTTCATGTCATTTTAAATGTTATTTACTTTTTCTGCAAGTTTACAGCCTTCGACAGTTTTCTTTGTTCTTGTTTAAATTTTTAACTTTGTTTCGTCTTTAAGATTCAAACTTTACTTTACTTGCAAAATCAAAGTTCTTAATGCTTTGACAACATTGATAAAACAAACCACAAATTAATCACCAATTCTAAGAGTATTTCGACAGAACCAAATGCACATGTATCCCAGGACTTGTTTGGTTGGTCCTGCACGTAACCCAGTTTTCTGAAGAGATTGGTTAACCAGAGGTTGTTCGCCAGAAACCACTGCGAACAAATTGGCACACCCGGTGGGACTAGTGCATTTGATAAAATCTAATAGAAAACTTCTTAGACAAATTGTTCCTTGCTGCGTTGTATGATTCTTAGAAGCGGTAAACTAGCCGTAACCGACGTAGAGAGACCAAAGAGAACAAGAAGAAGAAACATGGCTAACGTGCCAAATACTTCAAATAATCCTGACGAAACAATATCAGTTTCCAACCCTATCCCTTCGTCAGGAACAATACCAGCGTCTGGCCCTGTTTTAGAACAGATTAGGCCTCCTTTGGGGGATTCCATACCAACAGGTTCAGGATCCCAGAATGCGCCTAGTTCTTCCACCATGGGACACGCCAGACCCTTGGGAACCCCTCCCCCTGGAGGAAATACATTCAGGCCATATCTGAATTATTCTCAACCTTTTACTGGGAGGGAACAACCATATGGAATGCCAACTTCAATGATGGCAAGCCTACATAATTCGTCACCATTATTCTCTGATGCTATGGTTCAAGTGTCATCACCATTGCAGGGATCAGGATATGGTGGAAATGGAAATAGAATAAACCAAGTTCCACCAGGTTTCCATATGCCCGCTATGACAAATCATTCTGCGCAAGTAATTCGTCAACAGATGGATGAAAGCAATCATGATATGGTGCAGGCTTTGACACACCAAATGGGAGAAGTGTTCAACCCCTTAATACAGAACACTACCCAAACAAACCAAATATTAGCAGAACAGATGGCACGCATTGCTGACTTTTTTGGAGTCCCACAAGCACAGCAAAGGATGCAATTGAATCAAAACCCTGCCAATAGGGCTGTCGAAGAAGAACTTACTATAAACCAAAGGCCCTTAGGAAATCCTCATGAAAATCCCAGGGGGCAAGAGGCGATAGTCGAACAGCCTAATGTAGAAGAGCCTATTCGACAGGAACCAAGAAGGATAATAGTCCAGAGAAATCAAAATGCTGACGAAGTGTTACAGCAGAGAATGCGTTACAATAACATGCCTGTCGAAAACAATATTGCCACCATGGTTGAGAGAATAATGGCACAAAATGGAGTAAACGTAGGATTACAAAGGCCTAGTTATACTTCCCCCTTGTCTGAATTTGTCTTACAACAAGAATTACCACCAAGGTGGAAAGTCCCCAAATTTACAAAATTTTCAGGGGATACTAGTGAGTCTACCATAGAACACGTGGCACGTTATTTGATAGAAGCAGGAGAAATTGCTAATAATGAGAACCTAAGGATGAAATATTTCCCAAGTTCTTTGACAAAAAATGCGTTCACTTGGTTTACATCACTTCCTGCAACTTCAATTTTTACTTGGACCCAATTAGAGAGATTGTTCCATGAACAATTTTATATGGGACAAACCAAGATAAGTTTGAAGGAGTTGGCAAGTGTCAAAAGAAAGTCTTCTGAACCTATAGATGACTATTTGAATAGGTTTAGATTATTAAAAGCCAGATGCTTTACGCAAGTGCCGGAACAAGAACTAGTCGAAATGGCTGCAGGGGGTCTAGATTATTCCATAAGGAAGAAACTGGATACCCAGTACTTGAGAGACATGGCACAACTGGCAGACAGAGTGAGGCAAATAGAAAGACTAAAAAATGAAAAATTTAGATCAAACAAAAACAAGAAGGAAAGAGTGGCCTATGTAGGAGTAATTCAAGAAGATGATTATGACGAAAATGAACAAGTCATCTTCGACCAGCAAGAAATTGATCTTGCAGAATTAAAACAAGGCCCTCCATATTCTTGTAAAGTTTTAGCCCCGTCGAATGGAAAAAATCCAGTCGAAGTGGAAAACAATGACAGGTTCCCTAAAAGAACCTATACATTCGACATCACTAAGTGTGATGAAATATTTGATTTATTAGTCAAAGATGGTCAGTTAATAAAACCAGCAGGCACTAAGGAGCCTCCTATAGACCAACAGAAAAAGAGAGGTTTTTGTAAATACCATAATTTTTTAGGTCATAAAACTTCTCAATGTTACCTTTTCAGGGATCTTGTCCAGAATGCAATCCAAAATGGAAGGCTGAAGTTTGGAGACAAAGGCAAGCAGCAGATGAAGATTGACTCCAATCCCATGCAGATTGTGGAGGCCAATTATGCTGAACCAGAAATGGTAAACGTGGTCGAAATGGAGATCATGGCAGAAGAAAATTTTGAAATGGTAGAAGTTACTGAAAGCTTCGACACCAACTTCACCATGATAGAAGCTACTGAAGGTTTCGACACCCATGTCAATATGGTGGAAGAAGGTGATAATTCTGCTGACCAGGCTGAGGCAAAAGAAGTCAAAGTTTCTGAAGACTTCGACAGTGAGAATGCCATTGAAACCACTGAAGGTTTCGACGAAAGAAATACAGTCAAAGTGGGAAGAAGCTTCGACAAGAAAAACTATGAAAGAGATGCTGAGCAAGGGGTGATCTGGGACACTCTAGGAGAGTCGAATGGGAAGTTCGACTTCATGGTGAAATATTCAGCACCACCAAGCTCCAAAACAGATATCAACAAAATCAAACCCACGGGATGGGGAGATTCTTTCAAAAATGATGACAAAGAGGAGGATAACAAAACCCTCACTGTCCAAAAGGAGGCCACTGAGGGCCTTGATCAAGATGAGGTCAAGACAACAGGGACTGATGACAATTCCCTTACTGTCGAACCAATAAACAGTGGTACCATTAGAACTGAAGAACATCCTGTCGAAAGTGTTGCACACTGCTGCAAATACATCTATAAGGGTTTACACCCAAAAGGCATTGTGAACCAGTCAAAGGAGAACATCCCAGAGGAGGTCATGCTGGTCGAAAAAATGAATAAATTGAAGATCACAACTGAACAGAATGCTGGGATTCACATGGTGGAAGTCACTCAGAAGGTGGGACCAGACACAAACAAGGGAAAGAAACATCAAGAAAAGCATCAGAAGTTGGTTTACCCAGAAGAGAACGAGAGTCTTGTCGAATTCATCCAGAGGTGTCAAAGGAAAAATGCAGAAGTCATGCTTTGCCCAAGATGTAGTGCTGTGTTCGACAAGAAAGCAGCTGATGACTTAGAAGCAGCAGAAAAGACCCAGAGAAAGAGAAATTGGGGAACAGTCCCACCAACCAGAAATGAAAGATTCGACCCAAGAAGAGGGAAGCATCACAGTCAAGGGGTGGGAGAAAGACGTTTCAACACTTACAAACCATCCAACAGGCCAAATGATGACAAATGGGTTCAGCCTATAAGGGATGCCCAAGGTCAGAAGAGATGGAAGAGTTTTGAAGTGAACAGGGGTCCTTCATTGGAAGTTAAAAGGGAGGCAAAGCCAAAATACGTCTCTGAAAACTACAAAGGGAAGAATCCTATGTCCAGATCCCAATGGAGAAGATTCCAAAGGCAGAAGAAAATTGAAAAGGAAACTGTAGAACACAAAAGGGTTGGGCAGAAGGAAGCTGAATCAAGCAAATGTGTGCAGATCACAAACAAGGGGATACCTCTGGCAGAAAAAGAAACCCCTGAGAAGAATGGATCTAGTGACACCACAGAAGTGCAGAAAACAAACAACAAAATGCCAGTGGACGAAGAAGTCACAGATGAATTTAGTTCAGAGTCAGATGCCTCTTTCGACGTAACCTGCAATGTGGTTTCTGTGCTGCCCAGAGATTACGACAAGATAATGGAAGTCGAAGATGAGGAGGATGACATGATAGATGACAGCATAGGCTTGAAACCTGTGTGCTACTACATAATGAATAATGGCTGTGTCGAAGAGCAAAATGCTTTCTTCGAAAAGCCAGATGATGCAATGAAGGCTCACTTAAAGCCTCTCTTCATAAAAGGAAAGGTGGAAAATGTGGGTGTCAACAAAATTCTGATAGATGGTAGAGCAGCTGTGAATTTAATCCCTCATTATATGATAAAGAAGATCGGAAAAGATGACTCCGACACTAAGCCTCACAATATGGTGTTGTCCAACTATGAAGGTAAAGTAGGGACAACATTGGGGGTAATACAACTGAACTTGACTGTAGGATCCATCACCAGGCCTACCATGTTTGTGGTGATAGCATCAAAGGCAAATTACAACTTGTTGTTGGGAAGGGAATGGATCCATGGGATTGGGGCTGTGCCATCCTCCATGCATCAAAGGATAGCAATCTGGAGGCCAGATGGAATTGTCGAAAACATTGAAGCAGATCAGAGTTACTTCACAGCTGATGTGAACAATGTTACTAGTCGTAACTTCGACAAAAACCTAGCCCATATCGCACCATGCAACCCTGCTGCTTTCGACCTAACAGCTTCCGACAACGCTTACTGTTCCATGTACCTCCATCCTACACATGGTTTCCAGTGGGATAAAGAAATAATTGGGGAAACAAATTACACTTGGGGAACTGCCCATGTCAACCCAACTGGATGGGGGAGTGAATTCAGTGAAAATGACTGAAGTCTCAGCAATGGAAAGGATTTCGGCTTATATAGCCGAAAAACAACTCAGAACGGCCCTTGAGGCTGAAGTTAGAAATATGGCTGTCGAAGCCAGCACTCAGGTTGTCGAAGGACAATATCCTCAAGAAAATATTGAGGAGCAACATACAAATCAGAGTTTTGAAGACTCAAATGGTGAATGGCAGAACCAAAGACTTGATGCCATTTATGATGACGAACCTTTGGGGTTCGAAAAGGATCCAACCTCCACCAATATGAAAATGGTGGCACAGGATCCTTTAGAGGAGATTAATCTGGGATTGGGGGCAGAGAAAAGGCCCACTTACATCAGTGCCAAGTTGAATCCTCAACTCAGAGTCGAAATAATCCAACTGCTGAATGAGTTTAAAGACTGCTTCGCCTGGGATTATGACGAAATGCCTGGTTTAGACAGGAGTTTGGTGGAATTGAAGTTGCCAATACTGGAAGGGAAGAAGCCAATAAAGCAGACCCCCAGACGTTTTGCACCTGAGATTCTGTCGAAAATCAAAGAAGAAGTCGAAAGACTTCTAAAATGCAAATTCATCCGTACAACAAGGTATGTCGAATGGATTGCTAATATTGTTCCTGTGATCAAGAAAAATGGTACATTAAGGGTGTGTATTGATTTTAGAGATCTGAACTCAGCCACCCCTAAGGATGAATACCCTATGCCAGTAGCAGAAATGCTAGTAGATTCTGCAGCAGGCCATGAGTATTTAAGTATGCTTGATGGCTATTCTGGTTATAACCAGATTTTCATTGCTGAAGAAGACGTTCCAAAAACAGCGTTTCGTTGTCCAGGAGCAATAGGAACATATGAATGGGTAGTAATGCCCTTTGGTTTGAAAAATGCTGGAGCTACTTACCAAAGGGCCATGAATTCTATTTTTCACGATTTCATTGAAACATTTATGCAAATTTATATAGATGACATTGTGATTAAATCTGCTTCAGGCTTGGACCATATTAACCACCTTCGACAGTCCTTTGAAAGGATGAGGAAGTTTGGTTTGAAAATGAATCCTCTTAAATGTGCTTTTGGTGTGCAGGCAGGGGACTTCTTAGGCTTTGTGGTCCACAAGAAAGGGATTGAAATTAATGAAAACAAAGCTAAAGCAATAATGGAAGCAAAAGCGCCATCGACAAAGAAGGAATTGCAGTCTTTACTAGGGAAAATTAACTTTCTCAGAAGGTTCATCTCCAACCTTAGTGGAAAGACTCAGGCCTTCTCACCTCTGCTTCGACTGAAGAAGGAAGGTTTCACTTGGGGGCAAGAGCAGCAAGATGCCTTCGACAAGATCAAGGGTTATCTGGCAAACCCTCCAGTTTTAATATCTCCTTGTCGAAAAAGAACATTAGGAAGTATGCTTTGTCAAGAAGATGAACATGGCGTCGAAAGAGCCATTTATTATCTCAGCAGAGTCTTGAATGATGCTGAAACTAGATATAGTGTAATAGAGAAATTATGTTTATGTGTATATTTCTCTTGTATAAAATTGAAGCATTATATAAAACCCGTTGATGTACATATATCTTCTCATTTCGACGTAATAAAACATATGTTGTCCAAATCTATTTTACATAGTCGAATTGGAAAATGGGCTTTAGCCTTGACTGAGTATTCCTTAAAATATATGCCTCTAAAAGCTGTTAAAGGGCAAGTAGTTGCTGATTTTATAGCTGACCACTCCATACTTGGAGATGAAACAAATTATGTCGAAAAAGAGCCTTGGAGGTTATATTTCGACGGTTCCAGCCACAAAAATGGAACAGGTATTGGGGTGTTAATTATTTCTCCCAATAAAATTCCAACAAAGTTCAAGTACAAAATAGAAGGATTCTGTTCAAACAATGAGGCAGAATATGAAGCCTTAATAGCTGGACTTGAAATCTTGTTGGAACTGGGGGCAACAGAGGTCGAAATAATGGGTGACTCCGAGTTGGTGATAAAACAACTGACGAAAGAGTACAAATGTGTCAAAGAAAATTTGATCATGTACTTTGTGATAGCCAACAGGCTCCTCAAGAGATTCGACAGTGTGGTTTTTAGACACATTCCCAGATTAGAAAATCAGGAAGCAAATGACTTGGCTCAATTGGCTTCAGGGTATAAAGTGTCGAAAGAAAATCTGTTGAAGGTTGTCGAAGTGAGAGGTAAAGTTTTATCTACTAAGTTGGCCCCATCTGATTTGGAGACAATGAGATTGGGATATGGTGATGAAGAAAACTTTGAGATTTTCAATATAGGTGATTTAGAAGTTGGAGATTGGAGAAAACCCATCAAAGATTATTTACAAAATCCAAATCAGACTGTCGAAAGAAAGATAAAGTATAGAGCCATAAGCTATGTGCTCTTTGGGAATGAATTGTTTAAAAAGACTGCAGAAGGAGTTCTACTGAAATGTCTTGGAGAGACTGAAGCTTATATAGCTTTGTCGAATGTACACAGTGGTGCATGTGGTGCCCACCAAGCAGGACATAAAATGAGATGGCTATTATTTCGACAAGGAATGTATTGGCCAACCATGTTGAAAGACTGTGTCGAATTTGCAAAAGGCTGTCAGGAATGTCAAATCCATGCAGGCATACCTCATGTGCCAGCAAGTGAGTTACATTCTATTGTAAAGCCTTGGCCATTTAGAGGTTGGGCTTTAGATTTGATTGGTGAAATTCGACCAGCCTCTTCAAAAGGGCAGAAGTACATTTTAGTAGGAGTAGACTATTTCACTAAATGGATTGAAGCCATACCTTTGACAAATGTAGATCAGGAAGCAGTCATAGATTTCATCCAGAAACACATAATGTATAGATTTGGAATACCAGAGACTATAACCACTGATCAAGGATCTGTGTTTACTGGCAGAAATATGCAAGCATTTGCAAGAGAGACAGGTTTTAAGTTGTTGACTTCGACACCCTATTATGCCCAAGCAAATGGCCAGGTCGAAGCAGCTAACAAAGTAGTAATAAACCTGATAAAGAAACATGTGGGGAAAAAACCAAGAAATTGGCATAAGACTTTGGATCAAATCCTTTGGGCTTGTCGAACATCCCCTAAGGAAGCAACTAATTCCACCCCATTTAAATTAACTTATGGACATGATGCAGTATTGCCTGTCGAAATTTGTTTACAGTCAATACGAATTCAAAGACATCATGAGATTCCATCTGAAATTTATTGGAGTATGATGATGGATGAATTGGTTGATTTAGACGAAGAAAGGTTGCGTGCTTTAGAACTAATAAGAAGGCAGAAAGAAAGAGTTGAAAAGTTTTATAACAAAAAAATAAAATTCAAAGCCTTTTTAGTAAATGATTTAGTTTGGAAAGTGATCTTGCCCATGGAGAAGAAAGACAGAGTGATGGGAAAATGGTCCCCTAAGTGGGAAGGACCTTTTAAAATTCTAAGAGTTTTTTCCAATGGTGCATACGAAGTCGAAGAAATAGAAAAAGATAGAAGAGTGATGAAAATAAATGGAAAGTACTTAAAGAAGTATAGACCAACATTGCAGGAAATAAAAATCATAAGAAATTAAAATTGCAAACAAAACTTGTCTTCGCCAAAAAAATGGCGTAAAATAGCATTACATATAAAAGTGCTAAGAAAGGAAATATCCTTAAAAAATAAAATTCCTAAGTTCTATTACAAAATTACTGTCGAAGGAATGTGGCTTTAAGCTCGTCGAATTTTTTCTTTTGGAGTTGGATTCGACGCTCACAAAGGCTCTTGCTGACAGTCATTTCGTCAAGCTCCCTATGAAGTTGCTGGGCTGTTTCTGCATGTTGTAGCCCCTTCTGGAGTTCACTGTCTATTGCTTCTTGATTTGGTTTTTTGAGAGAGGCCTGGCGTTCTTTCTCTTGGAGGATTTTTCTTTGGAGATCAGCAATCTGGGCTTGGTAAGCTTGGATATTGTTTTCACAATCAGCAGCAGCTTTGGTATATTCGTCAGAAAGCTTATTCAGCTCCAAAATCCTTTCTGTCGAAGAAGCCACTGTGTTCCATGCCGAAACTTGCTCCTCAGATTTGGCTGTGATCTTTTGGGAGAATTCTTTTTGTCGAACCAGATCAGCGCTGACAGAATCAATCAAAGATATCAAATCCATCACCAAATGGCTTTCCTCAGTCGAAGCCTCCAGCAAGTTGGCACTTTTTAGGAGCTTCTTCAAATCATATTGAGCAGAAGTATTCTCAGCCAAGACTTCAAACAGGTCAATTCCAAGGATCCTTGTCTTGATCTCATCCATGATGACATTGATTGGTTGAAGGTCAGAAGTGGCCCCTGAAGCTGTCGAACCACTGGCAGAGGAGTCTTGGAAGTTATACCTGGTGTCGAGCAAGGCTTTTAAGTACTCAAAGGGTTTTCTAACCTTCAAGCTCTCAATTTCTTCATGAGATAAACTCGTCGAAGCAGTGCCCAGAGAGGTTTCGACAGGAGCTTTTGATGAAGAGGGAATGTGTTGAGAGGTTCCTCCAAGGCTCAAGTTAACTTCTGGCTGATTCGACAGAGTGACTTCTTCTTCGACATTTTCTTTATCAGCCATGGTGGTGTCAGTTGGACCTAAGACTGGTGCATCCTGAGCAATGGCATTTTCGTCAGTGTTTGGTATAGCAGCTGGTGGTGGAAGTGGTACATCTTGATCTGAATTTGTTTTTTCTGCAGTAGGGTCTGGTCGAAAAGGAGAGTTGTTGTCGGAAGACTCAGAATCACTGAGGTCGAATTCGTCCAAGGTTTGAGGCCCATGAACCCCTGCATCTGGAGTGGCATCATCCTGGAGTCTTTCAGCCAGAGTCCTCTCAGAATTGGAGGGAGCATGCTCTTCTTGGATTGCAGAGGTCTCTTCGACGTCAATAACAACCTAAAAAAAAAAAAAAAAAAAAAAAAAACATAAAAGAAGAACTGTAAGATAAAGTTACATTCAGTCAAGGCTGGGATGGTGAGTGTCGAAATGATTACCTGAGGAATTTCAGTATGGGCACTTGAGTCCCCACTTCTTTCACTCCTTGAAGGAACTTTGTTGACTGGGCTGGCAGGTGGAGTTCGTCTTGGGACCAGAGATCTTTGGGACGCCACTGTTTTAATTCTTAGACCTTTGTTTCTTTTCAAAGGCTGGGGTTCAGGGGATTCGTCCTCAGACTCTTCGACGCTTGTTTCCTTTTCTTCTGGTTTCCTTTTCTTTGCTGGGGTACGAGTTACCTATAAGAGAAAGAGAAGAAGTGTTAGTATAAGAAAATATGAAGTGCATAAATAAAGAGGAGTGTGTTAGTTTGTCGAAACCTTCTTGGCAGTTGCAGGAGACTTTTCGACTGTTTTTGAAGAAGTTCCTTCGCCAGTAGTCTTCCTGACAATTCTAACAGCTGAAAAGGAAAAGTTGCATGAACATTGATATAATAATAAAAGAGTTAGAAGCAAAAAGAAGAATGTAATTTCTTCGACACCTTCAAGAATGGGTTCGTCCACAGTAACATGTTCTATCCCAATATGAAGGTGCCCAGTGAAGTTGTGCAGATGATACTTCGTCGCAACCACGCGTTCGGCAGGTTTTTTGTTGCTTTCACGAAGCAGTTTTAAATGTGATCCACACACAAACCAGTCTGGAAATGGAGGACACAAGGCCACTCCAAATTCTGCAGAAGGGAGTGGAGGGAATTTTGGAGGAAAGGTTGTGAAAGCAAAATCATAGTGTGCATGTGGTGGAAGAGATGTAGGAAACCACAACTTATTTAATTTCTCTGTGAATTTGAATTTTAAAGATACTGCTGCTTCAGCTATGGTTCGACGAAGATCATCAGGCCTGTAAATAGTTTCAAAATACTTTTGAAACTTTTGAACTTCTTTGATATGTTGATCTGTACCTTTTTTCTTCTTGTCCTGCACAAAGTTAAAAGCATTTGTCAGAAGAGTAGTGAAAGTGGCTACGTCGAAAAATCTGTTGATGTAGTATTCCTTCCACCAGACGTCGAACTCTTCAGTACAGAGGAAGTTTGGTATAAAGATGGTGGGATAGACCTCCAGAGTTGGGTCAAAAAACTTGTTGTACAGCTCCAAACATTTGTCGAAATGGTGACATGAGTTGTAGAAGATAATGGCACCTTTCTTGTGGTAGATAGGCTTTGTCTTCGTTTGAATTAATCCAAACTGCCTAGCTACCAAATTGGGTTGGTATACAATGAGGGATACCTTTGTGTTGTTAAGGCTATGATGGGAGAAGAAGTGCCTGGGCATGAGAAAAGCTTCCCAAATGGAGATGTAAGAATCTTCATCTTTCTGGTTCTCCACTGGGAGTCTTCTAGTAAACCATCTTGGACCTACTTGCCTGTTGGCGAATGGTGCCATGGAAGGAGAAAATTTGTAGCGTTTGGCGAACATCATGATGTAGCCAGTGAATGCTTGTCGAAGGCTTGTATTATCATCTGTAGGGGTCAGTTGAACCAGCCTAGGCCATTCGACACGCCTTTCTTTGACTGCCTCTTCGTCAACTGGCATTTTGGTGGGGATAAAGGTTTCAAAAGTGGCATTCAGCCATAGTTGTAGAAGCCAGAAAGGACCTGTGAGACTAATGTTACCTTTGTCTTTAAGGGTCTTGAGGTTGCTTACACTCTCACTTAAAGATTCATAAAGGTTTGCCAAAAGCAACTCACTCAGGCAGAATGCAACTCCATTGTGAAGTTGATTCGCCATAATGATAAAACTTCTGGCCACCTGAAGGGATCTGGTACAGAATACAAATTTGGACAACCACAGGCTAAGGAAGGCAATGTGTTCTATGTCAGAGACTTCTTCATTGTTTCCACCTTGGTAATGAGCTATGAAAACAGAATACCCAGCATGTTTTGTGTCGAAGCCTATGGGATCCTTGTTCAAGTGTTCAGGGTTAAATATCTCCCCTAAAGGACTAAGGCCAGTTATGGCTGCTATGTCGAATAGGGTGGGAGTCATCATTCCACAGGGTAAGTGGAAGGTATTGTAAGTACTATCCCAAAAGTACAAGGAGGCTAACAGCATATTTTGGCAATAACGGGGACCCTCCTTCGACAATTGGATTAAGTCATAAATGCCAGTTTTCTTCCAAAATTTTTCTTTGGCTTTTTCGACCCTAGTTAGCCATGTTTGGTACTCAGAGGGATCTTTCGTCAAAGGGGGACTCCTAAAAATCCTGTTTTGATTTAGATAAGACAGATCTATCTCTGTCGAAGCCATAAGGACTTCAGGTTCTTTTGAGGAGGTTTCGACAGGTTTAGGATTTTTGTTAGCAGCTATGGGTTTTAAAGCAGAATAGCAGGGGTAAAATTCTTTTAAACGTTTAGAATCAGCAGTGGGATCAAAAATAGGGCCTAACATAGCATGATGAATTCCAGAAACAGAAATGGGAATCATTACCTGTGACCTGTAAATGCTTGCCTTTTCCCTTTCATTTGGGGGTTCTGGGAAGTACTGTTGGTGCTGTGTTTGAGTAGGCCCAGATAACACGTGAGCAGGAGGAAGATCCGTGGTCTTCTTTGTACTTTGTCCAGTGGTAGTCTTTGGAGGAGCCATTGATTTGATGAAGATGGTAAAGAAACAGGAGCTTTGAAAGATTTGGAAATGGAGTTTTCACGCTTGGGTAAGAGAAGAGTTTGAGAAGGTGAAAAGTATGAAATGGTGGTGAAAATGGTATTTATAGAGGTTGGAATAAATGAATAATAATAAAGAAAAAGAAAATGAAGAGACTTTTTCAGTTGGGAAAAGGGAAACATGCATGTTAATCCATTGGTGGAGATTGAAAGTGGCGGTTGGTAATGAGCCATGATTTACCTACAATCTAGGGTCATGGGAGATTGTGTGAAACGTGGGCTAGATGTGACGTTTCATAAAGTGAAAATCATGGTGTTTCCTTGGGACTCAACAAAAATCACTTTACAATAAATGCAACTGGAAGTCAAAGGTCACTTCGACAGCAAAAGACATTTCTCCTTTGATAGTCGAAAATATCTTTGCTGGGGGGCAATTTGTAAACCCATAATTTCGACAAGATTAAAATTCAGGGTTTGAGGTCATCCTTGTCGAAGGATAGCATCAGGAGGAGAATCCAAGAATTGCTGACAAGGTTTTAAAGCTTCACTGTTTCGACAGAAATAGACATAATGTTCTGGCAGAATGGTTTGGAGAGTTTGTGACTGAGGGCTTCGACAGAAGAAGTTGTTAATAAAAGATATGGTTTGGCAAGTGCTGAAGAGTTTTTCTCCTTTAAAAAGGGCTTCGACAGATTGAAGGGGCACAAGGTTTCGTCACCAAAGAAGGAAATTCAAATTCAAATAGTTGTAACCTTTGGCAGTTGGACACATGGAAGTTTCAGAGAAGAAAATTGCATGCAGGCTGACACTTGTCATTTAGTTATAGTTTTTCCGTTCTAAGCAGTTATTTTGTTTGTATATAAATAGGATAGTTTGTGTTTAGAATAGGTGTGTGAAAATTTGTACAAAATTCCTGTAAAAGCTCTAAGTACCCAGTGTGAGAGAAAATGAGTTTAGTATTTGGAACAATGTACGTTTAAAACACCAGTTATATTTCAAAGTTATTTTAAATTACTTGTTTATTCTTCAAGTTCATGTCATTTTAAATGTTATTTACTTTTTCTGCAAGTTTACAGCCTTCGACAGTTTTCTTTGTTCTTGTTTAAATTTTTAACTTTGTTTCGTCTTTAAGATTCAAACTTTACTTTACTTGCAAAATCAAAGTTCTTAATGCTTTGACAACATTGATAAAACAAACCACAAATTAATCACCAATTCTAAGAGTATTTCGACAGAACCAAATGCACATGTATCCCAGGACTTGTTTGGTTGGTCCTGCACGTAACCCAGTTTTCTGAAGAGATTGGTTAACCAGAGGTTGTTCGCCAGAAACCACTGCGAACACAAGCATACTATGTATTCGCGAAAATGCTAGAGCCACTGAAAGCCAAGCCAAGAATGAGGTGCTTGATATACCTGCAAGTTCTAACACTCCAAGTCCAGTGATGGCCACATCATATGAACACACCTATACCGAAGAATATTATTTGCCACATAAGTTGGAGTCCCAGTCATAATTTGAAGATTCAGGTGCTTCTCACCATCTTATCTCCTTTGATTTTCTTATACAAGATAAGTCTAGCTATTATGTCTTTTGACTCGTCATGTTTCAATTCATAGTCTACATTTATTACTAAACCGATACTTAAGTATATTCTCCATGTCCCTGAGATAACTAGGAAATTTTTGTCTGTTTCAAAGTTTGTAAAAGATAATGTTGTCATTTTTGAGTTCTGTTCTAACATGTGTTTTTTAAAATAAAATCTCAAGTTTCTAATCATGTTGTTTCTGAAGGATTTCTTGATGTTAATGGATTGTATTGCTTCCCATACAATTAATTGACAACTTCAAGTGTCTATGAATTAGTTTCCCTTGCTTATAATAATAATTGTACATCTAGCTATAATTATGGTTTAGTTGGTTGCACCTCAATGTCTCTTTGACATTATAGGTCAGGTCATGTTAATTTTCAAATAATCAAACATGTACATTATACGTGTAATATCAAAATTAGCAATAAAAATACATCTCAAATTTGTATCTCATGTTGGTAAATCACATAGAATTCACTCAATTGCTTATGTTGATACATATAAATGCACCATTTGATATTGTTTATAATGATATTTGGGGCCTTACACCCTATTCTGTAAAAAGTGAATACCAATACTATATTAGTTTAATTGATGTATGCAAAAGGTATATACTTGAATATATTTTCTTAGGCTTACACTCGATGTTACGAATGCTTTTAAATTGTTTCTTGTCTATGTTAGAACTTATTTTAAAACTAACATTGAAGTTTTGTAGTCTGACTTTGGTGGTGAATTTAGGTAATTTACTAAGTACTTGACTGAACTGAGCATGGTTCATAGACTAACATGTCCATACACTTCTCATCAAAATGATTTTGTTGAAAGAAAACACAAAAAATTTGTGGAGACGAACTTACTCTCACTACACATGCATTTATTCCATTGTCTTATTAGGATCATAATTTCATCATGGAAATTTATCTTATTAACTGGGACCCAACTGCATATTAACACAATCTCTCAACACTTTATTATACCTTGCATATAGAACGTCCTAATTACAAGTCACTCAAAGTGTTTGGTTGTTTGTGCTTTCTATTCTTCAAACCTTACAATCAACACAAAAATGAATTTTGAGGAGAGGAATATGTGTTTCTAGGTGTTTCTCCTCAACATAAGGGTTTTAAATGTCTCAACAAGGATGGTAAAATCTTTATCTTCAAAGGCGTGTCATGAATGATTCCAAATTTACCTACCCCTCCTTATGGTACAAATGCTTTGCACTCTACAATCCCATCATGCCCAATAACGCAAATTCTACCTCTAACCTACCTTCTTTCTTTGAGAATTTTCCCTTAACTGACAATCTTTCATCAACAAACGATGGCTTTTACTCCTTTTGGTTCAAATACTTAAAGCACAGGGGTAATTGAACTTCTTCAAAGTTCAGTGACTCTCTTTCATACAAGAGAGTTTATTTGAAATGAGCATGAGATTTAGGTAAAGCATATAACAAAAATAACAACAAAATTTGATATTCATCATTGATACTAACCTTGATATTCTCCAGATCAAGAACCAATTATTGAATATATCCAACTGCTTTGTCAAGACTCTGTCTCCACTCATCTTGAATGAATACAAAACCTGTTTCAGTTATAGACGATTGATAAGAGATTTGATCATGTATGATCCTTCAAGTTTACTCCACACACTTATTGTCGTCTTCTCCTTCGAGACCTGTCGAAGAAACCTACCACCAAGGCTTAATATGATGGCACTGTGGGCTTTCTCGATCATCGCCATCTTCTCCTTCTCTCTTAGCGTAGCATTTATCTTATCTAATCCTTTCAACGCTTCTAGCAAACTCCACCGAACCAGAAGAGCTTGCATCTTCAAGGGCTATAAATCAAAATCATTCACTCCGGTGAATTTCTCAATCTCATTCTTTGTTGACACCATCTTAATTCATGCTTACCGCACCAATTTGTTGTAACAATTGATACCAATTAATGATGTAAATTTCTGAGAAAGAGAGAGTTCGTTAAGCAACCAAGAAACAATCAACATTACGGATGAGAGAGATGAGGGAATAAGAAAAAAAAATAGAATTGGCTATAACTGATTTTCTATTATGGCTAAAAGATTACAAGTGAACAACGATAACCAACGCTCACTCTAACAAGTGAGAGAACCAGTTTATTTATTGACTACTAGCATATGTATGTTATGTATGATGACAACTCTCATACATGACATGCTTAGCTACTACATAACATAATACATTACTAATTTAAACTACTGCATGCTTGAGCAGACTTCAACTACAACATGCACAACCTCGACGACTGCATGCTTGAAAAGTCTTCGACTACAATATGCACAATCGACTTAGTCAAACCCCCTTGTCAAGAGTGGCGTTTGATCCAATACTACATTTCTCTAGAGATGTTCGCATATTCGATTGGGTCAAATTTGATGAAATTCAATACCCAACCCAATCAATAGTCATTGGATTAATTTGAGTGTCCAACCCTCATTACTAAGACTAAACCTGAACCGAATAAACCCACTCTTCAATGGATTGGGTTGGGTTGGGTTCGCAAGTCATCCACTAATTTTTTAACATTTATTATAAATAAAAAATCAATTCAATTAATATATTTTTATTTTACATAAACATTAAAACATTATAAACTTTTAGTATTCAATTTTAATAAAATGTATAAGCTCTTTCACAATCTAAATCAAATCTAAAAAATAAATATAAAATATGTAAAATATAATTTAAATGGTAAAATATATCACTATTTTAATAAAGAAATTCAGTTTCTCAAATTTGATTTAAATTTAAAATTTTCAGGTTAAGAAAAAACTACAATTATATTTAAAAAATATAGGAAATATTAACGAGTGTCATTAGGGCATTGGTTAAGATATTAAAATGAGTCAATGACATGTTATTTGTTTCTACTTCCTCACACCCCAATTGCCTTCCCTCTTTCTTCTTCCAGTGATCTTTATGGTACACACTTTTAGAACATTTGTAGTTTGTACTATAAAAGTCTTGTATACGATTATTGTAAAATTAATAAATTTGTATCAATATTCTATAAACATGAACTATAAAAGTCATTTTTACAGCCTAATATATATTGTTTTTTAAAAAGTAAATCGTATAGAATCATCTTTACGGTCCATTTCACATGCAATAAGATTCATCTTGACGAAATAACTTATTCTTTTAAGAAATTAATTCAGCATTAATGACATAGTTTTTGTGATATTAAAAGTGTGGTTGTAGCTTTAAGAAAAAGTAAATGATATGTTTTCGAGAAAATATCTTGTCTCTTTTCATATATGTAGAAGTGTGGATACATATGGTAGCAAATTTCTTAACACCCCTTAAAAAATGTCCCTAAATTTTTATAAACAATTCTCGAAACAAATTTCTGGGAGGTATACAAAAATTTTTGGTATGAAACCAAATTTATGGTAGTTCATTGAAATTATCGGTATATCGGTAATTTCAAATTCTCGATAAATTGCCACGAAACCGGATATTTGAAATTCTCGGTAAATTGCCACGAAACCGGATATTTGAAATATACAGTTTGATACCGGGAGATTTTTTATTTTTTATTTAAACGACTGAGATTTTGTCGACAATTTTGTATGGTTGTGATTGCACCGACAGTTTGTGTGGTCCATAATTGTTGCACACTTGTATAAATAGGGGTTAGGTCTTGTGGTTAAACATATATGAAAAATAGTTATTCCAACATTTTTAATTAAGGCAAAAGTTTTCTTCAAAAGAGGTTCTCAACCTGTCGAATTCATGCTCCTGAATGACACGACCTCCTTTGTCGGCCTGACTTCAAAGTTGAAGGAATTGTTGCCTGATGGTGAGAATAGAAAGATGTTGAAGATCGAGTTTCGGGAGGATTGGGGGGATGGTAGTGTGAAATATAATCTAATTGAGCTTAAGAACGATGAAGACGTCAGCAAAATGTGGAGATTATTTCACCGTAAGCTAACAAGGGGTCCGCTGACATTAGATGTGCAGCTGGCAAGATTAGTTGATGAAATAATGGCGATGCTGAAACACCCTGAAGCAACTGGTAGTGTTTAGTTTTTTAATATTGATTAATCTTGTTGTAATGGTTTTTTATTTGTTTAAGTTTTTTTAATCAAGATCAATGTTGTGCAAGGGAATAAATGAAGACATAATAATAATATATTGTTAAGCCATAATATACATGTAATACAACAATATACAAATCATCTAGAAATAAAAATAATACTAAATAGGCTCCCCTCGGGCTAAGTGTGCAATCTTAGCTAATCCAACAACAATACTACCATCAGGGTCTACCAAGTGCGTGAGCTTATCAGTTAGCACTGATATCATCATAAATCATTGTGCACCCTCATGGTGATGTGCTGGAACAGGACGAGGAGGAGGAGGTGTGTCACCAACAGGCTCCTGGCCACCAAAAGGTACATCCTCTGAAGGTGCTTCCTTAGCCGTTGGTGGACTGATGCGTGGATGGGATACATTGAGATACCACTCCAAGTAGTCATCCTCACACTGTGATGGATACTACATAAGTGCAGATCTAGCAACAATGGTGCGAGAAGAACTGATGAAATGCGTCATAAATCACCTATCAATACCCTCAAAGGGTGTATCCGGAACTGCTGGTGGTATGGTCTAAATGTACCCAAACTGACGCAAACATCTCTTTGGGAGGTGCCTGGAAATCAATGCCTCCCACCGCATATAGCCGAAGTATAATGTTGACTCCTCTAATGCATGTATGGCTCTATGCTCATCGTAGGGTGTCCAGATGAAATCCTCTATGGTCAACACATCCAATCTCCTTATGTAATCAAGTATGCCTCCAGGGTGTTTCTGCCTCGCCTTCCACCTTTTCGCCTGTGGCTCCCCTGGTGTATAGGTATGGATATTCCTATCGCATATTTGCGGGAAATGCTCATAAATCCAGTATTAAGATCACAACTAATAGTAAATTAGAATTAATAATATTAAAAAATAACAAAAAGTAAGTTAGAAAATGAATTAAGATATACATGTAACAAACTAAGATACTCAGCTAGTTGCTTTGTATCAAATCGGGTCGCCTCCCTCAGCACATGATACACCTAAGTCAGAGCTGCACAACCCCAAACCCAGTTGTGCAACTCCAGATCACTGAAGAGGCACAAATACCGAGCATCGACATACGTACCAAACTTGTCCACAAAGAGAGCACATGCTACCACATGCAGCATGTACGTCCTAGCGGCATCCTGATACTGACTAGCAGTAACGAGCTCGTCATACCTATCCCACAGCCACCACATACGAAGGTGAGCACCTCATGTATCCGCGAACTCATGTGCCACCACTACCTCAGGCAAACAAAAATCACGAACTACCAGCTTCTGTTCCTGGGACACACTCAATAAAGGAGTCGTCCATAATCTTACGCCGATAGGGAGATGGAACAAGGAAGCCACATCATTTAAAGTCACAGTCATCTCTCTAAATGAGAGATGAAATTACGACATCTCATTGTGCCACCTCTCAACAAAGGCACAGAGCAGCTTCGCATCCAACATCGTCAGGAGCAGTGTCTGAAATGAAGCAAGTCAAATTCCCTCACAATCGTCCTCACAACATCAGGGAAGGGAATACGAGGGAAACCCTTCATCTTTGCACCGTGAGACTGGACCCTCAGTACAGGTCGCACCTGTGACACCAACCAATAGCCAAATTTGTTAATACATAAACAATTTATGCATTGGTAAACAAATTTAAAATTAAATGTAAAAACCATATACCTCCCCCTGCCATAGACGCAAAGTTACGTGTTCATTGTACTCTATAAGCATAGACCTATCAATCGGCTCACCAGGGAATCCTGGTTCCGTGTGTATAGATGGCTCGGTCG
Source organism: Lathyrus aphaca (assembly GCA_963966055.1). Classification (NCBI taxonomy): domain Eukaryota; kingdom Viridiplantae; phylum Streptophyta; class Magnoliopsida; order Fabales; family Fabaceae; genus Lathyrus; species Lathyrus aphaca. The sequence continues at coordinate 75,566,766 of OZ014523.1, forward strand.
AAGGAACTGTCACATCCGTGTGAATGGTCTCCTCTACGTCTCCTGTACCGGCGGCCCCACTAGTGCCATCACCCCCACCATAAACATCACCCTCATGCACACCCTCAGCTGATACTCTGTCAGTCTCCTCTATGACATCCCTAACAACATCCTCCACCGAAACATCTCTCTCAATAGCATCCACCGACTGAGGTTGAATATCAGGGATGTCCTCTAGTATGACCTGCTGTGAAGAAAGACCTTTGCGTCTTCTAATGATGCGAGGTGCCTAGAAATGCCCTCGCTGCTCGGCCATCATCTTCCGGTGTGAATCGATTGAGACCAAACGTCCAGCTCGTACATGGGCAGACTCAACATCAAGAGTGGTTGTACCCATCCCCCTACCAGTTGCAGCCAAGTCACGTGTCTTCCCACCGGGGTAATGTTGCTCCCCGGATTTCCATCCTGGTACAAACGCGAAAGTGGCGCAGAAAAAGAATAGAGTCGCCAGCCAGACATTTTTATCCCGAAGAAAGGGAATGGTAATGCTGCACAAACCAGAAGAAAAGAAGAGGAAGGACACGGGTCCTGCGAACCAAAGAAACTGAGCTCGGGAGTCGGTTACGACCTGGGAAGGTATTAGCACCCGGATCGTCCGCCGTACCCGACGGGATCCACGCTTGCAAAGAAACTGTTTCAAAAGGGTGAGGGTATGAAAACTGCAGCAAAAGAAATGAAAATGAAAAGAAACTGGAACTGGATAAGAACTGAAATAAGAAAGCAAAAGGAAAAATGTAGGGAAAATAAAGATTGTGCTCGAACAGGCCCTACCCTGCTGCCTACGTACCTCATCAGGATAATGAGGATCAGAGACGCCGAAGTTCCCCTAACTAGGGGTAACAAAGGAAAATTGCTTGTGAATTAAAGGCTTGAACTGCCTATGTCAATGCTCAGGTGTTGCAGGCTCGGACGACGAGTACGTTACCGTCTTGCAAAATGACAAGTAGGAGCAAGTTCGCGCGTAAAGAGTGAATGAGGTGAGAAAAGAATTCCCGAAGGAAAGACGCTTATTGTTTGTTTGTGTTTTTTTAGAATCTTTTATGAGTGTGTCACAAGGAAGTGAACTCAAACTCTTATCAATGGAATGTGCACTTGTCACTACATTCCAAGATGGAATAATAGAACAAGCACACTCAAGTAAGGAGAATATCCCCAAAACTTGAACCCACAGATTAGGGTTTAGGCTCACTAACTTGCTTAATTATTAAGTGATTTTGGTTATTTACAATGAAGAAGTGTTTTTTATACTTTTCTTTTATGAAGGAGATACCTTGATCAGACTTGTGCATCATAAGGTAAACTTGTACTATCCCAAGATGGGAAGACTACAAGCATACCTCATGGAATAAGGCTATGGATCAATGCATCTCTTCAAAGTTATTAAAGTGTTTTTTATGATTATGAGATGAGAAGAGAAAGAGAACCAAAGGAGCAAAAAGGAAAAACTAGGGGGAAGTTTCTATCCTAAGTTAGCATGCATGGAGTTCCTAGGGTTTGTGAGGTCTTTCTAACCTAAAAAAGATCTCAAGAGAAGAAGAAGATAAAAGGAGAGATGAGAAAGGCCTAAGCCCAACAAGAAGATGTTAGTCCATATAAACAATATGAGGAGAGATGAGAAATGGAGATGTGGAACTCAATTCCCACATCTCAAACTTACCATAGCCCCTGCAAGGTTAGTGTAACAACATAAAATCAAGGCATGAACCAACAAGTCAGAAGCTACACAAACATATAGGCATGACAAAGAGTTCACAAGATGATAAGCAAAGCAACACAAGATCATATTGAGATGATTGGAAGTGAAACAAATGCAATGAAGGCATGCTTAGCACTTAAAGAAATAAAGCACATAAAAGAGACCCAACACCAAGACTCAAAGAGGTTCAAACCCTATCCTAAGACCAGGAGCAACCATAAACCTCTAAAGGACCCCAAAAGATGAAGAGAAGTTGGCACAAGTGCCCTTCTAAACTTAAAAGAGACTATAAGACTCAAAGGATGCAAAACAAGGCAAGGTGAGGAAGAAAATACCCAAGAAAAAGATCCAAGCACTTAAAAATTCTACCCAACCAGCCAAGCACTATCCAAACACAAGCAAATGAGAATCCAAAAGGGTTTGCAAAAATACAGCACCAAACTAGGTCAATGAAGCTCAAAGATGCAAGGTATCACCATTTAGGGTTTTGAAAATTAAGGCACAAGTAACTCAAGCAAAGTCCGGCAAGGAAATTTATGAAAAATCCAATATAAATCATGAAGATAGTAGAGTGTCTTAGGATTTTAATGCAAAAAGAATGGGGTTCATAGCTTAAAGGATGAGAAAAATAAAAATTGGACAAGGAAGATTGGTCTATGAGAGTTCACAAGAAAGCAATGCTCAATGTTGAATTTATTTGGCCACGTGGGGATGAAAATAAAAATCTGGAAAAATCATGATAAAAAACTAGATGAATCAAGGAGTGTATATGAATTTTTTTGGAATTTTTAGAGTTAAGGGAATATTTAAAATGGATCAAAAGCAAATGAAATAAAATTAGTAAGGAAAAAGAATAAAAATAAAGCAAATGGGCCAAGGGGTGTAAAGAGTAACACACTAGTTCAAAAAAAAACAGCATGGGCCTTGCGTGGGGGTGCAGATAGCGCTGAGGGCTGCAACTTCTTCTTCATGAAGAAACCCTAAACTCTCACCACCATTAATGAACCAAACCCTAACCCTAACTTCATGAAATCTCAAACCAAGCCACGGTCGGCCATGAAACTCTCCAGAATACATAATCTAACATCATTAAACAAGAATACATGCTTGGATTGAATTAAAACTCAAAGAAACTTAAGATATGAATGAAAATAAAATTTTCCATGAAACTTTAAATCACCATAACTTTGTGAATACTCAACCATTTCACAAACTACAAAGAGCATTGTAACTAGCACAACATGAGGATTCTAAAACACACAACCAAACACATTTCTATGAGATTCGAAATTTGAGCATACCTAAGGTGTTGTTCAAAATTTGAAGTCAAGAATGGTATAAAATGATGGCAAATGATCTCCTTATCCCCTTAGATGCAAAATAAATGCATCTAAGGCTTTGCAAGCTTGTAAATCCAGCAATGTGCTTCAAAGCTTCTCAAATGGCCACTTGAACAAACTTCACTATAAATCTAGATCCATGGGTGCTTAATGATCCTTGAGATGAGAGGAGTATGAATATGGTCTTAGATTGAAGAAAGCTTGCCCAGATCAAAATTTATGGCACAAAATGCAAATGTGCACAAGAAATGGGAAATGGATGATTCTTGAAGAATAATCCAAACAAATGGTATGGAAATGATCTATGAGTGATGAGGATTAAGAATCCAGCAAGAGTTTTGTGAATGGATTCTTGTAGAAAAAGTTTGTGGAGAAAGAGCAATTTTGCATAAGAGATGAGAATGAGAGAATGAGTGTGTATTCTGGCTGCCTCTAACCCTAATTATGATTGTTATGGAATATATAAGGCAATGCAAAAGGGTTAGAACAAATGCACGTGAGAGAGGGCTGATTTTTGTGAAAATGCAAATTTGGCCCAAGTGTGCCATAAGCATGCCAAGATCATGATTTGCTGGCCTCTCTTGCATGTGCATTCACCATCCCACCAATGATTCCCAGCAAACAACTTCAGCCCTTGGATGTAAGTTGCTTGTAAAATTTCAAATATCTGGTAGTGGAATCGAAATTCCTGGTATCGTCAAATTAAAAAAAAACGAAAAATGTGTGAAATGTGAATATGTTTTCTTCCATGATCAATTTGGTCTTTTTATTTGATGTGGAGGGTGCCAGAAATGAGTGAGGGTGGCAAGTAGATTTCTCCAGCTTCAGCTTCAAGTGGAGAATATTTATGGTCCTCCTAATATCTTATATTTTATTTTGTTCTTAAAAAAATATTCATCCATATCTTTTTATCTTTCCTGCAATTTAGCGATGATTTTTAAAACAATAATAAAATTAACGATGATTTTTAGAACTTAACGATGGAATTAGTGACGATTTACTACCTAGTAATTGAATTAGCAACAGTTTTACCAGGAGAGACCAAACGTGTGGATTAAAATTTTTTAAATGATCATTCTTTAAAGATTTTTTTTAAAAAACTAAAATAAACTACGAGATATTTTGTTAATCCTTCCACTAGGCCCATTAGAAAGAAATCCAATTTTTTCTTGTTTAAAGACTTTATAATGGGCTGAAATAGTTTTATTATAAGTTTTTATTTATTGTTTTATTGTAAGAGGACCTTGGCCCATCTAGTATCCCTAAACCCTGTCTATATATTGTAATGAATTTTTGAATTTAGTAAGAAGAAAAGTTGTTTTATTTTATTGTCTTTCCATGCAATTTTAGATCTAGGGTTTCTTGAACACATAGTCTAACATATTTACTAGAACCATAAACATATTTAACATTTATGTTGTATTTAGTTCAATCAAGATTTAAATGTAGGATTAAATAAATTGTTGATTCATCTAAATATGGTTAATTTAATTTTGTCTCTCTAAAAATTTTCTTCAAAGAATGATTCTTCAAATAAATTTCATTCGCACTTTTGATCCCTTTTACTAACGGTTGTTAACAGAAGCTGATGTGGCATGTCACGTGGAAGTTTTTTTTTACTGGACATACACGTGGCGGTGCCAACGTGGCAATATGTTGATGTGACATACCACATGACTAAAGTCAATATTATTCATGAATAAAGAAAAATTTGTAGTTAATCTATAGTTAAAATCGTAGTTAGTCTTTAGCAACTTCAATTTAATTTTAGAATGACTTTTTTAGATTGCAGATACTAAAAAACTTGTAGATATGGATGCAAACTCGACCGATGTTGATTATAGTATTGAAAATCTTGAGCAACATATCATATGTGTTAAAATGTTGTTGAAATATCGTGTTTTTTCCTTGGCAGTGCATGGATGGACTTAACTCTCTTCATGGCACTTTGGGAAGTGATAATTTCATATATTTACTGACGAAAGATAGCATGGCTCAATTATTACATCTTCTAGTTGTACCGTTTAAGCTCTTTTTTGTTGTTGAATGAGTCATGCTTTTGCATTTTCAGATTATTATCAAAGAATGGTCTGTTGTGGTTTCTTCACAAGGATTTTCATATTGCAAAGGTCAATGTGTATTTGTTTAATTTCAAACATATATAGGATTTATGGATGACTAAAATAAAGTAAACATCATTCTTGACATTTGACACCTAATCTTGTAATTCTATGTTTGCATACGACCTCTTAATTCTTAAGAAAAGGAATATGGATGAAATCGTGGACCTGGCATTTTACTATGCACATGTGTCGCTCCCGGGAGTCTAGACTCATCATAGGCCTCTCACAAATCCATTGGAACCCTTGTCTTGGCTTAAATGGCCTTCAACACCTCCCCAGATGGCCATATGCCTCATGCTAGGCCTTGATGCTTGTCATGCTTTATTTTTCTATGCTATAATGCTATATATATGATATGCTTATGATGCAAATGGTGTATTATGATGCTTAAAATGAAGAGGGAAAATTTGGGGTTCTACAGCTGCCCCTATTCAAGCTACTGTTGATCTGAAAAGGACGATTGCTTCCGCTTTCGGCCATTCAAGATAAACCGTGGTTGAATACCCAAGAAAAACGGAAATTTGCGCTCTGATGCAGAAAACAAGAAATGGGAAATAAACCCAATCCAATGACGTTGCAACTGAGCTGAGAGATGAGCAGACGAGCTCCTTCCAACGAAACCAAAGGTTCTGATGAAACATGAAACGGACGAGTCTTCTTGTGACCTGTGACGCCAGGTGCAGAGAGCGGACGAGTCCTTAAGAATCTTCAAAGTAACCTGAGATAGACGAATCTCCTTCACTAATCCTTACGCAGATAAGTGGAATAAGACGGACAAGTCTTCTTCGGATAACCCTTACGCAGGTTCCAGGAATGCATATAAGTTTGTGGGATAGACATGCAACTAGGATGGACGAATCCTCTTCACGAATCCTTACGCAGATAAGCGGAATAAGACGGACGAGTCTTCTTCGGATAACCCTTACGCAGGTTCCGGTAATGCATATAAGTCTGTGGGATAGACATGCAACTAGGATGGACGAATCCTCTTCACGAATCCTTACGCAGATAAGTGGAATAAGACGGACGAGTCTTCTTCGGATAACCCTTACGCAGGTTCCGGAAATGGTTTTGACGTTTTAATCCCACCGTCAGGATTTTCAACCTCTTCACGAATCCTTACGCAGATAAGTGGAATAAGACGGACGAGTCTTCTTCGGATAACCCTTACGCAGGTTCGGGAAATGGTTTTGACGTTTTAATCCCACTGTCAGGATTTTCAACCTCTTCAATGTGGACGAGTATTGGAATGATCATCAAAGAAACACGGACGAGTGCCATAAGTCGACGATACGGACGAGTACCGGACGATGATCCAAGAAACACGGACGAGTGCTTCTGATATTGATACGGACGAGTATCAGCTTATTCCAGACGATCTTCAAAAGAAAATACCAAACACGGACAAGTGTCGAGGCGTGCAGACGAGCACTCTTCAAAGGAGTAACAAGCACGTACGAGTGCTAAGAGATGAGGTCGAGCATCAAATAAAGATGCGAGTACGGACGAGTACTGGCGACTTTCTTGGGGATATGCCTCAAATAAAGAGGAATTGAAAAATGCACGGACGAGTGCTGCAGGGATGCGGACGAGCATCAAATGAAGATGCGCACACAGACGAGTACAGGCAACTTCACTGGGGAAAAACTTCAAAGAACTAATAAGCACGGACGAGTGCCGAGAGCTGCGGACGATCATCAAGTAAAGATGCTAGCACAGACGGGTGCTGAGGAATACCTCAAATAAAGAGGGATCTGCTGAGGAAAAGGCACGGACGAGTGCTGAAAGAGGATGAGCATCAAATAAAGATGCGAGCACAGACGAGTGCTAGTAGACATAGACTCTACTGGGGAAAGTGCACAGACGAGTGCCACAAGGTGCTAATTCTTCTGGAGACTGCGGATGAGCAAACTGAATCATCAGATAAGTGTCTAAGAGTGCGAACGAACACTGAATAAGTATCAACACAGACAAAGGCTGATTGTGTTGGGAAAGTAGACAATTCCACTCTGGCTGGGGAATGAAGTCCTGGCGACCTGTGGGAGAAGATTCCGGCAACCTGCTGGGGACTCAAAGCTTTTAACTCTGAAGGGAACAAAGTGTTGGCAACCTGATGCTTGCTGGAGATGCTTTCACTGGAAGAAAGACGACTCTGCGTGAGGTATACTTCGTTCAACTGCTTTGAACATCTGCTAAGGATCTGATCACCCTGCTCTGACTCCACTGGGGAGAATTTCTTCTTGCTCTGCTAGGGAACTCCCTCAGAAATGAGAATCCCGATGACTCTGTGGGGAAATGAAGTTACCTGCAACTCTGCTGGGCAAGGAGAACTTCTAGCGATTCCGTTGTAGATAATAAACTTCTGATAACTCCACTAGGGATGGGAGACTTCTACTAACTCCTGCTGGGGATTGACCCAACCTCTGGGGAGTGCAGGTGTTCAGATACCTGCTTAGAATAAGTCACTTGTAAACAGGCGCTCTGCCGGGGAAATACCTCTGCTTGGAGACTAACCCTCTGCTTCTTGGGGATACAGTGATAACCTGCAAATCCTGCAATAACAGAATACACACATATGCACCAAGATTGGTACGGCCTGATCTATTCATCTGTCGTCACCTGACACTCAAAGCGATGTTAAGTGTTTCTGCAATGTCATTTTTATCAGTTTGAAAAGCAACATGTTTCGCATGCAATGTTATTTGTCAAAAATTCAGGACATTCTTATAAACAAAATAAACATAACACGGTGTTTGACTGAATATTCTTTTTATTGATTGGCCTCTGAAATAGGCAAAATTTTACATCAGGAAGTAACCACCTGGAAAGAGGTAGCTACTATAAAATTGAGAAAAGAAAATATCCTAATGGCAATGGCACGGCATTCCAAAGAGTTTCCTTCCTGCTATGACTGGCACATCCTCAAGACTTTCCGTTCCTTCTTCGGCCTTCTGAAGAGAATGAGGGGGCTGATCTCTACCCTTCTGATATGGTCAAGCTGTGTGAAGCGGTGATGTGGTTCAAATAAACCGGAGCGCAATTGTTCGCTTATTCCCTGATTTTGCGTGGATCGCCCTTTCGGGTTTTCAATCCACCGGGCTACCCTTTTTTGCCTGAGTTGTCCGATGTGGCTTTTCAACTAAGCAGGTGTACATTTTTTTAATTTTTCCCTAATTTTGCCCGAGCTTTTATTCTGTTTTTAGCTCGCCGGGATGCCCTTTTTTTTGCCTGGACTATAATTCTGTTTTTGCGTCCAGCGGGTCTTTTATGCGAAGTATTTTTTAACTGCGTCCGAGTTAACAGGGTATTGAAAGTCTTCGCCATCCATAGTGGTAAGCATCAATGCTCCGCCTGAGAATACTTTCTTCACTATGAATGGTCCTTCATAATTTGGGGTCCACTTGCCCCTGTGATCTGAACTGGGAGGAATGATCCTCTTGAGTACAAGCTCGCCTACTTGGTACTCCCGCGTACGTACTCGCTGATCAAAGGCTCGCTTCATTCTCCTTTGATAAAGCTGGCTATGACAGATAGCTGCTAATCTCTTTTCCTCAATTAGGCATAGTTGATCGTATCGAGCACATACCCACTCAGCCTCATCAAGCTTGACATCCATCAGCACCCGCAGTGAAGGAATTTCCACTTCAACAGGCAAGACTGCCTCCATGCCGTAGACTAAAGAAAAGGGGGTTGCCCCAGTCGACGTCCTGACTGATGTTCGGTATCCATGTAACGCAAACGGTAGCATCTCATGCCAATCTTTGTAGGTGATAACCATTTTCTGTACAATCCTCTTGATATTCTTGTTAGCTGCCTCTACCGCACCATTCATTTTTGGTTGGTAAGGGGAGGAATTGTGATGCTGGATTTTGAAGTCCCGGCACAGTTCTGCCATCATCTTGTTGTTCAGATTAGAACCATTATTAGTAATGATTCGCTCGGTGTTGCACCCCAAAATTTTCCCTCACAATACAAGACTTTGTGTGCTAAGAAGGTTCACAAGGTTCACAAGATTCACAACACTTACAAGACCTTTCATGAGGTTCATAAAGTCTACAAGTCACTTTAAGAAGGTTCACAAGCTTCACAAGTTTCACAACACTTTAAAAACCTATAATGAAGTTCATGAAGTCTACAAGTCACTTTATGAAGGTTCACAAGGTTCACAAGATTCACAATGCTTTCAAGACCTTCCATGAGGTTCATGAAGTCTACAAGTCACTTCATGAAGGTTCACAAGGTTCACAAGGTTCACAATACCTCCCATGAGGTTCACAAGACATTTTATGATGGTTCACAAGGTTCACAAAGTTCACAATTGGTCAGAAGAGTTGACAATTCCCTCAGACAATGCACCTCCTAAGCAGTGCATCCAAAACTAGGGTTTTGACTTTAATCAGGCTAAATGGACTTCCAAGACTTCAAGTGAGCTTCATAACATCTTATATGTGTGTAATAACCCCCATGACAAGTTTCAAGACTTTTCTCAAAAGTTTGCTCAGTCAGATGATCAGATAAGTCAAAATCAGTCAATGCAGTTAAAAAGTCAAACTGAGGTCAACTGTGGTCAAACCAAAGTCAAAATTCATGATTTTTTGACAACATAAAGTATATGAAGTAAAGTTCATCATTTGATCAAGGGTTGATCATGATTCATCAAGGAGATTCCAGATCATCAAGAATCAGGAGTTTCTAAATTAGGGTTTCCTCAGTAAAAGTCAACTGAACTTTGACCAGCCATAACTTTCACATGCTTCATCACCAAGTCTCCACTCAAAGCTCATTTTGAAGGAAATTGAATTCTATACAACTTTGTGTATCACAAGCTAAGCCCAAAAATGCTTCATTTGGAAGGTATGAGCTAAGACATTATAGGTCCTTTTGAAAGTCAACAAAAAGTCAACAACTTCAAAAGGGCATAACTTGAGATTGGTAAATGATATGGACATGAAACCAGTGGGGTTGTTTAGAGGACTCTTCAAGCTTTCCAAAATATCCAAGAACACCCTCATAGATTTAAAATTGAAGGATATGTGCCCTTGCAAAGTTGGGAAATTTTGAGTTGGTTTATGATGAAAATGGAGGTCTAAAACCAATTTCTTCCAAATGGGCTTGCCAAATGATGACCCAACCCATACAATGACTTCATGCACGACCCAAACCATTAAAAATCAGAATTTTTATTATTTTATTTTTATTTATTTTGATTTAATTCATTAAAAATCATTTTAAATAAAAATAAAATATGAAAATGTAAGATTTGATGGAGATTAAGCTTCTAGAAAGTCTTAAATATTGATTTGAATTGAAGAGGAAAGAAATCATGAGATTTGTCCAAAAATAGCAAGCATTCACACATGAATATTTGATTTTCAAGGCATGATCAATTTGGATCTTTTCATATCAATTTTTCCACACAAGCAATCAATCTTTTTGACCTAATTCACTCTCCTATAAGTGCATAACTCATTGCCATTGCAAAGACACGAATTCTCTGCCTCCAAAAGTAAGTTTCACAAATTGAAAAACCATCCAAAAACTCACATTCGGTTTTTGATTTCCAGGGCTCTAGAAGGTAAAACAAGAACATAGCAAGACTCCTTAGACTTCCCTGATCATGAATCATCACTCATATGCATCAATACCATGACATATTGTTCAACCCGAACCATAATTGTTCTTGATTTTGATTTTTTCGATTACATTATTTCATTGTATGTTAATGAATTTTGTTTGTTTAATCTTGTTTGTGATGATATGTAGAACGTTTCTGGGCAAAGAAACCAAAGAAACCATGAGAAATCTGTGAGATGCCATATTAGGGTTTGGACCTTCGAATTTGGGTTATTTGATTCATGCGTTATAAATGAATTTGGTTGATAAAATTGGACTGTGCAGGTTGCAAGGAATCCAAAAGTGTTCCCAATTTGATAAAATTGTACTGTTTGATGATAGTTTGAAATTCGTAGGTTTTAGGGTGCAGGTAAAATCGCAGGTAATCTTGCAACAATTTTCGCAGCAAAATTCAATGTCCAGAGGTTGAAGATGAAGTTGGCCTGCGCGCGTTTTTTCAAATTCAAATATCATGTATTATATTTTATGCAATGGTGGTGGTTTTATGTCACAACTGGCTGCTTGGCCCAGTGGTATGAAGTATACGCGTATAACTTGATGGCCTGTGTTCGAGACTTGGCTGCGCCATCCTTTTTCTTATTTTTTCCATATAATTGGCAGTTATATTATATTATCAATTATTGTTGGATAACTAACAGGTTCGCTCATCTAGCTTGGTTGGTAATGTGCACATGCGTTTGGTTGAAAGGTCCTGGGTTCAATCCTCCCCCAGGCCTTTTGCTTCTATTTATTTTTCTTGATTTTTCTAGGCAAAGCATAAAACCTATTCCTCTCCTTTTCCTTTCACCTGCGCGCTGATGGCTTGGTGGTGTGTCTTGTTGTTGGTAAACAAAGCCTCCTGGGTTCAAATCCCAGCCAGGTTTGTTTTGTCATTTTTTTTATTTTATTTTTTTTTGTTTTGTTTAATTTTATTTAATTGATTTAAGTTTTAATTATATATCATAAAAATAATTCTATAAAATGATTATTCAATGTTTTTCTAATATTCAAAAATTATTTTTGTAATTCAAAAATTATTTTCTTTATTATGTAATTAAATTATAATATGTGTATATTTATTGAAAACCCTTAAATATTTTTCTAGCAAAACCCTAATTTTAAAAACCCTAGTTTATCTTTTCTAAATAATTATTAACAACCTAATTTTTATTTTCTAATTTTTAATATAATTATTATGTACATGTAATTTTAGTAAATATAATTGTAATCAAGTTTTTCTTTTATAATATATAAATTATTTCTATCATTTGTTCATAATCTAAATTTTATTTTTTTAAAAAATATATGTATGTTTAAAAATAGTTAAATTTATGCTAATATTATAAGTATAATTTTTTATGTCTAGAATTAATAAGTTGCATATAGTCTAAATTTTATAATTAAATTGTTCATATTTTCTTAATAATTTCTAATTCTTACTTATTATTTTATTTTGTTTATTATTATTACTAACCATATTATTACTAATCCATTTATTTTATTATTATGCTTATTATTATTATTTCACTAACCTTATTTTATTTTTCAATTATTATTATTACTAACCCCTATTATATTTATTTATTGCCTATTTATTTATTCTGCTTATTATTTATATTTTGCTTCTATATTTATTTTTGCTATTTATTTTTAATTGCTTATTAATTATTATTGTAATTGCTCCTTGGTGTAATTTTTGTAAATATTTAAATTATTTAATTTGCTTGCTATGGTTAGTAAAATAGGGAGTGTAAATATGTATTCATATTTAAAATCAAATTTAGATCATTTTAATTAAAGATAAATATAAATTAAACACTCACACACGTAAGTCGATTTTTAATCGCCATCTCACTTTCTAGGGCTATCCCTCAATGTTGCCTATCCAAAAAAAGGTCAAGTGGGGTGTATAAAGCAAGTCCCTTAAAAGAAAAGTCATCAAGTCCCTAATGGTTGCCTTTCATAAAGATCAAGTCCCTTTTGAATAATGATGACAGTCCCTCCAAAATTGCTTAATACACCCCACAGTTGCCTACATTAACAGATGACCCTTACTTGTCTCACACATCCAAGGAAATGACTACCTATTCCTTAATAATAGGGATAGTCTTACCATTCAAAGGATTCAAGAACAGAAAGACTTAAACTTTAGGGTAGGTTCCTCATAGTTACTTGCTCACCATTTAAAAACTTTTCAAACATTTCACAATTTCAAACAATTTTCAAAATACAAGTTTTTTACGCATCCGTACATGGATCATTATCAAACTCTTATGAAAATTTCTATTCACACACTTCACATTTTCAAAAACAATTCAAAGTGAGCTAAGTAACTAAGAGCCCATGGATAACCATGGATGTAAAGGGTGTTAACACCTTCCCTTTACATAACCTACCCCCCGGACCCAAAAATCTTTTTATAAGGTCTTTCCTGTTCTTTTATGCCTTTCCTTTGGATAAAATAAAAGTTGGTGGCGACTCTTGCTATCCGCAACATAACTAAAGTCAGTTCTCCCACCGTGTTACACTCGGGCACTCCATATCTGCATATGATATCTCTTTTCAGGAATTTTGCTACCACCTGGCGAGTAACATTGGCATAAGATGCCGCTTCAACCCACTTGGTAAAATAGTCAATGGCGACCAGGATGAATCTATGGCCGTTTGAAGCAGTTGGTTCAATCTTGCCAATCATATCAATGTCCCACATGGCAAAGGGCCAGGGTGAAGACATCACATTCAGAGGATTTGGAGGCACATGCACTTTATCCGTATAAATCTGGCATTTATGACATTTTCTGGCATAGGCACAACAGTCTGCATCCATTGTGATCCAGTAATAGTCTGATCTTAGCAACTTTTTAGCCATTGCATGCCCACCAGCATGGGTACCAAAGGATCCTTCGTGCACCTCGTGCATCAACAAGTCTGCTTCTACCCTATCAACGCATCTGAGAAGTATCATATCAAAGTTTCTCTTATACAGGGAACCATCAGTGTTCAGGAAGAAACTACCAGCTAGCCTTCTTAATGTCTTCTTATCATTGGAAGATGCCCCAGATGGGTATGTTTGATCCTCCAAGAAGCATTTGATGTCATGGTACCAAGGCTTATCATCTTTGACAATGTCTGCGGAGCACACATATGCTGGCCTGTCAAGTCTGGATACTGCAATTCGGGGCACAAAGTTGGCAGCTTGCACTTTGATCATGGATGAAATGGTAGCCAGAGTATCTGCAAACTGATTTTCATCTCGAGGGATATAATCAAGCTTGACTGTTGTGAAGAAAGTCAGCAACCTCCTTGTGTAGTCCCGATAAGGTATCAGATGATCTTGGTGCGTGTACCATTTGCCGTTGGTTTGATTAATTACCAGAGCCGAATCTCCGAACACAGTCAAAGTCTTGATCCTGAGGTCAATGGCTTCCTCAAGACCCATAATACAAGCTTCGTATTCAGCTTCGTTGTTAGTGCAGTTAAAGGTGAGTTTTGCCGAGAAAGGCATGTGAACTCCCTTAGGGGTAATGAGTACTGCACCAACACCACGACCATTCATATTAACAGCCCCATCAAACATCATAGTCCATTCTTCTTCTGGGTCAGGTCCTTCAGTGTGAATAGGCTCTTCATGATCTTTTGATTTCATGAACATGATGTCTTCATCGGGGAAGTCAAATCTCATAGGCTGGTAATCATCAATGGGTTGTTCAGCGAGGTAATCAGACAATACACTGCCCTTGATGGCTTTTTGAGATGTGTACTGAATGTCATATTCTGTAAGGATCATTTGCCATCTCGCAACCCGTCCGGTAAGTGCTGGCTTCTCAAATATGTACTTAACTGGGTCCATCTTTGAGATCAATAAGGTAGTGTGGGTCAACATATACTGTCTCAGTCGGCGAGCAGCCCACGCTAAAGCACAGCAAGTTTTCTCGAGCAGTGAATAACGTTGTTCACAGTCGGTAAACTTTTTGCTTAGGTAGTATATTGCGTACTCTTTTCGACCAGACTCGTCATGCTGGCCCAACACACACCCCATCGACTCTTCTAATAACGTCAAGTACATGATCAGAGGTCTTCCTTCAACTGGAGGCATAAGGATCGGAGGCTCCTGTAAGTATTCCTTGATTTTGTCAAAAGCCCTCTGGCAGTCTTCGTTCCATCTGACTGTTTGTTCTTTTCTTAATAGCTTGAATAAGGGCTCGCAGGTTGCTGTAAGATGAGATATGAACCTTGAAATGTAGTTCAATCTACCTAGGAACCCTCAAACTTCTTTCTCAGTTTTTGGTGCAGGCATTTCTTGAATGGCTTTAACTTTGTCAGGGTCAACTTCAATCCCTTTCTCACTTACAATAAATCCCAGCAGCTTACCAGATCGTACCCCGAATGTGCATTTGTTGGGGTTTAGCCTCAACTGGTACTTCCTCAGACGCTTGAATAACTTCAACAGATTTACCAGGTGGTCTTCTTCTGTGAGGGACTTGGCAATCATGTCATCCACATAACATTCGATTTCTTTATGGATCATGTCATGGAATAATGACACCATAGCCCGTTGATAAGTAGCAGCAGTATTCTTCAGGCCGAATGGCATCACCTTATAACAGAATGTGCCCCAGGGTGTGATGAAAGTTGTCTTCTCCATGTCTTCAGGTGACATTTTGATCTGATTGTATCCTGAAAATCCATCCATGAAGGAGAACACCGAGAACTGAGCCGTATTGTCGACCAATACATCAATGTGAGGTAAAGGGAAATCATCTTTCAGGATGGCTCTGTTCAGGTCCTGGTAATCTACACACATCCTCACCTTGCCATCTTTCTTTGGCACTGGAACAATGTTAGCTACCCAAGGTGGGTAACTAGTCACGGCAAGGAACCTGGCGTCCCATTGTTTCTGTACCTCCTCTTTGATCTTCATCGCCATGTCAGGGCGAGTTCTTCTCAGTTTTTGCTTAACAGGAGGACAGTCTTCTTTTAACGGTAGTCGATGCACAACTATGTATGTATCCAACCCTGGCATGTCCTGATATGACCAGGCAAAGATGTCAACATATTCACGCAACATTTCAATCAACCCCTTCTTAACTTCAGTCTGCAGGATGGCACCTATCTTGATTTCCTTCTTAACCTCTTCTGTGCCTATGTTGATAAACTCGATTTCCTCCTTATGAGGCTGAATAACTCTTTCCTCTTGCTTCAACAACCTGACCAGTTCTTCAGGGAGTTCATAATCTTCCTCAACCTCTTCATCAGCTTGGTAGATTGGATTGTCGAAGTTATGCTCAGTCATAGCAGGAGAGTTGTCAATGGAATCCGGTTGATCGACACTGCACAAGTGATGTGCTCATTCAGAATCTGTTTAGAGAAAACTCACACCAAAAGCAAGAAAGAAAAACACATTGCCATTTTCTTTATTTGTGCAAAAATTAAAATTGAAAGAAAAGGAACGATCTGATTGAAAAATGTCCTTTATTTATGACAAATAAATGCTTTCAAAACATGGAGGCCCATACAATGGATCCTTGTACCTTGGGCAGAGTACAGGATTTGACATGCAGTATGTAGAAAAATGACAAATAAACAATTACTTTGTGATCCAGGTGACTTCGACGATGTCTTCCGTAGACCAATTGGGCAGCTCCTCTCCCGGTGCACACAGGCGGATCCAATTATCCAGATCGCACTCGCTATCTCCGTCTTCACTGGTAGCACAAATATGGTTGCGGTCCAGCAACCCAGCACTAGTAAAGGTAATGGTCTTGTTGTCTGATGAACGGACGAGCCCATCAGGCTGATACCCAAGCCCAAACTTGTCTTCCTTCTTTTCCATCTCCAGTAGTCTGCCCCAGCCCTGGGCACTGCCTGATTGCACAACCTCATTGGCCTGCTTGTAGGAGGTAATAGACGTACCTTCTTTATCTTCAGCCCTACTCAGAGGAGACAAGGAACTAACATTCACTGCCTCGAATGCCTGACACAGGGTTTCATGAATTTCACCATCCATCTCCACATATTTGAATGTAGATAGATGGCTCACAAATATGTCCTCTTCACCGCACACAGTCACAACTTGACCATCCGCTACGTACTTGAGCTTCTGGTGCAAGGTTGACGTCACAGCCTCTACGGCATGAATCCAGGGTCGACCAAGCAGACAACTATAAGCAGGTTGGATGTCCATCACGTAGAACGTGCTCTTAAACACTTGCGACCCAACCTTGATTGGCAACTCAACCTCTCCAAAGACAGACCTCCGAGAACCGTCGAAAGCCTTCACCACCAAATCACTTGGCCTCAAAACAACCCCTTCCACATTGAGTTTCATTAACGCCTTCTTCGGCAAGACATTAAGAGATGACCCAGTATCAACCAGGACATGAGACAGCACAGCCCCTTTGCATTCAATTGTGATGTGGAGAGCCTTGTTATGATTCCTCCCTTCAGTAGTAAGGTCCCTATCAGTAAAGCCCAGACCATGGCTCGCATTTACACCTCCCACCACGGCTTCTAACTGATTCACGGTAATCTCCTGAGGAACATACGCCATCTGCAACACCTTCAGAAGGGCTTCTCTATGAGCTGGTGAGCACATCAGCAGCGACAAGATAGAGATTTTGGAAGGAGTTTGATTTAGCTGCTCGGCTACCTTGTAGTCGCTCCTCTTAATAATCCTCATGAACTCCTTCATTTCCTTCTCGAAAGTACTTTGACCAGTAGCGGGAGTGGCATTATCGTCAGTTGCTATTTTCTTCCCTTTGGCTTTAGCAGAAGCCTCAGCATCAGTGTCTCCTCTCAAAGTCTGGGGAGCGAATAAGCGACCACTCCTCGTGAAACCTCCACTTCCCCCAACATTCACCACAGCTGGGTCCATGGTTACTGCCCTATCTTCCACTTTCTATCCTCCGACATACACTTATGATCCATAATGCCACGGAATAGCCTTCTCATCTGAATACGGAATAGGCCCAGGCACCGTGATGGTGACGAGACTTACTTCCGGGACATAAATAGTAACCGGCTCTCTTTGCACTGGCACTTCAGCAGGATCATAGTATATGGTCACCGTTGACACTTCATCAGTCCTCTTAACAGCCCTGTCGAACTGTAATAGCCCATCATCCATCAGTCTCTGTAAAGCAGTCTTCAATCTGTCACAACCATTCTTCGACTCAACACAGTCTTCGCAATCAAGCCCACAACCCGGGAAAACCTGACCCTTCAACAATCTCTCCTTGACCAGCAACAAGGAGGTCTTCACTTCTTTAACCCTCTCCACCAAGTTCAACCTCTCCTCCATCTCAATAGCATTAACCCTGGCTCCCCCATGATTAGGGATAGGGTTAGTTGTGACATTCGGAGGCGGCGCAAAATTGATTGCTTTGGAGTCGATCAATTCCTGAACTTTATAGTGCAAAGCCCTGCACTTCTCCGTTGAGTGCCCGGGTGCTCCAGAATGGAAAGCACATCGAACATTGGCGTCGTAACCTGGAGGAAGAGTTCCAGTAGGTGGAGCCAAGGTCCTCAGTTGAATTAAGTTCAGTTCCAACAATCTCTGGAGTAAAGCTGTGTAAGTCATTGGGATCACATCAAAAACCCTATCAGCTTGGCGTGACTGCCTCTGTTGATACGGTCTCTGTTGATAGTTGTGCTGCTGTTGTTGCTGAGGCTGTTGTAGAGCCTGTTGATCTGGTTGAATTGGTGTAGTGGGAATTGTGACTGCAGCTATCTGATTGTATTCTCGTCTATAACCTCTGCCTCTGCCTCGGCCATATACTGCGTTAGCTTCCCCTTCTCTTCTTCTAGGAGGTCCGCCAAAGGCTTTCCTCGCTCCTCCAGAGCTACCAGTAGTATTAGGGTCCTGAATCTTCCCCGTCTTTAACAGAGTCTCCACTCTCTCTCCAGCAATCACTATATCATTGAACTTGGTGGCCGAGCTAGATGCCAACCTCTCTAGAAAAACACCTTGGAGAGTGCCCATAAACATGTCGGCCATTTCATCCTCTAAGAGGGGTGGTTGCACCCTGGCAGCTAGCTGGCGCCACCTCTGGGCATATTCTTTGAAACTTTCTTTTGCCGCCTGAGCCATGTGCTGCAACTGCGTGCGTTTCGGAGCCATGTCCATGTTATATTGATACTGCCTCACAAAGGCTTCAGCTAAATCCTTCCAACTCTCGATATTGACCCTATTGAGCTTCATGTACCATTCAAGAGAAGCTCCCACCAAGCTATCCTGAAAATAATACATCCAAAGTTTCTCATCATCTGTATGAGCGGCAATTCTCCCGACGAATGATTGCAGATGGGTCTTCGGGCAAGTAGTGCCATCATACTTCTCAAAGGTTGGAACTTTGAACTTATACGGGATCCTCACCCCAGGAACCAAGCCCAAGTCGGTTATGTCAAATCCCAAAGAGCTTTGGGACTGAATAGCTTTGATTTGCTCAGCCATCTCTTCGAACCTCTTGTTCATCTCTGCTCTTTGACCTTCAGTTTCATCAAGTAGAGTGAACTGGTCGTCATGATTGTCCATCTGAAGGTTGCGCAACCCATCGTTGATTATTGTCACTCTTGGCTGTGTAACAGGAGGTTCAACCTGACGTGCGCCCGCACCGGTATGATTGTCAGCAGTAGCAGCCGCCGCAGTGTTCCTGTTCTGATTCTCAACCATCTCCCGCAGACGCTCTTGGTTCTGCCCCATGCTGGCCATTAGTGTCATAAAATTATCCATCCTTTGTCTCAGATCTGTCAAGTCCGCTTGCAACTGGTCCATGACTCGTTCTCTGTTAATCTTGGTTGGATATCTGTGTACTGCTGGTTGTCCCCGAACTTTACGAGGAGCTATAGTGCCTAAGGTCACAAAACACGTTAGTAACTGAGACAACACCTTCAAAACAAACAAACAGGTTATATGCAATGCAATGTAACTGTTCATGTTCCCAGTCTTAAGCATTTGGCATGCCCCAGTTCTGGTATCTATCTCAGACAATCACTTTCAGTGCTTAGCTTTCAAACTTTCTCTTTGATAAGTGTTCAGACATTAGCAGTATCCAGACAAACGAGTCTTGCACATTCAAAACGGTAATTTGCACATTAATACTGAACGTGAACAAACCACTGTAGGCTAAAAGTCAGAATACAACCAGAAATATTCCCCGAAGGGTTACATGTCAGTACATAAAGATAAAAGAAATAAAAGCAAGACTCCTACAACAAGCCTGTAGGTAGCCTGAACAATAAAAAACTAAGCCAAGGACCCAGGATCTGCCACCTCTGCCCTGTTTTTCTTGACACCCGCTCTCAGCTTGAGCTCTTCGATCTCTTTCCTTGCTTCCTCCAGAGCTAATTGGCTTTGGGCTAGCTGCTGGGTCTTCTCCCTCCGGATGGCATGGACTTGCTCCACTTCCTCCTTCTTGAAAGCCATCTGAACTTCAAAGAACTCTTCCTTCTCTTTGAATTTCTTTTGCTCTTCATCTCTTTGGCCTTGCAGCCAAACAATGGACTGACAAGCACTTTTGAGAGTCTTTAAAGTCTCCTTGCGCTTAGCTTCTCTTTGAGCTTCCATCATACCCAATCTGTGTAAATGGGCTTCTCTACCGGCAAAATCCTTCTCTTTGTCTTCTAGAGAGGCTTGGAGCTTCTGCAGCTTGTCTTCAGCTTCCTTTTTGGCTCTATTGGCCTGGTGGTATAGGCTTACCATCTCAATATTCTCTACCCTGACCTCATGCAGCTGAGCTTCTAGCTTCTTGTACTCCTCCAAGGAAACCGTATTGCTCGGACTTGGTATCTCTCGGGGATAAAGTGGAGCCTCGACTGAAAAAGGCATGAGAACTGACTTGATATGTCTTTGCAACCATTCAGCATATGGTGGATATGTCTTGGGATCAACTCAGCCGAAGTCTTTCTTCCCCTTTTTTATCCTGTGAGCCCAGGATTGGACTGCTTGTTGAACTAACTCTCTATTTCCGTCAGCAGGAAAGTACAAAGATTCAGCAAACATTTCCATCTGAGGAGGATCTTTCAAAGGGTAGCCAAACTGCTTTCTGGATAATGTTGGGTAGTAACTGATGACCCATTTCCTTCCCAGCAAAGGTACTCCATCAAACCTTCCGCAACTAACCATCAACTCCTTTCCTAGTAAATCCCTGTCATAACCCCAAGCAATGTCTTCTTCAGTCAATCCCATCAGTCTTCTGGACCATCTCCATTCGTCTCGTATATCCTTGAAGGCACCTGACTTAGGCAACTGTCTAGCAAACCATTCAGCAAACAAAGGAGCACAGCAGACCACTGGACCACCTCTACCTTTCTCGTTTCTGTAATGGACACTAAAATAAAAGTCACCCAATAAAGTAGGCACTGGATTGCCTTTTGCAAAGATTGAGATCACCTCTAAGCTGACAAACTCTTTCTCTCTAGGAAACAGGCTAGACCCATATACCATCAATGCAAGCAAATCTCCAAAGTCATTCCACTTAGCCTCTGTAGCATACTTCTCAGCCTCTGGGATAAGCACACTCCAGGGTAGACCTCTGCCTTCACTCTCCTGCAGAGCCTTTCTGACTGAAACAACTGGCAACCTACAAACCTTGGCTATGTCTTCATCTCTGAGCACAACCTCTGACCCGTAGAACAACAATGTCTCTCTGATCGGAACACTCAGCATGCTGGAGATCTCTTCCAATGTCGGAGCTAAGATGTAACCTGGAAAAACAAAGCAACGCAGCAGGGGATCATAAAATTGCAACAAAGTATGCAAGCTGTCCTTTTGGTCTGCAGTAGGCTTGTCCACAAACTTCAGTATCTGGCCATATCTTTTCTTGAAATTACCTAAGACTTGATCGTTCATCAAACCTGCTAACCTCTGAACACTTTTAACTTCCGGCTGAAGAAAGGTATAATGCACATTCTTTTTTCTCGGATCTCTTCTGATCTCTGCCATGGAGATAAGAATACCAGAACTGGGAACAGATGTGGGCAATGACCTGAAAAATGGGAAACATAAATAGTTAATGCAAAGAATGATGCAAATGTAATGCAATGCAAGCATATGACCAACTGGGACCATCTGAACTGGAACACTGACAAGGGCCCCTCTGAATAACTGGCAAACCCAAAAATTTACTGAGTCACACCCTCTAATAATCACAACTCTCTGGTAGAAGACCTCAGAATCACAGTATCAAGAAATCCAGAATTCCAGAACCATAACTTCGGAACCATAGAATCATAGAACCATGGATCATAATCACAGGACCAAAGATCGTAACAAGAACCACTGAACAGATGAGTGTATGTTGAGGTCATGGTTCCTGCACACCTGTAAACAACCCCCCCAATCTCACGGGTAAAAGGCTCCGGGTCAGACATCACGGACTCTCAAAGCCACATAGCAATAATACTGTCACCATCTCCGAGAAATGGCTCAGACCAAATCAGGGAATCAGTTTGGCATTATATACTACGCAGGGAGGCCTCAGCTGAGTCCGGGAAACAAGGTCATCCTATGCGATCCCCAAGTGGGCCCTCGGATGCGAATGGGTTTGCCACAAAATGTGGGCTGCCACTGTCATCACTAAAGAGGGATGTTTCCACAAGGTTCTCAATGATCGGTCCCTAGCTGTACATAACTGTCAGGGTTATGAAATGAGAGAGGAAGATCCCCAAATCAAGACATTTCCAAGACAATCGCAACATGGGTGTGGAACTCACTACTACCCCAATGACAAGATCTCATGAGGCCAAAGTGGAACCACTCTAAGTCCTATGGTGCACTCGAGCCGGGTACTTGGCTCATATCTCTCAAGAACAAGTAACACCCATCCCACCAAAGAAAACCAGTCCAGACAGTCCAGTATATACACATGATGCAGTAAATAAAGACTAAAAACTGTAAATAAAGCTGTATATAAAGCTGTAAATAAACAACAATAACATACAACAAGCCACAGCAAACAAACATCACCCAATGAAACAACAACACACAAGCGCTAGGAGAGACTCACAGGGGAACCAGAGATTCTGGGTTCATCCCCAGCAGAGTCGCCAAGCTGTCGCTCCCCGGATTTCCATCCTGGTAGAAACGCGAAAGTGGCGCAGAAAAAGAATAGAGTCGCCAGCCAGGTATTTTTATCCCGAAGAAAGGGAATGGTAATGCTACACAAACTAGAAGAAAAGAAGAGGAAGGACACGGGTCCTGCGAACCAAAGAAACTGAGCTCGGGAGTCGGTTACGACCTGGGAAGGTATTAGCACCCGGATCGTCCGCCGTACCCGACGGGATCTACGCTTGCAAAGAAACTGTTTCAAAAGGGTGAGGGTATGAAAACTGCAGCAAAAGAAATGAAAATGAAAAGAAACTGGAACTGGATAAGAACTGAAATAAGAAAGCAAAAGGAAAAATGTAGGGAAAATAAAGATTGTGCTCGAACAGGCCCTGCCCTGCTGCCTACGTACCTCATCAGGATAATGAGGATCAGAGACGCCGTAGTTCCCCTAACTAGGGGTAACAAAGGAAAATTGCTTGTGAATTAAAGGCTTGAACTGCCTATGTCAATGCTCAGGTGTTGCAGGCTCGGACGACGAGTACGTTACCGTCTTGCAAAATGACAAGTAGGAGCAAGTTTGTGCGTAAAGAGTGAATGAGGTGAGAAAAGAATTCCCGAAGGAAAGACGCTTATTGTTTGTTTGTGTTTTTTTAGAAGCTTTTATGAGTGTGTCACAAGGAAGTGAACTCAAACTATTATCAATGGAATGTGCACTTGTAACTACATTCCAAGATGGAATAATAGAACAAGCACACTCAAGTAAGGAGAAGATCCCCAAAACTTGAACCCACAGATTAGGGCTTAGGCTCACTAACTTGCTTAATTATTAAGTGCTTTTGGTTATTTACAATGAAGAAGTGTTTTTTATACTTTTCTTTTATGAAGGAGATACCTTGATCAGACTTGTGCATCATAAGGTAAACTTGTACTATCCCAAGATGGGAAGACTACAAGCATACCTCATGGAATAAGGCTATGGATCAATGCATCTCTTCAAAGTTATTAAAGTGTTTTTTATGATTATGAGATGAGAAGAGAAAGAGAACCAAAGGAGCAAAAAGGGAAAACTAGGGGGAAGTTTTTATCCTAAGTTAGCATGCATGGAGTTCCTAGGGTTTGTGAGGTCTTTCTAACCTAAAAAAGATCTCAAGAGAAGAAGAAGATAAAAGGAGATATGAGAAAGGCCTAAGACCAACAAGAAGATGTTAGTCCATATAAATAATATGAGGAGAGATGAGAAATGGAGATGTGGAACTCAATTCCCACATCTCAAACTTACCATAGCCCCTGCAAGGTTAGTGTAACAACATAAAATCAAGGCATGAACCAACAAGTCAGAAGCTACACAAACATATAGGCATGGCAAAGAGTTCACAAGATGATAAGCAAAGCAACACAAGATCATATTGAGATGATTGGAAGTGAAACAAATGCAATGAAGGCATGCTTAGCACTTAAAGAAATAAAGCACATAAAAGAGACCCAACACCAAGACTCAAAGAGGTTAAAACCCTATCCTAAGACCAGGAGCAACCATAAACCTCTAAAGGACCCCAAAAGATGAAGAGAAGTTGGCACAAGTGCCCTTCTAAACTTAAAAGAGACTATAAGACTCAAAGGATGCAAAACAAGGCAAGGTGAGGAAGAAAATACCCAAGAAAAAGATCCAAGCACTTAAAAATTCTACCCAACCAGCCAAGAACTCTCCAAACACAAGGAAATGAGAATCCAAAAGGGTTTGCAAAAATACAGCACCAAACTAGGTCAATGAAGCTCAAGGATGCAAGGTATCACCATTTAGGGTTTTGAAAATTAAGGCACAAGTAACTCAAGCAAAGTACAGCAAGGAAATTTGTGAAAAATCCAAGATAAATCATGAAGATAGTAGAGTGTCTTAGGATTTTAATGCAAAAAGAATGGGGTTCATAGCTTAAAGGATGAGAAAAATAAAAATTGGACAAGGCAGATTGGTCTATGAGAGTTCACAAGAAAGCAATGCTCAATGTTGAATTTATTTGGCCACGTGGGGATGAAAATAAAAATCTGGAAAAATCATGATAAAAAACTAGATGAATCAAGGAGTGTATATGAATTTTTTTGGATTTTTTATAGTTAAGGGAATATTTAAAATGGATCAAAAGCAAATGAAATAAAATTGGTAAGGAAAAAGAATAAAAATAAAGCAAATGGGCCAAGGGGTGTAAAGAGTAACACGCTAGTTCAAAAAAAACAGCATGGGCCTTGCATGGGGGTGCAGATAGCGCTGAGGGCTGCACCTTCTTCTTCATGAAGAAACCCTAAAATCTCACCACCATTAATGAACCAAACCCTAACCCTAACTTCATGAAATCTCAAACCAAGCCACGGCCGACCATGAAACTCTCCAGAATACATAATCTAACATCATTAAACAAGAATACATGCTTGGATTGAATTAAAACTCAAAGAAACTCAAGATATGAATGAAAATAAAATTGTCCATGAAACTTTAAATCACCATAACTTTGTGAATACTCAACCATTTCACAAACTACAAAGAGCATTGTAACCAGCACAACATGAGGATTCTAAAACACACAACCAAACACATTTCTATGAGATTCGAAATTTGAGCATACCTAAGGTGTTGTTCAAAATTTGAAGTCAAGAATGGTATAAAATGATGGCAAATGATCTCCTTATCCCCTTAGATGCAAAATAAATGCATCTAAGGCTTTGCAAGCTTGTAAATCCAACAATGTGCTTCCTTGTGCTTCAAAGCTTCTCAAATGGCCACTTGAACAAACTTCACTATAAATCTAGATCCATGGGTGCTTAATGATCCTTGAGATGAGAGGAGTATGAATATGGTCTTAGATTGAAGAAAGCTTGCCCAGATCAAAAGTTATGGCACAAAATGCAAATGTGCACAAGAAATGGGAAATGGATGATTCTTGAAGAATAATCCAAACAAATGGTATGGAAATGATCTATGAGTGATGAGGATTAAGAATCCAGCAAGAGTTTTGTGAATGGATTCTTGTAGCAAAAGTTTGTGGAGAAAGAGCAATTTTGCATAAGAGATGAGAATGAGAGAATGAGTGTGTATTCTGGCTGCCTCTAACCCTAATTCTGATTGTTATGGAATATATAAGGCAATGCAAAAGGGTTAGAACAAATGCACGTGAGAGAGGGCTGATTTTTGTGAAAATGCAAATTTGGCCCAAGTGTGCCATAAGCATGCCAAGCTCATGATGTGCTGGCCTCTCTTGCATGTGCATTCACCATCCCACCAATGATTCCCAGCAAACAACTTCAGCCCTTGGATGTAAGCTATCACACAATTGTCATGCCTTGTGCAAATTCAAGTGTAAAATGCAAGTTTTATGGAACTTTTTCATGTGCACGAATTTTTCCACTTTTCTTTGAGCCAAATGACCTAAATGGAATGCATTTTGATTGTGTAAACTTACTTTGGACATAGCATAGCAAACTATCCACTTTTGAGCCTTTGTGCAAATGGCTTGGCCTTGAAAATTTGAAATTTGCCCTAGAATGCTCAAATTTTCGAGGGACCTATAGGAAAATCTAGGAATCTCCAGAAAATGCTCTTGTACTTTTTAAAAATGGCAGCCTTTACTCTCCAACTTTCATGTTTACCTTTGGTCCATTTGAAGATTTTTTGATCAAGTTAAGGCCTTGTGAAGTTTTAGGTCAAAAATGGCCAAAAATAGTAACTTTCCATGACCAATTTTGTGCACTTTTGCCAAAACCACTCAAACCACCAAAATTATTGTACTTTAAGCTCACCAAACATCTTATAACATTGAATAGACCTAATTTGGCCAAAAAAGTGGGGTTGGACCCCTTGGAATGGCACAGTTGACTTTTTCTGGGCCCAGTTGACTTTCTGCTTCATCTGCAAGTAACTGAGGCAATGACTGACTTCCACTTGGAATTTTTCCATGAAAATTGACATGTTGGAACCTCTTATCATATAGAAGACATTGCCCAAAAGAGTTGGCCAAAATTATGAGGTTAAGGCCCTTGAAACCAAAACCCTAATTTGGTCGCACTACCTAGGAGCCTTGCATTGTCTTGAAACTTGTGATGATTAAGCAATCTTCTGAGCTTTTGCAAGTGAACTTGGCCTTTCCAAAGGAGTCTAGACTCATCATAGGCCTCTCACAAATCCATTGGAACCCTTGTCTTGGCTTAAATGGCCTTCAACACCTCCCCAGATGGCCATATGCCTCATGCTAGGGCTTGATGCTTGTCATGCTTTATTTTTCTATGCTATAATGCTATATATATGATATGCTTATGATGCAAATGGTGTATTATGATGCTTAAAATAAAGAGGGAAAATTTGGGGTTCTACAGGTACCATCAATACTTGTAGTCCTCACTGCAAAAAAAAACACATATTAAACAAAAAATTAACCAAAAAGAAATAAACTACCGGGAATTTGAAATTCCCGGAAGAAAAAAAAACAAAATAAAATAACACAGCCGGTAATTTCAAATTACCGATAGAAAAAACATAAAAAATGAACTACCGAAAATTTCAAATCTCCGGGAAATAATTACCGATAATTTTGGAATTTCTGGTAAATATTACTGGATTTTTTTAAATTTCAGGTAATTCTTACTGGTAATTTAGAGAGAAAAAATTGGTACAACTTACTTGTAAAATTTCAAATATCTGGTAGTGGAATCGAAATTCCTGGTATCGTCAAATTAAAAAAAAACGAAAAATGTGTGAAATGTGAATATGTTTTCTTCCATGATCAATTTGGTCTTTTTATTTGATGTGGAGGGTGCCAGAAATGAGTGAGGGTGGCAAGTAGATTTCTCCAGCTTCAGCTTCAAGTGGAGAATATTTATGGTCCTCCTAATATCTTATATTTTATTTTGTTCTTAAAAAAATATTCATCCATATCTTTTTATCTTTCCTGCAATTTAGCGATGATTTTTAAAACAATAATAAAATTAACGATGATTTTTAGAACTTAACGATGGAATTAGTGACGATTTACTACCTAGTAATTGAATTAGCAACAGTTTTACCAGGAGAGACCAAACGTGTGGATTAAAATTTTTTAAATGATCATTCTTTAAAGATTTTTTTTTAAAAACTAAAATAAACTACGAGATATTTTGTTAATCCTTCCACTAGGCCCATTAGAAAGAAATCCAATTTTTTCTTGTTTAAAGACTTTATAATGGGCTGAAATAGTTTTATTATAAGTTTTTATTTATTGTTTTATTGTAAGAGGACCTTGGCCCATCTAGTATCCCTAAACCCTGTCTATATATTGTAATGAATTTTTGAATTTAGTAAGAAGAAAAGTTGTTTTATTTTATTGTCTTTCCATGCAATTTTAGATCTAGGGTTTCTTGAACACATAGTCTAACATATTTACTAGAACCATAAACATATTTAACATTTATGTTGTATTTAGTTCAATCAAGATTTAAATGTAGGATTAAATAAATTGTTGATTCATCTAAATATGGTTAATTTAATTTTGTCTCTCTAAAAATTTTCTTCAAAGAATGATTCTTCAAATAAATTTCATTCGCACTTTTGATCCCTTTTACTAACGGTTGTTAACAGAAGCTGATGTGGCATGTCACGTGGAAGTTTTTTTTTACTGGACATACACGTGGCGGTGCCAACGTGGCAATATGTTGATGTGACATACCACATGACTAAAGTCAATATTATTCATGAATAAAGAAAAATTTGTAGTTAATCTATAGTTAAAATCGTAGTTAGTCTTTAGCAACTTCAATTTAATTTTAGAATGACTTTTTTAGATTGCAGATACTAAAAAACTTGTAGATATGGATGCAAACTCGACCGATGTTGATTATAGTATTGAAAATCTTGAGCAACATATCATATGTGTTAAAATGTTGTTGAAATATCGTGTTTTTTCCTTGGCAGTGCATGGATGGACTTAACTCTCTTCATGGCACTTTGGGAAGTGATAATTTCATATATTTACTGACGAAAGATAGCATGGCTCAATTATTGCATCTTCTAGTTGTACCGTTTAAGCTCTTTTTTGTTGTTGAATGAGTCATGCTTTTGCATTTTCAGATTATTATCAAAGAATGGTCTGTTGTGGTTTCTTCACAAGGATTTTCATATTGCAAAGGTCAATGTGTATTTGTTTAATTTCAAACATATATAGGATTTATGGATGACTAAAATAAAGTAAACATCATTCTTGACATTTGACACCTAATCTTGTAATTCTATGTTTGCATACGACCTCTTAATTCTTAAGAAAAGGAATATGGATGAAATCGTGGACCTGGCATTTTACTATGCACATGTGTCGCTCCCGGGATTTTCATCCTAGTACAAACGCGAAAGTGGCGCGAAAAAGGTAGAGTCGCCAGCCAGACATTTTTATCCCAAAGGAATGGGAAAGGTAATGTTACACAAACCTGAGGAAGAAGGAAAAGGACGAGGCCTTGCGAACCAAAGATCTGGATACGGAAGTCGGTTACGAATTGAGAAGGTATTAGCACCCCAATCCGTCCGCCGTACCCGACGGGATCCACGCTTAAAAGTCTGTTATCAAAGGGTGAGAAATGATATGCTGTTCAAAGGAAAGAATGACTATCTGGAATGAAATGGAAATGAGAAAAGAAACGGAATTGACAAATGGAAATAAAAGGGGAAAATGTAGGGAAAATAAAAATTGTGCTCGAATGGGCCCTACCCCACTGCCTACGTACCTCATCGGGATAAATGAGGATCAGAGACGCCGTAGTTCGTCTAACTAAGGCTTACACTCGTTTGTGATTTTTAGGATGACATTGCCATAGCTCTAGCTCAGGTGTTACCGGCTCTGACTCGAGGGTGTTTACCGTGTCGCTGTTTGAACTGTCGAAACAAGTCATGTTCGTCCGCAAAGAGTATGAGATGAGAATAGAAGACGTGACTTCTTGGTTTGTTGTTTTTTATAAGAAATGTTTTGAATTTGTGTTTTTTGAATGTACAACACTAAAGACTATGACACAGGAGCGAATACTTTCCAAGATCGCCCCCAATGGAACGTTTGTAAAGCATCCTAGAAGAGTGAAGGAGACCTCCACTAGTCATTTCCCGTATAGCTTAAGGCTCGTGGCGCATTGTACACCTTTTCCTTTATTAAGTGTTTTTGATTTTCTTTTAAGATGAGAAAAGACTCAAGTTATAAAAGATAAACATTCTAAGGGAAACTAGACTTACCCTAAATCAGT
The DNA here is from genome assembly GCA_963966055.1 of Lathyrus aphaca. Taxonomy (NCBI): domain Eukaryota; kingdom Viridiplantae; phylum Streptophyta; class Magnoliopsida; order Fabales; family Fabaceae; genus Lathyrus; species Lathyrus aphaca. The sequence goes on from OZ014523.1 coordinate 75,596,865, forward strand.
TGAATTCATGGATAACCTATGGTTAATGAGGTTTGGAATTTAATCTACCTAAGAGATATAAGACTAAACATGCATGTAAAAGGAATTAAAAATGAGCAACAGGGTCCTCCTAAGTCATGGTAGGTAAAAACGGTATGGAATATAAACGGGATGGAACAATGGTTCGGGTGGGTCGGTTGCGTGGTGCTAAGACGCACGACTTATGGTGTGAAACATACAAGGCTTGCGTTTTGGTTGAATGGAATGGAACGATGATGATCGAAGAATCCTATAGTTACATGCAACTTTATTTATTTATTTAAAAATATATTCGACGTTGGATCGAATACTTTATTTGTTTTTGAAAATTTGGTTTTCTATCGATTCGTTTTATCTTTTCTATCCTATTTATGGAAACTATACAAACATACAAATTCTAAGCTATTACATCACAAAGTACACAAAGTATAAAACATAATAGTGGCATAAAAGTATCCAAGTCCAATAAGCCAATCCTTGAAAACATACCTTGCACAAAAAACAAATAGTTAGTGAATGACATGAACCATGAATATGCACAATATGATGGAAATGAATTAAAATGACAAAAAATATTAAAAGTCATAAGAAAAATATGAAATTAATTTCCTAAGGTCTTGAACCTGATTATATCACTATGCTAAAAAATCTCTCAAAAATTCTAAGCCTAACTATGGTAAATGACCACCTAATTCTATGTAAAGTTCCAACACAAATTTACACAAATTACACTATCAAAACAATAGAAAAAATGCCCTAAAAAATACACAAAAAATATTCTAGGTACTTTAACTTATCTTTTAATCATAGCAAAAAGAATGGGCAAAAATTATTATGGGAAGTGGTAGAAATAAATTGTACAAATTTATGTGTCTAAGTGGAAATTCAATAGAAAATCAATTAAATGAAAATTCGAAATTAAATTGAAAAATGATTAAATTCAGAAAGTAAAAATTGGGAATGCTTCTAAATTACCTTATTATTCTAACATAATTTTTGAGGATTTTTATTATTAATTTTATTATTTTCTATAGAATTAAATGAAAACTATACAAAAATAGAAATTTAAAAGAAATGAAATAGAAGGGAAATTAGAGGGGGTGAGAAGAGTATTTTTTACTTGTTAGAATCTACTGGGCTTTGCGTATGGGGTGTGAATATCATTGGAATTGGGCCCAATATCCGCAGAAGGGGGGGATTGAAGCAATAAGGGTGGCGAATAACATTTTAAGGGCCTAACAGGCCCAATCTTCATTGATGGCACCAGAGGTGGTGTCCTTAGTGAAACAGAAGGTGTGCCAATGAATCCATGGCTGAGAATGGATTTTTTGAAGCCCAGTCTAAATTGATAAACTTGAACTTATAACCCTAAAACTCCAAAGAAAAGAACCAAATGAGGAGCAAATAAAACCCTAGCCGCGTATCCCTTTTCCGGAAAGGCAACCTCGACGGCGCCGTCTGCAACAACATCCCCGCCGCGATTGCTTCTGTCCCAACATTAGTTGCCCTCCTCTTCTTCACAATACTCGCCGCAAAGAAAAAGTCATCTTACGATACCACCACGACACCTTCTTCCATTCCATAATTCGCCCTCTTCTCCTCATCTACATCACACCGTATCTTTATTTCGAATCTCCTTGCTATCCCATTTACTCATCAGCTTCACCTCAATCGGAGTTATGCTGACGAACTGCGAAGAAAGTATGATATTGGTAGCGACACATCGCTTGTGCTTATTACGAAATGGACTCCGTGAAATCAAAGTTTGCTCAGGTACGATTCGAAATTGATTTTCTCCTTTCGTTATACCTCTCTGAGACGTGGTTGTTGCCGTTGTGATTTGGATTCTGCGATTTGAACCTGTGATTGTTCTTTGAGTTGTAGGTTGTTTGATGATACGAAGGTTGTTGAAGTTGGAGCGGATTGGGTTCTTGAAGACCAGCTGAAGATGAAGATGGTGATTGTGATGAGACGAAAAACAGCGGCGATGGTGTGGAATGCTTTGGGTAAGTTTCTTGTCAAAACACCGCTTGAATCCGTTTCTTGGTGTTGTTGCTGTTAAATCCTCGCTGAGTTGTATTGCACTCGCTCTGACTCGGTGTTACGAATCCTGATAATTTCCTTTTCTTTCAATTCCGTTTCTGTTAAGGATGCAGGGCCATGTGAAGATTCGAAAGATTAATGCAGCTTGTTATATCAAGGATGATGAAGGTTTGCTCCATTGGATATTGAAGAAGATGGATCCAGGCTTTTGGATTCTGATTGGGGCTAGTAAATATGCAGGGGAGTTTGAAGGATTGGTGTTGGAAATTGGTTGAAGGCTGAATTAAAAAGAGAGGAAAATTGTGAAGAGGATGATGAAAACAGAAAGAAGGAAGTTTTAATGGAGAAAAGGAGATGATTAATGGAGGAGATGGTTGAAACTGGAAGAACAATCGAGAGTGAATGAGTAAGAGTCTTCGTGGAAAAAGTGAAGAGTAATCAAGCCCCCTTAAGAAGAAGATCAGTGGCCTTTTATTGAGATAAAAAATGGTGAGTGCCCTTGATAATTGTTGGTAAAATTAGTTAGAAAACTCGGTTATCATTCTGTTAGAGTTAGTTAGCGATTTCTGTTATAGGTTAGCTATTTGGTAACTGAATTTAGTTAGAGTTTGAAGAGGCTCTGGAAGTTTTTCTGTTATGCGGTTTGTTATGACAATTAGGATTTGGTTAGGGTTCTGTTAGCTTCTAGAGGACAGTTAAAGCATATAGTTATGAATTCCCGACTTTGGTTATGAATTTTTATTTGAATGCTCATGAATACTTTCTGTTAACTCCGGTTATGCTAACATTTCCCTGCTAATGCACTCTTTCAGATTACCTTCTCCTATTTTGTTTTTTGAATCAAGCATGGAACAACCAATGGGAAGCAAGACCCGATGCCGAACCAATACAGCTACATCCAAGGCTTCACAGGATCAAGGCAACATACTAGGTGGCCTGCGAATTACTATTGCTATCATATTTGGCTTCTTTCTATTCTGCCCATTTCAGGGTCCTATCACCTATATAAAGAGTGTATTTTTTTTTACAGATTTTTCATATTCCAATTTGGTCTAATTAGTGCAAAAAACTGAAATACCTAGCTGTATGGTTTGAACATGGTTGATTATGAATGACCATAAGAAAAGAAAAAGAAACAGTACTGATATGATATTATTTGGAGATATGGTTGAAATATATGAGGACAAGTTTTAAGGAAAATCCAATGGAAATAAATTGTAATGATATCTCGTTCACACTTTTATGCGACAAGCATTTTTTGTGAAGTGGTGATGATGAATTAGTAAGTGAATGAGATTAAAAGTGAGTGTGATGTTGAATATATTCGTGGTCACAAACGACACTAAATTATTCCATTTCAATCCTTGTTTGTCTAATAATAGAACTATCTTCACTTTTCATAAAATTAATGAATAATGCAAGCATTTTATTGACTATAAACAAATGACAACTTGTATTGTTGTACCATGGCGGTAATGGACTTTAAGAAATGAGCCCAAAAAATGACAAAGGTGAGATTTGAAAATATGGATGGACATTTGGACAAACAGACAATTGGATAATCGGGTAGACCCATAAATTCAAACACAACTCTTATGCAATGGTTTAAATGTTAAACGGATGGACAGATTATTGGAATATGAATACCATAATTGGACGACTATCAAATTAAACTACCATATTTTAGATAAAAAGGTAATGTTTTTTTTTTCTTTTTTTTTTTAAGACATGAGGGTAGCAATGAATTATATTCGAATTCGCATGACATCCTCCAAATAGACCATAATTGTTCACTTTTTCATCCTCAATTTATACCAAATTCTTGGACCCGAACTTTTATGCCCTGATGAAATCCCTCCAATAACTCGAATCATTTCCTTGCTTCATTTGAAAACAATACACACGAATGAACATCTCCGTTGAATAAGTCCCAATCGCACTTTTAAGATAAAAGGTCTCAGTTGGTGGAATGCTCTCAAACTCCATCATGAATAGAATTCTAATCCCACTTGATAATGAGCCTGATGCGCTGACGGACAAACTTTACGAAGGTTCCTTAGGGATCAACTAAACAGGGAAATAAACCATAATCACGTAGCGAATGCATAAGAAAACTGATGTTATTCATACCCACATAATCAGAACTTTGAATCCACCTGATAGATAACGATAGTATACGAAACCCTAATTTCCTATGGCGTTGATCCCGTAACTTAGGTGTCAATGCATTGCATGCCTAATGGGATAATGTCGATGAATGAGAAGCGTAAGCCACATTTAATGATTACAAATATGAGGGCAAATTTTGGGGTGTTACAACATGATACCATATTTAGAGGTTAAATTGAAATTTTGGTTTTTTCTTTGGTACTTATTGTAAGAATTTTTTTAGAAACACTTTTGTAATCAATCGGTTACCAATCTTATCCATAATACATCAAAAACCAAGTTGTGGATGCCAACATAACTGCACAGATCGACCTATATGAGTTCAGGTTGACCTATGGAAGTCTTGGCTTCAGTATAGGTCGACACATCCAAGCTACGGGTTGACTCCTACGCTCCAAGAATGAAACCTGTAGCCCCCTCCCCCCCACATATATATATATATATATATATATATATATATATATATATATATATATATATATATATATACACACACACACATACATACACACACCTCATTCTTTTTCAAGGGTTTTTCTAGAGTTAAAAAACTAACGAAACCAGATGACAAATTTGCCCATCATCTTCAACCTTTCTTTTATGCATACATATAATTGAACTACACATAATCAGTTTTCGATTGGGCGACCATATAGATTAAGGTTGATAACGTCCAATTAGGTTTGGTGTAACCGAGAATATTGGGTTGGGAACTTTATATGTTTCAAATAAGAAAACCAAGGTGGGGTTTTCCTTCAAGATCGGGTTTGATTTTAAGGTTTTGGACAAGTTCATGTCAACACAAATTCGATCGAGTGAAGGCCTTGGGACAAGGTGGTATCCTTGCAAGGGAGTAGCACAAGACAGTGAATTATGTTCGAGAATCTTGGGTTCAACAAGTTGCATTCTCGGGATAATCGAAAGGATTATAGTCGCATTGTTGGTCACTTGATCAAGCTTTTTATCAAGGGTTTGAAGGTGGAAGAATCAACACAAAATAATTGGGTTTTTGGGGTTTTCATTCTTCATCTCTTGTATTAACGATTTTGCAAAGAAAAGGTTAACAACAATATCTCAATTCGATTTTGAATTAAGGGCCGACGTACCCATAACGAGGCCGATTTGGTTTGTGATACATATATTACTTTTTGATAGTTGGTTCGGTTAGACGATTCAATCCGGGTCGTTATTCCGCTGCACTATTTTAAAAAAATAGAAATTTTGCCCAAGTTTTTAGCTTTAAATTTTATGACCTATTCACCCCCTTCTAGATCGAAGCATATCACCTAAGAGCTGTTACTTTAGGTCTAAACTTTATAGGGAGACTTCTCATAATCTTCTTAACATGATCTATAAGGAGTAACTATTGTTTAGCACCTGAAGGCCTGATACAAGAATCTGAAACCTGGAGAACATGATTTCCATATCCTTATCATCCTTCATTTTGAACAACTCGTATTTTTGTATTAGCAAGTTAGCTTTTGCTTCTCTAAATTTTTGATTCCCTTCATAGGTAGAGCATAAAGATACAAAGATAGTATTTGTAGAAGACTCTTCAATGATTTTCAAATAATCATCATGTGGTAGAGCATCAACCAGAATATCTCTAACTCTATGATGTTTTATATAGATTTTCTTTTGAGCTGGAGTTAGAGTTTTCTTGTCAGATACCATACTAACATTGTCAATAACAATCACAATACCATCTTCAAGTATATCCCATAGCTCATCATCGAGTTCGATGATATACATGTACAACTTGTTTTTCCACCACTCAAACTCAGTGTAATCACCACTGAATACATGAGGTTTAGCAGAGTAATGATTTCTCTCAGAGCCACTGTAATCATAGTGAAATCTTCTTACTGAGGAACTAGCATTAGGATCCTCATTAGTCATATTTTTCACGTTGGATCTTTGATTATACCACTGTTAAGTGTTACATATATACCTTGCTTTGATGTCAACTGAAGGTGAGAAAAATACACAAGAAGATGGTTGAATTGTGTTTGTAAAATTCTTTTTACTTTTGAACAAGTGTTTTAATTCTAAACCAAAGTTCAGAAACTGATAACAAGTGCAACGAAAAATGTAGCAGAAGTAGATAAAAATAGTAAAGAAGACACGACAATTATCATGGTTCCTCTCCAATTGAGAGTAGTCTAGTCCTCTTGTCACACAAGAGATTTCCATTATAATCAAGCAAATTACAATTGCTTATACATTCAAGTATAAAACTTTACCCTAATTAGACCTACAACCTAAGACTTGTTTGCTTAATCAACACCTGATCAAGACTTCTCTACTTAGATCCTTAGATCCTAAGACTTTCCTTGCTTAAACCCTTTTAGTTCAAGACTTCCTTGCTTAGACCCACTGTCTAAGACTTCTGCTCAGACCCCTGATCCAAGACTTCTTGCTCAGATTCTTCAAATCCAAGACTTCATTACTCAAGCCCAAGGCAAGATTCTCTTATCTAAACTGACTGTTTATAGATGAAATACCTTACAACAATACTTAATTAACAATCAGAGGTGTTCAAATATAATACAACATACTTTTACACAAAGGATTCTTAAGCTATACAAAAATAAGAACTCTTAACAAATTGGCTTCTCTTGAGCTGATATGAATGTAGTGCATGTATATTTCAGTTGAAGTTGCAACGTTATTCTCTTGAGTTGATCTTCAGATCTTCTGCTCCTTTTATAGCTGAAGAAATATAGTCGTTGAAGCATTCTCAACGACTATAATCAGATCAATTTTTCTAGTACATCTTCTTTTTCAATAAAACAAGTGTTGGAATTCGTAGTCAAAGAATTATCCACTGAATAAGACCTTTGTCCAGAGAACTCTTCTATGAAACAAGTACAACACAATCTTTTGAAGATAATGTCAACATATCTCGAGTCTCGTGTTTACAAAGTTTGATTTGACATTACTCAATTTCAGAGGCAGCCATAACAAGCTTTTGATTCTGAAGTGTACTAGCAGTAACTTTTTGATTAGACTCTCTCACGAGTGTATAATCAGAACCGAACCACTTACGTATCAGAATCAATTTCATCAAGTAAATATAATTTTTCACATATGAATCAGTTAGTTAGAAATCCTAATTATTTTTCAAATACTTTGTTATCATCAAAATTTTAAAAAATACATGATATGAATCAAATTTGTCTTAACAATCTCTCCAGTTTTTACGATGACAACCTTAAATATTTACAACAATCAGTAATAAATTAATTACTCAACAATTTTTAGAATCCGAGATTCGTAAAATATTTGACTATTAGATTCTTTTATGGATCATAAAATTAGAGCTTATTAATAAAGCTTACGCATACATCAAACATAAATTTATAAAGTAAGTATTATTGAACTCACCTTTCAACTTTTATTTAAAATGCATTTCTATAAAAAAAATTAACAAATTTCTAAAATGATATGATCACTTTAAATATAAATATAGCTCAATTTTTAAATCGGCTATCAAATATAACAATGAGATCAAAGTTAAATATTATTTAACCTCTAAAATTTAATTGGTAAAAAAAAAAAAAAAATTGACCCTTTTTAACAATTTTTTAAAACCTTAAATACCATGAACTCAACTCACGTGACTCGGATCTACCCCGACAACTACATCCTAAACCGAATCCATGTCGTGTCAAATTCCTACTTCCTACGCAAACACAAAATCCACCTCCGTCAATAACCGTTAACTTCCCAAAACTTATGATGTTTCTTTGTGGTTCTCACTCTCTTAACTTCGTCAACATCTTCCTTCCCTTATGCCACTGCACACGCTTTTCATTCCCAAATTAGTCTTTCCCTCTTCTCTTTTCATTCCCATAAATCCACACGTTCCCTTTTTTCTTGCCAGAAAAAAAATGGGTTGCTGTTACATTCGTTTTTCATGCTAAAAATTCCATAAAGTTTTGATTTTTATTTCTGGGTTTTCGAGATGTGGAGTAGATGGCGAATTGGGTTATTGAGACAAAGGGTGTGTTCTGTTATGAATGGAAATCACTGTTATGTTGGAAAGGTTCATCCTTTTGATCCTTTTTTATTCAATTTGAGGGATTTTAAAATGGGTTATTATTATGGTGAAAAGAGAAAAGGGGTTACATGTTTTTCAGTTGTTATGATGAATCAAATGAAAAGAGGTATGTCTTCTGGTTCATCAGAGAATAATGGTGAGAAGAAAGAAGAGACTATATCTTTTAATGAAGCTAAGAAGCTTATGAGATTGGTGAATGTGGAAGCTCTTAAGAATAAACTTGGTATGGGAGGGAGAGAAGTTATTTCTATTAGTGAACTTGTGGAAGCTTGTGAGAGTATGGGGGTTGCAAGGAATTCTGAAGAGGCTTCAGCTTTTGCTAGGGTTCTTGATGAAGCTGGTGTTATTCTTCTTTTTCGAGATAAGGTCTATCTTCATCCTGATAAGGTTTGTTTTCAAATTTTAACTTTTTTTGTTGCATCTATTTTGTTTTTGGTGAATTGAGTTTGAAGTTAAGTATATTTAGATGTGAGATGAGGTAAAGAAACAACTTAGATTGCGTCGGTTTACGTTGGTCGAATCGAACAACGCCGTGAGTTGAGATGAAAAATGAATTTGAGGAAGTAAAAGTTAATCACAGATAGTGCAGAAACAGCTTGACCATTAAGCAACTGTTCTGCTCGATGCAATACAGTGGTGAATGCTTCAACTGTTGGTAACCCTTGTTTTCTGATGTTTTCTGAACCATTGGATTTTACATGAATGGTGGATTTGTCACCATGAAAGTGTGTTACTTGAGATTTGCTAATTAATTTTGTGTTGCTTGCTTAAGACGTTACATGTTTTCAGGTGGTTGATCTGGTTAGAAGAGCCGTCCCGCTTGCACTAACCGAAGAGAGCGATCCAATTAGGGAGGAGTTACAGAAGCTTCTGCAAAAGAAAGAGGAAATCGACATGTTGGCGCATAAGCAGATGCGCCGCGTCCTATGGTGCGGACTTGGTTTCGGCGTCGTGACTGTGAGTCTCTTCTTCAGGCTAACATTTTGGGAATTCTCATGGGATGTAATGGAGCCTATTACATTCTTCACAACAACTACTGGCTTAGTCATTGGTTATGCCTACTTTTTATTCACATCAAGAGACCCTACTTACCAAGATTTCATGAAGAGACTCTTCATTTCAAGGCAAAGGAAGCTTTATAAGAGGTATGACTTTGATGTTGAGAGATGCAAGGAGCTTCAATACTTGTGTAAAATACCTTTAGATGCTAAATCCATTTTGAAAAAACGAATAGGAGTCGATCTCGATCTCGACGATGCTTTACACAAGGATTAACATTTTTTTTCTAATTGAGTTGATTTTGTTCACCCCTCTATTTTCACATTGGTGGGGGAGAGAAGCTTATTCTAACTTATGTTATGGCTTGTGAGTTTTGAGCCACCATTTTTCTTTTCCTTCTTCAATTGTTGTATGTACTTTTAAATACAGAAGATGATTAAATGTTGTCACAGGAGCAAGAATGAATCAAACCTTGTAAAAGATTTGTTCCATTATTAGTCTGGAAATTATATGAAGTTTTTCGCTTTAGTCCTTAGTACTCTTTTCAATTTATAACAGCATATACTAATTAATTTGTGAATGAAAGAATTGATTATGTAAAATGTTATTGTACAATCTTCAATTTCATGTGTTTGAGCGATTGATTATGATTCGATTAATTTGGACCGAATTTGAATCCGGACTTAACAAATCCCACCCAATTTTAGAGAATTTCTTAATGCATCCCATTAACTTCTTAGGCATCATGTGCGTTTTCGAAAATGTCCTCCCGTTTCTGAAGATATATATCTGAACGCATCCTTTTTTCACTTGGTTTTGGTTTGTTTTGGAGATACCTCTCCGGAAGCTTGTCGTAGTTATATTTCCGGAACAAAATCAGAGACAGATTCAACACAAAATGAACTTTGCAAACATAAAATGACCATTCATAACAAAAAATAGCACTACAATGATGATTTCAATAGAAATTTAAATACTACATTTCAATATCCTGGTGGACGCTTGCACATCTCCAAGATATCTTCGATCGTTCTTCGTATTGTCGCTTCCAATTTGAGCGAAACTTTCTCTTGGAAACTAAAAAACCTTCGTCACAACATTCGCTCGATTCTTGAGCTCAAATTTGTTGAACAAAATGTTCCTTTCGTTGTTAACGGAATGTGAACAATACTCGAACTTAACAACCTTTTGCTTGTCTCCATAAGGAAGGAGATAATGAATTTCGTCGAGAAGGGGTGGGGTACTTGCAGGGTACTCCGACGCTCAAGTAAGTTTCAATGTGAGACAAACCAAAGCGTAAGGAAGATAGGGTTAAAATAGAATACTTGACCCTCCAAAGATGGATGACTTTTATAATGACACATGTCCGTATAAAGCGGGCGCGTAACCTTTGAATGAGCATAATTGCCTCTTGTAAATCTAGAGGGCAGTTGGTCGCGTGGAATGCGTTATGGCGCGTGAGGGAAGGTCCCCCAACGGCTATATGCCAACGACTCTTTTCCTGCAACGGTCAATCCTCGCTGATCCTTAATGGACCTGTGCCCAGACGACTTCTGGGTTGGGCCTCAATTTGGCGTAGGGCACGTGCTAGGCCAGTCCAGAACAGGAGCCCCCCAAGTCGTTGTGCCCGAAGGGGATAGTGACTTTAAGGTGCTTAAGACGTGATCGACATGACTTTAGTGCAAACGTGATATAAAACTCCTTTGCTTTTTTTGTGTCGGGCATCGGTTCGCAAGAGGAATTCAGACAGATTTCAAAAGATTCTCTTTTTGGGAAGATAAAACGCCTAAGATTTTAATGACACGCGTAATAAAGCGCCGTAATCCATTTATGACACCTGGGGCTAGCCCTAGGCAATAATTGTTTTTGCTTTTGTGATTCTCCATGTGAGCTTGAGACACTGTAAAAGAGGGGAAGACAAGTTCATTCGTTCATTTCTTACGAACTCTTTCTCTCGCCGTAAAATCTTATCTGTAACTTTCTCGCCGGAATCTCGTCGTCACCACCGTACAAATCCCAGAAATCTCCATGGATTAAGGTAAATCTTCTTCTGCTACCTCTGTTTTCTGGACTTGACTGATGAACATTCGTCCATTTCCTATGAATTTCATAGGATCTTCATGGTTTTCTGGAGATTCCTATGAAGTTCTGTAAATTCGGATGAATGTTCTTCAGAAGCATATGAATGTTCATGAATCTCTAGGGTTAGCAAGTAGATTAGTGATAGATCCAGGCTAGGTCTTAGTAATGATAACTTAGTGTTAGCAGACCGAGCATAGGGTCGTGGAGGGACTTATCCCCGCCGTTTTTAAGTTAAAAATGGTGAAGATGAGCTCGGTGTGTCGATTTCGCCCTCGTAGTGTTTTTCTTGACTAAATGGCTGACCTGGGGCACGTCCCGAGTCTTTATCTAAGCCTTTTCACTTGATTTGCAATAGAAGGGTGGATTTGAGTTCGTCGAATTTACTGTGTTTACTCTGATTTTAAGGTGAAAGTAGTCAAAATAATACTCGCGAAGTCGAGGAGGTCCCTACATCTGATGGCACGAATTTTCCGTGTCAGACCTCTGTTTTGGGAAATTTTCCGTATTTTAAGATGGTTTTGTCCCGGTTTCTTGTTCGATACTTATCTCATTAGTCTAAGGTGTTGAGGATAGTAATAATGGAAAGTTCCTAGGAGACGACGAACAATAATTAGTGTTTAAGTTATATATGCTTGTGTGGGTTTATAGGATTTAGTAATGGATCATTGGATCGTGTTAGTTGGGACATTATTGATTGTATGCTTTGTGTAAGCCATATGATGAAATGTTTGGTAACTTATGAGGATCAGAAGGATCGTATTCTGTGGGGTAAATATGCGAGAAATAGTTGAGGATGGAATTAATGAATAGTTCATAGGATATGATAACCGATGATTAATGTGTAAGATATATGTGCTTGTATTTATTTGTATAACTTTTGATGATGAATCATATGGATCGTATTGATAATGTGTATTGACTATTGTCTGATTTTTATGTGACCCATGTGATGGGGTGTGTGATAACTTATGTGGATCAGGAGGATCATGTTATGTATGATTATGTTCATGCATGTATTTTGGTATGCATAATCGAGTTTTGCATATGCATATATGGTGGGATAATCATGTCTCGGATGGAGCGTAAGTGATTATCCGGATTCATTGTGAATCAATGGTGCATGGATGATCGTGTCTCAGTGGGAGCGTAAGCGATGCTGTAACACGGTGGGAGAACTGACTTTCTATATATATTGCGGACAGCAAGAGTCTCCACCGACTTTTATTTTATCCAAGTGGAAAGGACATAAAAGAACATGAAAGACCTATTTTAAAAGACTTGAGTTCGGGGGGTAGGTTATATAAAGGGAAGATGTTAGCACCCTTTATATCCATGGTTATCCATGGGCTCTTAGTTACTTAGCTCACTTTAATTGTTTTTGAAAAGTGTAGTGTGTGATTAGAAATTCTCTAAGTACTTTGTAATGATCCTCGTATGGATGTATACAAAGCCTTGTTTGAAGATGTTTAAAAATATCGTGAGGTGTGAAAAGTACTTTTTAAAAATGTGAGCAAGTAACTATGAGGTACCTACCCTAGACTAAGTCATTCATGTTCTTATATGTTCTTTCAAGGGTAAGACTGTCCCTATTATTAAGGAATATGTAGTCATTACCTTGGATTTGTTTAAGGGACAGACATAGGGTCATTGTACGGTCAACGAAGGCAACTTGAGGGTGTCTTTAGCAATTGGGAGGGACTATCATCTTTTAAGCCGAAGGGACAAAATCATTTAGCGTAGGCAACCTCGTAGGGACTTGATCTTTTAGAATCTGGGAGGGACAAGATGATTTATTTTCCTGGAGGGACTTTTCTTAAGGCACCCTACTTTCGAGGGACTTGACCGTTTAATTAAGGCAACCAAGAGGGATAACCCTAGGAGGTGCAGACAACGATCTTAGATCGACTTACGTGTGTGAGTGTTTATGTTCAGATATTTTTATCTTTTTAATTAATTATCTAAATTCAATTAATTACAATTATATTTTCACTCCCTGTTATTACTAACCACACAAATTAAATAAAATAAATAAATAAAATGCGAGAAAATAAATCCTACGCTATTACACGGCTTCGGGGCAGTTACATAATAATTAAGCAGGAAAAATAAATTACATAATAAAAAGCCTATACAATTTTTCTAAACAATTTAACTAAGGCAAAATAAATAAATAAAAGGAAATTAAGGAAATTATTCTAAATAATTAAATAAAGCAAAATAAATAACAAGAAATTAATTAGGTTTTTGAAATTAGGGTTAGAAAAGGAATATTAGAGTTTAAACAAAAATTAGGATTAGAATAGTTAACCTAATTACTAATTAATTAAAATGAGTGAAAATCCTAAAAATCTATTTATGATAAAAAAAATTATTAGAAAAACAATTTGTTATAAATTAATTCACTTATTTACAAGAAATTAATATTATTAGAAGAAAAAAAAGGTTAATTTAAATTAAGGTTAGATTATTAGTTTAAAAAAAACAACTGGTTTAATTAAGAAAACAACAAAAAAGAAGTTTACTAAAAAGAAGTTTACTAATATTATTAGACTTTTTATTTTTTAGAGTATTATTGATGTATACTTTTTATTTGAATATAATTGATTGTCTTCTTTGTTATTTCACAATTTTTTTTATATAATAGTAAAAGAAATGGAATCTAAGGTCGGATTTAGTAGTAATTTTCGAGCCCATATTAGAAATGGTTTTTCTTTTGCCCAACCCTAAAAACCCGAGCCCATCTGTCCATTTAGGTCCGGGTAGTTCATTTTGACAACTCTAGTCATATCATTGAAAGTAATATATATGTTTTTTTATTAAAATCTAATGGATTGTGTCCCGTGCAACTTTATAAATTATTTCAATCATAAAAAATCATTTAAATATTATATAAATGTTTCATTTGGTATTACTTTTAATTATGAATATTATTTATTATGGCCAATTAAAGGAATTTGATATAAAAAAAAAACTAAATGTTAATCTAATTATTATTTATTTTGTTACACAACAAACTAATAAGAGTTTTTGGTTGACTGTTACAGCATATACGGGTCTACATACATTAAAAAGTTATAGAAATAGAAAACACTAAAATGTATTTAACATGTATTGATATATTAACTTTTATCATATATTAAGTAATAAATATTGAGATAAAAGTGTTTTGGACTGATCTAGTAGGTGTCATACGCCCAATTAAGACCGTTGGAGAATAGTCGTTAGTATATAGTCGTTGAGGATTTCCTCCACACGCGTTATAACATACTCTACGTGATAAATATGACAATAATATTTTATATTATATATAACTTACATAAACATGATTTTTTATATATAAAAAATGGTATTTTTAATTCGATTTAATATTTTATTTTTATTATATATTAATTATAATTTATTTTGATCCTTTAATTTATATTGACTTTTAAGTCGTTAAAATATAGTTTTTTTATTATATGAATATTTCTTGAAATAAAGCATGAAAATAAATCCAAAAACTATAAAAGTTTTTTTTTATTTTAAATAAATTATTATCATAAAATACAAAAATGATATTCATTTATATTATATATAATATATTTATAGAATTAGGTAGGTTAACTTAGAGGAATTTTTTTTTAAAATAACCTAGTTTTATAAAAATATTTCCAAAATAATATATGTTTCAAAAAAAATACCAAAATGACTTAGTTTGACAACATATTCGCCAAACCAATGGGCGAACATGCATAAAGTATAAAACAATTCGCCAAATGAAATGGCGAACGTGTGTTGAGTGCAAATGAATTCGCCAAACCGATTGGCGAATTGGTTCAAAATTTCTACATGTTCGCCAAACCGATTGGCGAATTGGTTCCAAATTTCTACATGTTCGCCAAACCAAGTGGCGAATTGCCTCAAGATTTCTACATGTTCGCCAATCAGTGTGGCGACCATGTGTAGAAACTAAGTCATTTTGGTATTTTTTTTGAAATATATGTTATTTTGGAAATATTTTTATAAAACTAGGTTATTTAAAAAAAAATTCTAACTTAGAGAGACATACTTCTAAATTTAATAAGACTTGACAAAAAAATTAAACACTAATAAAATAATATAATAGTAACGTATTAAACTAAAATGTGTTTTCTTAAGGGGGTGGATGTAGTAACACCCTTCGTCTTCATCTCCTTAATAGCTATGCCAGTATAAACTCCTTAATATAACCTGATTCAATGTTTACATCATCAATTAAATTCATTTTTCAATAGGTGTAAATAGATTTTATTTATGAAACACTAACACTTTCTACACCTCCAAGTTGCCTAGTTTGGTTGAAAATTGCATCCACATCATTTACTTTGGAAGGGTCCTGGACAAGCATTGCACTGGAGAAATAATGTAAAATTATTACAAGATTAATAGAAAGCAATAAATCATAAAATAAACAAAACATTTAACCATTCCTGTATTTATTTGTAAATCTTGTGCAGGACAAGTGACACAATATTAAACTTTCTATGTATATTAAACTTGCATGTTTAGAAAGCATGAATGCAGATATTTTTATTTAATCAAGATGTGGATAGCCTTTCAAAAATGGCACTTGATTTAGCATTAAGAAAAGCATCATAGAAGTTAGATCTCTCTTCGAAGTCACAATGTCTAAGGGAAGGAACATATAATCTTAAATTTAAAGAAACTTACCACCATGTTTAAATTCTCATTTATTTCCATCTCCTTCAACCGACTTTTAATATATGAATACTTTGCTAGAACATACAATACAACAAATTCCATTTCTTTTGGTGTGATTGGACCAAACCATCTAAGATTAATTTCGTGTATAGTTGATATCGCTTCAGATATGTGAGCAGGATTAATTACATGACCTTTCTGCTTTCATACCAATTCACACCACTTTTGCAGTTTCAGTTTAATCATACATAACACAATCTTTACTCTATAAATGGAGAAGTAAAAATTGGAATATACATTTACCTTTATGACCATAATGGTTGATTTGCAACTTTCTAATGTTAATTTGTGAGTTGCACCTTTCCTACTGTCACTGACTTCATTTTCTACCATCTTTTGTTTTGTTACCTAAAATAGATTAAAGTTTATACTTCAGAATTATTAAAGTTATTAACTACCTATCAATTCTTAGAGTATACCACCATTATCCATATTTTACCCTTTTTCATTTTATAATTTACACTACAAATTGTCCTTATTGGTAATTAACAAATTCAAAATCCATGGACCAATGAAAACCTAAAATTTTGCCAAATGGCAACTACATCCCACATGCAATTCCCTCTCTCTTTACTTTTTCAAAAAAAATCTGATTCATTCTCGCCTTCTCTCTCCTCTCGTCTATTCCTCTTTCTCCCTTTCATTCTCTTTCTTCCTCTTTCCCCATTCCTCATTATTTCTCCCTAAACCCTACCACTTTTCCCATCTCTCTCTCTCCCGTTTTCTTTTCTTCTTTTTGTCTTCCCCCTTTCAAACCCTAACACCTTCTTACTTCTTTGTGTTTAAAGATATTTTGTGCGTTTAGATCTGTGCTGTTTTTCGATTTTCTACTATAAGCTTTTCAAATTACATGGATTGCTGAAAATTGCTATTCAAACATAAAATGCCCAGAATCCTGTTCATGAGATAAATTTAGAAGGTTTTTATTTTTAATTTATTGTGGTGTTTAGTTGACGCAAGCAAGGTTGCGAATGGGAATTTTGATTTGCACGACCTACAATTGTGTTTTGGCGTAAAGGAGTTTTTGGTACGGTTTAATGTTGTGTTTTGACTTTCACTGAAAGTTTGTTAGTTTCACTAAGGATAAGAAAGCACTTTTGTCATATATATCATTAGGTGATTGCTCCTCAGAATGCAAGTGATGTGGTTCTTGGTGCGCCAGAGGCTCGCAAGTTGTTGAGTGATGTTGTTATTGCTCTGTCATGATTAAATACATGGCGATTGAACCATCTGCTCGATGAGGCATTATGTATATGTTATTGATCAAGTAGCTTATAGTTTTTTATTACCATAGATTTTAGACGGGGGCTGCAGTATTTCTTCCATATCCTCTTTTTGTTTCAACTAGAAATCGACTATTATAATTGGTTTTTGTTTTAAGCTGTCAATTTATGTTGAAACAATAAAATACATCAGTCTCTGCACCAACCTTTAAATTACTGTTATCATAAGCTATTGGCTTGCATTTGATTACTCTTAGCATAATCCATTTGCATCGTATGTGAAACTACAAGTGCGGAATTGAAGCTTCAATGGTTGGTGACACGGAATTGATGCGTCGAGGTGATGTCGGTGTTTGAGCTTATGCGTCGAAGTCGATGTTGATGCAATTTGTGGTTGAATATTTGTTGTTGTTGTTGTTTAATGTGGTTTAATTGCAAAGAGCGGAGAACGTTACCGACAGGAAACCACCCATGTATGGTGCTTTTGATTTTTATGATTGCTAATATTAACAAAGAGAACATTATCCATATAGTTATTATGTTAATAGATTTTTATGATTGTTATAATATGATGCTTCGCCGCTACTCCAGCCAATGGAAAGCTGAACATCTCAAATGCTTGGAATGGATCCAAAGTGCTGATCATTGTGGACGATCCTCAAGTTGCTGATTTCAGGTCCATGTTCATTCGGTAAGAATCATTTTTTTACCACGGTTATTAAAGAAAATCAACTACCAATGAAATTATTAGTTTTTATTTTCGTGTCTATATTGTTTTAATTTTTGAATGTTGTTTGATTTACAAACATGAGGTTAAACTTTACCTATCTTTTTGGTTGCTGTAGTGTAGAATAAAAAATCACATAATACATGAATTTATAAGTGGATGTTGTTCCAAATTTGTCCAAAAAGCAGCTGATAGATGTTATTCAGAGGTAATTCATGTGGCAGGTGCATTACGATATTTAATTAAGTATCTTTAGTAATTGTTCAGTTTCTAAAACATTTTTATTTGGTTGAACATTATGTGTGGTGCCAACAAGCTTACTATCCTTTATTTTCAAATTCATAATTCCATAGGTGCATAAGACATTTGCAGAAACAGACACTGCCAACTTAGAGTGGTATTGAATATTAGAAGTTAGAATGGTGTTAGTTTTATGCCATTTTATCATAAAAGTAGCAGTTCGACAATATGTGTTAATGTCGTGCTCTCACATATATGAAGCTTAAAAGTATGCGAGAAAACAAATAAGTCTTTCTTTCATATGATGATGATCTGTTACAACACCATATGATTGTAACTACCTATTCATTATTCTGATATTGCACCATATGATTGTAACTATTTACTAACATTGCTATTATATTTCCAAGAATGACATACTATTTTGCAATACACGATATAGACCAACTAAGATCATCCTTAGTTAGTAAATTGCTGGAAAAAGTTTTCAGGGTTCGGTTGGGTAGTGGATTTTATGGAGAATGTCTGGTAATGTTTCAGGATTTAATCATCTTAGTTTCTGCAGTTCTTAATAATTTGGAGACCATGCATCCCAAGTGAACCGGTTGTTGCACAAGCGGTTCCGACAAACATCAAGGTAGCACCTAAAGTAGAAGAAAAGTTGTCAACACTTGTAATCGATCAAAAAACGGAGTAAAAATTTGTGGATCCTAAAGGGAATGGACCACAAACACCTTCAACATGAAGGTTGAATTAATATTCCTTCATAGCTATATGATTATATTACAGAACTATGTCATAATTTATCAATTTTATAATAGGAGGCTTCAAGACTGTATATCAATTTGAAGTTATGACCAAGGAGTGATTTAGAATAGGAAGTTTATCATTTTACATATATTTTTTGAGGTGACAATTACATAGTCTCACAAAGTGATTGATAATTTTCTTATAAGAATTATTTAAAGTTTTATTATATATACATTTAAGTTGAAGACTTTGTTTAGAATCTAGACTCTAAGTCTGATTATTGAAGCATTCTCCTATTTTGGTGCCTTATTTTTTGAGTGCTTGTTTCATTTCCCTCTATTATATATAGAGATTCATATTTCAAATCGAGGGAATGGCAAATACAGGGACTAGATGATTTGTGAGAATATTTTTTATTTTCGTTAGTTATACATCTAAATAAGAAGAAAGTATAATTTTTAAATGAACAAGATGTCTATAACACATTTTAGTTTTTTTTTCCTTATTTTTAAAATATATCTTCTATGATTTGAACATTTACTGAATTTATGTTTCTATTATCTTATTGAATTTATGTCTTTACTATTGTTGCGTTTGTTTGAGGCCTCCAAAGAGTTCAACAAGAGTACAAAGTTTCATTGAAAAATACTTACTGTAAATGGCTAATGGGATAGGTTTATAAATACACGTATAAAACTAACTATATTTCAATTTATTCTTTATTCAGTTACTGCATTCTATTAGTCTACTAATCTCTTTACGATTATTATTTCTATTCTTTCAATTTTCAATGACATTGAATTATTTTATAATTGTTTCTTGAGTAAAGCCAGAGCATAATAGAGTTTCAATTGCAATGGATGTTGAGAGTGAAAATTGATATGCATCAGAATAGGTTGATCCAAAGCTATCTGCTATGATTCTTGATCAGTTGCATATGCAAGCGCACCTTAATGCTACTGCACTTGCATGTTATTATACTATGTCCTAATTTGAAAAAAATTATACTCCAACTACCTCATATAATTATTATATACCCCTAAACTTTTTGTACCACAAATTCATGCTTTTAGGTTGTTTTCACTTAATTTGATTGGGCATGGTATATATGTTAACGTAGTTAACAAAAGAAAATCAATGTTAGGGGTATATAATAATGATAAAAATTCTGAATATAAATTTTTTCAAAAAAAATAATTATGAATATAGTTTTTTTCATAAATAAAAAAAATTGCAATTTCTTTTTTCATGTTGAAAAAATAATTCTGATTTGTTTTACATGTTGAAAAAAATTTCTATTTTAAAAAAATAAATTCTTTTAAAATTTTTAAAAACTTAACTTTAAAACAATTCAAAATATATAATTGGATTATAATGTGTATATAATAAAACATGAAAATAAACAAACATATAAATCTAACACAATGAAATTTGAGTACCCAATAATTAAACCATATTATTATTATTATTATTATTATTATTATTATTATGGGTACCGGTTTATATTTGAATAATAAAGTGGATACCCACGTTTATATTTTAATATTTAGTTTGGATTTTTAAAGTGAAATAATTTGAATACCTTAACATGGAAGGTTTTACCCTATACCCCTACATCTATACTTTTACCCCTACAAATTTTTCAAAATGCCTATTATAACCTTATTATATTTTATTATTTTATTATTTTATTTTTTTACCATTTATGTCAAACCGTCAGATTTTAGAAAAGTGATCTAAAAAAATACGATTCGGAAGACTTAAAGAATGAGTTCCGGTACGTTATTTTTCATACCGGAAGACTTTTGGAAAGTCTTCCGGTTTTGTTATTTTTTTCACCGGAAGACTTAATAAAAGTGTTCCGTACCGGAACACTTTTATTAAGTCTACGGAACACTTTTATTAAGTCTTCCGGTAGACCTGTGTATGTGTACCGGAACACTTCATGTAAGAGTTCCGATTTGTTCCAAATACACTACCGGAAGACTTAGGTGAAGTGTTCCGGTTTGTTTTTTTTTTATAAAATTTTTTAATTTTTTTAATTTTCTTTATAATTCCTTAATATAAAATTAAGGAAGGAAAAATTATTTGACATTAACAACATAATAAATATTTATTACAAATTAAAATATTTGACATTAACAACTAAATATACAATAAAGGAAAAATTATTTGACATTAACAACATAACAAATATTTATTACAAATTAAAATTTATAGCATTTAAATGATGATTTATTGAATATGTGTTTTTGATGTAAATACTGAAATATGAATATTATATATTAATTATTAAAATACAATAAAAATAAATATTATATATTAATTATTAAAAGAAAATTATAAAAAAATCAGTTTTATAAATATTAAACATTGAATAAAAGTATAAAATAAATAAAAATATTATGAGAAACAAAGTTATTTAATGTCATTTATACCATTGAATCATTATTATAAGATAAATAAAATTTATTACTCTTTATAATATTTTTTTTTAATACCATTCATTACTTAGAATTTAATTACATTTAATTTTTTTCTCCCTAACAAATAATTAAAAGTATATTATTTATAAAAGAGAAATTATTTTAATTTAAAATGATGGTTAATGTACGTTTAAACTTTAAATTACTATTTAATTCAATGAACCAATACAAGCAATTACATTTTTTAAACGAAAAAAAATAATTCAAAATTATTTTTAACATATGATAAAATATTTTTTAAATAAAATAATCATATTATTATTATTATTATATATATATATATATATATATATATATATATATATATATATATATATATATATATATATATATATATATATATATATAATAGTGTAGAATACCAAAAAATAAATAATAAATAAATAAAATAGTGTATAGAGTTTTTAATATGAGTTGATATGAGAATCACACCCGTCGAAATTTTAAAATGTATATAGACTGATGATAACCAATTTATATAATTAAATAAATAATCAAACAAAATGTTGTTGGTACAAAATAAACATACAATTTAAATGAATTAAATGAACTTTAATATAAATACTAATAGAATGAAACATAAGTAATGCATGAATAAATAGTATCAAAATTGTATGATATTTTATTAATCATACAATCTTTTTGTCATTTATAAAAGGAGAAAACCTAGATACAATTCTTTATGTGTGCTTTATAAATGACAAATAAATTTCATGATTGATAAAAAATATCATACAATTTTGATACTATTTATTCACAAATTACTTATGTTTCATTCTATTAGTATTTATATTAAAGTTCATTTAATTCATTTAAATTGTATGCTTATTTTGTACCAAAAACATTTTGTTTGATTATTTATTTAATTATATAAATTGGTTATCTTCGGCCTATATACATTTTAAAAATTCGACATGTGTGATTCTTATATCAACTCATATTAAAAACTCTATACACTATTTTATATATATATATATATATATATATATATATATATATATATATATATATATATATATATATATATATATATATATATATATATATATATATATATATATATATATATATATATATATATATATTATTGTTTTAAAATAGAATAATATGATTATTTTATTTAAAAAATATTTTATCATATGTTAAAAATAATTTTGAATTATTTTTTTTCGTTTAAAAAATTTAATTGCTTGTATAGATTCATTGAATTAAATAGTAATTTAAAGTTTAAACGTACATTAACCATCATTTTAAATTAAACTAATTTCTCTTTTATAAATAATATACTTTTAATTATTTGTTAGGGAGAAAAAAATTAAATGTAATTAAGTTCTAAGTAATGAATGGTATTAAAAATATATATATTATAAAGAGTAATAAATTTTATTTATCTTATAATAATGATTCAATGATATAAATGACATTAAATAACTTTGTTTCTCATAATATTTTTATTTATTTTATACTTTTATTCAATGTTTAATATTTATAAAAATGATTTTTTTATAATTTTCTTTTAAATAATTAATATTTAATATTTATTTTTATTGTATTTGAATAATTAATATATAATATTCATATTTCAGTATTTACATCAAAAACACATATTCAATAAATCAGCATTTAAATGCTATAAATTTTAATTTGTAATAAATATTTGTTATGTTGTTAATGTCAAATAAATTTTCCTTTATTGTATATTTAGTTGTTAATGTCAAATATTTTAATTTGTAATAAATATTTATTATGTTATTAAGGAATTATAAAGAAAATTAAAAAATTAAAAAAAAAAAAAAACAAACCAGAACACTTCACGTAAGTCTTCCGGTAGTGTATTTGGAACAAACCGGAACTCTTACATGAAGTGTTCCGGTACACATACACAGGTCTACCAGAAGACTTAATAAAAGTGTTCCGGTACAGAACACTCTTATTAAGTTTTCCGGTGAAAAAAATAACAAAACCGGAAGACTTTCCCAAAGTCTTCCGGTATGAAAATTAACGTACCGGAACTCATTTTTTAAGTCTTCCGGATCGTGTTTTTTGGATCACTTTTCTAAAATCTGACGGTCTGACATAAATGGTAAAATAATAAAATATAATAAGGTTATAATAGGTATTTTGAAAAAATTGTAGGGGTAAAAGTATAGATGTAGGGGTATAGGGTAAAGCCTTCCTTAACATGATGACTTATAGTTAGAGAATAGTCATAGTCGTCCTTTGTAAATAGATTATGGTTTTTTTTTCAATCAATGTCAAAAATATATGCAAGTTTTTCCCTTTCCCATGAGACAAATCCCATATGCAGAAAGAAGTTCTTTCTAACTATTTACAATACTACATATTAAAATAATGTAACTATATTCTTACAATAATACATATTAAAATACGGTAACTATGTTCTTGATCACTTTTGTATCAATACATATTAAAGTAATGTAGCTATAGCTATGTTCTTGATCACTTTTGTATCAATACATATTAAAGTAATGTAGCTATGTAATTCACATCTAAAAAATTGAATAAAAAATTTAGTTTGTATTTTTATTCAAATTACATGTTCATGTAATTATGAATTCCTCTACTTATTGCAATTAAACATAAACACGTTCCAACTTACTACAATAACTCAATTTTGCCAACACTTTGGATTTCTTCAAAGATTCTATTTTTTCACACTTATATAAAAAATGTATGAAATAACACGGGACACTTTAATTAAATTCAAATAAGAAAGTATGCATAAATATTATTCTAAAAAATGAAAAGTTTAAAATCTTAATTATTATGTACTTTAATATTTTAATCGTAATGTTTAATATGTTATTAAAATAATTCACAAAGTGATATGAGATACAATAAGATAGATTCAAACACTATAAATATTATTCTTAATATATAAATTCAATTATATGTCTAATATTAAATCTTATTCTTTTTCTCGTACCCGTGCGAACGCACGAGTCTTCTACTAGTAATAGTTAAAAATTGAAATACAACTCACATATAAGTCCAAATTTCTCAAACGCGCCAATATAAATCTTACATATATCCAATCGATAACTGATCCACAACCAACACAGAAAATGTCAGCCACAGTATGCATCCCAGTGATCATAGATTTGTCCTCCTTTTTTCCAATACATTCACACTATAAAAGCAAACAACATTTTTTAACTATATTGACGAACATAACCAACTCCAAAATATAATACAACCAAAACTATAGAGGTTCGGAAGCAAGAAGCCAATCAATAAAAGATCATAACTAACAGTTTGTCAGTTTCGGTTATTCAAGAAATGACACTGTGATAAAAAACAAATATCAAGCCTAACTTACACCTTACGAAAGAGATAAGCTTTCCCATGTATGGAGTGGAAAGCTTGAATAAAACAACACAAACATTTTTAAATGATTGATAGTGAATCGTCGGTACCATCTAATAAACACCATTAAAACATCAAGAAAAGATTAAAGTTTGGAAAATCTCAACACTTTCAATTTAACCATCTCCTGAGACCTATATCTGAGATAAAGAAATGTCCACACTCCACAGACAATCGTATTCCAAGCTTCCAATCTTAGTTTCTGCAATTATGTTGTTGAAATTGTAAAATGATGTTCTTGAATACTAATTCTTACATAGAAGGTGATTTTCCAAGCTTCCATTAGTTATATGCTCATAAACCAAAATCCTTTGATCATCTTCTGCAACTGCAAAAATGAGAGTGGTCATAAGAGAATTATATGGTAAAAAGTATTTTCAGGAAATATAGAAAACATTTTTAGTAGATTAAAAGAGTTTATACAAGAATTTGCTAAATGATACATTATAAGCACTGAGAAATATGAATCCGCAGGACATATTCTCACAAAGGAAATCTACAATGGAATCCACTGGTGTTTGACAAGTGTTGGGAAATTTGACGAAGCAAAAAATATTGTTAAGACTATGAGAAATGCTGGCTATGAACCGAATAACACCACCTACAGTCAAGTGGTTTTTTTGACTTTGTAAGATGAACAGGGTTGAAGAAGCATCTAAGGTGTTGGATGAGATGGAATCTAGTGGATGCATCCCTGATAACAAAACTTGGTCCATCTTGATCCAAGGGCATTGTTCTGCTAATGAAGTAGAGAAGGCGTTACTTTGTTTAGTTACGATGGCTGAAAAGAGCCGCGATGCACATGCAGATGCTATAGGAGTTCTAAGTTGATAGTTTTCTTAGTCAAAGATCTATTGTGCATTATGAATATAATTCTAATTTGTGACATTTTAGTTTTACCACATAAATTAATTTAGAAATAGACATCAAAGTAAAGTAAACCTTAATTGCGCCTTTAGAAAGAAAGCAAACATTGCAATTGTAATTTTTACGACATACAACTTTCAACAACTTCTTCTATAGACATATCCGGGTACCTGTATTACAAAAAATCAGTAATAGATCTATTTTATAATAGAAGATCCAAAAAATAGACATATACACTCTTTGTAGAATTGACTAATTAGATATATACTCACAAGCCTTTGGAAAAATTCATAAATGAGATGAAAATTGTCATACCATTAGTTGTTGCATCGCATACAATACATTATGTTGCATTTAGTACATGGCATAAAAGACATTCTTTCCTTTTTCGGCACCGATGGCATTTCAGAGTATTTTGTTGAACACCCTACTCAGACAATTAAATACGCATCATTAAGCATGATATATTATTTCACCGATTAAAAAAAAACAGCTCATAAAAGATCATGGTTTTAGCTTTTAAAGTGTAGGAATTAGGTGGTGGGAGAGATAGTCACCATTGTGGTATTGCTTCTACCAGTTTTGCTCCTGCTCTTTGTGCTAAGAAGAAAAAACATTTCATAATCTAGTTCAACATCATCCATCAAGAGATCAACTTCAAGTTCATGTTTCTCAGAGGTATCCTTCATCCATCAAGCGATAATGATATAATAATAATTCAAAAACCAAATCCAAGTTTCTCGGGGGCAACAAATTCCTCTCACAAAAATTTGAGTGACATAATAATATATAGAATAATCACGTTACTAAATTTTTGACCAAACATAACTATTATACATCAAATATGGGATGCAACAGTATATAAAGGAGCCTAAAATGCAAATATAGGCACATGGAATAATCTTGACTATATGATAGTCATGAACACACTATGATATTGTATGACAAAGGTGGTTCAGAACATCTAACTTGCTTAATAATTTGTCCTAAATCATATGGAACTCTTTATCAACTTCGCCCAATTCTATCCTACAAAAATTGACACCAACACCTGTAATACCCGTGCCAAGTGCATAGAGCTCGACATCATTGTCAGTCTTTAATTGTTTCTGCATCAGAAAAAATGCAAGATCAATAATCATTGATGAAAACCCGAAATCATGGAAAGCCATTAAATACAAAATCAAAAGCCAGATTAGAGAATAATCATCGATGAAAAAATGAAATCAAGAAAAACGGTTGAATACAAAATCAAAAACCTGATCTTCATATGTGGAGGACAGTTCTTTTTGCATCTTGCTTCCTAACATAAACCCTAAAATCAGAATAAGAAACAACAACAACAACATCACTAAGGGAAATGAGGTGGCGGTTGACGTAGAAAGAGTGGTGGCAGAGGTGTTAGGGTTTGTAGGATTTAGATAGATAAGAGGGAGAAAGGGGACGGCTGCAGTGTTTAGGGTTTGCAGAGAAAACGTGAGAGAGATAAATGTGTGAAACGAGGGAGATGAAAAGAGAGACAATCACAAAAGCTTTTAAAATTCAAATTGAATGGAATAGTAAAGGTTTCATAAAATTATGCCATGTGTACAAATCAAAGAATATGACTGCCTAGGGGAATCTAGGCAGCCTATGCAATGATTGTCTAGGCACGCCCTCCCACGTGGGAGTATATAAAAGGGGTTTGAGGGGGCTCCTCCTCACTTTTCACTTTTCAAATCTCCTCTGAAGTTCGTTGTACGCTCTCCTTCTCTCATCGGAAACGCATCCCAGTCGTCGTTGCCGTTGTACCGTCACTTCGTCAGAAAAATGTCAAGTAAGGCTCTTTCCCTTTTCTGGTAAATTAGATTTAATTTGTTATTCCCACGATGGTTTTCCCACCGGAGTAGCCGATGAGGCCCTTCCTCGGTCCCATTTTGGGAGAACTCTGATGAATGTTCCGGGCACCTCTTGGGGTTGCCATGAATGTCGGGCAATCCCTCGAATTTCCGTTGAATATCCCAGAAGTTGTTTGAATGTCCCAGACGCCTTTCGGGTTTTCTGTGAATGTCTCGCGCATCTCTTGATGAATGTGTCGGGCATTCTTTGGGTTGAGATGAATGTGTCGGGCATATCTCTCCCCAGTTTCGACCCTCGCCCTTTCACTTGAACTGCGATGGAAGGGTGAATTTGATGCGACGTCGAATTCACCGATTTTCTCTGCTTTTCAGGTAACGTGGACCAAAAAGCCGAGGATGTCCCAGTGGAGGATGTCGACATAAAAGTGGACGAGGATAACTGGGACGAACAAGAACCTTTTGTGGACAGGAATATGCTCTCTACCTCTGGGGATGCCGATCTATCGTGGGTCGGGGAAGAACCATTGGACAATATCTATAATACACATCGAGATGCAGCGGTCGAGCACACATGGGAGACACATTGGGTTTCTTTCAAGCAACCGATGAGGCTTTTCAAGATATACCATGATTCTGTCAGAAACTTCAAGGACATATGGTATACGGTGAAACCCCTCACTTCGCGTGCTCTGGACAATATCTATAATACACAGCGAGATGCTAGAGGCGAGGAACGTCTCGTCTCGACCAATCCACTTGAGTAGCAACAGAATCATTTCAACTGGCCGACCGACCACTTCTGCGTGAAGCCTGAGAACCCGAGGCCCAAGTACGCAACGACCTATGAAAAATTAGTGGCCTATGTCCAGAGTTTCACTTTTTTTCAATGTGTGGACCGGCTAGACAACCCCATTTTGGATGAAGACGGGGTGCCCCTCTTCGAGGTTCGACTGATAAACACCAAATTCGTGTTCGAGTGTAAATCGAACGGGGAGTCTCTCTGTCTTTTATGTAGTTTGTGTTCGCCTCTTTTTGCTTATGTTGTTATTATTCAACTAGCTGACTTACTTTTTCTTTTTGCAGCTGCCATGCCTAGCCTCAAGGATCGCGTTCTAAAGCTGACCAACAAAGGTGCGGGCAAGGTTCCGAAGAAAGCTGACAAGAGTCGTGTCCTTCAGGTGGCTACTGAAGATGTTGATGGCTCGGGGACCCCTAATCCCCCTCCAAACTCTCCTCACGTCGTGGCGACACCTGTCAGCCCCGTTGTCGAGCGTGAAACTTCTCCTCCAAAACATCAACGTGGTAAGGGTTCACCGAGCCGGGCTGCGGCTACGAGCGATGATCCGTCCGAGAGTAAAGGGACTTACCTCCTGTCTTCTTGCCACTATGACAAACAAGACCTTAGACAGCGCTTTTTTTAGCCTTAGACAGCGCTTTAAAGCGCTGTCTAAACCTCCGCTGCTAAAGGTTTAGACAGCGCTTTTAAAAATGTGAAAAGCGCTGTCTAATCCCCCACCCTTAGACAGCGCTTTGGCCAAAAGCGCTTTAAAAGACCCTCTTAATTTAAATTTTTTAGGTACACCTTAGACAGCGCTTTTCAAAAGCGCTGTCTAAGCCCCCTACCTTAGACAGCGCTTTGGCCAAAAGCGCTGTCTAAGCCCCTCCTATTTTAATTTTTTTAGGTATACCTTAGACAGCGCTTTGGCCAAAAGCGCTGTCTAAGCCCCCCCCTTAGACAGCGCTTTTGCCTAAAGCGCTTTCTAATCCCCCCTTAGACAGCGCTTTTGGCAAAAGCGCTGTCTAAGGTATACGAAATTTTTTGTAGGATTTGTTTGTAACCACATTTTTTCCAGGTTTATAAACCAGAATTGGTACCTGTTTTCAACCAGATTTTTGCAGTCAATTATCACATTTTATATATGCCATTTTGGCCTTTTTTTACCAAAATTTGGCTAACCAATTCAAACCAATTCAAACCAAATTTGCCATAAATGTATCAAAATATATACAAATTTATGTTTACATTTATAAGTCATTACATATACTACTACAAATGTACACATTAATTACACACTTTGAGCTCTATCATGTATTGACACCACTCCTCTTTGATTTCGTCCACTTGATCCTTTGTATAAGATGCACACTTGAATTCATCAAAGTACTACATAATAATATAACATATTTTGAATTAATTCCAACTATTTAATTATATGAGATATGTGTAAATATAAAAATAACTCATAAGTTAGAAATACATACATCGGTGGGAATCTCTAATCGGCCCAACATGAGAGTATCTCGCATAAACCTCAACATGAAATACCCGCAATCTATTTCATTACGTTGAAGAGGACACTACATATGAAAAAAAAATATGAATTATAAATCCTAAGTTTTATCAAGTGTAGTCATCACTAATATAATAAAAAACGCGGTAATTAAAAATATACCGCCACTTTAATCCATGAAATGGAGTTGGCGCCCCTCCTTGAGGTCTGGATAACTCGTTGGGCACGAAAAGCTTGTAGGACGCTAATAAAATAAAAATGAAGCAATTAGAACAATTCACATAAACTAAGAAAAATTTTGAACATTCTCACTTACGTGTCAATTAGGTCCTTCATAACCGGGTATGTTGTCCAATCATTTCCTAACGAGTCAAGATAATACACAATTTCTCGGATAGGATTGATTGCGAGCAACAACCAATGTCCACTGTAATGATTAGGCAAATGTTAGATGGTAACTTGGAAAATAATTATAATAGATGAATTTAGAATGAAACCATGGATAATTTACCTAAGTCACTAACATCTCTTTCTTTTCTTTGTTGGAATATTAATCACTTGTTTCTTAGCAATGCGTACGGATGAATTGATCCAAATTCCCTCATTATGATCGTTTCTTATATATGACTCATCCGGTATAAGATCCTCAACTTCATCATTTCTATTCAACTCATTCCGTCTAATGCATGACTCATTCTCAACATCAATATCACATTGATCGACACCGCTATCATCAGTCACTTTGTTAGAGAAAAGCACTATAGACCATTTTGTACTCTTCGGGTCATTCACATAGAACACTTGTTTAGCCTGAGATGCTAGAATAAAAGGTTCATCTTTGTACCCCACCCTAGTAAGATCAACTTGCAAAAATCCAGACTTATCCATTCGTATGCCACTACTATTCACCCACTTGCAACCAAAGATGGGAATCTGAAACTTCTCGTAATCAAACACCTAAATGTGCTCAATAACTCCAAAATATGACAAATTTGCATATTTGGGGTTTAAGTCCTTCATACTTGATATATGCATTGCTTCAGCTAGCACGGTGACACCACTATTTTGCATAGTACTCTTATCATCTTGTTCTTTGGTATAAAATGTGTATTCATTAATTGAATATGCGCTATGAGAAAACACATGCAAACTTGGACCATATGCCAAACATCTCAACCTTTCTGTTACCGAAGAAGGATCTGAAGAGCGCTTCAAATAAATATGATCCTTCAACCATTGTATGAAACTTTGATTGTGCTCTATAACTATCCAATTTTCATTTCTGTTCGGATTTAACCTTCGGAGTACATCCTTGTGCATTTCAACATATGGCTCAACCTCATTATTATTGTGCAGAACATACAAATGAACTTGATCCCGTTCATCCCTTGATATTGTCACAATTTTATTCCCAATTAATTTTTTACCTTCCATTTTGTCGAAAATCTGAGCTCTGGGGAGTCCAATCGATTGAACGTTAGACAAATATTCAGTACAAAACTCAACAGCTTCTTCAACAATGTATCGTTCAACAATACAACCCTCTGGTCGACTTCGGGATTTCACGTACCCTTTTAATATTTTCATATACCGTTCAGCAGGGTACATCCATCTCATATAAGCTGGTCCACACAACTGTGTCTCTTTCACAAGATGAACAACTAAATGAACCATTATGTCAAAAAAAGACGGAGGAAAATACATTTCAAGCTCACACAAGGTAATTACAATCTCTTTTTGTAGTGTTGGTAACATCTCGGGATCGATCACCTTACCACAAATTGACCTAAAGAAAAAACACAATTTAGTTATGGAACTTCTTACTTTTTCTGGCAAAATAGAACGTATACCGATCGGTAGAAAATGTTCCATTATAACATGACAATCATGTGTCTTCAAATTCTTCAACTTGAGGTCTTTCATAGAAACAAGTCTTCTGATATCAGATGAGTATCCTTCTGGAACCTTAACTTCACTCAGAGACTTACACAAATTTTTTTTCTCCTTTCTAGATAAAGTAAAAGCAGCAGGTGGTAGATATGTTCGTCTTCCTTTCTTCACGGGTGCTAATTCAGTTCTCATTCCCATTTTTAACATGTCCTCCCTTGCTTTAAGGCCATCCTTAGACTTGCCTTTTATATTGAGTAATGTACCGATAACACTTTCAAATACGTTTTTTTCAATATGCATAACATCGAGAAAATGTCTCACGTACAAAGACTTCCAATATGGCAATTCAAAAAATATCGACCTTTTCTTCCACCCACCTTTCACAATCTTATGTGCAAAAGGCTTGCCAAACTCAGTACGCACATCTTTCACCTTTTCAAAAACTTGTTCACCTGACAATGCGGGTGGAGCTCTACGATGTTCGGTGTCTCCATTGAATGCTTTTCTCCACCCACGGTAGTGATGTTTAGAATGTAAGAATCTACGATGACCGAGAAACACATTCTTCTGGCAAAGTTCCAATCGGATCGTATCGGTTCCGTCTTCACAAACAGGACACACACGTTGACCTTTAATGCTATACCCAGATAGATTCCCGTATGCTGGAAAATCATTAATTGTGCCAAACAACATCGCCCTCAAATTGAAACTTTCTTTCCTATATCCATCATAAACCTCCACACCGTTCTCCCACAAAATCTTTAAATCTTCGATCAGAGGTGTCAAGTATACGTCTATGTCATTACCTGGTTGTTTAGGCCCAGAGATTAACATAGATAACATCATGTACTTACGCTTCATACATAGCCACGGAGGTAGGTTATAAATCATAAGAATCACAGGCCATGTGGTATGTGAAATACTTTGAAGACCATGTGGGTTCATTCCATCAGTAGATAATGCCAATCGAAGGTTTCTTGCTTCTGATCCAAACTCAGGATAATCATTATCAATCTTCGACCACTGTGGTGAATCAGCCGGATGCCGATACTTTCCATCGGTAATTCTTTCATCTGCATGCCAAGTAAGATGTCTTGCATCGGTTTCACTACGAAACATGCGCCTAAATCTCGAAATTATCGGAAAATACCATAAGACTTTTGCGGGAGATAATCTTTTCTTATATCGAGACAAACCGCATTTGGGGCACTCAGTTAACGTTGCATATTCGTTACGAAACAAAATGCAATCGTTAGGACAAGCATGTATCTTATCATAGCTCATGCCAATAGAGCACAACATTTTTTTTGCCTCATAGGTTCGATTAGGAAGAACATTATCATCCGGTAGCATTTCTCTCATAAGGGCCAACAACTCTGTGAAACTTTTATCCGACCATCCATTGCCCGCCTTTAAGTTGTACAACTTTAATACTGCAGAAAGTCTTGAGAATTTAGTGCAACCTTTGTACAACGGTTTCTCTGCATCGCTTACCATCCTCTCAAACATTTCAGGACAATCATGAAGATCTTCTTCCAGTGCTTCTACAATCTCTTCAACTCGATCACAATCATATGTTTCCGTGTCTTTGTCGTATGAAGCATAGGTCGTATTTCTTTTTCCACTCGATTCAACATTCCCGTTAATTTTCTCACCATGAAATATCCAACACTGATAACTTTGATCAATTCCATGCCTCAGCAAATGCGATTTCAATCCATGTGCGTCAACCTTACCAATATAACAACAACGCAAGCAAGGACAATGCATTCGTCTGGGGTTTTCAGCGTGTTGAACAGCATACTTAACGAATTCCGCAACCCCACTCTCGTACTCTTTGGTCATTCGATCGACACAGATCCATGTTTTATCCATGGTTTTCCTACTTATTTAAAAGAACACTCAAATAATGATAAATAAAATTTAAATATATTAGTTAAAATATTCAAATAATAGAAAAATTAATGGCATTTTTTAACCGAACTCAAACAACTCAACTCATGAGTATCATCGTTGGCTTGTCCAAACTC
This sequence comes from Lathyrus aphaca, assembly GCA_963966055.1. Lineage (NCBI taxonomy): Eukaryota > Viridiplantae > Streptophyta > Magnoliopsida > Fabales > Fabaceae > Lathyrus > Lathyrus aphaca. The sequence continues at coordinate 75,630,708 of OZ014523.1, forward strand.
CTAAATTCATGGCATTTTTTAAAAAACATTTTATCTTGTAGTATTTTAGTATATATTTTTTAAATCAGTGGCACTTGAGTAAAAAATCCATTTTAACAACTTTGTTTGGAGATGGAAGATTATGAATTTTAATAAAAGATACATGTTTGGAGGGGTATCCTACTATTATTTCATTGTGAAAACAAACCTACCTAGGCAGGCCTTGAAACCATGGGTGAATAATGTGTCCTAGTATTATTATCATTTTCTACATACTCATAATTTTTAATGATTTTGAAGTTGGTATAATTCATAAGATATTGTCACATTGTGATATGATATCATCCATAATTTCAGTATGAAACTTATCATCCTAAAAACATCCTAAATACTGATTTTTCCCTAAAAACATCAAAACTGAGTTATGAAAAGTAATGATTTTTTCCTAACCAACCACAACCAGAACAAAAAGCAATTATATCAGGAACGATTCGTCAAACACATACCGTAATGAGATTATACCAGGAACGATTCGTCAAACACAGAAATGAAACGAAGAACTGAAGAAATGAAACCTGAAACGTAGAACAGAAGAAATGATTTTTCCATAACCAACCACAACCAGAAAAAAAAAAGCAATTATATCAGGAACGATTCGTCAAACACATACCGTAATGTGATTATACCAGGAACGATTCGTCAAACAAATGAAATGAAACGCAGAACTGAAGAACTGAAACCTGTAACGAAGAACTGAAGCAATGAAACCGATTCTTCAAACGCAGTGAATGAATGAAGAAGCAATGAAACCGATTCTTCAAACGCAGTGAAAAAGTGAAGAAATGAAGCACAATCAATGGCTGAAACACTTTCAAGAACGAACGATTTCGCTGTTAGGGTTCGCTTTCGCTGTTAGGAGGGAAAACAGAAAGAACAGAGAACGAAAATAGAAGTCTGAATTTTAATTTTAATAAGACCTTAGACAGCGCTTTTGGGAAAAGCGCTTTCTAAGGTATGCCTTAGACAGCGCTTTTCAAAAGCGCTTTCTAAACCCCCCCTTAGACAGCGCTTATGGTTTTATTTTTTTTTTAAATTTAAAAACTTTAGACAGCGCTTTATCAAAAGCGCTGACTAAGGTGAATATTTAAAAGCGCTTTCTATAAGCGCTGTCTAAGGGGGGGTCTTAGACAGCGCTTTCTAAAAGCGCTGTCTAAGACCCCCCCCTTAGACAGCGCTTTCATTATTTTTTTGGAACATTTTCCGTGTTTTTTTTAATTTTTAAACTTGGACAGCGCTTTCTCTTAAAAGCGCTGTCTAAGATGCGCTGTTAAAAAGCATTTTTGGCGTAGTGTGCCATCTCCAACGTGAAATTTTCAGCACTGAAGATTCCGTCGGGGTATCACAAAAGTGATAGAAAAATTCAAATTGCTGTCCAGATGTCCCAAAAATACATCTTCGGAAATTTCCCAGAACTAATTAATTTTGATATTTTTTTCCAAATAATTTCAGAGATGTATCTCTGAAATCTAAACCAAAATCATGAGGTGTTATTTATTTTGGCCTTCATCTAATAAAAAAAATAGTACTTCTGAAAATATATGTCTGAAATCTAAAAACATTTAAAGAAATGCATATAGTGGCTAATAAGAAATTCTCAAAATTAATTGTCATAAATAAGTAAGTGTATTATTAATTCTTAAATTAGAAACATACATATCAAAAGCTATGGTGTGAATAGTAGTAGTATCTCCCAAAACCAAGCCCAACATATACACAAGAAACAAAAACCAAACATTTTTCTTTTCTTTTTCTCTTTTTTTTTTTTATTCTACCACAGTTGACTGTTGACTTTATTTTCTAGCCTTAAAAAAAATTAAAAAATAAAATAAAAAATGAGTTGAAATTTAAGATCCTTGAGAAAATGGGTTAACAGTAAGCAAAGAATCATCAATGGAAGAAGTAGCAAAAGGACTATGGGGTTTAACAGACTATCACGAAAATCGCGGCGAAATCGCAAAATCCATAAAATGTCTAGAAGCAATTTGTCAAAGCGAGGTTTCGTTTTCCCCAATCGTCGAAGTCAAAACCCGTCTTCGAATCGCTTCAATCCTTCTTCATCATTCTTACAATGCTAATCACGCTAAATCTCATCTCGAACGTGCTGTTAGTATCTTCTCAATCCTTCAATTTCGTTGGATTAGCTTTTTCCTTAGTTGATTTTGTTATTGTTGTTGTTGTTGTAGCAATTGCTTTTGAAGTCTATACCTAGGTGTTTTGAATTGAAGTGTAGAGCTTATAGTTTGTTGAGTCAGTGTTATCAACTTCTTGGAGCTATTCAACCTCAGAAACAAGTGTTGTTTAAGGGTCTTGAGCTTGCTGCTTCTGCTGGACATGAGTATGCTTCTAAGTCTTTGCTTTTGATTTTTTTTTTTTTTTTGGATTTAGGGATTTTAGTTCTAAATTGTGGTTTTGAGTGTTATTCTAGATATTGTGGACTGTGGAGTGTAGAACTGTTGCCAAATATAGTGATTAATAATATGGTTTCAGCTGCGGTCAAGTTGCGGGCACAATCTGGTATTTAAAACTATGAATGAAATGTGTTTGTTGCTCAATGATAGAGTTTTCAGTAAAGATTTGTAACCGAGATTTTGGCTGGGATATCTACTTGCATTGCAGTTAATATCAAGGAATGAGATGGGTCACGGTTTAAAACCTTTGTTGAAGACACTTTATAAATATATATAATTATGATTTGCTTGTTGCTTTGGATAATGTTCACTTAGAGCATATTAGCGTGTCTGGTTTAGCTTTTGGAGAGGGGTTAAATAAGCTTTTGAACAAAGCTAACATATTTTTGCTTTTGTAAAAAAATGCATTGAGAAGTTATTTTTTCCTTTTCCGTTTGTTTACATTGGAGCCTAAATCACACAGGCTAGTTAGTATGACATATTGACATGTAAGAATTGGGGTAAAAAAAATGCAGTGTTCAACACTGAGAAGCGATATTTGAAACATAGGTAAAAAAGTAGTACCGAAGAATAGGGATGCAAACTATCCTCCACCAAATCTAAAAAATTTACTATAAGTAGTTCCTTCCTATTGTTTTATACCGGCCCGTTCTCTCTCTCTCTCTCTCTCACTCACTGTGTCTCTCTCCCTCCCTCTGTGATCTGTGTCTCTCTCCCTCCCTCTGTGATCAACTTACTGTAACTGCCATACAATTAACTGGGTCTGCTAGCACAGTAGAGCTAAAGATAGTAAAGAATAGTTATATGCTCCATTTATGAATTGTGACAAGCTTGGTGCATATATTTATACGTTTTAAGTTTTAACTTGAGAGAGATTGCAAAAACAGTAGCTGTAGTCTGTATATGGTAAATGCTAAATAGTAATGGAAATTTCTGATTTGTATGGATGTAAATTCATAAGTTATAACTTTTACACCAGAGTGTAAACTGTAAAGGAAACATTTGCTGTTTGTTCTTTCCATGCCCCTATCATTTATGCTTATCCCTCTTTTCACGCACCTGTACCATTTGTTTCATGATAAATAACTAAACTCAATAGTAATTGTATATCTATACGGCAATACCTACATTTTCAGCCCGAAAATCACCTTTTACTTTTTCACATGAGTATTCATGTCTGACAAAGGTGTTGAATATTTTATATTGATGAAGAGCTGGAAAGCTTTTTTTTTAATTTCTAAATTACAGGCTTCAAATAGTTAATTATTTATCACATTTTTATAATGTGTTATCAATATGACCGCGTTGCATGCAAATCTTACCAACTAATGCTGCTTCTGTTACATGTTTTTTGTTTATCATGTTGAAGGATTTCAACAAAGTTGTGGTCTTGCAACTTCAATTCACAGCTGGCAAATGCTTTGTCAATTGAAGGAGACTACCAGGGTTCATTCTCTGCTTTAGAATGTGGATATGACTGTGCTACAGATGTACGCAACCCGGAGTTGCAGGTTAGTTGTTGTGAAAACTAAATAATATATTTCAAATATGAATAATGTACGGGCATGAATCTCTTCATATAGACTATTCTAATCTAATGGATCTAACCAATGACTTAAGGTCCGAATATAAATTAATACTACTAACGATAGTAAACAAATAACAACAGTAACAGTTAAAATAAATTATTTACAACAGTTGTCAAAAGTTCATTTGCTTCCTTCTCTGCCCTTTGCATCTGAGTCATAAATTAAACTGAATTCTTACCACTAATAGGTAGAACCTTCTGGAACTTGTGTATATAAGTGGGGGCAATCCTCACTCTACCAACCGGTTTTGTAGGGTTGAGTTAGGCCCAACCACATTTCTTAGTATGGTATCAGAGTCTCGTTTAAGATCTGGTGGGACACCTTCTATGGTTTCCGCTATTGGGCCACCCACCATTTATTTCCACGCTTCAGATGTCCAATCCTGGGTGTGAGGGGGTGTGTTATGAGTCCCACATCGGACAATATATGGCCTGAACTTGTGTATATAAGTGGGGGCAATCCTCACTCTATCAACCGGTTTTGTAGGGTTGAGTTAGGCCCAACCACATTTCTTAACATCAAGTTTTACACCAAAAACCTTAAAATTATCTTCTTTTTTATTTTATTTATTTATTTTAATTTTATTTATTTATAAATTTTTAATAAAGCTATAACAAATATAATTAAAACTAAATTGAAATTCTTAAATGAACGAATTCCCTCTTCTTTTTTCCTTCCCTTATTCTTAACTCTTCACTTTCATCCTTTTTAACTGGTTCTATTTTGATATTTTACTTCTTTTCACACATGTTGCATGCATGTCAACACTTTAGTTTGCTAAAATAAGGGGTGTTCCAATTATGCCAATTTCGCTATAATATTTTCCATCTGTCTGTCAGTAATTCCTTGTTTTATTGTTTGGACCAGATGTTCTTTGCAATATTTTCCATCTGTCTGTCACTAATTCCTTGTTTTATTGTTTGGACCAGATGTTCTTTGCCACTTCAATATTGCATGTCCACCTCATAAAATGGGATGATAGTAATTTGGTTGAGCAAGCTGTTAATAAATGCAATGAGATTTGGGAGTCAATTGAGCCAGATAAAGTGAGTGCAAATGTTCTTTAGCTTCTAACTTTTCCATGTGTAGACAATGTTCACCCACAGACATGAGCATGTTTGCAACTGAACTCTACCTTGATTCCTTTTTGAATTTATTCTAACTCTTTACTCATTTGCTTCCGCACAATCCTCAGAGACAACAATGCCCTGGCTTGCTCTTTTATAATGAATTACTGCATATATTCTATCGAACGCGGCTATGTGATTACAAGAATGCTGCACCCCATGTAGACAATCTGGATGCTGCCGTGAAGGCTGAAAGGAAGCAAACACAACATATGCAAGAGCTAGTGAAGGAGCTCAGTGCTTTAGATCAAAGTCTTTCCAGGTCTGATCTTCACTACAGAGAAAGGGCAGCATTGTCTGAGAAGCAAGCAATGATTCAAGAACAGCTGACAAACATGAACGGGTTCAGTTCAACTGGGCGGGAATCTCTTGAACCAGTATATTTTGGGAATGGTAGAAGGAGACTAGGAGATAAGCTTCAATTAGCACCGCCTCCTATTGATGGGGAATGGCTTCCTAAAAGTGCTGTCTATGCACTTGTTGATCTAATAGTTGTTATATTTGGGCGCCCCAAAGGACTTTTTAAGGAGTGTGGAAAGCGCATACAGTCTGGCATGCGTATAATTCAAGGTTGTTCGGTAACTGTTTTTGGTCTCTGTTTGCATGCATTTTCCTTCTTTTGGCTTTGGATCAATCTATTGTTTTTGGCATGTAAAAGCAAAAGCATTAGACTGCAAATACAAGTACTAATTTGGAATTCAAAATATAAATTGCTGTTTCAAATTTGCACTTCCTCAGGCTATCATTGTTACTGCTTGCCAGATATTCTGTATGTCCAATCACAGCCTTAAAATGTATTTTCTGGTTGTTTCTAGAATTTAATGTTAAACGCATTTTTGAAACATCATTGGATTAGAAGCATCACTCCTTTGGATTATTCTTTCAGAAAACATGATCAACGAGTTGATTTGTTTCTGTTATTTGCGAATATGGATTTCCATGTTACTAACTGCTGTTGAGACTGAGTCATCCTTGCCACTTTCAAATCACTTTCGTTACGAAAATGATTTTTCTTCCTTGCAGGTGAGTTAGCGAAGCTTGGAATTACTGATCGTGTCAGAGGTGAGATTCATTATTCTTATTATACCCACAAGACTACTATGCTTTTATGCAAACAAAGATTCCATATGCAACTGGTTAAACTTTCTTGTTTAACAGAAGCGGACTTGCAACAATCTTCTATCTATATGGCGGGAGTATACTTAATGCTACTAATTCAGTTTCTTGAAAACAAAGTGGCCATAGAGCTCACACGGACAGAGTTCGCTGAAGCACAAGAGGTTTGTTATCTTCATGTTGTGCTTATATATTTGGGTTTCTATATTTTGTGAGCACTAAGGACGAGCAATGCTATTGATGGCTTATCGTGGTTCATGGTGAAAGGAGAAAAAACTCACAGCATACTAAAAATGTTGTTGAACACAGTTAAAAAAACAAGGAGAAAAAGTAGATCACTGTTAGATAAAGAAGATAAAATCATATAATTGAAATCAAAACAAAATAAAAGTAGGACAAGAATAATATTCTTTTTGCAGAGCAGAGACTAGGAAACTCACAATTCACAAAACGGAGAAACAGTGTAAAAGAAATAGAGATAGACATTAAAAGAGAGAAGTATGTAGAGCAGAATAAGAGGACAAGAAAGGAGTGGGGGAACTTAGAAAATATAGAAATAGATATTATAAAAGGAGGAAAACGACATGGCTTAGTGTTTAATACAGTTTGGGTTTGTTCTCCCTGTCTTTATTTTCCATTTTATGTTCATTTTTAACAGAATATGGAAATAGATATTACAAAAGAGAGAGGAAGTCTCTATTTTCTCAAAGATGTTCTGTTCACCAAAGATGAGCAAGTGAGAGATGAATGAGATTTGTGGGTGAGAGGCGACAGATAAGTGCAAGTGATATATGGCTGAAACGTTCTGTTAGTTGAGATTATAATGGGCTTTAGTGTTTAATACAGTTTGGGTTTGTTTTGACCATCTTTATTTTCCTTTTTATGTTGATTTGGTGCTTTTTCTGCCACACTGTTGTGGAAATAGTGACTTCCATGTAAAAACTGCCCCGACATGGCCTCGGTGGCATTTTTGCCACAACATTGCAACACTGTTCTGTCATCGCGGTCATTTAAGAAAGAGGATGAGATTGAGAATATGTAATAACTTGCATTGCATTCGGTTAAACATCAAATCTCATTTAATATCCACCTTATTAGCTGGCTTGCTTTTGGTGATATGTTTCTTGTACCAGTGTCGTGGATTTAAAATGTTTTTAGTGAATTTGCATCATGTCATACTTAAAATATGAAATAATTGATAGCAATCTGTGCAAATTTTCATGCTTTGTTACAGATGAAAAATTGATTTACTTAGTTTCCAACTAGTGTAGTGGATTGAAAAGTTGGCAGCGAATTTGCGTTCTGCTATACTTGAAATCATTAATGGCATTCTGTGCAAAATTTCAGGCATTGGTACAGATGAAAAATTGGTTCATGCGATTTCCGACTATATTACAGCCATGTGAATGCATCATTGAGATGCTTAGAGGCCAATACGCTCATTCTGTTGGCTGTTATAACGAAGCCACCTTTCATTATATTGAAGCAGCAAAGGTATGTATAGTATATAATTTTGTAGTGATACATTCATATGCTGGTTTAGCTTGCTTGAGATCACATGTAAGGTGTTTTGTTTAGTTAATGATATGAATTCTTGATGGGGATACAATAATGGTCATCCTGATAGAACTTCATATTTTTGTGTAGCTTACAGACAGCAAATCAATGAAAACTATGTGTGAGGTTTATGCAGCCGTTTCTTATATCTGCATTGGTGATGCTGAATCTACTTCACAGGTGTAGTGATACCTCTAGTTGAATTGGTGCTACTTACTTTTTTTGAAGCAGGTTGAACCCATGGGCATTATTTTATTAACCAAAACATATTTTGCCTGCAGGCACTTGATTTGATTAGGCCAGTTTATGGTATAATGGATTCTTTTGTAGGAGTTAGAGAGAAAACGGGCATTCTTTTTGCTTATGGTCTTATATTGATGAAGCAGCGGGATCTTCAAGAAGCAAGGTAATTTTTCGTATAACTTCTATCCAAACTCGACTAGAGCTGTTTGTCTGAATGTGGATCTCCAATTTATAGTCTTGTTTGTATGGAAAATTTTCTACTTTCTATAAAAGTTATTTTTTTCGTGTTACTTTTATTCAAATTCCATTAGGGTTGTTTGTCTGGATGTGAATCTCCAATTTGTAGTCTTGTTTGTATGGTTGTCAAGATCTCTATCTAGATCTTAAAATCTTAAGATTTTACGATCCCATTTACTCCCAACGATCCGGATCTTAAGTAGGATCTTATGTTATAGTCAAGTTGTGAGAAAAAATGTAAATTCATTGATTTTGTGGGATCTTTGCGAGTTTCGACTATGATTGGCTGTTTTTTTGTCATTATCATTAAAAGGAAAGAAGGATGACAAGATGAAGAGGCACCACAATTTTGGTTCAATGAATCGATGGGGACAAATGCGTGCCTTTTGATATTATGAAGTTTTATATTTAAGTTTTTGAGAATAAACATCTCACTTATAGGGTTTGTTTTAACTAATTTACTTATGATAATCATAGTAATGGATAAGATATGTCCTTAATGTCTAACAAATGTTGCTGATCATAGTTGTTGAAATGAGCGATAATAAGAGACATTTAGATTAAACCGTGTGTCTTGAAAAGCACTACGGAGACATTATTATATATAGAGAGATTACAACTAATTACATGATATAGTCGATGTGGGACTATTCTATATATAAATATTCTTAACACTATATATATTTACAAATATCAACACTCCCCCTCAAGCTTGAGCATATAAGTCAAATGCACCAAGCTTGTTACATATATAATTAATTCTGGGGCTTCGTAGGGATTTTGTAAACTCGTCTGCCAATTGATCGTTAGAGTTGACAAAGCTTGTAACGATGTCACCTGATTCGATCTTCTCTCTGACAAAGTGACAATCAATCTCAATATGTTTTGTTCTCTCATGGAAGACTGGATTTGAAGCAATGTGCAATGCAGCTTGATTATCACAAATAAGTGTCATTGGTCTTGCTTCTTCAATTTGAAGTTCCTTGAGCAATTGTTTTAACCAAACAAGTTCACATGTTGCCATTGCCATGGCCCTATATTCTGCCTCGGCGCTTGATCTTGCAACAACGTTTTGTTTCTTACTTTTCCAGGATATAAGATTTCCTCCAACAAGTACACAATACCCAGAAGTGGATCGTCTATCAATGGATGACCCTGCCCAATCAGCATCAGAGTATCCAACTATCTGAGTATGTCCTTTATCTTCATATACTAGACCTTTTCCTGGAGCACATTTGATGTATCTCAGAATCCGGATAACAGCATCCATGTGTTCCTGACAAGGGGAATTTAAGAACTGACTTACCACACTGACTGCAAAAGAAATGTCTGGACGAGTGACTGTGAGATAATTCAACTTTCCAACCAATCTCCTATATCTTCCGGAGTCAGATAGAGGCTCCCCCTGATTGGGTAGTAATTTGACACTTGGATCCATAGGAGTATCAGCTGGTTTAGCATTCAACAAACATGTTTCTTCCAAAATATCCATAGCATATTTCCGCTGAGAAATCATCAAACCATCTTTAGATTGGGCTACCTCAATACCCAAGAAATAACGGAGTTTACCAAGATCTTTTGTCTGAAATTGATTCGAGAGATGTTTTAACTGGAGTATTCCCTGTTGATCACTACCAGTTATGACAATATCATCTACATACACAATAAGATAAATACACCTTTGAACTGAGTGACGATAAAAAACCGAATGGTCAGCTTCACTACGGACCATACCAAACTGTTGGACTACAACGCTATTGCTTAAGACCGTAAAGAGACCTGTGTAGCCTACACACCATATTCGATGACTCCCCCTGAGCAACAAACTCAGGTGGTTGCTCCATATATACTTCCTCTTCAAGATCACCATGTAAAAAAACATTTTTAATGTCAAGTTGATGAAGAGACCAATGTCGAATGGCTGCAATAGCTAGAAGAAGTCTAACAGATGCCATCTTGGCTACAGGTGAGAAGGTATCACTATAATCCAACCCAAAAATCTGAGTGTATCCTTTGGCTACCAAGCGGGCTTTAAATCGATCAATCTTACCATCTGGACCAACCTTCACTGTATAAAGCCATCGACAACCTACTAAAGATTTTCCAGGGGGTAAAGGAACCAGTTCCCAGGTACCACTGCTTTCAAGAGCACACATTTCATCAATCATTGCTTGCCTCCATTCAGGATGAGATAATGCTTCACCTGGAGTATTAGGAATAGAAACAGAAGACAAAGAAGACAAACAAGTATACTGCAAAGGGGAAAGACGATGATAACATAAATCAATATAATGTGGAGAAGGATTTCGTGTTTGACGTATACCTTTTCGAAGGGCAATCGGAAGATCGGACTCAGGTTGCAGGATCGGATCCGGTGATGGCGAGAGCGTCAAAGGAGAGTCTACAATGACCTCAGGGACAGGTGCGACCTCAGGAACAGGTACGACCTCAGGAACAGGTGCGACTTCAGGGACAGGTACGACAGACGTTGGTTGACGACGCTGATATGTTTGAAGTGGGTGAGAAGTATGGGGGTCAACTGTAGGGGTATTTAGTGGACCAGGTTCCCTAGAATGATCAGGGACAATGACATATGGGACTTCCGGAAGAGGTGTGGGAATACGTTCCTGAAGGGGTTCCGAAGTTGCTTGGCTGGACTCGAAATATGGAATAGACTCGAAGAAGGTAACATCGGCTGATATGAGATATCGTTGTAGAGTGTGTGAATAACAACGATAACCTTTTTGTGATCGATGATAACCAAGAAAGACACACTTTAGTGATCGAGCTGATAGTTTATCAAGACCAGGAGAGAGATTGTGTACAATACATGTGGTCCCGAAGACTCGGGGAGGAATTGGGTGAAGTGGGGAATTGGGAAAAAGGATTGAATGAGGGATTTTATTGTTAAGGACAGATGAGGGCATGCGATTTATAAGGTAACATGTCGTTAGCACAACATCCCCCCAAAACCGAAGTGGAACATTACCATGGAGAAGTAAGGTCCGAGTGGTTTTTACGAGATGCCGATTTTTGCGTTCGGCTACCCCATTTTGTTGAGGTGTGTGAGGACAAGATGTTTGATGGAGAATACCATTGCGTGACATAAAATTTTGAAATTGTTGGGATAAATATTCACGGGCATTGTCACTTCTTAAGGTACGGATAGACACACCGAATTGAGTTCTTATTTCTCGATAAAATTGTTCAAAAATAGAAAATAATTCAGATCTATTCTTCATTAAAAATAACCATGTGCAACGTGAAAAATCATCAATAAAGGTGACAAAATACCTAGACTCAAGAGTAGAGACAGTACGCGAGGGACCCCAAACATCGGTATGAACTAAAGCGAAAGGGGATGAAGCTCGTTTATTGACTCGATTGGGAAATTGACTACGAGTGTGTTTCCCTAACTGACACAACTCACATTGTAAATTAGATACCTTCGATAAACTTGGCACCAACTTATGTAATTTTGAAAGACTGGGATGACCTAACTGGGCATGGATAGTGAGTGGAGAATCTTTGACTGAGCATGTCTGAGATGACACTGAGAGGTAATAAAGGCCTTGAGACTCACATCCGACGCCAATCGTCCGTCCCGAACTCCGATCTTGCAGGATAACATTATTGTTAGTGAAGGTGACACTACAATCAAGAGAACGAGTTAAACGACTGACTGAAAGTAAATTAAATGGACAATTCGGAACATAGAGAACAGAAGTAACAGAGAGAGAATGTAGAATTTGAACAGTACCAATCCCTTCGGATTGGGTTTGAGAACCATTGGCAGAAGTTATAGTAGGTAAGAAACCAGAGGTAGAGAGGGAAGAAAAAAGATTTTTATTACCGATAACATGATCAGACGCACCAAAATCAAGGACCCATGGTCTAAGAGAAGATGAGAGGCAAACAGATGAATTACCAGTGTGTGCTACCGTAGCTGTAGAATAATCTGAGTTTTGATAATCCTGATACCACCTGAGAAAATCATCGTAGTTTGGCATAAATTTCTGAGGAGTAGCCATGAGTATCGGCGGGAAAAAAAAAAAAAAACCCGATTGGTAGAGTTAGAGTTTGATCTAACTCACCATACAAAACCGATTGGTAGAGTGAGGATTGCCTCCACTTATATACACAAGTTCAGGCCATATATTGTCCGATGTGGGACTCTTAACACACCCCCTCACGCCCAGGATTGGACATCTGGAGCGTGGAAATAAATGGTGGGTGGCCCGATAGCGAAAACCATAGAAGGTGGCCCACCGGATCTTAAACGAGGCTCTGATACCATGTTGAAATAAGCGATAATAAGAGACATTTAGATTAAACCGTGTGTCTTGAAAAGCACTACGGAGACATTATTATATATAGAGAGATTACTAATTACATGATATAGTCGATGTGGGACTATTCTATATATAAATATTCTTAACACTATATATATTTACAAATATCAACAATAGTAATGGATAAGATATGTCCTTAATGTCTAACAAATGTTCCATGCAGCAGTAATGAAGTATAAAAACTCAATCATACACGTCTAAAGAATATGAAAAACAGTCATTTTCTCACGAATACACTTGCCTACAAACATATATTATGTAAAAATACTTTAAATATATACTATTATTTTTTTCATTTTAATAAGATCTTACGATTTTTGTTGTGATCTTATGTTTTACAATCTTGTTATCCTCTCTCGATCTTACAAAAATAATTGGGTAGGATCTTTCGATCCTAGCTACGATTTTATATTTTATGATCTTGATATTCTCTCCCGATCTTATGTAAAATCTCGATTTTGACAACTTTTGTATGGCAAATGTTTCTACTTTCTACATCTATTTGATTCAAAATGTTTTATATCACTGCAGAAGATTTCCGCAAGACTTCGGTCGAATTAATCTGCAAATACAAATAATAACATTGACATATTTCTGCTTTGTCTGCGTCACAGCTATCATTCTTCAATTTTTTCAAAATAACTTATTCTGGTTTAGATTATTGTGTTCAAAATAGCTCATCATCTAAAGCTTTCTAACTGAACTAGTTATTTTCATCTTCAAAAATAGAAGTGTTTTTGTTAGGTACTTGATTTGGGCCTAAGCCCAACAAATGCGTCGAATAGAAGAACGAGTTATATTTGCTGATGTGGCTAGTTGGTTAGAGGGAATGATAGTTATATAAAGGATAGTGAATTAGTGATAGCAAGAGAGAAGGCATTGAGAATTATTCAGTTAGGAACCGTAATGGTTTGGACAGAGAGAATTCTCTCTTCTCTGAGGAGCTTTGCTCTGGAATTGCTGGGGATAATCTTCTGCAATAGTTACTGTTTTTCTATTAATAATACAATTTATTTTCTCTTGAATATTGGCTTCGTAACGGTTTTTTCCACTGGAAATAATAAGCAAAGATTAATTATTAGTTTATGTCTGCAAATGCAATTAAAAATCAGAAAACATCTGTCTTAAAGAAAATATTTACAACACATTCTCAGTATATCTCATGATTACTTGAATTTGTACGTGTCTGAGTGAAGTCTGGAAGCACAAAATTCATGAGCTTGCAGGGGACCACAAATCAGTTTAGAAAATCAGAACAAATCAAGATAATATATTCATAATAACTAATATTAAATCTGATATTAAGAGATACTCTAAGATATGCTAAATTAATATAAAGACACTAAATTAATATGAAGATATTATATCTTTTAATATTCTGACACATTACTTGGATACAAAAAATAAGAACAGTTTATGTGCCTTAGTTTGATGTTTTTATTTCTTTCTCTTTCCTCTAAGTTTTAAATTTGTTGTAGAAATCGCTTGGCAAATGGATTGCAGCTGGCCCATAATTTTTTGGGGAACCATCAGCTTCTTTCCCAATATTTGACAACCCTTGGCAGTTTGGCCCTTGTATTACATGACACAGTACAAGCCCGGGAGATATTAAGATCGTCTTTGACCTTGGCAAAGAAGCTTTCTGATGCTCCTACTCAAGTCTGGGTACTGTCTGTTTTGACAGGTACCTCTCTTAATAGTTTTTTGTTAACATATCTTTTTTACTACTTTTAAATGTGCCCAAGTTATAGTTGCAGACCACACTATTTTATTCTTGTCTGTGTTTTTAGATAGCTTCCACTGTATCTTGCATTTCTTGCAGTGTGCTCTGTTCTGGTTTGTTGATAAATATTGTTTAAGAGGGCCTGGTATGGAAAGTCGGGGTGTCTTTTCTCTCTGAACTGCATGGAACCTATACTGTAAACATTATTATTTTTTTTCCCAGTTCCTTTCTCTACATGTGCTCAAGTCTAACCTCGCTAATCTGATCAAAGAAGCAGGTGCCCTTCAAAGTCAGAATTTCATGTGAACTGGACTAATTGAATTGGTATTAGCGATCTGATGTTGGTTTGTAGGTTCTGTTGGAAATCATTTCCTGTTATATATACCGGTGTTTTAGAAGATCAAAGGCCAGTCATTTATTTTTCACTGTTCTCGTGGCAAAAGAATTTGAAGTTATAATTGCTTAACCAGAGTGAGAAATTCAAGCAAATTGGAGAAAGTGTAGCAGAGAGATTCCCGATGATAAGGAAAAATCATAATGGAAGTGTTGTGTGAATTGCAAGTATTATCGAATGAATGTGTTGATTTGATTATATCTATGGTTGTTCAAACTCCCGACTTAACTCATAAAATCGTATGGACTTATGACTTTAGGTATCAAAGTCGAGTCAGCTTGCTTACAAAATTGTTAGTGTAAACATGGGTAGACTCGTACAGATACACATAGAATCACAAGTTTGAGGGTGTTTGAATTAGTCAATGAAATAATGGTTATTTTCTCCAATGCATGCCTAACATGACAATGTCCAAGCTTTTTTTTTTTTTTGGGTTAGAAAACCCAAAAGGCAACAGTTGAATGATAAGGCTGTGTGGTGCAAAACACATTAACTTCATTGTTCATGGATAGTTAAAACCGTGATTCACTCCTAATTTGTTAGGACCTGATGAAACAGTAATCGAATAGACACAAATTATGAATCAATTGAAAATGAGATTGAGTTATTATTTCTTTGAGGAAGTTTACAGAAGGATCGCCTTGACAATCACAACTGCCACAGAGCTAGATTCCTATGGAGGGCTAGATTCTCTCCCTTCTAACTGAATACAAAGCAATTCTCTAGATACACTCCTAGATTCTCTCCTTCCACTACTTATTCACCTACCCTAGCTTATTTTACTGCTAGCTCATGCTTCCTCACGTGTCTTTGGATACTTTCTTACCCTTCCTTGAGATAGAGTTTGAACTATTATCAATTTATTAGGCCTAGCCCAAAAACAGGGTCCCTAACATAATCCCGCACGATCTTACAATCTTCAATGAGTTGAGCCTACATAGTGTTAATGAGTTTTCATAGACTCATGTTTCAAAACTTTGATTCAGTCCATTGGACAAGTGTTGGTTGAAAACTAGTTCGGTAATTTGCTGACACATTAGCTGCCAGATAACGGCAACTCTTATATGCTAACAGATAGGTGAATCGATGTGTTTTCTTCATTTCTGTTTTAAAAAATTTATTTAAAAAAAAAATGTTTCATAGACTCATGTTTCAAAACTTTGATTCAGTCCATTGGACAAGTGTTGGTTGAAAACTAGTTCGGTAATTTGCTGACACATTAGCTGCCAGATAACGGCAACTCTTATATGCTAACAGATAGGTGAATCGATGTGTTTTCTTCATTTCTGTTTTAAAAAATTTATTTAAAAAAAAAATGTTGTACTTGGCTCTTGCAGCTTTATATGAAGAATTAGGAGAAAAGGGAAGCCAAATGGAGAATGATGAGTATAAAACAAAAATATCAAAAGATTTGCAGAAGAAACTGGCTAATGCACAATCTTCCATTTATCATATTGAATTAGTAAGCTCATCTCAACGAAGCAGCACTATCTCTCTGTTTCGGTTTTTTATTAATCACAGTCTGTTTCACCATTTTGATTAACAGATTGACAAAGCAAGATTTGAAGTTCAGCAGTCACATGAGTTCAACACCAAGCGCAAAATGGCTGGCCAAACTGTGGGAGTCAATCTAGATATTCCAGAATCTATTGGCCTGCCAGCAGCCTCATCTTTTCAACCATCAAGGCTAATTGATATAGATAACAGTAGCAGTAGAAGACGTGGAAAACGAAGAAGTTAGTACTTTCATTCCTTGAAGTGAACCCTGTATATTATTGTGAATTAATTACAGGTAATTGTTCCAAAGTGCAAGCAGGTTGAAGAGTCTCAGATCAGGTTTCCATCTTACCTCTTGTCAACAAGGCTCACTATCATGCTTGCATCATCACTTTTAAAGATCCTGCACAGTTAATTTAGGCTGTACTCATAAGTTACACCGAGTAGGGTAGATGGACGAACTCACTGGTTAACATGTTAGTGTTGTAAACATTATAACAGGGTTTTTGTATCTAAAGAGAAAAAAAGTAGAATATGTTGTATTATTATGTAGTTCAGTTATAATTTATTGTGTTCAACTCGGCTAGTTATAATATTTTTTATTTAGTTTGCAGATGTCAAATGGCTTCCTTATTGCAAAATTGTCTAACATATAGAATTTCATGTATACCATGTTTGGATGAAGTGTTTTGTTTGACAAGGAATTTCATTTTATCTATATACTTTTTCTGCCCTTATTCTCTGAAATGCAATATGGAGTTTCTGAAGCTTAGATGCATGTATTTGATTTTTTTTCCAATCTGATTCTGTAATCAGTTGGTGGTGGGGAATTTGACAGTGCTGGAGTAAAATGGTTCAAGTCTCTTCTAGTTTAACAGGCAGTCTAGAATTTGAATCCAGATTGAGTAATTAATCTTTGTAATTGTATGACGGGGAAATGCCAATATACAGCAAAGAAAACCATGGGTAATGCAACCTTGCTTTGGAAAATCCCAGCTGCTTCCTTTTTGCAAGAGCTTTAGTTTAGTATTCTAATGGTGTGTTTGGATGAAACATTTTAATGATAGAAAGTAATTTTTTGAGGGAATTTGAAATGACTTGACTAAAATTCATTGTTTGGATATAAAATATGGAGAATTGTTAAATAGCGTCAATTTATGAAGTATTTTATTCATATTAAATTTAAAGAATTTAAAATGACACCAAAAAGTAGAGAATTTCAAATTGCTTCATCACTCTATATAATAAAAATATTAAATTGTTTATTACTAATTTTTCAAATTTTGCAAGATGTTCCTCATATTTTATAAAAATTTCAAATACACCCTCAAAATTTTCAATAATATTGCAAATAAATCCCTAATAATTTTCTTATTTTACAAATTGGTTCTTCAAATTTTCAAAAATTGCAAATTGGTCTCTATTTTTCATATTTTAGATTTGACCTCAAAAATTTAAAATTATGAAAATTGTCTGAAAAATTTACATTGAATCATTTTAATACTCTATCCAAACAAAAAAATTTAAAATTGAATAAATTCTAATTGAATCATTTGAATTACCTAAAATTTTGAATTCCTTAAAAAAATTTAATTATTCCATAACACACTCTAGAGGCTTTGTTTGAGATTTTGGAGGGGAAGGGAGAAAGGACTTTGAAAAGTAGGAAGGGTTGGGTGAAAAGAATAGAAAATTTTTTACTGGGAGGGTTTGGTTTTATTTACACTATAAATAATCCCTTAATTTGAGGAAATTTAAAATTTGTATTGGATGAGAGTTTTAGAGGATTTTTTAGAGTTTTGGAAGGTTAAGATAAATATAATTTTTGTTGTGACAATGTATTTCAAAAATTAAAAATATATGAATGATAAGTATTATTTTATCATTTCAAATAATTTTTTTAAGTATTATTTTATCATTCCAAACAATTTTTTTTAAATGTTAAACATTTCTCTATTTTTAAGAAAAATATTATTTTTCGAAACCCTTCTTTCCCTTCAAACTCTTAACCAAAGTTTAGGGTGGTCCGTTTGAGAGTTGATTTTTTAAGCGTCTCGAAGGGGAAGACTTTCGAAATTGTATCTATATTTTAAAATGTGTTAGATGTTTTTAAATTTTTTTAAAAATAATATATTACATTAGCATATAAAACTATATTGTTTTTTAATTTAAAAAAACTATCAAATACATTTCAAAATATAGCAAAATTTTAGACGCGATCTTCTTAAGTCTTATCTTCCAAAACTCTCTAAAAATCACCGTCAAACGGACCCTTAGAGAATAAACTAATAAGATAAGTAGGAGTTTTGATCAGGGTCCATCATTAAGTTATCAAGTCCAGAGGACAAGGAAATAAATGAATATTTTTCAAAATATAAATAGTTTTAATATTTTTTTCGTCTCGTATCTTGTATTCGAGATTTATTTTGGTTTCTTAATTTTTTAAAATATTTCATGTTAGTTTTTTCCATATAATTTATTACTCAAAGTCAATGACAGTCAATGTGATATTGATGTGGAGTCCAATGTCTATGTTAATTGGAACATTACCTTTTAGTGATCAATTTTAGTGGTCTCTAAATGGGTCACAAATAAAAACTTCTTTATGACATTTTATCAAACACGTTTTTTTTAGTACATTTATTTTGGATTTCAAATCACACCTTAAAATAAATGATGGTTGCTATTCTCACCCTTAGAGGTAAAGAGTCACTATTTGAAATCCAAAAATGCACCTCTTTATTTCAGAAATATATTTTCAAACGCCCTTATACCACACCAAAACATATTATTTTCTCAAAAATTAATTTGAAACTGTATCTTGGAACTCACCCCGACAATGATTGCTTAACTCATGATCATACTACCATTTCTTTCTTAAATTCTCTCAAAATTTCTTTCCACACTCAATCAACCTTTATATTTCAAAATAATATTTATTGATTTTTTCATATCAAAATAAGCGAAAGGTGAGTTTGAACTGTTTATCAAATACTTGAGACTTAGTTTATTTTTGAATTTAAGATTTAGATAACCTATAAATCTATCAAGTTTGGTTTATAAGAATCTTAGGGAACAAATTCACAAGATTAAGATCACTATCTTTTCAAAATATGTTCAGAATCTCGAAAAGATTTATGATGATTTGAAATATTTGATAGAACCAGAAATGAGATATTTTTTAGGTTAAGTAGCTAATCAATTTGACACTATGCTCTAAGGTTTGACATAAGAAACCTTCAACATAAGCGTTTAGGAGATTTGAAAGGTAGTTTGAAACAACAACAATAGTTCAAGTGTCGAAGACATGTGAAAGATGTCTAGAAGCTTGAAGTCCACGTAAGGGAGTACATGTCGAATTCTACGAAGATAATCGTTATCGACAATTAATATTGTAATATTATATAATATAAGTTTAGCCACGTAAATATGGATCGCGAAATTCATCAAGTATTCTCTATAAAACTTAAGTATCCAAGTCACAGAGAAAAAAAAGTTTGCGAGAAGAGAAAATGTATGAATCTACGTCATTTCTTTTAAGTCTTTAAATTCGAAGCATTTATCTTTATATTCTTTGTTTAATTCTTATTTTCAAAGTAATTATGCATTGTTTTAGTTAGAGTTTACATTTAAATTCTTGACATTCGAACATCAATATTCAAAGCACAAACATATTTTTCTTAGATATTTTGCGCAAATATGTCATAGAATTTTTTTTTAATCATGGAAGTGAACAAAAACTTGTGATTTGATTTATCAAAAATAGCGATAAACACAGTGTCAATTATTTTACCAAATGAGTTGAGGCCAAAGCAATGACGAAGATAATCGTGAATAAGGTACATCATTTTCATTGGCAAAACATTACTTGCAAGTTTGGGTTGCCAAAGACTATAGTCTCTAACAATGGTACACATCTCACCAGTTTTTTTAGGGTTGATTTTTGTAAATATCTAGGAATCCAAACAAAGTTTATCTCGGTTGAGCACCCTAAGAGAGCAATCAGGTGAAGTCGTCCAACAAATACTCACAAACATGAGAGAAAAACTTAACGAAGCCCATGGGCTTTCGATTAAGAAACTTCATGAAGTAACTTATATTCCATAAAATAGTTTTTTAAAAATTAAAGGGATAAATGGAAAATTCCCTCTGCAATATAGGCGAGTTTTATTTTATCCCCCTTTAATTATTTTTTTAATGCCCCCCTGTAATATTTTTTTTCAATTACCCCCTTAAGCATACAATTTTAATACTGAATCTGGGGGGGGGGGGGGGGTAAATAAAAAAATATTTTACAGGGGGTAATTTTAAAATTTCAGGGAGGCATTTAAAAATAAATAAATTAAAGGGGGTAAACCGAAACTCGCATATATTGATGGAGGAAATTGTGCATTTAACCCAAAATTAAATAGAAATATCCCTTTACTCTATAACATGAATACAAATGATATCACTAAGTATTACATGTATTATGGTCTTATCAATCAACTCCTCACTCATCGACCATGAAGACCCCTTTTTAAATGATCTATGGTTCAAACATAATAATCCTAGTTGAGATCAACACACCTACTTGGAGATAAAAAGCACTTTAATGAAGATGACAATCAAGCCAAACTCAAAAGTTTAGTCAACTTGGTAGAATAAGTCAGAGAAATGTCCCAGTTTCATGAATTTGTGGAAAAGCAAAGAGCGACTAAGTGGTACAACACCAAGGTGAAACCAAGAAAGATAAAAGAGTGAGACATGATGCTAAAACAAGTAGTGACCCCAACCAGAAAAGGTAATTTATATACCAATTGGGAAGGATCCTACCAAGTGCGTTATAAATTATCCCGGAGAGCATACAAGCTTGAAAACCTGGAGGGCAAAGAGGTTTTGAGAACTTGGAACAATATAAATATGTGACATTGTTATAGTTGAAATAAATCCTTAGGGGTTGACTGATATGTAATAATAAAATACTACCAATAAAATATCATATTGAGGTAACACTTTTTTCCATGCAAAGGCGTGTGTTTTTAACGAGGCGCCCCTGATATTTTGAATAAGATGTATGCTTTAGTTAGGAACAAAGCTTAGCTATAACTTATGACTTCTCAGAGAGAACTAAGCAAGATCCCACCTGACTCTCCTTGCATATTTTAAGACTCCTAAGGGAGCACCGAACATGAATCCATAAGACTCTCCTTGAATTTAATTAAGACTCATAAGGGAACACCAAATAAGATCCCACCAGGATCTCGTTGCATTTATTTAAGACTCCTTAGGGAACACACATCAGGAATCCACCAAAGTCTCCTTGCATTTATGTAAGACTTCTAAGGAAGAACCAAGTATGAACACATTAGGCTCTCCTCGCACTTATTTAAGAATCCTAAGGAAACATAACACAAGAACCCAACATACTTTCCTCATATTTATTTACAACTCCCAAGAAAATGCTAAACAAGAACCCACTGGGCTTTCTTTGCCCTTACCTAAAAAATTTCTAGGATTTCAATACCATGTTTCTAACACTTATTTGGCGGCCTTACCAATATAACAAATATATTTTCATACAATGAATACAAATTTAAATAAATCTCAACATAAAAACAAATCCAGGAGAATAAAACTTGATGATTGGATAAGATAAAAATGACAATTACAATATGACTCTTTAACAAGGAAAGTTCTCTCCTCCACAATGGCCACTCGGTAGTGTTGGAACAAAATTTGTTCATACCCTTAAAAGGTTTTGATGATAACAAAATATTTAAAGAATAATAGGGTTTACTAATGGTTGTTCAAGTGTGCGGGATACAAAGACATTGACCTTGATATAAATCAAGTTAATCACTTAGAAGAATCATTAAAGAGAAGCAAAATTGTTCTGAATCTGAAGGATCATAACCAAACTTTCAGACTCTGGAGAGTCAACTCAAGTCTTTTAGATGCTGAACCTAAGCTTACTTGAAATACAAAGATCAGTAAAGTTCTGAAGACTGAATTCGTTTAAAGTAAGCAGACTCTATCATAAGGTATGGCTATGCATTTTCTGGATATGTTTCATCAATAGTTATGAAGATTATGGTTTAAAGGGATTTTATTTATGTCAAGTCAACAACTTTGGAAGTGTTCATCCAAACTAGTTTTGATCAAGGCTTTGATTAAGGCAAGTTCAAAAACTATGGTTTCAAGACTCTGAAGTCTCATTCCAACCAGGCTCAGAAGACTACTTTAGCTTTTGTCATTCTTTAACTAATTATATAAAAAGCCTCTGATTCAGGTGGTTAGGTATAAAGATAACAATGACTTTGAACAAGCTTCAACAAACGTCAACAAGACGTCTTCGATCAGAAGTTATCTAAAGAAGATCATGTGACAACGATGCACTACTTTATGTCTAATCAACATAAAGTAATGTGTTAGGATCTTATCTCTCCATCTGTTCTGAACTCTACTATGAAGACTCTAGCCTTTGTGCTCATAGTAAGTTTGTAACATCCTTTTTCCCCACAACAAAGTTAATCATAATATTCACATAAAATCAGATTTCTAAATAAAGGGTATCACACTTTCAACATAAACATCATAATATCAACAAGTATGTGTCCTTGCCCGTAACACGAGTTGCAACTTCATGTTATAAATAAAACAAGCCTCAATTATTCATAGCAGACCAATATTCAAATTATTAAACCATATAAGGAAAAGGTACAAATATAATCCAAACATCATCAACAAGTGTTGTTATTAAACCAAAAACAACAAATTAAATCATTCGTTCCCCATTGTTACATGACTCAGAGCATGACACCACCTAAAATATATAAACAACAAGAGATGCACTCCAAGTTACTTCCGAAATCTCCAAAGTATTCTTGAGAATCTACAGGATGGCATAATAGACCATCATAAAAGGCAGGCAAGGTGAGTAATCCAAATTCATTATACATAATATAAAGACTGAATTAAAAGAAACTTGTGATCATACATCATCGATTCTCACCCACATACAACATCAATAAGTCACATCATCATACAACAAATGCAATCATGCTATGCCATATAGAATGAAATGCAAATTCATAAATGCATGTGATACCGATTTTCAACATGTGATGGACACTGGCCATCTACCCTCCACAAGGGAGCACAACATAATCAACAACACCTCAATCCACACGATGGGATTGAAGCCTCAAATCAACATAAGGAATGCCATGAATGCACGATGCAACAACAACATAATCGTCTTCATCAACATTTGCATCAACAATCATTCATTATTATTTTACTTAGTCTATTCATACTGATAATACTTCATGACATCATTTTTTTCAACATATTCATCATTACATCATTTCATCATTATTATTAGGCAAAATATCCAAATTGGTCCCTTAAGTTTACCACGGGGTCCAATTTGGTCCATTAATTCTAAAAAGTTTCAAAGTGGTCCCTTAAGTTTTTAAATGGTGTCACGTTAGTCCTTTCCGTCAATACCGTTAGTCAAATTCAATGGGGTGGTACAATTGGCGCAGACGTGGATGCCATGTGTGATTATGCATGCGCCACGTGTATGCCACATGAATCTTTTTTTTTTTTTTTATTTATTTATTTATTTTATTTTATTTTTATTTATAAAAATTTTAAAAGAAAGTTATAAATTTTTTAAAAAAAAAGTTCAAAAAAAGATTACTTAGGTGATTTTCAATAAGATCTACAATCCATAAACTTGACTCTTTCATTTCCAGATTACGAATCATAAAAACATAAAATATTTTAATTTCTAGAGCATCAAATATTTTAAGAATCCATAAACTACCAGAACATTTCAATGGTATTATTTAGGTGATAAAATTGAGAGAGAGAAAGGTTATTAATGTTACATTGAAAACTGAAAGCGATAATCATTGTGAAGAAATATCTTTGCAAATGTGACAAGATGGAAGGAGTATAGTTTTACACCAAGGAAAAAGGTCTGTCAAGAAAATAGCGACAAAATACTTGCAACCCTAACGAAATCAGAAGCTTCACTGAGCAATTTGTTCTTCAAAATAACGACTTCGTTAATGAGATGCTTTTCGTAAGGTGGAATTGAAACTTTGAACAACGAAACAAGGTCCAATACCATGCTTGGTTGTTGCAGGGTACTACTCTGTCGTTGGATGAATGTGGAGATGGGAGAATGGGAATGGATTTGTGATTTGATCGGTGGCGTGTTTCGGTGAATCTAGATTTGATTGGGAATAGGGCGGTGTTTTTCTAGGGTTTTAGAGAGAAGAAAAAACCCCAAAAGGATTGTGAGAGTGAGAGAGAAGGAGTTTGTGACCAGAAGATGGTTTGGTTTCTGCAATAGTAATAATTTTCTACTGTAGTAATAAAAAAAGTTTAAAAATAATTTTCTGATGTAGTAATTTTTTTTTAATGTAATTTTTTTAATTAAAATAAAATAAAATACCACGTGGCATACACATGGTTTCCACATCAGCTACCACGTAGACCAACAAATGTTTGTTATCGCCAAATGGACGGAAATGACCACTATGGTACTATTTGAAAAATTAAAGGACCACTTTGGAACTTTTTAGAATTAAGGGATCAAATTGGACCCCGAGGTAAATTTAAGGGACCAATTTGGATATTTTGCCTTATTATTATTACCTTTAGCCTAATATAGCATGATAATAATTTTCAACAACAACACAATGACATGGCACAAAAAAATAAAGCATTACAGGTCATCAAATAAGAGAAATCATTTTTCTGAATTCTACAGGTCTCGCTGAGCGAGATAGCTAGCTCGATGAGCGAGCAACTCACGGATTTTGAACTTCCAAAATTCTCATTTGCTCGCTAAGCGAGGAAGGCAATTTTTTGAGAAAAACCCTGCGATTTCTGTATATCACAACCACACCCAAACACCACTAAAACATCATATTGCATTAGAAAACAACAGAAAACAACCAATTAACTCATTATCATCATATTCATCATTATTAACATCTAACAACAACTAATCATCAAAACCTACCAACAAATTACTCAACCCTAAGGTTTCCCTTCAAAAAAACCTTTTCCTCGTAAAACAATCCAATATTATGAACAATGAACGAGAATACTCCCCATACCTTGATCAATTGAGCCTTCTCTTTCACTTCTTGATCAAAATCCCTCTTTCTCTCCTTGTTCTTCAGAGCAACCTTCACCTTTTCCAAAAACATGATTGTGAGAAATTCTATCGTACTATTCTTTTCTCATAAAACACTCAAAAGACAACCTTGCCCCTTAGACCTCCAACCTCTTTTATTTTATTTTCTTTAATAATAATATTTCAATAATATCCTATTATTAGCATATTATTATGTTAATAAAATAATTATTTTTCCTTAATATTCCACAAAATACCTTCAAATGCTTCTTATTCACAAATAATTACATAAATAACTAAATTATGAAATTGGGGTGTTACAAAGTCTCTTTTTGATGGTTAAACATTGAAGTTTCATGCTTGAGGGTAGAGTAGAAGTCTCTATCTAGTTTGATTGAGCATGAAGTCTCGAACCAATGGTTTAAGCAAGAAAGTCTCATTTTGGATAAATTGAGCAGGAATTCTTGAACCAAGGGTTTAAGCAAGGAATTCTCATCCTGGATAAATTGAGCAGGAAGTCTTGAATCAAAGGTTTAGGAAAGAAAGTCTTATTCTGGATAGATTGAGCATGAATTCTTGAACCAAGGGTTAAAGCAAGGAAGTCTCATTCTAGGTTGATTGAGCAGGAAGTCTTAAGCTATTGGTTTGAGCAATTGTAATCAGATTGATTATAGTTAAAAGCTTTTGTGCTGCAATGGGACAGAACTACTCTTAAGTTTAGAGAAACTAGGATATATCATGTCTCTTTATTTACTTCTGGAATTACATTCCGCAGTGCAACAAACTTTAAAGTCAGACTCTGGTCTAATTCAACCTCTTACTTGGATCAGAACCTGAGATTTCATATCTTAGGTTCGAAAACAGGGTAAAGAAAAAGAAGTAAACCTTCCACTGCTATTATTTACTCTGATATCAAACTCTAAACATGGTTCAAAATATGATGTTTCAGAATGGTTAGTGAAAAGAGATTTTTGGGTATACACAATTAAACCCCCTTCTTGTGTATTTTTCTCACCTTAAGTTGGTCAAAGAGCGACAACCTTCTTCACATATCAACTCCATTGACCTAGATAGTAGACTCGGTGAAGACGACACTGAAGACCAGGCCCCCTCTAACGGGAAGACTCCAGTCCATCCAGGGCGCCCTATCCCGACGGCGGTTTCGAGCTCATCCCTCTAGGAGACGACCCTGACATATGTGTGAAGATCAGCCCCGGTCTCCCATCGGCGACAAGAGAACAACTTGCAACCTGCCTCAGAGAGAATGCAAAACTTTTCGCATGGAGTGCCTCCAAAATGCCCAGGATCGACCCAGAGGTTGCATGCCATCAGATAGCCATAGATTCGACCATTAAGGTCGTAGCACAACGTAGGCGCAAGCACTCTCCCGAGAAAACGAAGGTTGCCGAGTAGGCTGTAAAAGACCTCTAGGAGGAAAATTTTATTTCTGAAGCCAAGTACACAACTTGGCTCTCTAATGCAGTCCTTGTTAATAAAAATAATGGAAAATGGCGAATGTGGTTTATTATACCGGTCTTAATAGGGTGTGTCCCAAAGATGTTTTCCCTTTACCTAACATTGATAAATTGGTAGAAAATTCTGCAGGTTTTAAACTCTTGTCCTTCATGGATGCATACAGCGGGTACAACCAAAACCCCAGGTCGGACACGGATAAACGACATACGGCCTTCATGACCCCAACGGGAAATTACTTCTATAACTTGATGCCCTTCGGGTTGAAGAATATCGGAGCTACATACCAACACTTGATGTACAAAGTCTTTCGGGGAGAGATCGGAGACATGCTCGAGATCTACATGGACGACATGATTGTAAAATACCACGAGGAGCGTGACCACACCCAACACCTCAGGAAGGTCTTCGAGCAGGCGAGGAAGTGCAAAATGAGATTCAACCCCGAGAAATGCACCTTCGACGTACAAGAAGGAAAGTTCCTCGGCTTCTACCTCACCGAACGAGGGATCGAAGTCAACCCCGACAAATGTCGGGCCTTTTCGGAATTCCCGACACCAAAGTCGAAGAAGTCCATCAACCCCTAACGGGATGCTTGCCTCGCTATCTCGTTTCGTTGCCAAATCCGTACACCACACGCTTCCTTTCTTCAAATTACTACGAAAAGAGGCCGCCTTGGAATGGACCAAAGAGTGCGAGTAAGCATTTCTCCATCTTAAGAGGGTGCTCTCCGAACCACTGGTGCTATCGCGACCGCAAGAAAGAGAAACTTTATACCTATATATATCTTCTGAGGCGGTCAATGTGGCCCTCGTATGCGAAACAGTTGACGAGCAGAAACCAATATACTTCATGAGCAAGTCCCTACAGGGTCCCGAGCTCCGGTACCAACAAGTCGAGAAGGTTGTTTTAGCCCTGATAAACGCAACAAGAAGATTACGACCTTACTTTCTCGGCCATACAATTATAGTCCGAACATATCAACCAATAAAACAACTGCTCGAGCATCCCGATATGGCCGACAGAATGTTAAAATGGTCCTAGGAACTATCGAAGTTCGACATCTAATACTAAAGCAGAAAAGCCCTGAAGGTGCAAGTCCTGGCCGACTTCATCGCCGATATAACCTACCAACCGACTCCGACCAATGTTACCCACAAATGGACAATATTTGTGGATAGGGCCTCTTGCTCGACGGGAATCGGGGCAGGTATCACCCTCAAAAACAAAGAGGGCATCCTGATCGAGGTATCAGTGGCTTTGGTTTTCCCTACTTTGAACAACTAGGCGGAATACGAGGAATTCCTAGCAGGTCTACGATTGGCCGAGGACTTAGGGGCAAAAAAAGTAAAAATCTGCACCAATTTTCAGCTTGTCGCATCCCAGGTACGAGGAGAGTATCAGGCTAAGAACGACAACCTCATCGAATACCTAGCCCTCGTCAGGGAAACGTTAGAAAAGTTAGACTCGTGGGAAGTCCAACACGTCCCGCGCGATCAAAACGCACGAGCGGACGTATTGTCTAAACTGGCGAGCACCCGTAAGAAGGGTGGAAACAAATATGTGATTCAGGAGATCCTCCCGCGCCCAAGCAGCGAAAAACCGTCTGCACCGCTCGATGTGAATGCCATCGGTGACACCCACTGTTGGATGAATCTGATTTACAACTATCGCACGAGGGATAAACTACCTGTTGACCAAAAGGAATCTTCGGCGACCAAAAGAAGAGCATGCTCTTGCGAGAGAAGAAATAAGAGTAAGAGGAAGAAGAAAAAGAAGAAACCAACTTACTTCCAATACGAAAATTAAGTTGTTTCTAAGAGAGATGGGAGAATATTGTACAAGCAAAGAATCTTAAATACTTAATAAAACACAAATTGAAAGCTTTAAAATATGAGGAAGAAATTAAAATGTGGATGTAAATCTACACTCTTATAACTTACCAAAGCCCCTGAAAAGTTAGCAAATGAAACACAATTGTACATAAGAAGTAAAATAGAAGCCAAACAAGCAAAGCAAACAAATGAAAAGGATACCAAGGTTTAAGAATCCTACAAGTCATAACCTAAATACAAAGAAGCTTTAAGAATCTCAAGGTACCTAAAGGAAACCAAACTAGTTCAAAGAAGAACCAAAGAAATCACACAAGTCCATAAAAGGCACACTTAAAAAGTATGAATGTAAATGAGTTATGACATGGATGAAAACATGTATGAATCATCAAATTAGGAATGGTATGGCATATTAGAATTCCTAAGATGATACTAAATGAACATACAAAGATGCATGAATTAGTTCATAATGAAATGAGATGAAGAAAGGAAAACAAACACATGTTCACATAAGAAGAAAACAAGCAAGTTAAAGTTTCATGTCAACCATAAAAGATGAGTATGAAATGATGCAAGTCAGTAGAATATGACCAATATGACATTTTAAGAATCCAAATATGATCATACCAAATGCACATGGCAAACAAGTCAAGGCGATTCAAACAAACATGCAAAATATGAGCACATAAGGAAATGGATGTCATATACTTGAGATGCAAGGAAAATATGCAAGATGACATACCAAGATGAATGAATATACATGAGGTCAGTATCATACATGGCATAAATTGCACTTGAGATGGAGAGATAAACATACTTGATGCATACAAGCAACACGAGAAGCATAAGAAAAGAAGACATGAGAAAATTAGGTCAAAGTTCCAACATGGATGCATAATACAAACCAAAAAGCAAACACAAGTCAACAATGTTGTCGCTCCCCGGATTTCCATCCTGGTACAAACGCGAAAGTGGCGCGGAAAAGAATAGAGTCGCCAGCCAGGCATTTTTATCCCGAGAGAACGGGAATGGTAATGCTGCACAAACCAGAAGAAAGAAGAGGAAGGACACAGGTCCTGCGAACCAAAGAGACTGAGTTCGGGAGTCGGTTACGACCTGGGAAGGTATCAGCACCCAGATCGTCCGCCGTACCCGACGGGATCCACGCTTGCAAAAGAAACTGTTTCAAAGGGTGAGGGTATGAAAGCTGCTGCAAAAGAAAAGGAAAAGAAACTGGAAAAGAAACTGAGAAAGGAAAAATGTAGGGAAAATAAAGATTGTACTCGAACGGGCCCTACCCCGCTGCCTACGTACCTCATCAGGATAATGAGGATCAGAGACGCCGTAGTTCCCCTAAATAGGGGTAACAAGGAAATTGCTTGTGAATTAAGGCTTGAACTACCTATGCCATTGCTCAGGTGTTGCAGACTCGGACGACGAGTGCGTAACCGTCTTGCAAAATGACAAGTAGGAGCAAGTTCGCGTACGGAGCAAAGGAGATGAGAAAAGAATTCCCGAAGGAAAGACGCTTATTGTTTGTGTCTTTTTATGAAGCTTTTTATGAGTGTGTCACAAGGAAGTGAACTCAAGCTCTTTTCCATGGAATGTGCACTTGTCACTACATTCCAAGATGGAATAATAGAACAGGCACACTAAAGTAAGGAGAAGATCCCCAAAACTTGAAACCAAAGATTAGGGCATAAGCTCACTAACTTGTTGAGTTATTAAGTGTTTTTGGTATTTACAGATGAAGAAGTGTTTTTTATGCTTTTCTTGATGAAGAAGATACCTTGATCAGACTTGTGCATCACAAGGTAAACTTGTACTATCCCAAGATGGGAAGACTACAAGCATACCTCATGGGATAAGGTTATGGATCAAGACATCACTTCAAACTTATTAAGATGATTTTTAAGAGTTATGAGATGAGAAGAGAAGAAGAACCAAAAGGATCACAAAGGAAAAATTCTAAAGGGGAACTAAATAATCCTAAGTGTTAACATGCATGGATGTCCTAAGGGTTAGTGCGGTTTCCTATTCTAATGAAGAAGGAAGAAGAAGAAAAGAAAAAGATAGAAGAAGGGATGAGCAAGGCCTAAGCCCAACAACAAAAATTTAGCTCAAATAAACATAAGAAGAGAAGATGAGATTTGGAGATGTGGAACTCAATTCCCACACCTCACACTTACCAAGCCCCTGCAAGGTTAGTGAAGTGAACACAAATGAAACACAATGAGCAAGACAACATGCTAACATCACACAATCAGAAGTGAAATGACATGAAAAAATGCACAATGCAAATGCAACTCAAATGGGTGAGACATGAAGCTTATAAGCAAAAGATGCAACATGAAACACAAATGAAAATAAATGCACATTTGAGAAGGATGCAAAGCAAAAATGTATAAACATGGACACAATGCACACAACCAGAACCAAAACAAGATGAAGAAGGGATTAAGAAGCCAACAAGGTGAAGAGAAAAGAGGTACAAGACCAAACAATTACCAAATGGGAGTGAAAGAAGCAATGAGGTAAAGTGAAAGCACTTAAGGAAATAAATGACTCAAAAGGAAGCAAGACACAAAAATTCCTAAGACTCAAACCCTAAGCTAGGACCAGGAAGGTACCCACACCCTAAAGGAACCCCCAAATGAGAAGAAGAAGTTGGCACAAGTGCCCTTCTAAGCTTATAAGAGACTTAAAGGACCAAAAGAAGCAAAATGGGACAAGGTTCAAGATAAAATCCACATTAAATCAACCAAGCATCTAAAAATTCCACAACTCAAGCCAAATTATCTTCAAACATTATATGTCAATGGGCCAAAAGTATTTGAAAGAATTCAGAATCAAACTAAGTCAAATGGAGGCTTAAACACAAACTAGGTTTACAAACTTCCATCACAAGTCAAAGGGCTAAGACTCAAGAAATAAAATTCTAAAAATCCAGAGAAAAATCACATAGGAAATACAATGTCTTAAGAATCCAGAGCAAAAAGAATGGGATCAAAATTCAAAATATTGAAGTGTGTGGAAAATTGACAAGGCAGTGTGGTCAAAATGGACTTAAAAAGAAGTCAATGGAAACAATGATTTAATAAAAACACGTGGAAATGGAAAAAAATGGAAAAATAAAAGAGACTTAGATGAAGACTAATGATTTTTTTTAGAATTTTTTAATAAAGGAAACTATTTTTAATAAATTGAAATTGAAATGAATAAAAAAAGAAAATAAAGTGGAAAAGAAAATAAAAAGAAAAGGTGAGGAGGTGCAATTAGTAAGACTTTTGAACTGAAAATAATTGGGCCCAATGGAGGGGGGTGCGAATATCAGGCACTGAGGCCCAGAATCTGGCGCATGAACATGTGAATTATGGTGGAAATTATGAAATTAAAATGGAAAAAGAGAGGTACACAGGATTAATCAGACGCATGAGGATGAGGACCTCATTAATTGAGGTGACACAAAGCTGTCTTGTGAATGGTTAGTACACGCTAACTACGGTGTGCTGTGTCACATGGTGATTAAATGAAATAAAAGAAAAAAACACATGAGACGGGAGGTGCCCTAGGGCTACGTGTGCGCATATGGACGCTTGGATGAAGGGATCCAACGGCTGTGACTTTGTCTTCTCCAAAGATAAACCCTAAGAACATCAACCCAGTTTCCGGTGACCGGAGCTAGGGCTCCGGCACCAGAATCCACAACAGAGCCACAAACAACCATGAAAAAGAACCAAATACTCCAGATTGGCTAATTCAACCTCACTGATTTCAAAAATGAGCTCAAAAACACCTAAAACCTAATGAATCATCCGGATCGAAGGGAAACAACATTGACCTTCAAAATTGAAATGCACATAACTCTCACTATGATGCACCAAATTCAAATCTAAAGAGTGCAGCATGATCAGCAAACATCACAAATTAAGAATCACACATACAATTTCATTTCCAGATCATGAGATTTTGAGCCATACCTGAAGTGTAGATCCTGCTTCAGTGAGGTAGAAAACCAAATAATGCGTGCAAATAAATCCACTTACTCCCTAGATGCAAAATAAATGCATATAAGGTCTTGAAACAAGCTGGATCTGGAGGTTTGATCACACCTGCCCTGAAATGGCAAGCTAGCTGAACTTGAAGGAGAGCTTGAATGAGTGAGTGTTTAATGATCCTTAGCTCTTCCTGATTACAGATCCACAATTTGTTTTGAGTTTGCTTGCTTGAATGAAGAGAAATGGGAGAAAATGCAAAGTTGCATGAAGTTTGAGAATGAGAGAATGAGAGAGAGATCTGGCTTGCTAAAGCCCTAATTGCCTTTATGTGAGCTCACAAAGCAATGCTGAAAAGAATGATGTGAAATGCACGAGTAGGTCATGTGATTTTTTGTGAATTTGCATAATTTGAACTTTGTGAAATAAGCATGCTATGCTCATGCTCCCTTGGGCCTCTCAGCACATGTGCAATGCATTCCCCACCCTTGATTGAAACGTAACAAATCCTGGCCTTTAGATCAAGCCCTCACACTTA
The DNA here is from genome assembly GCA_963966055.1 of Lathyrus aphaca. Classification (NCBI taxonomy): domain Eukaryota; kingdom Viridiplantae; phylum Streptophyta; class Magnoliopsida; order Fabales; family Fabaceae; genus Lathyrus; species Lathyrus aphaca. The sequence goes on from OZ014523.1 coordinate 75,663,967, forward strand.
TTTCATGATTTTTGCAAAATATCCTCTTTGTAAGCAACTTTCTTATTGTGCACGAAAATGTGATTTTCTTTGGAGAAAATTGGTCACAATGTAATGTATTTTAAGTTTGAAACACAATTGAACCAATACCAAGTCATGAAAACAAGTTTTGAAGCTTCTTGCATTTGGTCATGCATGAAAAATGTGATTTTGCCCTAATTTCAAGTACTTTTTCGAAGAGGCTATAGGAAAACCACAAATCCTATGAAAATGTAATTGTACTTTTTGAAAATGGGAGCCCTTACTCTTCAACTTTCATGTTTGACTTTGGTCCATTTGAAGAATTTTTGATCATGTTAAGGCCATTTGAAAATTAGGGTAAAAGTTGCCAAATTTGGAAATTCCATAAAACCAACTTTGTACCATTTTTGCAAAACCCTTCAAATCTCCATGATTCTTGAACTTTGATCATTCAAAACCTCTTATAACATTTTAAGGACCCCTCTTGGCCAAAAAAAATTGGGTTAGACCCCTTGAAATTGCACAGTTGACTTTTTCAGGGCACAGTTGACCAATTACTTCATCTGCAAGCAACTGAGGCATTGTCTGACTTCCACATGGAATTTTCTCATGAAAATTGACATCTAGGATCCTCTTAACATATAGAAGACTTTGCCAAAATGAAATGGCCAAATTTGTGAAGTTATGGTGCTTGAATCACAAACCCTAATTTGGGTGCCTTGTATATGAGCTTTGCCTTGTCCTGAGATCTCTGATGATCATGCAATCTTCTGAACTTTTGCCAATGGACTTGAACTTGTAAATGGAGTGTAGACTCACCATAGGACTTGTACAAACTCATTGGGACCCTTGTCATGGCTTTAAATGCTTCAAGGACCTCCACAGAGGACCATATGCTTGGTGCTAGGACATGAAGGATGTTATGCCTCATCTTTCTATGCTAGGATGCTGAGGAAATGATATGTTCATGATGAATATGATGTGATATGATGCTTAAAATTAAGATGGCAAATTTGGGGTGTTACAAATGTAATACCCTTTTATCCCACAACATAATAATACAAAATTATTCAATAAAAATCAGAGTTGTCAACATAAGGGCATCACATTTCATCAAAACATCAATTTGTTAATCTTTGTGTCCTGTCCCGTAACAAGGTTTACAACATACATCCTAATTAAAACCAACATTATTATTACATAGCGGATCATCATTTAACAACTTAATCAATATAGTATAAAAATTCAATTGTTAATTCAAACATCATCCTCTCAGATTAAAACAGATAAAAACCAACAAAACATCCAAGTGTTCCCGATGTTACACGACCCAGAGCATGACACCACCCTAGACTTTATAAACGAAAATATGACATATACTCCAAGCTACGTCCACGCACCAAGTTATTCTTGAGTATCTGCAAAATTACATAATAGACCATCACCAAAGGCAGACATGGTGGGTAAATTCACATTGAATATAAATAATATAAAGAAGGAATTGCGAAACATCATGCATCAATATATCAATTACATCAAGTCTCACCTATGTACAACAAAATCAATCAAATCATCACGTAAAATACAAATGAAATTCATGTTATGTGTCGCTCCCTGGATTTCCATCCTAGTACAGACGCGAAAGTGGCGCGGAAAAGGTAGAGTCGCCACCCAGGTATTTTTATCCCGAAGGAATGGTGATGTTGCACAAACCGGAAAAGAAAGGAAAGAACAAGGTCTTGCGAACCAAAGAGACTGGGTTTGGGAGTCGGTTACGAACCGGGAAGGTATTAGTACCCCAGATCGTCTGTCGTATCCAACAGGATCCACACTTGCTAGAACTGCTTCAAAGGGTGAGGAATAAACTGCTACTGAACAAAAGAAACTGCTAACTGGAACTGGATAAAAGAAAATAAATGGGGGAAAATGTAGAGAAAATAAAAGAGTGCTCGAATTGGCCCTACCCCACTGTCTACGTATCTCACCGAAAAATGAGAATCAGAGTCGACGTAGTTCCCCTAACTAGGGAGGAAAATGTTTTGTGTTTTTTATGGCTTGAACTGCTTATGTCAATGCTTAGGTGTTGTAAACTCATCTGAAATGAGTGCGTTTACCATCTTGCAAAGAGACAAGTAGGAGCAAGTTATTTCGTTTAGAATTTTGAGCGAGTGAGATGAGAAAATAATTCCCGAAGGAAAGACGGTTATTGTTGGTTCAGTGTTTTTTAGAAGTTTTTTCTTCGAGGTTTACACAGGAGAGTGTATCTGAGTCTTGCTCAATGGGATGTGTACTTCTTACATCATCCCGAAATGGAATGGATAAGAAGCACACCTAGATATGGAGGATATCCCCAAACCTAGTCCCAAAGATTAAGGCTCAAACACACTAGCCTATTGTACCTTATTAAGTGTTTTTGGGGTTTTTGATTAAGAAATGTTTTTTAGCTTTTGTTTGTGAAGTACCCTCATGCTAAGACTTATTCATCATGATAGATACCCTACACCTAATCCCCATATGGGATGTATGCAAGTACCCTACGAAAAAGTCTCTTGGCACATGAGAAAACTTATCCTTTATTAGGTGTCTTGAGAATGTTGTTTTGAGATGAGAAGAGAGAGGCATCAAAGAGACCCAAAGGTAAAAGACTAATAGGGGACTAATAATCCTAAGAGTTATCATGCATGGTGTAACACCCCATTTCTACCCGACGATTATATAGAAAATCAGAGAAATATAATTTCAACCAACAAGTACACAAACATGATGCTACATTTTTCAACTTATAAAAACTTCATTTAATTTCATGAGCATTGATACATAACACCTTTGGTTCAGAAGAAACTAAAATAAAGACTTTTTATTCAATTATGAAACCAATTCAACTTTTACAACTACGCAACAGATTTTCAAATTATTCAACTAAACATGGTATAACATGTTATTCAACTTAAAACAGCCTAGTAGAAACATATTTATACTGAAACAACTTAAGAACAACACAAAACAACTAAGCGTCCATTCCTCGAGTGTTACGTATCAGAGCACCGACACCGACTAATGAACCATCTTCCTGTAAGCTACCTTCATGTTACTAACATATGGGTAACATTCAAACAGAAGGGATGAGATATTAATAATTATAAATGATATATGATAAACAATGCACAGATAAAGGTTTATACAAGTATCACCACATCACTCCAACAACAACTTAATCAACTTATCACAACATAAACAACGTAATCGACATAAATAATGCAACACAAATACGAATCTACTATGCAAATGCATGTGGTACCATTCGGAGTAAAACTCCCAACTGGAAATTATTGCCAGGTTATCGAGGCAATCAAGGTATAAGCCTTCAACTTTCAACTTAGTGTCAATCCAGGCCAACATGGTATGAGCAACGACTCCTACATAAAATGCAAATGATCTACATGGCATACACGACTTCGCAACATAACAACATATAACATCAACGACACAACCAGCTTATACAACATGAACAACTTAAACCAACGTTGGCTATTAAGCCTCCAACTTGAACAACACAACAACTTCGATGACACAAAACGACTTAGACAACATGAGCGACTTGAACGACTTAAACAAGCAACACAAATAACTTATACGACATAGGCAACTTAAAATCAAAATTGGCTTGCAAGGCCTCCAACATAAACAACACAACAACTTTCCGTAAATCAGAACAACTTACCAATTCAACATGTACCTGTCATACCCTAATTTTTGACCCTAAGATTTTTCGCATCTCATCAACATCTTGCATACAAACAAGATTACACACTGATTCATTTATCCTTCTCAGGTGCAGGTTTATGCCTCACAGGGGATCACCGTTTTTTTATTATTTTCTTTCATTTGTTTATGTTTACTAAACATTAATTACAATCCAAAAAAATATTTTTGTTTCTTTCATTAACTTTTTTTTCTAGGAGGAGAAACCATTGAAAATGCCAAAAATAGCAGTCCTGCAGCTCGAGCGAAATTTCACAGATAAAAGTCGAAGTTGATCCGCAAATAATTCAAATTTATCTGATCAAGAATTTCCAAGGTTCATTTCCATGCCTTCTTCGACGTACAAAAAAATCGGGCCACAACAACCAAACAACCTCATTTGAAGAAAATATTCAAATTTTGGCTTGGTTAACCGGTTAACCAATTTTGTTAACCGGTTAACCAGTGCAAAATTTGAATATTTTATTCAAATTCAGCACCCTTAGATCATTGATTTAATTGGAATATTCTAGATCCATTGGTTTCTGATTTCTCTACATCACTTTGATCATTTCCTACCATAAACTCTCACTAATCACCACTCTTTTCCATTTCCCACCAAAATTGCAATTACCAAGCCTAATTTTAATTACCAAAGCAAGCTCCATTCCACCAAATTCCCATACCTAAGGCCTTTAAATAGGACCATAATTTCATTCATTCACCAAGCTTTTGATAGCCACAAAACCTCTTGCAAAATACTTCCCCAACACCAAAATTCTTTAAACCTCACTTTCTTTCTTTTGAAGTTATCAAGAATTCACATTGAATTCTTGACTAACTTGAGATAAACCTTCATCCTTTCCTTCTTTTGTTCATCAATTTCAGTAGATTTAAGCTTGATTTGGTCCAATTTGAAGAAGTTCTTTTGGTAATTTCTCTCACTCCATAAACCCATATTCACCATCAACATTCAAGATGTAGATCTTTGGTGCCTTTGTTTCTAGATCCTTTGGATCTTTATTTGTTGTTTAATTGCAGGGATTCCACTGTATATTGGTTTTAAAATTCGTGCAAATTCAGATCATGATCATCTAATGTTTGAGAAAAGGTTTTAAAATGGATCAATGTTGAATTTCTGCATATTTTCTGCTGCTGGATCAGCGTTAATCGGTTAACCATATGCGTTAACCGGTTAACGTAAGTCAAAATTGACTTTTTGGCTTGTTTTAAGCCCCTTTTTGGTTCCTCTTTCTTCTTCTTCTTCTCCTTTTTATTTTTACCTTGGGAAGCACTTTTGGGAGTGATTTCTCCTTAATTTCAATGAACTTTGGGTGTAGATTAGAGTAGTTAATGTTCATTAATTCAAAACTACCTTTAAGTGGATTATTTAATTCATTTAAGTTACTTTGCATTAGCGGTACATTTTCATGCTTGAATCCACCGAGATGAGTGATTGAACTTAAGGATGGAAGAATACCATGAGTTCGGCTCAATTTGGTATTCACCTTTAGTTTTATGCGGTATTACGTCCGGATAGGGATTTACATATTGTTTATCTCGCATGTATTAACACTAACATTATGCACCTTAATTGGTGGTGGCCGACCTCATTTGTAGGGTAATTACTTCGTAAATTACTCGACGATTGCTTAATATAGACCTAAACTTGTCCCGAATTCGAAATAAGATCCAATTGGATCCGGTTGCCATGCGGTTTTGGCTATCTCTTTTTGGTTGTGGTTGATTAAGTTCACCATACCATTGTTATGTAAATATTATTATACTATTAATATACTAACATTTTAATTCATTCTCGCACCTTATCCTCTTTATTTCAATTTCTAGATCCTTATCTCTTTTATTATGCTTTTATTATACTATATCATTCATCATATTGTTTATGTTTATATTGTTATCCTTGTGCTTTTTCCTTTGTCCATTTGGACACAAAAACATTAATAAATGATTAAACATCTAAAAGACTTGTGACTTTAACTTTGGACTATGACCATTATCCTTAGCATTGGACTTGGAGTTTGGACTTAGATTTTAGGATCTTTCTCTTTGCTCAAGTTATTATGGATTGAAGACTTTAGCCCGATTTGGTTCACTTGTTTATGAAGATGTAAGCCCTATTGCTTCGAAGAATGTTCACCATACAGTTTGATCGTTCTTCCTTTAACTTTTACTTTCAAGTCTTAGGATAGTCCCTTCATCTCCTTCCACTTCTTAAATTTTCAAATCTTCTTCCTATTTTCAAAACCTTCTTTGTTTTCAAATTTCAAACGTTTTCATAATCAAACCTTGACTTAGGTCAATTGGTTTTACCTTTTCATTTCGTTTCTTAATAAATGCTAAACCACATAAGCATATCGAAATTTTCTTCTCAAAACATTTTAAAAAATTCAAAACTCATTCAATTATTTTTGTGCCCTCGTGCACTTTCCTTTTTAGTCATTTTCACATGTTTAGATATGATTCATTTTTTCTAGCGAAATTATTCGCTAAAGAATGACGACTTATCTTTACATTTAAAAATCAATTCAACCCATTGTTTCTTTTCACATTTTGTACCACGAACTACAAGGTTTTGATCTCGCATTACACTTTGTGGGTACGTAGGCATGAGAAGAACGTCTCTTCAAACATAGAAATCCTTAAAAACATTTCTCTTATCATCTCTTCAATCTCGTTTCAAACAAACCATTTTCAAACCAAAAAGCAATAAATATTTCAAAGGGCTCCCGTGGGGTATCACAAACATTTTGGGTGCGTAAAACCTTCCCAATTTATAACCAATCCCCTTACTCGTTCTCTGCTTGATTCTTTTAGCTTTTAGCTTTTAGATTCATTAGGTTTTATTCGCTCTTTTTTCCTTTTCCATTTGGAATAAAATAAAAGCGCGGTGGCGACTCTATTTACATTGAGTTAAGTTAACTAATAGCTTACACTCATGATTTTACCGCTACAATACATGCAACCCAATTTTTCAATGTCATTTCAATAAAGCAACACAACAATAATCAACTATTAAACTACCCGACTTACCCTGACAATTTCCGTTAAATTCCGGATAACTAGTTTTTCGCCTAATTCGGCTAAACCGACTAAACCAATATTGTTTTAATGTTTTGCGATAAAATACGAACACTTTACCCAATTATGTCAAAAGCCATATATTTTGATAATTTCTATTTGTCATAACAATAAGAGTTACATTCAGTTCTTCTGTTAAAACTATAACACAGTCTTAATAACAAGTATCCTGATTCTCTTTATTACTGTTATTTATGCCATGCGAGAGGGAACGAGTCGGTAAAGCCTTAAAGAGTGTATTTGGAACGCATGGTTGCTGAGGATGTCAGATATAACTACTATAGAGATCATCGTGCGTGTTGCACCCCAAAATTTGCCCTCACAAGACAAGACTTTGTGTACTAATAGGTTCACAAGGTTCACAAGACATCTCATGAGGTTCACAAGGTTCACAAAGTTCACAATCAGTCAGAAGATTTGACATTTCCCTCAGACAATGCATCCTCCTAAGCAATGCATCCTAAACTAGGGTTTTGACTTTAATCAGGATAAATGGACTTCCAAGACTTCAAGTGAGCTTCATAACATCTTATATGTGTTTAAAAATCCCCATGACAAATTTCAAGACTTTTCTCAAAGGTTTGCTCAGTCAGATGATCAGATAGGTCAAAATCAGTCAAAGTAGTTAAAAAGTCAAACTGAGGTCAACTGTGGTCAAACCAAAGTCGAACTTCATGATTTTTTTTCCAAAATCAAGTATATGAAGTAAAGTTCATCATTTTATCAAGGGTTGATCATGATTCATCAAGGAGATTTCAGATCATCAAGAATCAGGAGTTTCTAAATTAGGGTTTTCACAGGAAAAGTCAACTGAACTTTGACCAGCCATAACTTTCACATGCTTCATGAAAAATTTTCCATCTATAGTTCATTTTGAAGGAAATTTAATTCTCTACAACCTTGTGTCTCACAAGCCAAGCCCAAAAATGCTTCATTTGGAAGGTATGAGCTAAGACATTATAGGTCATTCCAAAAGTCAACAAAAAGTCAACAACTTCCAAAGAGCATAACTTGAGAATGGTAAAAGATATGGACATGAGACCAAAGAGGTTGGTTATAGGACTCTTTAAGCTTTCCAAAATGTCCAAGAACAACTTCATATCATTAAAATTGAGGGATTTGTGCCCTTGCAAAGTTGGGAAATTTTTGAGAGGTTTATGAAGCAAATGGGGTCTTAAAACCATAATTCACCAAATGGGCTTGCTTTTTTATGATCCAAACACTTCCATGACATCATGCACGAATTAAAAATTATTTATTCATATTTTTATTCATTTTATTTTATTTATTATGATTTTTTACATTAAAAATCATTTTAAATCAAAATAAAATATAAAAGTGTGAATATTTGATTTGATTTTGGTTCTAGAAGGTCTTAATGATCATTTAGAGATGATTGAAATCATATAAGATCATATCAATCAAAAATGGTAAGAAGATATCAATTTTTTTTCTCAATATTTGATTTGATCTTTGTTCTAGAAATTCTTAAAGGCCATTTAAAGATGATTGAAATCATATAAGATCATATCAATCAAAAATGGTAAGAAGATATCAATTTTTTTTTCTCAATATTTGATATGATTTTTGTTCTAGAAAGTCATAAAGGCCATTTAGAGATGATTGAAATCATATAAGATCATATCAACCAAAAATAGTAAGAAGATATCAATTTTTTTCAATATTTGAAAGCATATCTTTTTCAATCTCAAGTGATCCAAAAGTCCAAAGTAGGATATGATTTTTTGATCTAATTACACTCACTATATATACATGAAGAGATCACAACACAAAGGGGGGAATTTGGCTGCTTCCAAGAGTAAAAACAATACTTTAAATTTTCATTAAAAAATTCATAATTCGGATTCTATTTTGCAGGTTATATCAAAGTGTTTTGAAGGTTGCAATCTCTTCCTTGATCATCCTTGATGCTATCCCAATGCATTACATCATCCAAAACTCATTAAAATGCATAAACCGATTTCATCTTTAGCTTGAAATTTGATTTTTCGATTTCAATGATACAAGCAATATAAATGAAATTTGATTGTATATTATTGTTCATGATGATGTTTGTAATGTTTCTGGATATTTTGATTTAATGTTTGATGCAGAAACAGCTAAGTGTCATTGCTAGAGCTTGGGTTCGAATCCCAACCCCAGGTAAGTTTTGTTTTTTCATTCAATTTCTCATTATTTTCTTTATTGTTTTGTTTTATATTTAATATAAATTCTATTTCTTATAAGAAAATATATTTAAATAATCATATGTAAATATATATATATATATATATATATATATATATATATATATTAACTTCATATTTTTCTAAAAGGGATCTCTAATTTATTTTCTAAAAATTTTAATCTTAGTTTTTATTATTAAAATATGTATATATTATTATTATTATATATTTAATTTTGTAAATAGTTAAATTAATATTGTAATTTAAATTATAAACCCTAATTCTATTTTCTTTAAAATTCCTAACCCTAATCTTTAAATATTAAAATTAATTAAACTTTTATAATATCTAATTAAAATAATTAATAATATTTTCTTTGTAAATAATTATTATATGGTTTATTATTATTATTCATATCATCTTATTTTCATCTCAAAAATTATTTAAAGTTGTTTATCTAAAAATACTTAATTAAATAATATATATATTTTGTATATTATTACTAACCTTTTATTCTTATAATTATCACTAACCTTTTTTATTGTTTATACTTATCATTTTATTATATAATTATTATTTAAATTGTTTTTATTATAATGTAACTGTAAAAGCCATGTAATAGTTGTAGCTCTTATTGTTTATTTATAAATATATTGCTATGGTTAGTAAAATAGGGAGTGTAAACATGTTTGTATTTAAAATTAAATTTAGATCACTAATTATAAGATAAATATTTGAATTTGTACACGCACACACGTAAGTCGATCTTGGATCGCCATCTCACATTCTTAAGGATACCTCTCATGTTGCCTAAAGAAAAAGGTCAAGTAAGGTGTAAAGCAAAGTCCCTTCTCTCATATCATCTAGTCCCTTAAAAGATAATAAGATCAAGTCCCTTCATGGTTGCCTTCGTAAATAATCTTGTCCCTTTCGAATAAAGATGATAAGTCCCTTCAAATTGCTACATACACCTTACAGTTGCCTAATAACAGTTGTCCCTTCACTTGTCCCTCACACATCCAAGGTAATGACTACCTATTCCTTAATAATAGGGATAGTCTTACCATTGAAAGAACATATAAGAACAGTAAAGACTTATTATAGGGTAGGTTCCTCTTAAGTACTTGCTCACTTTTTCAAATTACTTCATTACACTTCACATTTTCAAACAATTTTCAAAACAAAGGCTTTATATATATCCGTACATGGATCATTATAAAGTACTTAAGAAAATTTCTAATCACACACTACACTTCTCAAAAACATTTTAAAGTGAGCTAAGTAACTAAGAGCCCATGGATAACCATGGATGTAAAGGGTGCTAACACCTTCCCTTTACATAACATACCCCCCGAACCCAAAAATCTTTTAAGGTCTTTCGTGTTCTTTTATGCCCTTTCCTTTGGATAAAATAAAAGTCGGTGGCGACTCTTGCTATCCGCAACATTTAACTAAAGTCAGTTCTCCCACCGTGTTACAGTGCGACGCGCCTGTTCGCTGAGGTTTCACTTTACAGCGTATGGTTGGCATGCAGCTCGACCATCACTTCACGATATTTGCCTGAGCGCGTCATTTGGCAGTTCGGTTATACCCATACCATTCTCAATCACCCTTCTGTGTCCGCTCCTTTGACCATTACCCACTGTAAACACCCCAAATTTGCCCTCACCCATTCACACCATGGCTTGTGATCATTTCATATACATAAACTCAATCATAGCATCTCATATTACATTTTTGACTCATTGCATTGGTTCTAAGTCATCTGCATCTAGGGTTTGTGATCTGAGCAAATCAAGAGCCTCTTGAGCCTCTCCAAAGGCCATCAATCACTTCAAAGGGGTCCATGTATGTTCAAGCATCATATTATATCCTCTCAAAGTCAAGAATGTCAAAGAATCACAAGAACTGAGAATGGTATGGAAGCAGAGCCAGGTTTGACTGCACAGATGACCTAGAATTAGGGTTTTGGTTTCAGAGGCTATAACTCCAAATTTTTTGGTCATTCTTGTTTATATTGGTCTCTATATGGTATAGGGAGTATGCATATCAATTTTCATGAAGAAATTCCATGGGGAAGTCATCTGATCAAGAGTTGACTTTTCAAGCAAGTCAGTGCAAAATCAGGGCATCTGAGTCCCCCAATGACCCAACCAAGGGGTGTTCTTCATCATTTTGATTGTATATGATCTTTATTTGATCATGGAAGATGTTGTAAGTTCACAAAATTGAAGAATTTCAAGTCTTTTGCAAAGTTGACTTTTTGGGCAAGTTTTGACTTTTAATGAAATTGCTATTTTAGGCAACTTTTTCAACCTTTATTTTTTGATTCAAAAAAGCTTCAAATGGAAAAACTTTGGTCATGAAAGTTGTATAATGGATCATTCCCTTTCCAAAAAGTACAAGAACATGACCTAATTCATTTTGGATCAAAAGTTATGGCTTGTCAAAGTTGGCAAAAATCACAAAATTTCAAAGTTTCTACCAAAGAGGTATTTTGCAAAATGACTTGATCAAGTGTTCTAAAGCTATCAAATGCACTTCTAATCTTCATACAAACATGTACCAAGACCTAAAAGTCAGTTTGCATCAAAGAAGCATCACATTTCATGCCTTGAATCTCAAGAATTCACAAAGGGACCAAAACTTGTGAAATTTGCAAAACACATCATAAACTTTATGCAACTTGCTGAATCATCTCAAATCAAGTTCCATGGTTCTCCCTAAACACAACTGAACACAACCATGCTCCTGTCCTAGCCTGCCACTTGCCCATACCTCCAAGTACAACTTGCTTGACTTTTTGCAAATCACCCCATACCAATCAGCATAGCCCACACCAACTCCACAGACCTATCACAACTTGATATGTGGACTTTATGCAAGCCATAACACACAAGAACACAGCCTAAGACTTCAGCATTCACAAGTTCCAAGTTTATGCTCCAACTTGCATTTTCATTCGAAACACTCAGTACAAGTTACAAACACACAAACCAACTTCACCAATCAACTAAACACACTCACCTGGTCACAAAGCACCCATCACCATTGCCTTAAACTCCCAGAATCACAAATACGATTCTCACCTCACCTTGAGCAGAACTCCTGCCATCTCTCAAACCAGCCATTGCAAACTTCAAACAAACATTGCAAGCTTCTTAGGAGGATCAGTGGAGTAGATTTGAGCCAAAGAAACAGCCTGAAAGCTCTGGAATCGAAAGCTTCATCTCAGGTATCCTCCAAGAACTTTTTTTCCAGAAATGGATTTTTAAGTTTCTAAGTTGTTCTTCATGATTTGCTGATCACTCTGATGTTCTTAGTTTCGAAAATGGTTGAGAAATAAGTATTTAATCTTGTTCTGAAACTTTTCTGACCTAAAAATGTTTGGCTTCGATTCGCATGATTAGTGAATAAGAAATGAGTTTTGATCAGGGGTTTTGATTCAGTGATGTGTGGGGATGATTTCTGGGCTTTTAGTTTTCATTTTAGTGAAGTTTTGAGGATTTTAGAGATTTTCAGGTAGGATTCCCACCGGAGAAGACGACCGGAGGTCTTCTCCGGCCACCTGAAAACAATTAGGGTTAATCCCTGTCATTAATTGATGTTTGAATCTGATGCGTTGGATGAGTTGACCAAAGGAGACTGGCGCGTGTTTGGATGGTCAGGATGCACCATTAGAAACCCTAATCTATAATTAACCTAATTAATTCAGCTTAATTTAATTTAATTAAAAATTAGGTCAGTTTGAATTGTGACCTTTGGATTGCGCGCGCAGTCAACCATTTATTTCCCAGATTCAATCCTGGCTCTCCATTGCGTTTACTTTTCCTTTTCTTTAACTTTAATTCATTTATTTTGTATTTCTTTTCTCCAATTTATTTAAAATAGTAAAACAATTTTAAAAATTCTGAAAATTTTTGTACAAACTTTTATTAATTTTCAGAAACCAAAAACATTTTTATTTTTATTTTTTTGCATTTAAAAATATTTTTAAATCATTTAAAAGTTTATTTTTAATTAATTAATGAGAATTAATTAATTAAAAATACTTTCAAGTATTTAAAAATCACCAAAAAATTCATGAAACCTTCATAATCATTTAGAAACATTGTCCAACCCTCAAACCAAATTTCTTTTTTGATCTTGATGTCTTTTGAGAATTTTTCATGGAATTAAAATCATTTCAAGGCATTATTTTGATCCAAACTTCAAAAAATCATTTCTGCCTAACCATTGAGAGTTGGACTTTGATTCTTCTTGCATTGCATTTTGTTTAGCATGTAGTTTGTGAGATTAAATTGGCATGATTTGATCTTTCATTTTCCATTTGTTTGGCATTTTTCTTGTTAAGGTACCCTAAAACCCTAGAAATTTTAGGAAATTCATAACTCTAATTAGGTTAAGAGTTGGAACCTCTCCTTTGGGCAGTGAGTTAGTATGGGTTTAGGGTTCCTTTAATTGCATTTTCAATTTTTTATCTTGATGTTTGCTTCTGATTTTGGTTTTTGTTTGATGCATTGATCATAAACCCTAATTTGAGCTTCCATATGCATCCATCTTGCATTTGCTTGCATATTGTCGCTCCCGGGATTTTCATCCTAGTACAAACGCGAAAGTGGCGCGGAAAGGTTAGAGTCGCCAGCCAGACATTTTTATCCCGAAAGAATGGGAAAGGTAATGTTGCACAAACCTGAGGAAGAAGGAAAGGACAAGGTCCTGCGAACCAAAGATCTGAGTTCGGGAGTCGGTTACGAATTGAGAAGGTATTAGCACCCCAATCCGTCCGCTGTACCCGACGGGATCCACGCTTGCTTGTTTGTTTCAAAGGGTGAGAAATAAAACTGCTGCTGAGCAAATGAACCGCTAACTGGAAACTGGAATGAAATGAGAAATGAACTGAAAGAGAATGGAAAGAAAGAATGGGGAAAATGTAGGGAAAATAAAGAATGTGCTCGAACGGGCCCTACCCCGCTGCCTACGTACCTCATCGGGATAATGAAGATCAGAGTCGACGTAGTTCGCCTAACTAAGGCAGGAACTATTTGTTTGTGTTTTTTACAGCTGGAACTGCGTATGTCTATGCTCAGGTGTTGCAGGCTCGTCTGGTACGAGTGCGTTTACCGTCTTGCATGTGTGACAAGTCGTCGCGAGTTCGCGTTGTGATTGAATGAGATGAGAAGAGAAGTTCCCGCAGGATAGTCGCTTGTTATTGGTTTTTGTCTTTTATGAGAAATGTTTTGAATTTATTTGTGAACGGTCTTGCACTAAGACCTATCCATCGCGGGAAGTATTTACACCTCGCCCCGAAACAGGACGCGTATAAACACTCCGCAACAAAGTCTCGTGTCGTACAAGATTGTTCGGTTTTTATTAAGTATTTTATTGCTTTTCTTTTGAAGGGAGAAAGAATGACTCAAGTTGATAAAAGGAAAAATCTAAGGGACTAAGACTCAATCCTATTTTTGTTTATTTACAAAAGTGGTCCTATGGTTTGTGAAGTTTTCTATTCCTAATGAGAAACTAGAAACTACTAGAATTCAACTTACTTCTTAATGAAGTTAAGTTGATTCTAAGAACAAATGGGGAAGCCTATACAAGTTGTAAAATCAAATGAAACAAAAACAATGAAATTGAATTAAGAAATAAAATTCTAAAAAAAACATATTAAAGGCATGAACTACAAAAATAGTCTATTTTATTTATTCTAGTTCTACATGGAAATGAACTTTCAAGCCTAAGTACTAAACTAAGTTAAACCTAATATTCATTCTAAAAATCAAATTTAAACTAGCTTAAGTCTAAATCAAATTCTATGACTAAACTTAAACTAAGCTATTATTTTTTATATTGAACTTTATTTTTTTAATGGCCTAACCTAATGGAAATTATGCACAACTAGGCCTAAAACTAATATTCCAAAAAAATATTAAAACTTCTAGAAAAATTATGAAACTTAAACTATAGGGTCCTAACACTATCTAAAATATTGTATTAAGAGGGATTCTAAAAAATCTTATTTTTCCTATGCCTAACAATTAATTATTTCCAGCTAAGAATTAACTACTAATTCCTAAGGATTATACCACTAAAACCTAAGATAAAAGGTCCTAAAAATTCCATAAAAAATATCCTAAGAACTATTATGAGTCTTCTAATTACAGAAAAAAGAATGGCTCAAAAAAGTTGCTGGAAGTCACCAAAATAAAATGAACAAAATCCAGCACCATTAAAGGAAATCCAAATAAGGCTAATTAAAAGAAAATTCAGAATTAAATCAAAAATAAGCAAATTTCAGAAAATAAAAATATCACAAATTTCTAAAATGACTTATTAAGCTACTTGATTTTTTTTGGGAATTTTCTTAAGCATTTACCTATTTTTTTGAGAATTATTTCTAAATTATATTAACTTAAAATAAAATCCTAAAGAAATAATGCAGGGGGGGTTTTTAGTAATTTTTCTAGTTATTTTCTTCCAACTGGACTTATACGGGGGGTGCAAAAAGAAAACAGGAATAGGCCCATACGCAGGAAATTGAGGGAGGTGCGGCTAGCATCATTTTATGTTGTGTTCTACATGGGCCCTAAAAATGGGTGTGAATATCAAAACAATCCTAGGCCCAGCTCGTAAAAAGCCCAGGGGGTGCCAAAATCAAATTTTTTATGTTGTTTGTTTAGAGGGCTTATGAGAGGAGGTGAGAATAGAAAAGATTGATCCAATTCAGAAATCCAAGAGATTAATGGGGATTAATTGTATTGATGAATCATTAATTAGTTTTCATTATTCAAATTAATTTAATTTCCAAGATATTTCTATTAATCCTCATTAACCTAACTTAATTATCCATTAATCTTTTTCTTTATTTCTTAATATTCATTAAATTATATTAACTGACATAATTCACAGCAAATATTAAAACAACAAGGAAAATCAAAAGGGGGCGAAAAAACCTATCCCAAACCCTAAGTTCTTCGCCGCCCCCCATCATCTTCTTCATCTTCTTCTCTCTTCTACCCTTTCTCTCTTCTCCGCCGCTACTCTTTCTCTCTTCTCCGCCTTCTCCTTCGACATCACCGATCAAAACCAAACACTCTCACCTTTCCTTTTCTTCGAAACCGCCACCACGAAACAATCCACAACAAAGATTCAACCTCTAACCTCACCGAAAACCTCAACACCTCACCCTATTCTTAACTCCCTTCTCAAATTCGAACACTGTGCTCTCGAATCCTCTAAAGTCAAACACACCAAAAACCTTACGACTAACGAACATCTAAAGGCGACAGAAAATTTAACCCAAGAGCGATTCAAGGTTCTTACCTTGTAATTCAAGCTGTGACAAGACGAGAATGACGCCAATGTCGTTCTGATGCCGTCGCGAGATTGGCGGTGGAATCGTTCGATTGCCGCTCTACTTGCTTCGTCCCTGATGAGCCAACAGTGAAACGCGTTTGCGGGTGAACATTCAAGACACAATCGGCCCGCACGGTGTTTGCGATTTCTCGTCGAGCTGCGTATTCCTCCTTTGAATTCTTTTGTCTCTCAAACTCAGAACTGTACTGACTTACAAGTTACCTTCTTGACTTGCTGCAGACCAATTCGTCAAAGAGCTTGTGGATTCGTCATAACCACTAGAACCACAATACAGGTGCGATACAGGATTACGGAAGATGGAGATCACAGAGCCAAAGATGCAGCTTCACAGAAGGTTGTTTTGGTCAATGAAGGTAACGAATTCCACCTGATAACTCTGATGATTATTTCTTGTGGTGACTGGCGGATTCGACGTTGAACCGATACAATGTTGGCTGCAGGGGGTGAGTTGCTGTGATTGCAACGTTATAGTCGTGGCTGAGTTATTAACTTCAGAACTGATGCATTCTCATTCTTGCATCGGTTTTCTTGCAGGTTAAATGGTGAAGCTGATACTATGGCATTAGGATGCTGTTGATTGAGGCCATGGAGGTTGAAGCAAGAGTTACAGAGATGGTAATAGACCTGCGGATTGATGTTGAAGAGGGAGGCTGAGATAGATGAAGGCTGAGGAATTAATCAGGAAAGAGGTTGTGGAGGTAAGGGTTTTGGGAAGGAATGGTTAGGGGAGAGAAGGATTGAGAGGAGAAGAAAGAAAATGGTGTAGAATTTTGTGAAGTTGTCTAGAAAAGCTGATAGAGAATGATGCCTCTGATTTATAGAAGGATTGAAGATGATTCTGGAAACATCAGGAAGACTTTCAGGTATTCGGTTACGATTCTGTTGTGGTTTTCATTCTCCATTCTGTTATGAGGCTGCTATCGGTTTCTTTTCTTTTGGTTTTTTGTTATGGTTTTAACTTAACAGTTAGCTATAAATTTGTTGAATTCTGTTATGAAATTTCTCTTTTCTTTTTGAATTGCGAAAAGTTAGTTAAGGGTTAGTTAACTTTCTGTTAGAAACTGAAAGTTAGTTATTGATTTTTTCTTTTGCAGGTTCTGAAAGGTAATTTGCGGAAGGTTATTGGAAGTAAGTTGGGAATATTGAGGGTGAAACGCGAAGGTGATAAAAATTGAAGGTTGAATAAGAGTTGATGAGGTTGAAGGTTTCTCATATATTGATCAATTGAAGAGGAAGAGTGATTAGGGGCTGATGACAGTTGAGAAATTCAGGTAAGGAATTCAGGAGGAGCTTTTTCCTTTCTCTTTTTTTTGCTCTTGTAACTATAACCGAAATCCATTCCGTCGCAACATGATCTTATCAGTTCACATAAATCACTTCTTCTTCTTTTTTTTCTGAATCTGCGATTGGCATTGATGAACTCTTGATTCGAATTTGCAGGACTCTTGCTGAATTTAGAATTGAAGCAGGTTGAAGCTAGGTGATCAAGGCGAACGAAACTGAATTGAGAGAGGGTCCTCAGATGGTGTGCTATTTGGTTATTTTACATGTTCTCTGTATGTGCCTGTTAAAAACTGATGAAGGTAAATTGAAGATCAAGGAGGTTTGTTATCGGTGGAGTTCGCATGTGGTTGAAGGTAGTGAATTTGGACTGCATTATCAACTTCTAATCAAACTCTTAGAATAGATTTTTGTAGGATTTAAAGGAATCTTAACATGTAAAGCTGATGTAGAACTCTCAATGTTCAATTGTCCATGTAATTTTGACACTGATTCTGGATTTCCACTGTATAATTGATTGCAACTGGACCCTTTTATGAAGATATTTTCTTTTTTGTGATGATTGCATATACTGCATGAAGCTTATACTTGGATACTAAAATGATACACACTGGGAAATATCTATAAGCTGGAGAATTTTCAGATCATTATTTTCCATTTAATTAGTAACATAGTGAAGATAAAATAATGGGCCTCATGGACTAACAATAAAGTTGGAAACCCCCTCCCCTTTTCTTTAATAAAACCGAAAAAGAAAAAGAGGAACAAGAGAAAAGAATGGATATGTTTATTGGGCTGTCATGGATTTCTTTATGTATACTAGTTATGGGAAAAGGACAATTCATAATTGAATAATTATTAATAGGGGAATCCAAAAAAGATGAATGAAGGATTGATTTCAAAAAAAGGATATAAGTATGGTTAGAAGGGTTATATACAATATGGGCTAGAAAATGACCTTATGGGCATAGGCCCAGAAAATGAATATAAAATTACAAAAAAAATGGTTTTGTGACTTTGATTAGAAACACGGGCCTAAGAGAAGAAAGATTTCCGAAAGGATGTGTGGAAGTTAGTGACATAGGGAATTATAAAAAAAGATATGGACTGCGAATATTGGTAATTCATCATGGACTTAAAGGAATGATTTCAAACGAATTGAAAGAATGGCAAATGGTAATGGCTCATATCCCAAATAAACATTGCGTATTCGAGTTCGAACTCGAATGATGCCTTCCAAATAAACCAATAGTCATGCATTCTCCTTTAGTCTGAATTGAATCAACACAATCCAACTTTAGGAACTTCGATGCCATACTCAAATCCACACAATCTCAACCTATTATTCCATAAACAAAAGGACCCAAACCAATCTCTGATACAATGGGCCTCCAGTGGTGAAGTTCCCCAAAGAAAATCTGGTCGAACACCTCAATAATGAGTCACATGCCTTATGAAACAGTGGAATGCACTAATATGCTGTTAATGACTTAGTGAAAAATGCTGATGAATGCAAAATGATGTGCCAGTAAAGGGGATAAATAGGAGGGCAAATTTTGAGGTATTACACATACCTTGACTTGCCATAGCATTTTGTGCATCCATTTGGTTCATTTGACATTTTAAGACATATTAGAAGCATGTTTGATCTTTGCATCTTGTATTTGCCATGTTGTATGCCATTTGCATTCCATAACTTTTCATGTGTGATCATGGTTCTTAACTTGCTTCATCTGCATCCATAAGTTTGTATGATCATCCCCATGTGTTGTTTCATGTTTGCATCATCCCATAGAACCATTATCATCATATATATGCTTCTGGTTTTGGTTTGCATCATGCCATTTCATTCCATTTTGCATTGCATTGCATTTCTTTCACTAACTTTTCAGGTGGTAAGTAACCTTGAGAAGTGAATTTGCCTTCACTTCTCACTTTTTCTTTTCATTTCTCTTATGCATCCATGCTGCATTTTGTTATGTGTTTGAGATTGAGCTTGCTCATTCTTTTCCTCTTACTTTCTTTCCTCAAGTGACTTGTCTTCTTAAATGAAGCAAGTTGCTTTGCTTCTCCTGATCTTTTCATCTGCTTCCTGGTGGTTCCATTGAAGGCCTTTCTTGTTAAACCTCACAAACCTTAGGAACAACCAAGCATGACAATGATTAGGGTTTTGATTAGTTCCCCCCACTTAGTCTTTTACCTTTGTGTCTCATTGAGTCTTCTCTTCTCATCTCATAATCAGGGACTAAACCCTAAAGGCTTTAAGGCTTTGTGATTAAGCTTATGCCTGCATCCTTCTATTAGGATGGAGTGTATAACTTTAATCCTAAGTGTTAAACCCCTAATGTGTTTAAATCTCTTAATCAATTCACTTAATAATCATCAAGACATCATACTTGTAACTTGGGCCTTGCATTAGGGTTCTAATTCTTCCTTAATTGGTTAAGAAGGACTAACCCTAGTGTTAATGGACAAGTCCCCCTCAAGTTGTCTTACAAACCATAAAAATCATTTCTTCATCATATCATTAATCAAAATCCACTTAACCAAAAGCTTGTTTTGTCATGAGCTTAATCCCTAATCATGGATTAAGTTGAGGAGCTTTCCTCAGCTTAAACACTCTCATCTATTATCCTTCTATTAGGATGGTGTAATGAGTCTGTTTAATCCCTGATTATGGCTTAATCTCATTACTTAACACTAAACAAAAACCACAAAAACATCTAAATAATCATAAGTAGGTTAATGATCTTAACCCTACATCATGGTGATTAAGTGTGAGAAGCTGACTTCACACTTAAGGTATTCTCATTACCCCTAAACAGAGGGAAGATGTGATAAGTTTACTAAATCCATTGGTTTAGGCTCAAGCTCATTAACTTATGACAAACTTTCAAAAGCAATAAAAGACTGAAAACTCAAAAACAAACAATAATCGTCTCCTTCGGGATTCTTTCCTCATCTCATTCACTCACAACCGAGAACTTGCTTCTTCCGTCTAATGCAAGACAGTTTGCATCTGTGCCAGACAGATCATACACTTGAGCATTGACTAGCAAGCAGTTCACAAGTCAATTCATCTTTCAGTCTCTTTGGTTCGAACTACGGTGTTCTGACTTCCTCATTGCACGAGAGGATACGTAGGCATAACTTAACAGTTATCGAACAAAAGTCTCTGTATATTCCCCCCCTTTTCAGCATCATTCTTTTAGCCTCATTATCATGAGCATTTCACTCCATTCTTACACTGACACTTCACTTATACACTTCACTTCTTTTACACCGACACTTGTACATCCTTTTCCAGCTATTTTATACACAAATTGCACTGACACTACCCCTTTAAAACACAAATCTTTTTAAGCGTGGATCCCGTCGAGTACGGCGGACAATCTGGGTGCTAATACCTTCCCAGGTTGTAACTAACCCCCTTTCTCAGTCTCTCTGGTTCGCAACCGTCTTATCCATATCTTTCTAGGTCTATGCAGCATTGCCTTTCCTCCGGGATAAAAATGCCTAGCTGGCGACTCTTTTCATTCCCTGTGAGTTCACTCCTGTGTGTTCTCACACCCTTCTTTCGCCGACCGTTCGCGTCTGTACCCCATTTGACCCGGCTTCATTTGGTGGGAGCGACAGCTTGGCGACTCTGCTGGGGAATCTTTATACTGTAACCAGGGCTTCTGGTTCTTTTTTGTGGGTTCCTCCTAGCGCTTGATTGATTTGTGTTTACTGGGGTGTTATGTGTTATCTGTGCTTGTATATTTGTTATATTTTTGCTTTATGTACAGTTGTTTTATTGCTTTCTTTACAGCTTTACATATATCATATTGTCATACTGTGCTGGATGGATCTGTTTTGTTGCTTTGGTGGGTGGGTGTTCTATTGAGAGTTGAGGTCCTATACCTGGGACCTGAGTGACACCTAGGCTAGAGTGGTTCATGTTCTTTCCCATTCCATTTCGGTCTGGTGCGGGAATATGAAACACGGTTCAGATATGGGTTTCTTCTTGAGAACTCTGTGCTACGGATTTCCTGTAGTGCTAGGGCTATTTGGGAAGCCTGCTAAGTCTGGATGACCTTTAGTACTGACCTTCAGAAACTGAGGTGAATTAGAGGAGGATCTTTTATGGTTACTGTAAACACTGTACCTCCGGGTTGGAAGTGTTTACACTTCTCATAACTGATCCAAGTCTGAGGATCCTTGTTTTAGAACATCACCTGTGAGGGGGTTGGGCTGTTTTCAGGTTTGCAGGTAACCTTGACCTCAGCATACCCTGTTACTTTGTTTTGATTAAGAGTACTCCATTTTGGAACAGTTCTTGTGATTTCTAAACCCTGGACATGTGACTCTTTATTTGAGTCCCCCACCTTGGTTACTGGACTTATGAACCTCCATCTGGATTTCTTGGACACACCTGGACTTATATCAGAGCACTTGATCAGATCCAGCTCAGTCACAAACCCTTGCATATCATTTGCATACATCATCATTGCATCATTTTAACATTTGCTTATTTGTTTTTCAGGGTATCCATCATATTTTGGCTTGGTTTTGACCCCTTTGCCTGCATAGACCTATCTTCATCAGTATCTACTTCAGCTATCAGCTACCTGCTTCAGTCACCTGCATCACCAGTCTCAGCCTGTCTGTGGTCCATCATCAGTATTATTCTCCATTCTCAGCATCTGTCTCAACTTTTTCAACAACATGGCACCTAAGAAGAGTAATATCTCCTACCATTTCTTTGAACCTGAGTTGGCTAACATCAGGAAGATCCAGACCCTGATTACTCCAGACCATATACCACTATTCAGAGAACATTATGGTGGCATACTTGATGTGGTTATGGATTTGGACCCTTCACAGAGGAGCCTGATTCATACTTGCTTACAGTTCTATGATCCCCCTCTGAGGTGTTTCACCTTCCAGGATTTTCAGTTAGGGCCTTTATTAGAGGAGTATTCATCATTGGTTGGTATACCTATCAGGGGTGGGGTCCCCTTCAACCCTGAGATGGCTTTTCCTAGTAATGAAGAGGTGGCAAAGGCCTTGTATCTGGAGCCAGTTCTGATTGGGCAGAATATGACTACCAAAGCTGGAATCTCTGGTCTACATCTGGATTTCTTGACCTCTCAGGCTACCCTGAAGGCTTCTTTGGGAGAGTGGAAGGCAGTCTGTGCTTTGTTGGCCCTTAGCATATATGGTGTCATACTTTTTGCAGATGAGCCTAAGTTTGTTAGCAAGAGTGCAATCCATCTTTTCATCCTGAGGAACCCAGTGCCCACTTTACTGGGAGATTTCTACTACTCTGTTCACCAGAGGAATGAAAAGCAAAGGGGAAGATTAGTGAGGTGCTGTGTGTTGCACCCCAAAATTTGCCCTCACAATACAAGACTTTGTGTTCTATGAAGGTTCACAAGGTTCACAAGTTTCCCAACACTTACAAGACCTTTCATGAGGTTCATGAAGTTTACAAGTTACTTTATGAAGGTTCATAAGGTTCACAAGTTCCACAATGCTTTCAAAACCTTTCATGAGGTTCATGAAGTCTAAAAGTCACTTCTTGAAGGTTCACAAGGTTCACAAGCTTCTCAAACATTTACAAGACCTTTCATGAGGTTCATGAAGTCTACAAGTCACTTCTTGAGGGTTCACAAGGTTCACAAGATTCACAATGCTTACATGACCTTTCATGAGGTTCAGGAAGTCTACAAGTCACTTAATGAAGGTTCACAAAGTTCACAATACCTCCCATGAGGTTCACAAGACATTTTATGATGGTTCACAAGGTTCACAAGGTTCACAATTGGCCATAAGAGTTGACAATTCCCTCAGACAATGCACCTCCTAAGCAGTGCATCCAAAACTAGGGTTTTGACTTTAATCAGGTTAAATGAACTTCCAAGACTTCAAGTGAGCTTCATAACATCTTATATGTGTTTAAGAACCCCCATGACAAGTTTCAAGACTTTTCTCAGAAGTTTGCTCAGTCAGATGATCAGATAAGTCAAAATCAGTCAATGCAGTTAAAAAGTCAAACTGAGGTCAACTGTGGTCAAACCAAAGTCAAACTTCATGATTTTTTACCAACATCAAGTATATGAAGTAAAATTCATCATGTGATCAAGGGTTGATCATGATTCATCAAGGAGATTTCAGATCATCAATAATCAGGAGTTTCTAAATTAGGGTTTCCTCAATAAAAGTCAACTGAACTTTGACCAGCCATAACTTTCACATACTTCATCACCAAGTCTCCACTCAAAGCTCATTTTGAAGGAAATTGAATTCTCTACAACTTTGTGTCTCACAAGCCAAGCCCAAAAATGCTTCATTTGGAAGGTATGAGCTAAGACATTATAGGTCCTTTTGAAAGTCAACAAAAAGTCAACAACTTCAAAAGGGCATAACTTGAGATTGGTAAATGATATGGACATGAAACCAGTGGGGTTGGTTAGAGGACTCTTCAAGCTTTCCAAAATGTCCAAGAACACCCTCATACCATTAAAATTGAAGGATATATGCCCTTGCCAAGTTGGGAAATTTTGAGTTGGTTTATGATGAAAAAGGAGGTCTAAAACTAATTTCTTCCAAATGGGCTTGCCAAATTATGACCCAATCCATACAACAACATCATGCACGACCCAATTCATTAAAAATCAGAATTTTTATTATTTTATTTCTATTTATTTTGATTTAATTCATTAAAAATCATTTTAAATAAAAATAAAATATGAAAATATGATATTTGATGGAGATTTGGTTTCTAGAATGTCTTCAATGTTGATTGGAATTGAAAAGGAATGAAATCACAAGATTGGTCCCAAAATAGCAAGCCTTAATGCAAGAATATTTGGATTTCAAAGCATGATCATTGTGAATCTTTTTGAATCAAAATTTCCACACAACCATTCAATGTTATGACCTAAATTCAATCACCTATAAGTAGATAACTCATTGCAATCACAAGGGGGGGAATTGAGCAGCTTCAAAGGTAGGTTCATACTTCAAAAATTCAAGCAAAAAGTCATATTCGGATTCCTTGATCTAGGGCATTTGAAGGTAAAACAAGAACATGGAGAGATTCCTTGGACTTCTCTGATCATAAACCAATACTCATATGCATCCCATACATGCCATATTGCTCGATCCGAATCACATTTGTTCTTGAAAATAAATCTTTCGATTACACTAATCTAATGCGTTTTAACTAATTTTGTTTGTTCAATCATGTTTGTGATGATACGTAGATGCTTTCTGGACAAAAAAATTGGAGCTTCATGACCTAAAACACGAACGACCATTGTTAGGGTTTGAAGCTTAGTTTTAGGGCTTCATGATTTAGGCCACATAAATGAATTTTAACAACATAGAAAGATTGTATGAGTCATAAGGAACTCATTGATATAATTAATTTCATGAATCAATGCTGTTTTGTATGAGTTCCATTTTCGCAGGTTCAAAACAATGAAGAACTCGCAACAAATTTCGCAGGAAAAAGGGAAGGAAATTTCGCAGGTAATCTGAGGAAGAAGAAGCAGTTGGCGCGCTCAGGAGAATTTGAATTTGGTTCAAAATATTTTATCTTATTTTGTTGGATGTTTATCACCACATGTTGTGTGGTCCAGTGGAAAGTGGCGTGTGTGTTTGGCTGCAAGGCCTGTGTTCGAATCCTGTCTTGTGCCATTATTTTTCTATTTTTTTTCAGGTTACAAAGGAAACTTAATATATTATGTTTGCTGGCCATTCAAATATCAGATGGGCTCTTCCAGCCAGGTGGTCATGCGCGCTTGCTTGTATTCATGAGGTCCTGGGTTCAATCCTCCCCCAGGCCTTTTGGTTTTTATTATTTTTTGTGGTTTTTCAAGACAAGGCACAAAACAAAATTGATCTATTCCTCTATCACCTGCGCCTGGCTGGCCTAGTGGTGAGTTTTGATGTTTGCAGGCAGAACGTCCTGGGTTCAAACCCAGCCAAGGTAAGTTTTCCTTTTACATTTTTTTCTATTTTAGTTTATTAATTTATCTAAATGTTTTCTTATCATTAATTAAAAAATAAAACATGTATATATATATATTTAATAAATATCTAAAACAACACTCATATTTTCTAAAATTCTAAATTTCTTTTTTTTTTACTTTTCTTAATTTAAAATTAAATTATAATATATGTATATGAATTAGAATAATTTTGTATATTAAATTCATTAACCCTAAAAAATATTTTCTAACAAAACCCTAATCTTAGAAACCTTAATTTATTTTTCTAAATACTTAATTGTTATTTTCTAAATTCTAATATAATTATCATGTCTATACTTATTTAATAAAATTAATTATAACCTATTTTTTTATAATATGTAAATATATTTTATATACTATGTTTATAACTTAAATTATTTTCTTTTAATATGTGTTTAGAACCAATTGAACCTATAATAATTAAATTTTGTAATTATAATATATTTAAAAATAATTTAATACTTTGTAAATTAAAACTAATTATTTAATTGTTTATATTTTTCCTTTTATTTATAAAATATAATTGTCTATATTAAAAACTTTTAATCTTTTGATTGTTATTTTTATGTTCTTATAATATTTTTGCTAATTCAATTTATTTTGATTATTGTTATTATTAACCATATTATTACTAACTTTTGCTTCTTTTTTTTTTTTTTTATTTTTTTTTATTATTATTTCACTAACTTTATTTAATTTTTTTTATTATTACTAACCCCTATTATAATTATTATTGCTTATTTTTGCTTATTATTTATATTTTGCTTCTATATTTATTTGCTATTTATTTTAATTGCTTATTATAATTATGTAATTGCTCCTTGGTGTAAATTTTGTAAATTTATTTAATTTTATATTATGGTTAGTAATTTAGGGAGTGTAAACATGTATTCAATTTAAAATAAAATTTAGATCACTTTAATTATAAGATAAATATAAATTAAACACTCACACACGTAAGTCGATTTTTAATCGCCATCTCACACTTCTTAAGGGTTACCTCTCATGTTGCCTAAATAAAAGGTCAAGTAAGGTGTATAAAGCAAAGTCCCTTCTCTCATTAACATCATCTTGTCCCTTTAAAGAATTATAAGATCAAGTCCCGTCATGGTTGCCTTTGTAAATGATCTTGTCCCTTTTCGAATAAAAGATGATAAGTCCCTTCGAATTGCTAAATACACCTTACAGTTGCCTAATCACAGATGTCCCTTCATTGGTCCCTCATACATCCAAGGTAATGACTACCTATTCTTTAATAATAGGGATAGTCTTACCACTTAAAGGATATTTAAGAACAGAAAAGACTTAACTTAGGGTAGGTTCCTCTTAGATACTTGCTCACTTTTCAAAAACATTTCAAACACTTTACACATTTTAAACAATTTTCAAAACAAAGGTTTTTTACGCATCCGTACATGGATCATTATGAAACTCTTAAGAAAATTTTTATTCACACACTACACTTTTCAAAAACAATTCAAAGTCAGCTAAGTAACTAAGAGCCCATGGATAACCATGGATGTAAAGGGTGCTAACACCTTCCCTTTACATAACCTACCCCCCGGACCCAAAAATCTTTTTTAAAGGTCTTTCCTGTTCTTTTATGCCTTTCCTTTGGATAAAATAAAAGTCGGTGGCGACTCTTGCTATCCGCAACATAACTAAAGTCAGTTCTCCCACCGTGTTACAGAACTGGCGACTCTGCTGGGGATTTAAATTTAAGAGGGGTACCCTTAGGAATTAGATCACTTTAAATTGTTTGCCTTGTTTGCTTTATATTATCTTGTTGGGGTGCTCTTATGTGTGAAAGGTCCTAACCCGGATCTAGTGTACCTTAGGTAAATGGCAATAGACCAAGGAAACTGTACGACGTATATCGATACGGTTGATCTGGTGGCCATAGTTAGTGCGACTTCTTGGTTGGTGCTTATGTTCCTTAAGTCAAGTTGAGGATAATATGAGGCTGCCATATGTTGTCAATGCACTAACTAACTTTTAGAACCCTAGTTAACTCATCTTGGCCTTTAGAAAGTAGTGAGGTAACCGGCTTTGGTGCAGACTGGAGTTGGTTGACACTCGATACTACGCTCATTGAGATCTTAAACTTGGAGGGTTTTGGTTGGCAAGTAAGTTGCCTTCTGATCAACCACCCTTGTGAAGGATCAATGATATTGAGATCCCTTAGAACCTGGTTACTTTTGTAGGACAGGATGAACCATCTAACTTCAGGGGAGGGTACTTACCTTTGAACCTCATGCAAGCCTTTAAACATAGGGCTATGGTGTGACTTGTTTGTGTGTGCCACATGTTTGTGATTGAGCATAACATCATGACATCATCATGCATCATAAGCATAACATTTTCACTAACCATTTCAAGGACCAAGGGATTTATCTTTGTTCTTTTTTGAAGGTCATGGCTTCTGCTCGTAGAAACACTATCAGGATCAACTTTGTAGGCATACCTCCTAAGCTTAAAGAGTTGGTTTCTCAAGTATCTGAACACTCCCAGTTCATCAAGAGACATGGTCACCTACTGGATCTAGTCACTTCAGGGTTCAATGAAGACATGATGAGTGTCCTGTTTCAGTTCTTTGATCCTAAGCACCATTGCTTCACATTCCCCGACTACCAGCTGGTTCCCACAATGGAAGAGTTCTCTAAACTTCTGGGTATACATGTACTTAATCAGAAACCATTCACAGGCTTGGAAAAAGAGCTTAAACCTGAGGTTATTGCTGCAGCTTTACATCTGAAGAAGTCTGACATTGTTCTAGAAACGAGAAGCGGAGTCAAGGGTATTCTTGCTAAGGTGTTGATAGAAAAGGCTCAAGTGTTCTTGAAAGCTATGAGCTATGATGCTTTTGAGGAGATCTTAGCCTTGTTGATATATGGCTTAGTATTGTTCCCCAATCCAGATCAGTTCATAGACGTTCATGCCATCAATATATTTCTGAGTCACAATCCAGTGCCTACATTGCTTGGGGACATCCTGCATTCTCTTCACACCCGTACTACAAGGGCAAGAGGAACTTTGATGTGCTGCATACCTTTGCTCTCTAGGTGGTTTATTTCTCACCTTCCTCGCTCAGTAATGAAGAATGAGCAAGGGTTCAGGTGGTCCAAAAGGATCATGTCACTTTCGCATTCAGATATCCATTGGTGCTCCAGATCTATGGAGAATGTCACTATCATTGACCGTTGTGGGGAGTTTCCTAATGTGCCACTTCTAGGCATAAGAGGAGGCATCACCTACAACCCCTCTCTAGCTTTACGACAGTTTGGTTACGCTCGGAGTGATGGCCCACATGACATGTTGATTCAGGGTATTGTGTTTGACTACGACAACGATCTGCAAGGTTACCGTCAAAAGTTCATACGAGCGTGGGGAAAAGTGAACAAGGTTGACAGCAAGACTCTGGAGCCTAAGTACACTATTCCTATGGAGGCTTATCTCAGATGGGTGCGATCTCGTGCTCAGACTCTCATTATGCCATATCCTGCTATCCTGCCAGTTACCATGGAACCTGTTACTGAAGGAGATACTGCTTATACCATCCTTCACCCAAACATGCCTACTGACATGGAAGACTTGCAGAGATCCTGGATCCAATTGAAGGAGCAAAGGGATACTTTTGAGGCTCATTACAAAGCAAGCCAAGAAAGAATCCTGGAACTAACAAAGCAACTTCACGAGGAACGGAATCTCAACTCATACCTCAACACAAAGAGGAAACGTCCATGGGAGACTTAAAACCCCATTCCTTGTAAGCCCAAGGGGCAAACAAATTTATCACTAATAAAAGTTTACTTTTTGGTTGTTTAAACAGATTTAAATCCTGCGGTCCTTGAAAACATTGCATACGCATTCCATATCATTGCATCACAGGTTTATTGTGCACAGGTTTCTTATCTTCTCGCTGTTTATTTCAGCAATGGCTCTTGAACAAACAGTCAAAGATCTTCATGCTCAGAATGCCCAGTTCCAAGAGCTAATCCTGAACTTGTCCAAGGGGCAGGATGAATTAAAGACACTGCTGGCTAAGAAGAAGAATCCTGAGGACAACAAGGATGATCAGCTGAAACAACTACAAGCTGAGATGACAGGAATGAGGACCCAGATGAATGACCAGGTGGCTCTTATTCAAAGTTTAGCTCAGGGACAAGAAGAGCTGAGAACCTTTGTCCACAAACTTCAAAGTGATAGAGTCAGGGATCTAATTGTCAGTCAACCTCCGTTAAAACAAGTTGATTTGGTTGAAAGGAAGATGAGGATAAAAGAAGGTAAGAAACCGGTTGCCATTGATTGTTCTTCAGTTGAAGAAGAAAGACCTGATAAGGTTAATCTACCTCAACACAAGGAATGTAGAAGGAAGTTTATCAAGTTCAGCACACCAATGTCACAAGTTTTGCAATGCCTGTTGGAGATGAAGCTAATTTCCTTGGAAAATTCTCCTAAAAATCCTAACACCTCTTCTCCTCGCTATAATCCCAAGGCAAGGTGTAAGTATCACTCCAACAGTCCTGGACATGATACTAATAACTGTTGGGCATTGAATAAGAAGATTCAAGATCTGATTGACGAAGGAATCCTAGAGGTTACTCCAGAAGGTCAAGTTGAATTTTACTATCGTCCATCAAACACCGAAGCTGCAAGACAAGTAGCCCAAAGTAACAAGAAAGGAAGAATACCTATGCCTGTTGAGATATGGGGCACCTTGGGGCATCCAAGTGGAAAATTTGATTTCATGGTGAAGTATACTGCTCCTCAAAGTTCGCAGATTGCAATTGAGGACATTCAGCCAACTGGATGGGATAACATTTGAATTTTCATTTGTAATTTCTTTTATTTGTTTGAACACTTACTATTATGTTAAACTTTTGTTTTCATTAATGCATTGCATATGTTTGTCTTGAATTAATCCATTCGTTCCACTATATTTTGAATTATACTTCTTATTTCTATCTTGTGATATTTAACTCCTGATAAAGCTATAAGCCTATAGAGGGAGGATGACGAAAACAATACCATAATATTAGGCAGTATGCTTTTGAACAGACTATGCTGACGATGTACAGGCATTGTTTCAATTCCTAAACAGTGGAGATATAAGGAAGTTAATCCCTAGTCAACCCTTTTGAGCCTATGAAGTAGGAGTTTTTATTCTCGTACAAATTAAAACCCTTATTCATAACCTGGGGCAGGGTAGTTACTCAGTTAACTCAAATATGCCAATTGCTTGTGTTGTACACAACTAATTATGGTTCTCTGTAATCACGAAACCTGACAGTCAATATCCAGCAAAAGAAAAGCTTACTAAGTCAAAACCTATGAAGGAGACTTAGTAAAACATTAAGACATCCCACTGACTGTAACCTTGAAATAAGCAGTTCAGGCAAAAGGAAGGGATAATAAAGCCAAAAAAAGGAAAAAAGGAAGGTCACTATGAATCCTCAACAAAGAAAGATGACTGAATGTTCAAGTAAAATTTTGGTGGCTGAACCATCACAGATATCAGTGTTACAATACCAAACTTCTTTGGAACTTCAATGCATAAGTTAACTGAGTATAGGACTGAAGAACATCATGGAGAATGGGTTGGGTACAGATAAATTTGAGCCTTTATCCTTTGTTTCTTAAACCATGAACCAGGCCACGTTACAACCCTTTAAAAGTCCTAACTGAAGCATGGTTAGTTCGAAAGCGTACTGCTACAAAAAGGTATCCTGACTCCTTTAGGGCTTGTTATAAAACTTGAGTTAACATCACAGTTTTCTAAAAAAAAAAAAGTTTTAAAATAATTCCTTTTCAAAAAAAAAAATACAAAAAAAAACTTCAAGACAGACATAAGCATTGCATTTTTGAATATATTTGTTTGCATATACCTAAGTGTTTGACAAATGGAGAAACTTACAGGATGAATGTTCAATGAACCAAACTCTTTCCGATAAACAAAGTTGCTTCCTGGATCAAAGTCCATGTATACAAATGGGCATAGTCATTATCTCCCAATCAAGGGGGCAGGCCATGATACTTCCTAACTCATTTGGGGCAATCAGGACAAGATTCAACTATGTTTAAGCAGCCAGAGGCAGATCTTCTCATCTATCTGAAGTGCCAAGGGTAACATTACAAAGTTCATAATGCCAGGGGCATTTTTCCTCATACAGTTGAATTACCAAAGGTGACATTACAGAGTTCACAATGCCAGGGGCATATGCTTATGGGGCATTCTGCTTGTTTCTCTTGAGGTAGCTCATTACAGATACTTCCATTATAGGACAATTCATCCCCAACCAAGGGGCAATGCTTTCTTTTCAAATCTAGTATCCGGAGAGTATATGGTCCATCACAATTTGAAAACACATTCCTCTCATTGTATTACCTTGATATTGGATTCTCAGCTGAAACCATGATGGAAATTAGTTGTCTACGCCAGTAGTATCAGATGGTGTCAATATCATGTATTCAGATCCAGCTATGAGGATTTCTGGGAAGGTACTCAGGAAAGTTAAAGAATTTCAGGAGCTATAGATCCAATTGGCTGTACACTCTCCAAGTTGAAACAATTCTGCTTTCAAATTCAGCTTTACTTTTCCCTCTGAGTCCAGATTTACTTTTACTCTAGCAAAAGCGTCCATTGGTTGTGTTTGAATGTATTATGCTTTTTACCAGAAATGCATGAAAATGCAGTAATAGTATTTACTAAGGACGAACGAGGGAAGGATTTCAACGAAGCTTCGCCGGTTCATCTCTACAAAACAGTTACAAATCCCCCAGTAGGGCAAGTCCATCTTCATAAAGTCACATCTCCCCTGGAATTTATATCCATCTCTTTTATCCTCATACGGATATTCGGGAATTTACCTTCCAATAAGGGTACGACGAACGAAAACGGGAGGTTATATCTACCCTATCATCAAACGAAGACGAAGGTTATATATACCTTACTATCCCCAGCAGACAGGAGGTTATATATACTTTGCTATCCCCAGCATACGGGAGGTTATGAGTACCTCATTATCAAACAAGACAGGAACAAGTTCCCCATATTCTTCAGCAACGAATCGGGATTTATTTTCCCGGGCCAGCAGTTGTTATACGAAGATATCCAGGCACTTCCGACAGCATCATATCATACATACATCATTTACATCATACCATAACATACATATCTATAGATACATAATACATCACTTAAGTGCATCATATTATACATGCATACATAATGCATAAACTAATATTATCATACAGAATGCTACCTTATTTTCAGGTTAATTATCCAGCAAACAGACTTATGATTATCAGGACTGCTTTATCCTCCTGAAAGCATACTATCACCTCAGGACTGCTTTATCCTCCTGACATCATCTTATACCTCAGGATTGCTTTATCCTCCTGACAGCTTCTTGTACTCAGGATTGCTTCATCCTCCTGATAGCTTATCAATACCTCAGGACTGCTTCATCCTCCTGATAGCTCATCACCACCTCAGGATTGCTTTATCCTCCTGACAACTTCTATTACCTCAGGATTGCTTCATCCTCCTGAAAGTCATATTATTACCTCAGGACTGCTTTATCCTCCTGACAGCTTCTTGTATCTCAGGATTGCTTTATCCTCTTGAAAACATACTATTACCTCAGGATTGCTTCATCCTCCTGGAAGATTATTACTACCTCAGGATTGCTTTATCCTCCTGACAGCTTATTGTACCTCAGGATTGCCCTACCCTCCTGAAAGCATATTATCAAATCTCTCAAGACTGCTTCATCCTCTTGAAAGCATATTACCACATCAGGACTGCTTTATCCTCCTGAAAGCTTATTGTACCTCAGGATTGCCCTACCCTCCTGAAAGCATATTATCAAATCTCTCAAGACTGCTTCATCCTCTTGAAAGCATATTACCACATCAGGACTGCTTTATCCTCCTGAAAGCTTATTGTACCTCAGGATTGCCCTATCCTCCTGAAAGCATATTATCAAATCTCTCAAGACTGCTTCATCCTCTTGAAAGCATATTACCACATCGGGACTGCTTTATCCTCCTGAAAGCTTATTATTACCTCAGGGCTGCTTTATCCTCCTGACAGTTTCTCATACACCAGGACTGCTTCATCCTCCTGAAAACTCCTATTACATCAGGATTGCTTCATTCTCCTGAAAACTTATTATCTCATCAGGATTGCTTTATCCTCCTGAGAGCATATTATTACCCCAGGATTGCTTCATCCTCCTGGAAGATTATTACTACCTCAGGACTGCTTCATCCTCCTGACAGCTTATTATTACCTCAGGATTGCTTCATCCTCCTGACAGCTTCTTATACCTCAGGACTGCTCCACCCTCCTGACAGCTATTATCATTATTTCAGGACTGCTTTATCCTCCTGAAAACTCCTATTACATCAGGATTGCTCCATCCTCCTGAAAGCACATCATTACATCAGGATTGCTTCACCCTCCTGAAAGCATATTATCAATACCTCAGGATTGCTTCATCCTCCTGACAGCTTCTCATACATCAGGACTGCTTTATCCTCCTGAAAACTCCTATTACATCAGGACTGCTTTATCCTCCTGAAAACACATTACTACATCAGGACTGCTTTATCCTCCTGACAGCTATCATTATACCTCCATATTTTGGACTGCTTTATTCTCCAATAAGTACATCTGAAGAACTTTTCTCCCAGTGGCATCTTTAAGCCCACTCAATCATATTCAACTAGACATCCATATCACTCTATGCACTGGTGAGTGCAAATTTTTGGGCTTTTGTGTTCAATCCCCTTCAACCTTCCAAGATACGACTGGCAAATATACCAATCTAACCCCTCAGGTTTCAGAAAATTGAACAGGGGCAGCTGTTGCACCCCAAAATTTGCCCTCACAATACAAGACTTTGTGTTCTATGAAGGTTCACAAGTTTCCCAACACTTACAAGACCTTTCATGAGGTTCATGAAGTTTACAAGTTACTTTATGAAGGTTCATAAGGTTCACAAGTTCCACAATGCTTTCAAAACCTTTCATGAGGTTCATGAAGTCTACAAGTCACTTCTTGAAGGTTCACAAGGTTCACAAGCTTCTCAAACATTTACAAGACCTTTCATGAGGTTCATGAAGTCTACAAGTCACTTCTTGAGGGTTCACAAGGTTCACAAGATTCACAATGCTTACATGACCTTTCATGAGGTTCAGGAAGTCTACAAGTCACTTCATGAAGGTTCACAAGGTTCACAAGGTTCACAATACCTCCCATGAGGTTCACAAGACATTTTATGATGGTTCACAAGGTTCACAATTGGCCATAAGAGTTGACAATTCCCTCAGACAATGCACCTCCTAAGCAGTGCATCCAAAACTAGGGTTTTGACTTTAATCAGGTTAAATGAACTTCCAAGACTTCAAGTGAGCTTCATAACATCTTATATGTGTTTAAGAACCCCCATGACAAGTTTCAAGACTTTTCTCAGAAGTTTGCTCAGTCAGATGATCAGATAAGTCAAAATCAGTCAATGCAGTTAAAAAGTCAAACTGAGGTCAACTGTGGTCAAACCAAAGTCAAACTTCATGATTTTTTGCCAACATCAAGTATATGAAGTAAAATTCATCATGTGATCAAGGGTTGATCATGATTCATCAAGGAGATTTCAGATCATCAATAATCAGGAGTTTCTAAATTAGGGTTTCCTCAGTAAAAGTCAACTGAACTTTGACCAGCCATAACTTTCACATACTTCATCACCAAGTCTCCACTCAAAGCTCATTTTTAAGTAAATTTAATTCTCTACAACTTTGTGTCTCACAAGCCAAGCCCAAAAATGCTTCATTTGGAAGGTATGAGCTAAGACATTATAGGTCCTTTTGAAAGTCAACAAAAAGTCAACAACTTCAAAAGGGCATAACTTGAGATTGGTAAATGATATGGACATGAAACCAGTGGGGTTGGTTAGAGGACTCTTCAAGCTTTCCAAAATGTCCAAGAACACCCTCATACCATTAAAATTGAAGGATATATGCCCTTGCCAAGTTGGGAAATTTTGAGTTGGTTTATGATGAAAAAGGAGGTCTAAAACTAATTTCTTCCAAATGGGCTTGCCAAATTATGACCCAATCCATACAACAACATCATGCACGACCCAATTCATTAAAAATCAGAATTTTTATTATTTTATTTCTATTTATTTTGATTTAATTCATTAAAAATCATTTTAAATAAAAATAAAATATGAAAATATGATATTTGATGGAGATTTGGTTTCTAGAATGTCTTCAATGTTGATTGGAATTGAAAAGGAATGAAATCACAAGATTGGTCCCAAAATAGCAAGCCTTAATGCAAGAATATTTGGATTTCAAAGCATGATCATTGTGAATCTTTTTGAATCAAAATTTCCACACAACCATTCAATGTTATGACCTAAATTCAATCACCTATAAGTAGATAACTCATTGCAATCACAAGGGGGGGAATTGAGCAGCTTCAAAGGTAGGTTCATACTTCAAAAATTCAAGCAAAAAGTCATATTCGGATTCCTTGATCTAGGGCATTTGAAGGTAAAACAAGAACATGGAGAGATTCCTTGGACTTCTCTGATCATAAACCAATACTCATATGCATCCCATACATGCCATATTGCTCGATCCGAATCACATTTGTTCTTGAAAATAAATCTTTCGATTACACTAATCTAATGCGTTTTAACTAATTTTGTTTGTTCAATCATGTTTGTGATGATACGTAGATGCTTTCTGGACAAAAAAATTGGAGCTTCATGACCTAAAACACGAACGGCCATTGTTAGGGTTTGAAGCTTAGTTTTAGGGCTTCATGATTTAGGCCACATAAATGAATTTTAACAACATAGAAAGATTGTATGAGTCATAAGGAACTCATTGATATAATTAATTTCATGAATCAATGCTGTTTTGTATGAGTTCCATTTTCGCAGGTTCAAAACAATGAAGAACTCGCAACAAATTTCGCAGGAAAAAGGGAAGGAAATTTCGCAGGTAATATGAGGAAGAAGAAGCAGTTGGCGCGCTCAGGAGAATTTGAATTTGGTTCAAAATATTTTATCTTATTTTGTTGGATGTTTATCACCACATGTTGTGTGGTCCAGTGGAAAGTGGCGTGTGTGTTTGGCTGCAAGGCCTGTGTTCGAATCCTGTCTTGTGCCATTATTTTTCTATTTTTTTTCAGGTTACAAAGGAAACTTAATATATTATGTTTGCTGGCCATTCAAATATCAGATGGGCTCTTCCAGCCAGGTGGTCATGCGCGCTTGCTTGTATTCATGAGGTCCTGGGTTCAATCCTCCCCCAGGCCTTTTGGTTTTTATTATTTTCTGTGGTTTTTCAAGACAAGGCACAAAACAAAATTGATCTATTCCTCTATCACCTGCGCCTGGCTGGCCTAGTGGTGAGTTTTGATGTTTGCAGGCAGAACGTCCTGGGTTCAAACCCAGCCAAGGTAAGTTTTCCTTTTACATTTTTTTCTATTTTAGTTTATTAATTTATCTAAATGTTTTCTTATCATTAATTAAAAAATAAAACATGTATATATATATATTTAATAAATATCTAAAACAACACTCATATTTTCTAAAATTCTAAATTTCTTTTTTTTTTTACTTTTCTTAATTTAAAATTAAATTATAATATATGTATATGAATTAGAATAATTTTGTATATTAAATTCATTAACCCTAAAAAATATTTTCTAACAAAACCCTAATCTTAGAAACCTTAATTTATTTTTCTAAATACTTAATTGTTATTTTCTAAATTCTAATATAATTATCATGTCTATACTTATTTAATAAAATTAATTATAACCTATTTTTTTATAATATGTAAATATATTTTATATACTATGTTTATAACTTAAATTATTTTCTTTTAATATGTGTTTAGAACCAATTGAACCTATAATAATTAAATTTTGTAATTATAATATGTTTAAAAATAATTTAATAATTTGTAAATTAAAACTAATTATTTAATTGTTTATATTTTTCCTTTTATTTATAAAATATAATTGTCTATATTAAAAACTTTTAATCTTTTGATTGTTATTTTTATGTTCTTATAATATTTTTGCTAATTCAATTTATTTTGATTATTGTTATTATTAACCATATTATTACTAACTTTTGCTTTTTTTTTATTTTTATTTTTATTTTTTTTTATTATTATTTCACTAACTTTATTTAATTTTTTTTATTATTACTAACCCCTATTATAATTATTATTGCTTATTTTTGCTTATTATTTATATTTTGCTTCTATATTTATTTGCTATTTATTTTAATTGCTTATTATAATTATGTAATTGCTCCTTGGTGTAAATTTTGTAAATTTATTTAATTTTATATTATGGTTAGTAATTTAGGGAGTGTAAACATGTATTCAATTTAAAATAAAATTTAGATCACTTTAATTATAAGATAAATATAAATTAAACACTCACACACGTAAGTCGATTTTTAATCGCCATCTCACACTTCTTAAGGGTTACCTCTCATGTTGCCTAAATAAAAGGTCAAGTAAGGTGTATAAAGCAAAGTCCCTTCTCTCATTAACATCATCTTGTCCCTTTAAAGAATTATAAGATCAAGTCCCGTCATGGTTGCCTTTGTAAATGATCTTGTCCCTTTTCGAATAAAAGATGATAAGTCCCTTCGAATTGCTAAATACACCTTACAGTTGCCTAATCACAGATGTCCCTTCATTGGTCCCTCATACATCCAAGGTAATGACTACCTATTCCTTAATAATAGGGATAGTCTTACCACTTAAAGGATATTTAAGAACAGAAAAGACTTAACTTAGGGTAGGTTCCTCTTAGATACTTGCTCACTTTTCAAAAACATTTCAAACACTTTACACATTTTAAACAATTTTCAAAACAAAGGTTTTTTACGCATCCGTACATGGATCATTATGAAACTCTTAAGAAAATTTTTATTCACACACTACACTTTTCAAAAACAATTCAAAGTGAGCTAAGTAACTAAGAGCCCATGGATAACCATGGATGTAAAGGGTGCTAACACCTTCCCTTTACATAACCTACCCCCCGGACCCAAAAATCTTTTTTAAAGGTCTTTCCTGTTCTTTTATGCCTTTCCTTTGGATAAAATAAAAGTCGGTGGCGACTCTTGCTATCCGCAACATAACTAAAGTCAGTTCTCCCACTATTGTCAGACAAGCAGCCTGGGCTTGGGACAATGTCCAAACCAAGGGAATGACCATTCTTGGGAGATGCAACAATGTGGCCTCAGCACAGTATTATGAGTGGTCCCATACCAGGGCTCAATTTTCTGGGATGCCCTTCACCATGGAAGATATACCTGGGCCATCCTCAACACCACCTCCTGTCACTGTCAGTTTAGAGGAGTTTGAGAAACTGAAAGAGAGAAATGAGAAGCTGACTCAAGCTCTACAGAAGACCCTCTGGGAGAGGAGTGATGGACGGCTGGACATTGAGAGGTTAGAAAAGCTAAAGGTGGAACATCTAGCTAGGATTGAGAAGTCAGAATACTATATCAAGAAGTCTAGGGCTGGAGAGCAGATCTTGAAGAATGCCTGCAAGGAAGCTCAGTTCCAGAAGGCCAGGACTGATTTGTATCTGAAGGAGAGTCGAGCTAGGTGGGTCAGGATCACCGAAGCTCGTACTCTGGAAGATAAAAGGACTCAGGACAAGATTGAGCAGCTGGAGGCTAGTGCCAAGGAGCAACAGGAGGCCCTGCTAGCAGCCCAGAGAGAGATCTCAGAGTTGAAGATTAGAGCTGGTGTGAAGAGGTCAAAGGATCAGAGTCAACACAAGAAGCTAGCTGCAGCTGTTACTACCAGGAATCTTCTCATCAGGAACCTCACAGAGCGTCCAGCTGATCCTGTGACTGAAGCACTTCTAAAGGAAGTTCAGGAGGATGAGTTTGGGCTTGGTGTCTGACTTTTGCTTGTTGTTGCTTTCATTCCATGTACCTTTATTTTCTTATGTTGTATTTTGACCCCTCAGAGGGCATGATTTGTAAGAAACAAACTATGTATCATTTACTTTTTGTAATATATGTATCAGTTTGCTCTATCTGAGTTTCTTTCAAGCAACATCACAAGCATCTTCATCAAGGGTCTGGAAAGGTCAAAACCAAGTGCCAAGCCGGATACCTTGAAAACAAATAAGCATACTGCATTGCATACTAACCTTTGTTTGTTTTGTAGGTTTGTTTTGTTTTTGTTACTAACTCTGTTGTGATCTCAGGAACTATTGCTCGACGTCGGGTGTTCCCACTCAACCGTCCACACAGATATCCAACCCGCAACAACCTTCCGGGTATACAGATGGACCAGGTACAACAGGACCTTACAGAGGTCAGGAATCAAATGGCCAATGAGGAATTAGATGACACAATTTATGGAGGTGATGAATAATATGGCTCAAAGCCAAGAGAGATTAAAAGCACTGGTAGAGAGGCAGAATCAAGAAGATCCCCATCTAGGGACTGGTGGGACAAGCAACAATGAGAGGGTTCAACCTCATATCAACCCACCTGTATTTGGACCCCACCTTCATCCAGAGATCAACATCCCTGCTAATGTTCAAGGGAATGCTACCACAGGCAGAGTGCTGCAAGAAGACCCCCAGGAAGATCAGTTCACAGTGATGGGAGCTGGGGATGAGGCCTATGACAGAAGGCTGGATGAAATTGCTGAAAAATTAAGGTCCTTGGAGTCTCAAAACTCCTTGGGTTTTGATGTTATGGACATGGGCTTAGTGGACGGGGTCAGGATTCCCCACAAATTTAAACCACCGTGCTTTGAGAAGTACAACGGGACTTCCTGTCCACGGACCCACTTACAATCCTTTCTGGGGAGGATGAAGGCATATACCATGGACGAAAAGCTATGGATGTTTTATTTTGAGGATAGCTTAACGGGAGCTTCAAGGGAATGGTACTCTCATCTGACTAGAGCAACCATCAGATGTTGGAAGGACTTGGCAGAGGCCTTCATTAGACAATACCAGTATAATTTGGATATGGCTCCCAATAGGACCCTCCTGATGGGAATGTCACAATCATCCAGAGAAAGCTTCCGGGAGTACGCCCAGAGGTGGAGACAGCTTGTTGCTGCTGTCCAGCCACCCATGTCAGAGAGGGAGATGGCTGATATGTTTATGAACACCCTCCAAGGGACATACATTGACAGGCTAGGTGCCTTTTCTTCTACCAGCTTTGCAGATGTCGTCATAGCGGGAGAAAGAATTGAGAGCCTGTTAAAGATGCGCAAAATTTCTGACAACGGTGCCAGCTCATCCAGCAACACAAGGAAGCCTTTTGTGGGCCCAAGAAGAACTGGTGAGACCAATGCTATCCATACCAGCAGGGGCAGACCCCAATATGTTCATAGGTCTGTAGCAGCAGTCACCATTCCCGCTCCAATTCATCCACAACCAGCTTATCAACCACAGCAACAAAATTACCAGCAACAAACTCAGTATCCTCCTCAGAGAAATTATAACAACAACAACACCAACAACAACAACCAGCAAAGACCATTTCAACAGAGACCTTCTCAGGCCAATAGGGTGATCGATCCGATCCCTATGCCTTATGCCACATTACTGCCACAACTCCTGAAACTCAACCTGGTTGAGCTAAGGAGATTGGCACCTCTAGATCCTGCCAGCCTACCCAAAAATTACGACGCCAGCGCCAGATGTGCTTTTCACTCGAATGCACCTGGCCATAGTACAGAAAAGTGTAGAGCCTTACATATGAAGGTACAGGACCTAGTGGATTCCAAGGCTCTAAACTTTGCACCACCACCAAATGTTAACAAGAACCCTATGCCGCACCATGGTGGCCCCAGAATCAACGCTATTGAAGAAGACAAGCCGTCTTATTTGATAACCAGTGTGGGTCAGATTCGGACACCCTTGGCAGAGATTAAAGCTCAACTCCTTGAATGTCAAATGTTCCCTGGATGTGAGCTAGGATGTGCTTATTGCAACATTTCAGTGAATGGGTGTGATAACTTGAGGGATGGCATAGATGGTCTCATCCAGAGTGGTCTGCTTCAAATCACAACATCAATACCTACCAATCCAGCAATCTCCTTAACAACAATTCCCGAGTCTTCTACAACTGCAACAACCATTGTTTCAAACAACTCTTCAGTTTCATCAACAAATGTTTCATCTGTTACTTCAACGGACCAGATATCAACGAACATCCCTTCTACAACTTCAGCACCCCTTCATTCAGAACCTCATACAACAACAACACCCATCCGTTCAACAGTGTCTCCTACAACAACAACAGCCAACAATGAAAGTGTCTCAACAGTTACAATTTATTATGATCCTGCAAATGATTCTGCTTACAACTCACAAAATGCCACTCCTATCAGAGCACCAGTCACAATATATTATGATCCACAAACTATCATGGTCCCTTCTGCAGCTGCCATCAGTCCATTCACTATCACAGTGCCTGGGCCAGTACCTTATGAAAGCAGTAATGCCATCCCTTGGCATTACGGCTCTGATCTATACTGCGAAGGACAGAAAATCACTCTCGAATCATCAACTTCTTCACCACAAATAGACAATGTGGGGGGAGGCGGAGGCTTCACTCGAAGCGGACGTCTCTTTGCCCCACAAATTCAAAGACCCACTGCTGAAGCAGAAGCTGCTGCCAAAGCAAAAGGGAAGAGCTTGGTGCAAGAAGATCAAGTTGCTAAAGAAGCTTTGAAAACCCCTTTTGATCAAGAGGTTGATGAATTCATGAGAATCATCAAGAAAAGTGATTACAAGATAGTGGACCAGCTTCACCAGACGCCTTCCAAGATCTCTATTCTATCATTGCTTATGTGCTCCGAGGCCCATCGGAACGCACTACTAAAAGTCTTGCACGCAGCTTATGTGCCAGAAGAGATCACCGTCAATCAGTTGGAAGCTGTGGTTGGAAATGTTAATGCTAGTAATGGGCTAGGATTTACCAACACTGATTTGACTACGGAAGGCCGCAATCATAACAAGGCTCTGCACATTACCATGGAATGTAAGGGTGCAGTTCTTTCCCATGTGCTGGTAGACACAGGATCATCCCTCAATGTCTTACCCAAAAAGGCCCTTGTGAAGCTGGAATATGAAGGATTGGCATTACGCCCCAGTAACTTGGTAGTGAGAGCCTTTGACGGCTCTAAGAGATCAGTTCTGGGAGAAATTGAGTTGCCGGTAACGATTGGCCCACAAACTTTCAAAACGACCTTCTACGTGATGGACATTCAGCCTGCCTACAGCTGTTTGTTGGGTAGACCATGGATTCATGCCGCTGGCGCAGTTACGTCTACCCTTCACCAGAAGTTAAAATTCGAGTGGGAGGGCCAAGTCGTTACTATTTGTGGAGAGGAAGATATTTTTGTCAGCCATCTGGCTACATACAAATACATTGAGATGGATGGAGAGATCCACGAAACGATGAGTCAAGGGTTTGAGGCCCTGAATGTTAATGAAACATCTGCTGTACTTGGGACTTCCATGACATCCTACCAGCAAGCCCGGAAGGTTGTTGAAGAAGGAACCGCTCAAGGCTGGGGCAAGCTGTTGCCTGTGGAGAAGAAAGAGGATAGATTTGGGTTGGGTTACAAACCAACTCAACAAGATCAAGCAGAGGCTGCTAAGGAGCCCAACTTTGTTAGTGGGGGGATGCTCACCCCTGATGCTGTCAACAACTTGGAAGATGAGTCGGAAGATGAGCGCAACCTGGAAAGCTGGATACGTCCAAGGATCCCGGGGAGCCGTATCTCAAACTGGTCTTCCCAGGAAATTATAAGAGTTACTCCTGCAGAGTAATTATTATTTCCTGTACATTTTAAGCATGCATCAAGTCTTGCATCTTGCCCAAGATGACAAGACTCATTTTGTAATCGGGCCATCTGTAATTTTTGTGCAACAAGATTAATCAATGAAATATCAGACATCTTTTGCAAATGAGTCTTTTTCTTTTCCGCTCACTATTTTTTCCATTTTTCTTTTTGTACAAAAATATAAATGGCAGTGTTTTCAAAATGACAACTTTATTTCACTTTTCTAAACAAGATTAAAATCAATCACTAA
This sequence comes from Lathyrus aphaca, assembly GCA_963966055.1. Taxonomy (NCBI): domain Eukaryota; kingdom Viridiplantae; phylum Streptophyta; class Magnoliopsida; order Fabales; family Fabaceae; genus Lathyrus; species Lathyrus aphaca. Next base: position 75,707,805 of record OZ014523.1, read on the forward strand.
AATGAACAAACTGAACCCTTGCAGAGAGTGCCTTCCAGACCGCACCGACAACAGCACGGTTATGACTTCGTATGACTTTGACAATCCAATCAATCAAGCTGATGAAGGGGTTGAAGAAGAATATGAGCTTCCTGAAGAGCTAGCCAGGTTGTTGAGACAAGAGGAAAAGGTTATCACCCCTCATCAGGAGGAGGTCGAAACGATTAATCTTGGTACAGATGAAGACGTGAAAGAGGTTAAGATCGGGGCCTGCTTACAAGACTCAGTGAAGAGACAACTGATGGACCTGCTTCAGGAATATGTGGATGTGTTTGCTTGGTCTTATCAAGATATGCCAGGGTTGGACACCGACATTGTTATGCACAAGCTGCCTTTAAGAGAAGAATGCCCACCGGTTAAACAGAAACTGCGCCGTACTCGCCCAGACATGGCAATGAAGATCAAAGAGGAGGTACAAAAGCAGTGGGACGCCGGGTTCCTTGCTGTAACTAGCTATCCACCGTGGGTTGCTAATATTGTGCCTGTGCCTAAGAAAGACGGCAAAGTAAGGATGTGTGTTGACTACCGGGATCTGAACAGAGCCAGCCCGAAAGATGATTTCCCATTACCTCACATTGATGTATTGGTGGATAACACGGCTCAGTTCTCGGTATTCTCCTTCATGGACGGATTTTCTGGATATAATCAGATCAAGATGTCGCCTGAAGACATGGAGAAGACAACTTTCATCACACCTTGGGGAACGTTCTGTTACAAGGTGATGCCATTCGGATTGAAGAATGCTGGTGCGACATATCAACGGGCTATGGTGACATTATTCCACGATATGATCCATAAAGAAATTGAGTGTTATGTGGATGACATGATCGCCAAGTCCCTCACTGAAGAAGACCACTTGGTAAATCTGCTGAAACTATTCAAGCGTCTGAGGAAGTACCAACTAAAGCTGAACCCCAACAAGTGCACATTCGGGGTGCGATCTGGTAAACTGCTGGGCTTTATTGTAAGCGAGAAAGGGATTGAAGTTGACCCTGACAAAGTCAAAGCCATTCAAGACATGCCTGCACCGAAGACAGAAAAAGAAGTTCGAGGGTTTCTAGGTAGATTGAACTACATTTCGAGGTTCATATCTCACCTTACAGCAACCTGTGAACCCTTGTTCAAGCTGTTAAGAAAAGAACAAACGGTCAGGTGGAACGAAGACTGCCAGAGGGCTTTTGACAAGATCAAAGAATACTTATAGGAGCCTCCAATCCTTATGCCTCCAGTTGAAGGAAGACCTCTAATAATGTACTTGACAGTATTAGAAGAGTCAATGGGGTGTGTGCTGGGCCAGCATGACGAGTCTGGTCGAAAAGAGTATGCAATATACTACCTGAGCAAAAAGTTTACCGACTGTGAACAACGTTATTCACTGCTCGAGAAAACTTGTTGTGCTTTAGCGTGGGCTGCTCGCCGACTGAGACAGTATATGTTGACCCACACCACTTTATTGATTTCAAAGATGGAACCAGTTAAGTACATTTTTGAGAAGCCAGCTCTTACCGGGCGGGTTGCAAGATGGCAAATGATCCTCACAGAATATGACATCCAGTACACTTCTCAGAAAGCCATCAAGGGCAGTGTATTGTCTGAATATCTTGCTGAGCAACCCATTGATGACTACCAGCCTATGATATTTGACTTCCCTGATGAAGACATCATGTTCATAAAAGCAAAAGATCATGAAGAGCCTGTTCACACTGAAGGGCCTGACCCGAAAGAGGAATGGACTATGATGTTTGATGGGGCTGTTAACATGAATGGTCGTGGTGTTGGTGCAGTACTCATTACACCTAAAGGAGTTCACATGCCTTTCTCGGCAAAGCTCACCTTTAACTGCACTAACAACGAAGCTGAATACGAAGCTTGCATTATGGGTCTTGAGGAAGCCATTGACCTCAGGATCAAGACATTGACTGTATTCGGAGATTCAGCTTTGGTAGTTAATCAAACCAACGAAAAATGGTATACGCACCAGGATCATCTGATACCTTACAGGGATTATACAAGGAGGTTATTGACTTTCTTTACGACAGTCAAGCTTGAGTATATCCCTCGGGACGAGAATCAGTTTGCAGATGCTTTAGCTACCATTTCATCCATGATCAAAGTGCAAGCTGCCAACTTTGTACCTCAGATCTCAGTGTCCAGACTTAACAGACCAGCATATGTATTTGCAGCAGATATTGTCAAAGATGATAAGCCTTGGTTCCATGACATTAAGCGCTTTTTGGAGGATCAAACATACCCATCTGGGGCATCTTCCAATGATAAGAAGACTTTGAGAAGGCTTGCTGGTAGTTTCTTCCTGAACACTGATGGTTCTTTGTACAAGAGAAACTTTGATATGGTACTCCTCAGATGCGTTGACAGAACAGAAGCAGACTTGTTAATGCACGAGGTGCACGAAGGATCCTTTGGTACCCATGCTGGAGGACATGCCATGGCCAAGAAGTTGTTAAGATCAGGCTATTACTGGATCACAATGGATGCTGACTGTTGTGCCTATGCCAGAAAATTCCATAAATGCCAGATCTATGCGGATAAGGTGCATGTGCCTCCCAATCCTTTGAATGTGATGTCTTCACCCTGGCCCTTTGCCATGTGGGGCATTGATATGATTGGCAAGATTGAACCGACTGCTTCAAACGGCCACAGATTCATCCTGGTCGCCATTGACTATTTCACCAAGTGGGTTGAAGCAGCCTCATATGCAAATGTTACAAGGCAAGTGGTAGCCAGATTTCTGAAAAGAGATATCATCTGTCGGTATGGAGTGCTCGAGCGAATCATTACTGATAATGGTTCCAACTTGAACAACAAAATGATGGCAGAGCTATGCCGGGACTTCAAGATCCAACACCACAATTCTTCTCCTTACAGGCCAAAGATGAATGGCGCTGTTGAGGCAGCTAATAAGAATATCAAAAAGATTGTGCAGAAGATGGTAGTCACCTACAAAGACTGGCATGATATGCTACCATTTGCCTTGCATGGGTACCGCACGTCAATCAGGACATCCACTGGGGCAACACCGTATCAGCTTGTGTATGGTATGGAGGCAGTCCTACCTGTTGAAGTTGAATTACCCTCCCTACGGGTACTGATGGATGTTAAGCTGAACGAAGCAGAATGGGTTCGGTCCCGATACGAACAACTGAGTCTGATTGAAGAGAAAAGATTGGCTGCAATCTGTCAAGGGCAGTTGTATAAGAAAAGAATGAAGAGAGCCTTCGATCAGAAAGTTAGGCACCGAGAGTACCAAGTAGGAGATCTTGTGCTGAAAAGAATCCTCCCTCCTCATACAGACCACAGGGGCAAATGGACTCCGAATTATGAAGGACCATTCGTGGTAAAGAAGGTTTTCTCTGGTGGAGCATTGATGCTCAGCACCATGGATGATGAAGATTTCCCGTCCCCTGTGAATTCAGATGCAGTTAAAAAATACTTCGCATAAAAATGACCCGCTGGACATAAAAACAGAATGTAAGTCCAGGCAAAAACAGGGCATCCCGGCGAGTCAAAAACAGAATAAAAGACTCGGGCAAAAATAAGGGAAAATAAACAAAAGAATGTACACCCGCTGAGATTGAAAAGCCGCATTGGACAACTCAGGCAAAAATGGGTATCCCGATGGATTGAAAACCCGAAAGGGCGATCCATGCAAAATAAGGGAATAAGCGAACAACTGCATTCTGAATTCATCTGTATCACCTATAACTTGGTAAACCTCGAAAGGATCAAGCTTCTGTCAGAATCAGCCTTCTTCAGAAAGCAAGACGAGAAGAACGTCAAAAGTCATACGAGTCATAGCAAAAGAGGAAGCTCCCTAAAGCGTCGTCAACATTGCCAGTTTTTGTTTCTCAGTTTGTAACAATCTCCTCATTCCAGGGGATATGTTTCTTTGATTGTATCTTGCCAATTCAGGGCACACGAATTAATAAAAACAGATTTTTCAGTCAAGTTTCACCTCGTACACTTCATCTTATTTGCAAAGGATGTCTGGTGTCTTTAAAATATTGATTGCATGAATACAGATGCTTATCTTTAAAAATAAAAATACGTGCTTGCAGGAAATATACTTACTCCCGGGAGTGTCTGAACTCCTATGATGGAATCCGGTAAGGGATACCTCGGGATTACTTGTACGTTTTCCTATCTTTGCAGGGTTGCGGATATCCAAAGCACAACATGGGGCATGAAAGCTTCATCCCAGCAAGTTGGAAAATCAATACTCACTCAGTCTTAGCACTCAGAGTGTTTTCTCCCCAGCTGAGTTACCTCTTGTTGCTTCTCCCAGCCGAGTTGCCAATCATTCTTCCTCAGTCAAGTACAAACGCCAGGGAACTGCTTCCCCACCAAGTTTCAGCCTCTATCAGAAGAGCAACACATGAAGGAATCACAACAGAGTGAAGAAAGCTCCTACAAACCCCAGCTGGGTCCCCCAATTTACAGGAATAGGTCTATCATTGACCCATTTCCCCAAGCAGAATCATTTCCTCAGATCTACCAACGATCTCATCCCCAGCTGGGATGTTCACTTCAAACAGATCGACCAGAGATCTTCACAGCAATGGGATCCGAATCCCGGATCGTTATCTGTGCATAATCATGGCATTCGCATCATATTCACCCCACAAAGCGTAGCATTCCGTCTAATGCGGAGCATTACGGCAAAAATCAAACATAATTGCATAATCAGAAGCCGTGTTCTGAATCAAACACTTGTGAATATTAACGATCCATCAGCAATATACAGAATACAACCCAGATTCCCCAGCAAAAGCAGTTGCCTCACATTCACAAACATCAGTACATACTCCTTGTGGCACCCGTCCGTGTCATATCCCCAGCAGAAAGCCAAAGACATCCTCTTTGCACTCACATACACTTATATATATACATTTCCTTGACATCCGTCTGTGTCATTTTTCCTAGCATAATTACCTAAACACTTTGTACATCAAGTACTTGTGTATACTATACTTTTTTCGACACTCGTCTGTGTCACTCTCCCCAGCAAGTTAAACACTCATCTATACACCAGTCATACTTATACAGATACTCATCCGTATCTTGTATACACCATTTACATCCCCGCAGTTTCAACACTCGTCTGTGTTCTTTGTTAACCAGTTGGTACTCGTCCATATCATCATCTCAGAACATGTGTCAAGCGTTTGTTTCTACCCGATACTCGTCCGTATCGTAGTCTTAAGGATGCTCGTCCGCATCTTTAATCCATACACTGTGTCAAACACTCTCGTCTTCTTGAATATAGATACTCGTCTGTGTCTACTATTCCCCAGAAGAGTCCCCTCAGATTCAACACTCGTCCGTGTTCTTTGTTAACCAGTTGATACTCGTCCGTATCATCATCTCTGAGCACGTGTCAGTATTTGCTTCTACCTGATACTCGTCCGTATCATAGTCTTAAGGATGCTCGTCCGCATCTTTAATCTATACGCATCTAAACACTTATACCTTTTTGTTTTTGGATGTAAACACTCGTCCGTGTTTACTATTCCCCAGTAAATCGCCAGCAAAGTAATTTTCCTTTTTATCTCACATTCGTCCTATGTCATGATAAACTTTGAGAGCAGCCGTACCCTGCTAGGTGATCGTCCTTCACCTTTTTGATGATCGTCCTTCATCATTTTATCCAATGGCCGTCCCCATTGTTGATTTTGGTTATCTGACATTCGTCCTATGTCATGATAAACCTTGAGAGCAGTCGTCCCCTGCTAGGTGGTCGTCCTCCACCTCTTGATGATCGTCCTTCATCATGCTCGTCCGATGGCCGTCCCCATCGTTGACCTTTTATCCGGCATTCGTCCTATGTCGCGATATTTTCGGCAGCCGTACCCTGCCAGGTGGTCGTCCTCCACCTTAGATGACCGTCCCTCATCTTAACCCTTACAGAGCAGCCGTCCCCTGCTAGGTGATCGTCCTTCACCTTTGATGACCGTACCTCATCATCTGTTTATTTCATTTATTCTTTAACCCGATGGCCGTCCCCGTCGTGGTCCCTTTTCCTTCTCTCCTGATGATCGTCCTTCATCAGTTTAGCCCGATGGCCGTCCCCATCGTTGCTTACTTTACTTTATGAACTTGATGGCCGTCCCCATCATGTTTCATTAATCCCCAGAGAATCTTACAACTTTATCAAGATGGCCGTCCCCATCATTTTTCTTTTATCCCCAGCATGTCGGCCGTCCCCGTCATTGCTTTATTTCCCGCACCCTTTACCAGCATGTCGGCTGTCCCCGTCATTGCTCTTTACCCAGCAGTCGTCCTCTGCTCGACGGTCGTCCTCCGTCGCCCATACTTTACAATATACTTTATTTTCTTTTACAATCTATATCCCTTTTCTTCTTCATTCTGTGAGTGCAAATTTTGGACTGTCTTTGGTATTCAACCACAAGTTATCTTGTTTGCCTGTTAAGCCGTAGCTAACATCCTGCACAGCTAACTCATGTTTGAATAGGGGCAGCTGTAAACACCCCAAATTTTCCCTCACCCATTCACACCATGGCTTGTGATCATTTCATATAAATAAACTCAATCATAGCATCTCATATTACATTTTTGACTCATTGCATTGGTTCTAAGTCATCTGCATCTAGGGTTTGTGATCTGAGCAAATCAAGAGCCTCTTGAGCCTCTCCAAAGGCCATCAATCACTTCAAAGGGGTCCATGTATGTTCAAGCATCATATTATATCCTCTCAAAGTCAAGAATGTCAAAGAATCACAAGAACTGAGAATGGTATGGAAGCAGAGCCAGGTTTGATTGCACAGATGACCTAGAATTAGGGTTTTGGTTTCAGAGGCCATAACTCCAAATTTTTTGGTCATTCTTGTTTCTATTGGTCTCTATATGGTATAGGGAGTATGCATATCAATTTTCATGAAGAAATTACATGGGGAAGTCATCTGATCAAGAGTTGACTTTTCAAGCAAGTCAGTGCAAAATCAGGGCATCTGAGTCCCCCAATGACCCAACCAAGGGGTGTTCTTCATTATTTTGATTGTATATGATCTTTATTTGATCATGGAAGATGTTGGAAGTTCACAAAATTGAAGAATTTCAAGTCTTTTGCAAAGTTGACTTTTTGGGCAAGTTTTGACTTTTAATGAAATTGCTATTTTAGGCAACTTTTTCAACCTTTACTTTTTGATTCAAAAAAGCTTCAAATGGAAAAACTTTGGTCATGAAAGTTGTAGAATGGATCATTCCCTTTCCAAAAAGTACAAGAACATGACCTAATTCATTTTGGATCAAAAGTTATGGCTTGTCAAAGTTGGCAAAAATCACAAAATTTCAAAGTTTCTACCAAAGAGGTATTTTGCAAAATGACTTGATCAGGTGTTCTAAAGCTATCAAATGCACTTCTAATCTTCATACAAACATGTACCAAGACCTAAAAGTCAGTTTGCATCAAAGAAGCATCACATTTCATGCCTTGAATCTCAAGAATTCACAAAGGGACCAAAACTTGTGAAATTTGCAAAACACATCATAAACTTTATGCAACTTGCTGAATCATCTCAAATCAAGTTCCATGGTTCTCCCTAAACACAACTGAACACAACCATGCTCCTGTCCTAGCCTGCCACTTGCTCATACCTCCAAGTACAACTTGCTTGACTTTTTGCAAATCACCCCATACCAATCAGCATAGCCCACACCAACTCCACAGACCTATCACAACTTGATATGTGGACTTTATGCAAGCCATAACACACAAGAACACAACCTAAGACTTCAGCATTCACAAGTTCCAAGTTTATGCTCCAACTTGCATTTTCATTCGAAACACTCAGTACAAGTTACAAACACACAAACCAACTTCACCAATCAACTAAACACACTCACCTGGTCACAAAGCACCCATCACCATTGCCTTAAACTCCCAGAATCACAAATACGATTCTCACCTCACCTTGAGCAGAACTCCTGCCATCTCTCAAACCAGCCATTGCAAACTTCAAACAAACATTGCAAGCTTCTTAGGAGGATCAGTGGAGTAGATTTGAGCCAAAGAAACAGCCTGAAAGCTCTGGAATCGAAAGCTCCATCTCAGGTATCCTCCAAGAACTTTTTTCCAGAAATGGATTTTTAAGTTTCTAAGTTGTTCTTCATGATTTGCTGATCACTCTGATGTTCTTAGTTTCGAAAATGGTTGAGAAATAAGTATTTAATCTTGTTCTGAAACTTTTCTGACCTAAAAATGTTTGGCTTCGATTCGCATGATTAGTGAATAAGAAATGAGTTTTGATCAGGGGTTTTGATTCAGTGATGTGTGGGGATGATTTCTGGGCTTTTAGTTTTCATTTTAGTGAAGTTTTGAGGATTTTAGAGATTTTCAGGTGGGATTCCCACCGGAGAAGACGACCGGAGGTCTTCTCCGGCCACCTGAAAACAATTAGGGTTAATCCCTGTCATTAATTGATGTTTGAATCTGATGCGTTGGATGAGTTGACCAAAGGAGACTGGCGCGTGTTTGGATGGTCAGGATGCACCATTAGAAACCCTAATCTATAATTAACCTAATTAATTCAGCTTAATTTAATTTAATTAGAAATTAGGTCAGTTTGAATTGTGACCTTTGGATTGCGCGCGCAGTCAACCATTTATTTCCCAGATTCAATCCTGGCTCTCCATTGCGTTTACTTTTCCTTTTCTTTAATTTTAATTCATTTATTTTGTATTTCTTTTCTCCAATTTATTTAAAATAGTAAAACAATTTTAAAAATTCTGAAAATTTTTGTACAAACTTTTATTAATTTTCAGAAACCAAAAACATTTTTATTTTTATTTTTTTGCATTTAAAAATATTTTTAAATCATTTAAAAGTTTATTTTTAATTAATTAATGAGAATTAATTAATTAAAAATACTTTCAAGTATTTAAAAATCACCAAAAAGTTCATGAAACCTTCATAATCATTTAGAAACATTGTCCAACCCTCAAACCAAATTTCTGTTTTGATCTTGATGTCTTTTGAGAATTTTTCATGGAATTAAAATCATTTCAAGGCATTATTTTGATCCAAACTTCAAAAAATCATTTCTGCCTAACCATTGAGAGTTGGACTTTGATTCTTCTTGCATTGCATTTTGTTTAGCATTTAGTTTGTGAGATTAAATTGGCATGATTTGATCTTTCATTTTCCATTTGTTTGGCATTTTTCTTGTTAAGGTACCCTAAAACCCTAGAAATTTTAGGAAATTCATAACTCTAATTAGGTTAAGAGTTGGAACCTCTCCTTTGGGCAGTGAGTTAGTATGGGTTTAGGGTTCCTTTAATTGCATTTTCAATTTTTTATCTTGATGTTTGCTTCTGATTTTGGTTTTTGTTTGATGCATTGATCATAAACCCTAATTTGAGCTTCCATATGCATCCATCTTGCATTTGCTTGCATACCTTGACTTGCCATAGCATTTTGTGCATCCATTTGGTTAATTTGACATTTTAAGACATATTAGAAGCATGTTTGATCTTTGCATCTTGTATTTGCCATGTTGTATGCCATTTGCATTCCATAACTTTTCATGTGTGATCATGGTTCTTAACTTGCTTCATCTGCATCCATAAGTTTGTATGATCATCCCCATGTGTTGTTTCATGTTTGCATCATCCCATAGCATCATTATCATCATATATATGCTTCTGGTTTTGGTTTGCATCATGCCATTTCATTCCATTTTGCATTGCATTGCATTTCTTTCACTAACTTTTCAGGTGGTAAGTAACCTTGAGAAGTGAATTTGCCTTCACTTCTCACTTTTTCTTTTCATTTCTCTTATGCATCCATGCTGCATTTTGTTATGTGTTTGAGATTGAGCTTGCTCATTCTTTTCCTCTTACTTTCTTTCCTCAAGTGACTTGTCTTCTTAAATGAAGCAAGTTGCTTTGCTTCTCCTGATCTTTTCATCTGCTTCCTGGTGGTTCCATTGAAGGCCTTTCTTGTTAAACCTCACAAACCTTAGGAACAACCAAGCATGACAATGATTAGGGTTTTGATTAGTTCCCCCCACTTAGTCTTTTACCTTTGTGTCTCATTGAGTCTTCTCTTCTCATCTCATAATCAGGGACTAAACCCTAAAGGCTTTAAGGCTTTGTGATTAAGCTTATGCCTGCATCCTTCTATTAGGATGGAGTGTATAACTTTAATCCTAAGTGTTAAACCCCTAATGTGTTTAAATCTCTTAATCAATTCACTTAATAATCATCAAGACATCATACTTGTAACTTGGGCCTTGCATTAGGGTTCTAATTCTTCCTTAATTGGTTAAGAAGGACTAACCCTAGTGTTAATGGAAAAGTCCCCCTCAAGTTGTCTTACAAACCATAAAAATCATTTCTTCATCATATCATTAATCAAAATCCACTTAACCAAAAGCTTGTTTTGTCATGAGCTTAATCCCTAATCATGGATTAAGTTGAGGAGCTTTCCTCAGCTTAAACACTCTCATCTATTATCCTTCTATTAGGATGGTGTAATGAGTCTGTTTAATCCCTGATTATGGCTTAATCTCATTACTTAACACTAAACAAAAACCACAAAAACATCTAAATAATCATAAGTAGGTTAATGATCTTAACCCTACATCATGGTGATTAAGTGTGAGAAGCTGACTTCACACTTAAGGTATTCTCATTACCCCTAAACAGAGGGAAGATGTGATAAGTTTACTAAATCCATTGGTTTAGGCTCAAGCTCATTAACTTATGACAAACTTTCAAAAGCAATAAAAGACTGAAAACTCAAAAACAAACAATAATCGTCTCCTTCGGGATTCTTTCCTCATCTCATTCACTCACAACCGAGAACTTGCTTCTTCCGTCTAATGCAAGACAGTTTGCATCTGTGCCAGACAGATCATACACTTAAGCATTGACTAGCAAGCAGTTCACAAGTCAATTCATCTTTCAGTCTCTTTGGTTCGAACTACGGTGTTCTGACTTCCTCATTGCACGAGAGGATACGTAGGCATAACTTAACAGTTATCGAACAAAAGTCTCTGTATATTCCCCCCCTTTTCAGCATCATTCTTTTAGCCTCATTATCATGAGCATTTCACTCCATTCTTACACTGACACTTCACTTATACACTTCACTTCTTTTACACTGACACTTGTACATCCTTTTCCAGCTATTTTATACACAAATTGCACTGACACTACCCCTTTAAAACACAAATCTTTTTAAGCGTGGATCCCGTCGAGTACGGCGGACAATCTGGGTGCTAATACCTTCCCAGGTTGTAACTAACCCCCTTTCTCAGTCTCTCTGGTTCGCAACCGTCTTATCCATATCTTTCTAGGTCTATGCAGCATTGCCTTTCCTCCGGGATAAAAATGCCTAGCTGGCGACTCTTTTCATTCCCTGTGAGTTCACTCCTGTGTGTTCTCACACCCTTCTTTCGCCGACCGTTCGCGTCTGTACCCCATTTGACCCGGCTTCATTTGGTGGGAGCGACACCCACCGCCGGATAGACGAGATATTTAGTGAGTTTCAGCACCATCTGTTACCAGACGAGTCTCGTACGATCAGTGGTGAGTACGACTAGAGCTATGTTGATGACTACATCAGTTGGTTCTATATTGTCTCACACCCCTTGATGCTTCCCACTGTAGATGGTGATTATCCCAGACCAGCACATCATGAGATATTACAGGAAGATCAGTCCCATATGGACCACACTCAAGATATGATGCCTATATGTATACAGGTAGTTAGGATTGAGAGGGCAGACATTGAGGCCAGTTTCTTCTCTAGGGGGTATGATGCCATGTGTACAGTGGAAAAGATGATTCAGGTGGCATTGAGTGACACACAGTACCGCAAACATCGCGCCAGGAATGGTGGGAGTGGCAGCCAAGGAGGACGCGTAGGAAAACAAGACGACATAGGCAGAGGCAGAGGAGAGCATGCACATGGGCAGGCAGAGGAGACGGTGGAGAGGATGTACTCCCGCATACATAGTAGCTATATGTATTTTTTTGATGACAATAATGTATTTATTTTGGATGATGACATTGATGTACTATATATATATATATATATATATATATATATATATTACTACTTTATTCATGTTTGTGCATTATTGTATATGCGTCTCCGACTAATAAAACTGGTTTATTTTTTTAAAAAAATTGTCCTGCTAAAATTTCGCAGATGCATCTACGAGTTATTTCCACATATGCATCTACGGAAGGTTTCAACGTAAAAAAAAAATTAGGCGTCCGGAAGTGTATCAGCGGAAATAGGGAGCATATTTGGAAATGCAGCAGGTGCCTAGGAGTATCATGGAGTGGATTGAGAAATTCTCTGACATAAATTAAAGATTAAGTAATAAACCCCAATTTCGTCTAATTACAATCTTAATTTGAGTTAGATCAGGTTTTTGATTTGGCAATTCCGTTAACAAAAATTTTATAATCCATAAAATATTAATATCCTTAAAATAGACGTGTTCATAATATTAGTGACATAAATGGTAAAAAATGGAACATTTAAAAAAATGCCAAATTCTCATAAAACTAAAGTATTAAATATACAATAAATAATTACAAATATTTTAAACTTTACTTCAATGAATGAGTCCACGAGTTCGCTTTCACAATATCTTTAATACCTCAATTAATACTCCTTATTTATTTTTGGTTAAATATATTTTAGGTCCATCTAAATATCCCAAAATTCGGTTTTAGTCCCCTAAACATTTTTGTTCAATAAATTGTCTTCCTAAAGTTTTCCCTTCCTATTTTTAGTCTTTGCGCCAATTCCACTTAATAGATTTGACATGTCATGTCATGTTACTTTGCCAGCGTGACAAAGATGTTGACGTGACATGCCATATGGCTAAGATCAAGAACATACTTTAAACATATAAAATCTCGTAACTAATATGTAGATGAAGTTGTAGCTAATATATAGCTAATTTATTACATGGAAAGTGTAGTCTCTTCATCAACCTCTTTGTCTCTTTGCATAGAATCTCATTCAAATTAAATCTTCATAACCCTAACTCTATGAGAATTTGGTCTCACTTATAGATAAAATGTTTATCTTCCTAAACTTTTGTTTAAGCCACTTTCTTTTATACTGCTTTCATATTCATTTTTATCAAACTGTAGATAAGTTTCCAAATATGGTTCAACGGTATCAAAAGGTGATGTGAGTCAAAGATGACCTTACACTTTTAGTTACTTGAAATTCCTACATTATTTGTTACTACAATATGCATCTTTGTCCTATGTTGTGTGTAAGTCTACTGCATTGATGATAATGGAGGTGACAACAATGATGATCCATTGATTCAGATTTCAGACACTAGCAATGTTAATGAAAACCAAAATGACGTGGATCACTCAAACACTTCTGGTTTTAGTGACTTTACATCAACGAAGTCTCTTCAGTCTTGGTTGGATGAACCATCCAAGTCATCTAAAGGAAGTGTAACTAAACAAAGCCAACTACATATGGGCGTGAGGAGAACCCTACTTCGGACTGGACCGGCGCTGTATATGTCGGGCACAAGCTCAATCCGTCGGACATGGGATCATAGCATGATTCATAGGGACGTGGGGAGAGCATCTCCCCCACGTGCTCTACTCAATCAACTTCCCCCATTTTTTTCTCCTAATATTACGGGTCAGTTAGACCAAGGGCAAGACCACATGCTAGGTCTTATATGCTCCTATGCAGTCCTTGGCAGTTTCTCCTTAGGCCTAACTAATCCAGCCCATGAGAAGAATCTTGGTCCAGCGCGAGGGGAACTCTATAAATACCCTCTTTCACTAGAGGATCGGGTATTCCAATTCACTTACTTACTACCTTCTATACTTGAACTCCACAAACTTTTTCTCTCTTTGGTATCGGAGTACCTTGCAGGTAAACCCTCATTCGTTCTTCCACCGTAGTTGTTCATCACTGGAAGGTTCCTCCTGATCAGGTCAGATCATTGGCATCGTCTTTGGGAACATAAAAAGTTCTCCCTCTCTTTTGAAACGAAGAACCAAAACTTCACCCCGTCTCTCTCAACCATCCATCATGACCAACGAACATGGTGACAACCGCGTCCAGGACCTCGTTGACTACACCACCGGTGGTGACGAGGACCACCTCGTCGTCCATGAATCTGACGCTCGAGACGAGAAACCTACTAGTCTGTCCCCTGAACCAAAGGCCAACGATGCTCCCCAGCCTCAGCTCGCGGCTACCGTCCTGCCCATTTTGATACCGGTCGAGGGAGATGCCAAGATCATAGCCATGGACAACACGCTTAACCAGACGAGCCTCATGTTATTTCAACAACAAAATAGAATCATCATGCTGGAAACAAAGTGCCATGCCGAATCTCCTCAGCGGAGGCCCCGCCGATTACGTAGCCCCTCTCCTCACGAGTGTAGACACGAACCTCAGCTGGAAATGACTTAGCCGGAAGCCACCAAAAAGCGTCGGCGCTCCCAAGACCCTAAGAAAAACAAAGCCAGAGGATGCCCTAAGTCGCCTAACGACCATCCAAAGTTATCACTCCGTCGGGACTAAAGTCCCAAGAACGAGGATTACTCGCCCTTGAGGAGCGACGAGGATGACCCTTGCTATCCACTTTCTCAGACCATCATGGAGACCCAACTCCCAGCGGGCATGGGGAAGCCCCCAACCTCACGACGTACAACGGGACTACTGACCCCGACAATCACGTCGACAACATCAACACCATGCTAGACTACCGCAATGACATCGAGAGAAATGTCAAATATAGGTTGTTTTCCACGACCCTCAGAAAGGGAGCCATGGCATGGTACAAAAGCTTGGCCCCCCAATCCATTACCTCCTGGAAAAGCCTGAGGTCAACGTTCATAAGGCATTTCTCAGCCTCTCGACGCTACCCTAAAATAGAGGTTACGCTTGAGGTCGTCATTCAGGGGAAAAACAAAATGTTACACTCTTACATCGAGAGATTCAACCAAGAGGTTGTCGAGGTGGATATAACTGACTATATGAAGAAGTATCTCCTCGAAAGAGGACTCCTCCTCGGTAACGAACTCAACAGGGCAGTAGGGATCAAGCCTCCCCACTCCCTAGACGAGCTTCTGCACAAAGCTCAAGCGTACATCAGGTACAAAGAAAAACAAGTTGCCCATAACGTTAGAAGTAATCACAGTCAGGACGACACAAAAAACCTCAAGCAGGAAGACTATATTGCCCCCCGCCGTACCGGGGAAAGGCGAAAAGACGACAAACATCACGAGGCCCGCGAAGGAAGAGGGCCTTTCAGGAGCTTCCCCGAATACACAGAGCGTATCCTCACTGAATGCGTCAATTCGGAGTTCAAGCAGGGCAGGGTAAAGTTCCCCAGACCAACAACACCCAAGCCTTACACCGGCAAATCCAAGTATTGTCGCTTTCAAAGAAGTCATAGACACGTAACCGAGGACTGCGTCCTCCTGAAGGACATCATCGAAATAGTGATCAAATAGGGCCACCTCAAACAGTACACCAAGAGGACCGAACCTCCCCGACACGAGGACCAGTGTAATACCCCGTAATTTATTTAATGCTCTGAATAATATTATTTGAGATTAATAAGGTTCTGGATTACTCTAAGAGATTTTAACGAAAATAATTAGAGTAATCAGCATGATTTTATTTTATTAACTAATATTAGTTGACTCAGAGGTTTTATAAAATTATGGATTTAGAGACATTTTTGGATACTCTCTATTTGGACCCGTCGGTAGGAAAAACATGTTTTCCTTTTAAGACCTAAGTCTTCTTTCTTTTGTTTTCTAAAAATAGAAATATAGAGAAGAAAAAGAGAAAAAATGAGAGAAAGAAGAAGAAGAGAGCTCTTGATCTTGTAGCTTCTATCATCCATTCATCACTCAATCTTCTCCAATCTTCTTACTAGAGGTGGGTTCATAGCTAGAAACTTTTACTTTTAGTTTTGGTTGGATTTTTAGAGTTTATGTGTTTTAGGGTTTTTATGGAAAAAATATTAGAATCGTTATATTAAACGGTTATAAATCGATATAAATGCTTGAGCATGTTGTCATTAGGTATAATAACATTGTTATGGCTTGTTTTGAGGTTTAATAATGTTTTGGTTTGGTTTTGAGAAGCTCTGCTATCATAAAAATGTGTTTTTGCTGGATTCTAGTTTCGGTTAACCAGTTAACCCAGGGTGTTAACCAGTTAACGTTGTTGCATTGGAATAAATTGTTTTTATTCCAACTTTGAAAATCCATAACTTTTTACTCGGTTATCCGATTTCAGTGTTCTTTATACCATTTGAAAGCTAAAATTATGTCATATCACATGACGCATCAAAATATTATTTTTACCCGACTTTTGCTCGACTTTTTGAACAAACCGTAAAAATGTTAAGTTAGGGAAATTGTGATCTAAAGGTAATAAAAAGGTAAAACTTGTGAGGTAGCTAGGTTACCCAAGGTTGGTACGGAACCATTTAAGAGACATGACAATGCTTAGACACCGATACCCGATTTAGTATCCCCGTGTTAAGTAGTTGTGAGCAGATGGAGGTTTTGTTCCCATCGCGTTTTAATCCTAATTTAATTATGGTTTGCTCGTGTCGAGATCTCACGAGGTGGGATGGCCGGGAAACATAATTAATTTGTGGATTCGAATCCCTTAATGGAGTAACCATGACCCGTGCTTGCTTGCCATTGGGGAGTATGACTGGAGGGGAAAGTTATCCATTAGGAAAAGTAACAGTGACCCGTACTTTCTTGCCATTGGGGAGTATGGTTGGGCGGGGAAAGTTACTTTGTGGAAAGGTACCGTGAACCGTACTTGCTTGCCATCGGGGAGTATGACTGAGCGGGGAAAGTACCTTTGATAGATAATGAGTGACCTGTACTTGCTTGCCAGCTGAGAGTGTGGATGGGCGGGGAAAGTTATCTATACATTGAGGATCGAGTGACCCGTACTTGTGTTGTCATGGTATGATTGGGTGGGGAAAGATGCCTCAAAGCACCTTGTGCTCCGTTGTTTCTTGGTTTGTCTCTAGTTATTATGTGAACTATAAGTCTAGGTTTTCCCCCGACTTGAGTAGTGTTTAGATTCGAACCTTTTAGAGCCGAGAGAACTCTAAGATAGGGAACTCACTGAGATGTTTTATCTCACCCCATGTTGATGTTGTTATTTCAGGTACTTCAGGTTCCGCAAAGGGTAAAGATAAGGCGACTTGATTATCTTTGCTTGTTTGACGACTTTTCTTCCGCTATGGACTTTTGAGATCTTCAGATCCAATTCTTAGACTTTTTATTTTATGAACATCTTGTATCATTTATAACCTTTTGTATTAGTACCTTATGTTGTAGTGACTATATTTATACAATGTGTTACTAAGAACTTGTTGTATTTCAGTATCAAACTTAATTTTTATATATGAAAAATATGCTTTGATGTATGGCTTTTATATATGGGTATTACAACCAGGGGGCGAAGAGAAGTCGCGAGGACACCCCGTCTGACGGTTCTCCTTTCTCCGTGTCCCTTTGCGTGTCTCGTCCTGAAGACTTCCACGTCCCCGACATACATGCAGAAGGATATCTAGCTGTCCACAACCCTTGGGAAAACTTCCCAACAACCTTAGCTATCTCCGGGGGCGAGATGAACAACGAGAACACCACAATTTCAATAAAAAGGAAAATCGACGAGCTCCTGCTGACCACTCCCGAGCAACTAGCAATGGGGGTGTTACAGATTCGATCGATAAATTTGAGCTACCTTAAATCCAAGGTAAGGGTGGGGTTTGAGTTTTATAATTGGGAATACGATAATTGGTATATAGGATTGGGAATTATATAATTTTCTACTTTGTAGTGTTAATTTATGTTGACTAATTTTTTGCAGGTTCTCTGGAAAAACTGTGAAATGTTGATTTTATGTTGAGGATCGTTTATGTGGTGATCGATTTTGTGAATCAGGAACTAGTATCGAACATGTAAGAATTAGGTTGAGGTTAATGTAAATCACGTCAAAAATAATACTGAAACCAGGAAGGATACTGGAAACTGAAACATAGAAGAAAAACTGAAAAAATATGGGTGAGGACTACCCATTTTTGAGAGATGGTGCAAGCCATCGGAGAGGTGACGCAAGCCACATGGGATCACGAGGATGGCGCAAGCCATCAGTTTGGTGGTGAGAGTCACACCAAAGGTGGTGCAAGCTACAATGTTGTGTGGTGAGAGCCACCTACAATGTGGCGCAAACCACTGATGAGAATGGTGGGGGCCACTGTGTCTTGTAGTAATACACTTACTTAATTAAGTTAGTTGTTGGCATAAATGAATAAATGAATTAGTTAATTAATTATTATACATGTAATTAGTGGATTAATTAATAGTTAATATTATGAAGATGAATACAAATAATATAGTAGTGTTTAGAAGTAGCAGTAATAGGTTTTTGGTAGAAATTGAGAGATTAGCAAACACTAACAATTTGTATCAAAATGGAATTTTAATGACAATAAATTAGTAGCAGAAAATGTAGGTATCAGTAAGCTAAAACTGAACAGAATTAGTGAGGTTATTAGTTGTAATAGTAACGTATAAAACAATATTGATTTAGTCGAGTAAGTGAAATTAAGCGTAAGAAATTAATTGTCCGGAATTAGTTGAAATTTTTCGGGGTAGTTCGTATAAACTAGTCGATGATCTTGGTTGGTTTATTTTGTTTGAATTTGGTCGAATACATGGATTTGCAAGTACTGTTGAATAAGTTGATTTGTTCTGATTTATGGGCATATTCGATCTGTAAGTCTGATGACAATGTTGATTTAAGTTGTTGCAGTTGATCCATAACTGTTGTTGTTAAGTTGTAGGCCTATGACCAATGTTGAATCGTTGTTGTTGTCAAGTTGTAGGCATATGGCCAATGTTAATTCGTTGTTGTCGATAAGATGCGATAATATGTATTTGTTATTAAGTTGTTGTAGTATGTTGTTGTTGTTGCAGCGTTGGGATAGTATATGGTTATTGTGTTGATATACAATTATTATTATTGTTGTTCTGATATTGGAGTTGAGTCGCATCACATACATTGAATTTTCTAAGTTGGAGCTAATGCTCAACCACGTTGGCCTGAATTGGCAAATAATTATAAGTTGAAGTTGAAGGCTTATGCCTTGTTGCTGCCACGATAAACTGGAACTTTTCTAAGTTGGGAGTTCTACTCCAATGGTACCACATGCATACGCATAGTTGAGTCGCATTTGAGTTGTATATTATACATATTTTGTTGATTGTTGTTTTGTTGTTGTTGGATAGTGGTGAATTGTACGATTCTAGCCTAATGTATTGATTATCATACTTCTGTTCATATCTTTCAATATCTCACCCCTTCTGTTTGAATGTTGCCCTATGTTGGTAACATGTAAGTAATCTAGAGTAGAGTGGAGTACCTTAGTAGATTTGAGTCGGTGTTGTTGCTCTGATACGTAGCAATCAGGGGGATGACACATGTTTTCTTTTGATGTTGGATTTTAATATGTTGTCCGATTTTAGTTACTTTCATTAAAGATTTGATGTTTTAAGTTGTTTCAAAGTTGAAAACAAGTTGTGATATTTTAAGTTGAATATGTATGAATCCACTGCGTAGTAATGAATCATTTTCCTTTAAAGACTAACTGGTTGAGTTCATGTTGTTATTTAAGTTGAAAATGTAACATTTCATTTGTGTTGTTGAAATTTTCATTCTCTGATTTTATGATTAATTATCGGGTAGAAATGGGGGTTTTACATCAGCAATCGGCGAACCTTCACCATGTTGGTGTTTGGTAGGAGGAGTCTCTTGCTCGGAGAGCGGGCTGACATGTATCTCCGCGACAGGAGAAGGTGGAAGGGGTGTAGGGGTCCCCGAACTGCCGGCCACGTCGTTTGCAACAACTTGGCGGGCACCACCCTTAGTCGACTTCTTCGAAGCTTTTCCCGTACCTTTGTTCGACAGTTTCAGGACGCGGTCTTTGAGACAAGGCATGACAACTACAAAAAGGAGCACGCGTCAGTTATCGAATAAAATAGTCAAAGACAAAGGAAAGGGGAACACAAACTACCTAAAAGACAGAGGGACTCCTCGTCTGTTCTATACTCGAGCACTACCTTGGTGTTTATTAACTGAGTTTCAAATAGGGGTTCCCCGTCATCAAACAAGACAAGATTATCCATTCGATCCACACAGGGGGAATGGGTAAAACTCTAGAAGTAAGCGACCAGTTTATTATAGGCCGCCCTGTCTTCGGACTCCATGTTTTATGGCTTCACAAAAATGGGTGCGTGCCACGGTTGGAATGAGCCCGTTGCCACTCGAGTGGGATGGTCGATACTAGACGCTCTTCGCCTCGGGCATCTCGTTGCTCGACATAAATATTGTGCAAAGCCCGCACGGTAAAAGGCTTTACTGTGTACCACCTATCTTTGAAATTTAGGACAAAACCAAAATAATTTTTAAATAGCCTATTCGACTGCTTAAACCAAATCCAATTGTGTTACCCGTTCACGCTCGACCGCTGCAAATTGAAAACTCGGAAGAAGAGAGGTAACATGCAACTGACTTCAAGGTACTAACACACCAGTTCGAACGCCCGAACAAACGCGATGACATTTGGATGTAGCTGGGAGGGGGCCAAGTCGAGCCATCTGAAGATGCCCGCCCGAAAGCTAGTAAATGGAAGAGAAAACCTTGCCTCTCTAAACGTAAATTCATACATAGTGAACCGTGTTCCCCAAAAAATCGAGCAAATCCGCTGCTCGGGAAGAGGGGCATACTACTCCCAGTTCTAAGGAGCCCCCGGGTCCAGGTCCTCCACAACCATATGGGCGGTACAAGAATCAAGTACGAAGCGGGAGCCCGTTTCCAGTGGTTCTTCTCCGACCCAAGAAAAATCATGCTCCCCAAGAGCAACGAGCCTACTTTTGCCCGCGTCACATTCTTGTTCGTACGCCTCCTTGTCCACTTTTATGTCGTTGTCATCGACAGGGACATCCTCGACTATTCTTTATGGGTCCACATTACCTGAAAAACAGAGGAAAATGATGAATTTGACGTTGCATCAAATCCACCCTTCCATCGCAGTTTAAATGAAAGGGTGAAGGCCAGAGTCGGGGGAAAGAAATGCCCGACATGTTCATCGCAACTCTAAATAATACCCAAGACATTCATCGAGAATTCAAAGAATGCTCGAGACATTTGTCAGAAATTCTTCAGAATGCCCGGGACATCCATCAAAAATTCAAAGAATGCACGAGACATTCATCGAAAATTCAAAGAGTACCCTGGACATTCATCATAAATTCATTGGAATTCCCAGGACATTCATCTCAAATTCAAAGAGTGCCCAGGACATTCATCCAAATTCCCTAATCGACACCCAAAGAGGGTCTTCCTCGACGATTTTGGGGTAATTTCCACCGACAAATTCATATGAATTTGCTGAGGAGGGACCTCCTCGGCTACTCTGATGGAAGAAACCACCAGAAAAACGCAAAATTAAACCTACAGTTACCAGGAAAAAAAGGAACTTACTTGACATGTTCACCGGTAAAGATGTGACACAAGTGCAGTTGTAACACGGTGGGAGAACTGACTTGATATTTTTGTTTGACAAAAACATGTGCGGATAACAAGAGTCGCCACCGAATTTTATTTTATCCAATAGGAAAGGGTATAAAAGAACATGAAAGACCTTTTAAAAATTCTAAGTTCGGGGGATAGGTTATATAATGGGAAGGTGTTAGAACCCTTTATATCCATGGTTATCCATGGGCTCTTAGTTACTTAGCTCACTTTAACTTGTTTGAAAAATGTGTAGTTTGTGTTTAGAAATTTTCATAAGTCTTTGTAATGATCCTCGTATGGATGTATACAAAGCTTTGAGTTTGAAAAATGCTTGAAAGTGTGGTGTGAAAAAGAATTTTGAAATATGAGCAATTAACTAAGAACTACCTACCCTAGAATGATCTTTCATGTTTCTTTATTTCCTTTCAAGAGTAAGACTGTCCTTACTATTAAGGAGTAAATAGTCATTTACCTTGGATTTATTAAGGGACGGACGTAGGGTCATCGTATGGTCAATGAAGGCAACTTGTAGGGGCATCTATAGCAATTCATAGGGACTATCATCATTTTTTCTGTAGGGTCATCGAGGGACAAGATTATTTATTTTGTAGTCAACTTCGAAGGGACTATGATCTTTTATCTTGAAGGGACTATGATGATTCTCAATCTATAGAGACCTTGCTTAAGACACCCCCACTTTCGAGGGACTTAACCATGTATTGAAGACAACCGAGAGGGGAAATCCTAGGAGGTGCAGATGGCAATCGTATAACGATCGACATACGTGTGTGAATATTAATTTCATATATTTATCTTTTGAATTTAGTGGGCTAGGTCCAATTAATTAAGCATGCAAGTCTTTGCACACCCTATGTTTACTAACCACGCAGTTTAATTATTTTGCGGAAATTAAAAGCGTAAAATAAAAACCCTAAACTATTATATGGATTTAGGTGAGATACATAAATAAAACCTGACAGAAAACGTAAAGTGCGGAAAATAAACCTAAATTATTACAAGGCTTTAGCAGTTACATTATCTTTAGAAATTGTAAAATAATTGAAACGAAAAGATCGGAAAAATATTGAGTCTTTGAGATGAGAGGAGGATATGTTTTTTATCATGCTGTCAGACTGAAATTCTTATCACTACTACAACCTTCAAAGTATCGGCGGAAACGGATTACAGTAGATTAACCAACAATTTAGTTCTCCATGGTGCCCTAACAATGGTGTTGTTCGAAAACTGCATCATAACTAAAAAACAAACGATAAAAAAACATCAATACATGATTATAAACAATATTATGAAAAGAAAATGTATTAAAATGTTATGAAACAAAAGATTTGAGATCAAGAAAAAGTAAGAGGCGATATGTGTTCATAGGCTGGCCTCCTGGAAGTTTATTGATGATGATTGGATGAAGAAAAAGGCTAAAAACTTGCTATGAACTTTGGATGAGAAATTTTTGGATGAATTATGTGAAAGTTATGGCTGGTCAAAGTACAATTGACTTTTCCTATAAAAATCATAATTTAGTAATTCCTGATTCTTGATGATTCTGAGACTTCCTTGATGAATCATGATCAACCCTTGATCAAATGATGAATTTTACCTCATAATATTGATGTTGAACAAAAATCTTGAAGTTTGACTTTATGTTGACCACAATTGACTTTTTGACTAAGTTAACTGATTTTTGATTATCTGATCTGACTGACCAAACTTGTAGGAAAAGTCTTGAAACTTGACATGAGGATTCTTTGAGGTATATGGGATGTCATGAAGTCCACTTGAGGCTTTGGAAGTCCACTTTGATTTGTGAAACTCAAAACCCTAGTTTCAGATCCATTGCCTAAGAGGAGGTTTTGTCTGATGAAACCTTGAATCCTTTTGAGCAATTGTGAATCTTGTGACTATTAGGAGACCTCTTGAGACACATTGTCTTGAATATGGGAGGGCAAATTTGGGGGTACAACAGGAGTGATGGCGACAATGAGTTTTCCGGCAAGAACTTGAGAGCGTCTGATGAACTTCTGAGGAGACTCGAGAAATAAAATAGAGAAATGAGGGGAAACCCTCACCTCCACCCCTTTTATAGGCCCCATACGGGGAGGCGTGCCTAACCATCATTGCCTAGGCTTCCTAGATTCCCCTAGACATTCATAGGAATTTAATGCGCCTTCACACATAAAACGAAGTGAAACATTAAATTCCATAATGATGAGAAACGAAGAGTCAGACACGTCACCTTCGGGAACTCCAAAGACCACCAAGCTACGCTCGTAAATACCGGGCACGACCGTCCTCGACATCGTAAAAATGCAAAGAAGCCTGTGCGCAACTACCCTTAAGCATGCGATCATCCTCGACGAACTAAAACTCCAACATAGGCCTTGCCCACACCGACTTTAACAAACCCCAAGGGACACAGACAAATGTCCCCGACATCCATTAATCCTATTACCTGTAAACCGCCTGCCCGACCATACTTAACTTTAATCATCACTTCGCGTCAAAGTTGCGATTTAGGGGGCTCCTGTTCTGGATTGGGCTTATGCAGTGTGTGTCGGATAGGGGCCCGATCCGTCGGGCACGACCTATGGCCCACTACATAAGGGCGTGAGGAGAATCCTACTTCGGATTGGGCCGACGCTGTATATGTCGGGCACATGCTCATAACCTGATTCATAGGGACGTGGGGAGAGCATATTCCCCACGTGCTCTACTCAGTCAATTGCCCTAATTATTTTCTCCTAATATTACGGGGCAGTTAGACTAAGGGCAAAACCACATGCTAGGTCTTATCTGCTCCTACGCAGTCCTTGATAGTTTTTCCCTGGACCTAGCTAATCCAGCCTATGAGAAAAATCTTTGCCCATCACTGAGGGAACTCTATAAATACTCTCTTTCACTAGAGGGCCAGGTATTCCAATTCACTTACTTACTACCTTATGTACTTGCACTTCACAACACTTTTCTCACTTTGACATCGGAGTACCTTGCAGGTACACCCCCTCCGTTCTTCCACCGTAGCTGTTCATCACTGGAAGGTTCCTCCTGATCAGGTCAAATCAGAAATGAAAGTCTGGAGGTTATCGAGGGAAGATGCCATGTAGGTACAATATGAGCTCTCTATTCTTTTGCTTTTCTTTCACTATTTCTTATTATACTTCTATCTTCTAGTTTTGTGGTTTGTATTTTTTCTGCTATGCTTTAGGTTTTGAAATAATGATCGGGAAAGATACATTAAAGAGATAAATTAAAGATATGGTCAGTTTAGAAAATTCATATAAATTGAGATGACGAGAGTGGAGATAACAACAATTGTAATATTTTCTGAACAAGTGATTTAACAACACTTGAAATATTTCATGAAATATGGTTATCTAAAATCATGAAGTTAATGTTCAAGAATTCTACGAATTAGCTAGGAATTTGCTACAAATCATGGGTTTATAAAAATAAAAATGGAAGAAATTGCCACGTCAGCATCTTTGCTACGTTAACAAAGCCACGTGACGTGACACGCCAGCTCTGTTAAGTGGAATTGACGGCAAAGACGAAAAATAAGAATGGAAAACTTTAGGAGGACGATTAATTGAATGAAAATGTTTGGGGGACTAAAATAAAATTTTAGAATATTTAGAGGGACCTAAAACATATTTAACCTTTTTTATTTTATTTATCATAGTAAGATGTAACAAATTAAGATCGAAACACTTAAAAAATACATGATAGATGTGAGACGAGTGATCACGTCTAACTATTACACTGTTTTTTTTTTGGTATGTTTTGTTTTTACACCAGTAATATTTATAGTTTTTAGATTATATTATATGTTTAAATTTCTTATCATGTTTCTTAAATATTCAAACATTATTTTCTCTGATCTTTATCATAAAAGAATTTATATTTCTTAGATTTATTGAAAAATTTAAAAAATGAAATATCTACATAATTTTTTTTTTTATATTTAAAATTAAACTTGATTTTTTTATAAAAAAAATTAACAAATAAGACCAAATTGAATTTTATAATTTATTTCCAATTAATTGAAGAATAATATATCTGAATTAATTATATGTAATTCATATAAATTTATTTTCTATAAATCTAATAAACAATAAAAATACTTTCAAAGACAAAAGTTAATAACATATTCCCTCCGGTCTTATATATAAGTAAATTTACAATTTTTTTAAAGTCTTAAATATAATCAAAATTCACTTATATTTATTATATTAAATGTTATTATTTTAAATATATCCCTACTTTTTTAACATTTCTATGTTTTTAATGATTTTCAAAGTAAAAAATAAAGATAAAATTAGAAATAATATAAGACTTAAATGCATTCAAACATTTTTTTTAAATGACGATTTTTTTTGTAATTTTACTTAAATATGAGATCAAATGAAGTATTTATAGAAATATTTTTTTTGAAATGCGTAAATTCAATTATTTAAAACTTTAAATATGATTTAATACTTAGTATCTTTAATCTATACTCACTTTATTCTTATTTATAAACAAATTTTAATTTTTAAAATTCATTAAATAATTAATATATCTAACGTAGTCCAAATACGTTATTTATTCAATAAACCTAAAAAATTAAATATTACTTATAAATAAAAATGAAAATGAAGGGAAATACCATAAATAAACATGTTAGCATAACCCAAAAGTAAATATTTTATCGGAGGGAGTAATAAAACTAACCATACATTAATCGAAGAAATCTAAGTTTTCTCTCAAAGAAAATTGATCAGAATGTACCGAGTCTTATTGTGCGAGTAGGGGATGAAATGAACCTGCATCGACTTCATTTAATTTTAAAAAGTAAAAAAAAAAAAAAAAAAAACTAACACAGGTAAAACCTCGTTGCAAATTGCAAACTGAATGAACTTGACTGAGAGAAACGGGAAAAGGGGACAACAGTACTTTCTGCGTTTTATTACTCTTGTTGCAATAACCTCTCTTTCTCTTCTTCTTCTCTTGAGAACCTTCTTCCCTACACTCTTCGAAAAATGCTTGCGGCTGCCTCGAGGTATGCCAGACCCACCGGCGGCGGCGGCAATCGTATACGGTCGCTTTTATCTTCTTCCGGCATCAATACTTACTCAATTCCCACCACAACAGGCCACCGTCACGGTTACAGTAACGGAATCAATTTCAATAACCGCAACACCAGAACATGTCCGAGCTTACTCTTCTCTGTGAAAGGATTTCTCTCTGATTCCTCCTCATCACACGGAAGAGTAACCAATTCGTTCATACAACAACCTGTTTGTTCAAATGCCTGACTTAACTTTTCTTATTTTGTTTTTATTTTTTTAATGGTTTTGATTTTTAATGTGATTGTATTGAACAGAATTCGAAGGTGGATGGAAGAGCGTTGCTCTCAACTTCAGCTAAAACTGATGATGGAAATCAGAACCAAAAGAATTCTACAATTGCTAAATTGCCTCCGGTTGCTGGTGGACAAGTTGCCGATGTCAAGATCCTTCGGGTGCTTGCGAGTTACCTTTGGATGAAAGATAATCTCGAATTTCGGTTTCGGGTTATTGCTGCATTGTTTTTACTTGTTGGAGCTAAGGTTAGTTATATGGTTACTTACATAGTGTTCATTGGTAAATAGATAAATTGCTTATGTAGAAGTTATGAATGAGAGACTCTATGCTATGTTCTGTATAAAGTTTTATATATTGTTATGGGAGATTATAAAAATAATATATTTTTTTTTTGTAAATGGCCGATTTGATCCTTGAAATTGTAGGGCCGTACCAACTTAGTCCTCTATATTAGCAATATCACAAACCTATCCTTGAAATGGAAAAAATACTAGTCAAATTCGTCCATCTATTGGTATTTGCAGGGACTATAATGAGTAATGACATTATATTGGTAATGTCGGAGATGTATTTGAAACTAAGGCTCTATTTGCAAGTTCGGAAGGAAAGAAAGAGTAGGGTTCGGGGTAAAGGGAAAGGAAGAGGAAGGCTTTTGGTAAAAGGAGGGAGTAAAGGGAAATGAAAGAACTGATAATCCCCCAACTTGATTGGATGGTTTGTTTTATTAATGATAAATAATCTTTTATCATTCTCTATAAAAACACTCTCTTAGAAAATGTGGAAGATTTCTCTATTTTTTCCTTGACTCCTCTCCCCTCAAAGTCCTCCCTTCTCCTCTAAACTCGCAAACAAAGGCTAAACGAATAATGTTAGAGATGTATTTGATAGCATATCCAAATAGTGGGGTGAACCTGATTAACAAGTTTAGGGATCATTTTGGAATATTGATAATGTGAGGACTAAATTGATAGACTCCTCCGATAATTTAAGGGTCTAAATTGGGTATTCACTCTAAATAAATGGAAAATTTCTTATGCGCATATCATAAGCTACTTTTATAAGCTCTATAGAACAATTACACAAGTACTAATGCCATTTTAAGCTAAGCCCAAATCAGGTCTTCCAGACGCCTTCTTATTCACTGTGTTGTGGTTAGCTACTTAACATAATGATGTTAATAAATGGTTATTGTTGTTGGTAATTGATCTTTGCTGCTAAGTCACTCACTTGTGTGGCTCATGCTCTATTTTTGTCTTTCAGGTTGTGAATGTTCAGGTCCCTTTCCTATTCAAGCTTGCAGTTGATTGGTTGAATACTGCCACGGGCAATGCTGGCGCTGTTGCTTCGAATCCTACTGTGATGGCGCTTTTTGCTACTCCCGTGGCAGTGTTGATTGGATATGGGATTGCACGTTCTGGGGCTTCTGCCTTCAACGGTATTTGTAAATGAAATGATTGATACACTTGTTTTGTTTGTCTGCCTATTAAAGCTGGATTTACCTATTGGTACAGACTTGGAAGTCATTATAATTCTAAATTTTAATTTGCATTTTATTTGGAAAAACAAGCTTTTTTTAAAAAAGAAATATGACAAAGAGAAGTCAGCCAACTAGTTGAGAGCTGCGATAAAGTATACATTTAAGAGCTGAAATGAATTATGAAAACAAAGCAAAGGAAATAGCAGAAATAGGAGTGCAGTTGTGCCACGGCAACCACAACAGCCTTAAAACAAACATGCTCATAATATTAGTGACACAAATTGTAGGAAAAAGAACATCTTAAAATATGCCAAAGTCTCATAAAACTAAACACTAAATTTGCAATAAATATTTACCATGGTTCAGATAGATCTACAACGACTGAGCCCACGAGCTTGGCTAATGAAGTTCTCATCAGATAGGAACCCAAGCTTCCCAACTAATTAAGAATCACGGAAACCTGATGGTGTGACTTTAAATTCAAGCTCTTCGAGAGCATAGTCAAACCCAATAGTTACCCAAGGTTTGATCTTCCCAAAAGAGAATAAAGTATTACAAAAATTGCTAAAATAGCTACTAATAAACATGTTATAAGGTTTCCCATTTTTAGGCACCTGTCCAAACCATTGCTTGTGATCTAAATTGGCTTTTGCAAGCTTATTTGTCTTCAGTGCTGCCGCTGGTACGGTTATCAATGAGATGAGGTTGTTAATGAGATGAGTCATTTTTGGCTTGGCTCAGGTGGCTCAATAATATTTCCCTTGGCTCAAGCTCAATGTGAAATGAACTCATTTTGTTGGCTCAAGCTCAACTCGCTATGAGCTCAATAACATTTTATCTTGTAGCATATAATTCAATAGCTTATTTCTTCTGAACAAAGTTTGATTTGCCAACTGTACATACATCCTATAATTAGTTTGTCTTACTTAACAAAAATATATTACATTCTAGTTTGGTTTGGAATAGCTTCTAACTTATGTCTATGAGAACTTCTTAATTGAAATAACTTTTAAGTTTTTACTTTGTAAGATTTTTCAATTATTTCTTTTTCCCCAAGTGCTTGTGAAGATGTTTATCCAAATTGGCATATAATATGCTACTTTGGGAAGACCTAAAGTGTATTCAATATCTTATATAGGTAATAAGAGTTAATGTTAATCTTGACCATCCATCCACACACACACACACACATGAAATTATACATGAGTGATTGAATTTTGACCATTTAACCAATTATACATGAATGGTGACCATTCATCGTTAGATCTAATGGTCAAAATCAATTTTGCTCAATCTCATAAAAATTGTCCTATCTCTACACACACATACATGCATACACATGCACACCAACATCTGAAAATTAAAGGAGTCTAAATTTCTTGCTTAAACCAAACTAATAAGTTTAACTTAAGGAGCTGTAGCAAGCAGAGCCTCAAATAGCTCATGAGCTAACTTGGTAGATGCGTTTCTTCTCCATTCGATATTGGCATTACAATATTGATGTAGTTACTTTTAGCTATGTTTCTTTGAGAAGAGCCTTGGTTTTTCAAGATACATTCTGTTGATTTATATTTAAATGATAAAACTAATTTTTGCAGAACTGCGGACTGCTTTGTTTTCCAAGGTAGCACTGCGAACAATTCGATTAGTTTCAAGGAAGGTATGCTACTTTCATGAGTCTGGTTCATCTGAGAAGTAAAAGAATTTTCTGTAAATTTGTTTGTATCAGTAAATTACAGTTTTTTTTTTTTCCGTTTATTATATGAAAACTTCAGGTGTATATCTGTTAGGTCTCCTATTGTTAGTTAAGAAGTTGCTACTTGTTAGTTAATTAGTTGGTTAGTTTGTTAGTAGTTTTGTCTTGAGGTAGTTAGGCCAAATAAGTAAGGCATGCTGCCTATAAATAGATAGGAGGATTGAAGATGGCAGCATCTTGTAATTTGAGAGGAATAGAGCCTTATGGCATTGGGAGGTAGGCTGATCCTTGAAGTGCTGCCATTATTGTAATCAAAGGGGATTGTTCCCCATTTTCAGTATAATAGTACCAATTAGTTCTATCAATATTCCACCTTATTTTCTTCGTGAAATCACAGAATAATTGGTTGTATGATGATGCCATGGTATTCAACTTACGTTAGTATGACTGTTGCAGGTCTTTTCACATTTGCACGATCTTGACCTTCGATATCATCTAAGGTATGTTTCTGCCATGCAGAAATGGCTAATCAATCTCTATTATTACATACACATGTGTGTGTGTGTGTGTGTGTGTGTGTGTGTGTCTGTGTCTGTGTCTGCGTGTGTGTGTGTGTGTGTGTAAACCCAGAAATCAAGGTTTGATTACACAAGTAAAGTAACAACTAACAGGCAGAGAGCATGTAATGAAACACTGAAAGGAAGGATAATGTGTGTGTGTGATTGAGAAAACCCAGAAATCAAGGTTTGATTACACAAGTAAAGTAACAACTAACAGGCAGAGAGCATGTAATGAAATACTGAAAGGAAGGATAATATATCAGAGAAGCTACTTCTCTGTCCTGTGGCTAATATTCATCTTTTTTATGCTTCTCTTCTGCCTTGTGGGTTTGTTGTCTACTGTTTCATTGTGATGTCTTTCACAAGCTTAGTTTTTTTTTTTTTTTTTTTCCAGTCGAGAAACTGGTGCATTAAGTCGAATAATTGATCGTGGTAGCCGTGCAATAAATTTCATTCTCTCCGCTATGGTGTTCAATGTAGTACCCACCATATTAGAGGTATGCCTCAGTTTTTATTCTTGTTGCTTATGTGAGTCATGTTTTCCTTACGTAGACTAGATAATTTAGGACCGCAGAAGATATTTTATGGGAATTGTATCTTCCGCTTTGACTTCCTGGTCTCTATGTTTCTGTCTATCATTTTGAATAATGAATTTTCAATTTTTTTTATCATCCCAACTCTCGCTTCTTTCTTCTTGAACAACTTCAACAGATTTAACACATATCCATCCAGATATCTATGGTATCAGGTATACTGGCCTACAAATTTGGAGCACCTTTTGCATGGATTACTTCCCTGTCAGTTGCCGCATATGTTGTTTTCACACTTTCTATCACTCAGGTAAACATGAAATATGTTTAGGCTGGAATAGTTTGGTACTCTTCTATTTTCATTTGTCTTCTCATAAATTAATGGCATTGTGGAACCTTTGTACATCATTTCCCTTTTTGTATTTTCAGTTCTTAGTATGTTTGTTATTGGGCAACTGCACTGGTAGGAAAAATGGATTTTTAAAAAGTTCTTTACTCTTATGTTTCCTGTCTTTTCAGTGGAGGACTAAATTCAGGAAAGCCATGAATAAGGCTGATAATGATGCTAGTACTAGGGTTATTGATTCACTTATTAACTATGAGGTCAGCATTTCATTCCCTAATACCAACATGTTCATTTATTTATGCTGTTTACTTTTATCTTTAATTTGACTATCACTATAGGATTTATTTATTTTTCTTCTTTCTTTTTATTGTTTTACAGACGGTCAAATATTTCAATAATGAAGCTCATGAAACTGATCATTATGACAAGTACTTAAAGAGTAAGTAATCGGTCTTTTGGTCAAAAAGAGTTTAAGACTTTGAGTTCTTAAGCAACTTCCGTCATATTGGAATAAACCCTATCCACACACTGACTTGACGTATGACCTTAATATGGTTTATAAATTTGGAAATCTTAACTTTACAAGATGGTTTTGCGGGTTTACTAAACCTAAAGCTCAGATACATAAACTTTTCAGATACCCTTTTTGCTTATATTTCATTCCAGAGGGAGTATTCGTTATCTGTCGACCACCCATATTATTCACGCACCGAGCCCCATAAGCTTGGGCATGAGTTGGTTTATTGGCCAAAATCCAAGTCCTACATTGGCTAGAGGTACCACCTAAATAGATATTATAAAGCTAAAACAATTCTCTTCTTACAAGCCAATTTTTTGGAGTAGAGTTAGACTTATAGCCTAAGAAGGAATGTAAATATCTTGCTGTCAAAGAATAACTAGATACCAGCGTCTGTAGATTTTGTACAATTTAGTTTGTTATTTACAAAACAAAAACAATTGTAGCAGCTTCTGTCATTTCACTTTTGAATGCTTTCTTAGTTCTGATGTCTGATTTATGTGCTGTGCTGCTGTGATTTGTGATCTCATTGTTCAGGGTATGAGGATGCTGCTCTGAAAACCCAACACAGTCTTGCTTTGTTGAACTTTGGTCAAAATGCTATATTTAGTGCTGCTCTTTCAACAGCAATGGTTCTGTGTTCTCATGGGATCATGAATGGCACAATGACTGTTGGTGATTTGGTAAAGTTTCATCAAATTAAATTCTATGTCAAGGCTAGCTTTTCTTCATTGTTGTTTTTATTAGTTCTTTAATGCATGTGTTTTTATTTTATATTGAGGATCACTCGCTTATCCTGCAGTCTCTTTGTAATTGGTTTCTCTTTGATTTAATGTATTGATTGTTTTGTTTATATACAATAAAGTAAAATATAAATGTTCTGTCCATATTTAATAGTTAATAATGTCCTGGATAATAATCTAACTCAATATACAGGTGATGGTAAATGGGCTTCTCTTCCAACTGTCTCTTCCCCTCAATTTCCTTGGTAGTGTTTATCGCGAAACTATACAAAGTCTAATTGACATGAAATCCATGTTCCAATTACTTGAGGTATATTCCTCATTAAACCTTAAAACATTATCTTCCTCTTGAATTCTAAATGTATATTTTTGATTATGAAGTTTCTTTGTTTCACCTGATGACTTTTGTGCGTGAACATGATGATATACATATATTACTATGTCTATATGTAAGTGTTAGGTAATTCCACCCAGTTAGGTACCCAATTTGTTAGTTAATTGCAAATAATTAGATTGGGTTAGTTGGAGGGCTAGGCTTAAATAAGATTCATAAGAGAAGGGATTGAAGGGAGTGATATCATCATTTTGGAAAGAATTGTGGCCTTGCGCCATAGGGAACTGCATACTCTCGAAGTTCTACAAGTTTGTTGTATTCAGGTAGATTTTCAAAATTCTTTGTAATAAAATACCAGTTTCCTCCTAATGCTGGTATCCGAGGAGTTCTTCTTTACATAAAGACAAGAATGGAGCTATTTGGTATTTTTTGGACAGACTGCATTAATAATACTACGAAGACCCAGTTAATTAAAGTTAAACAAATACCTTAGCCAAAAAAAAAAAAGTCAAACAAATACCTGAAAATTCATGAAATCTTCATAATTAGTAATAAAAAATCAGAGTCTTCATCAAAACATATATTTAAATACCAACAATAATCAAGGAAACAAGGAGAGAAAATTCAGATCAGGGTCTGATGGGAAACGATATCTAAACACGAAAAAAAACCAGACAGAGAGAGAGGGGAAAAAATAATATCAGAACAGAAGAAAAAAGTATCAAACACAAAGGGGAAAATAATAACATAACAGACGAGGAAAATATCAAAACAGATAGGGGTTTGAGGGGAAAATCAGAACAGGGGAAACATAGCAAAGGAGGGGAAGAATAAGAGCAGAGGAGGAAAACTGGAAAATGAACAAAAACAGTGCAGACACGTGTGAATCAGGAAATAAATATTTCTTCTTAATTGTATTAATCAACTTTCCTAAAATAGGTTAGATAAATTAGAAATTGTTTTGTTTCCCATAAATTTTAGTTATTAGCGGTAATTACTTGTATATGTTGTAATAATTATTTAGAGAGAAATAATAAAGGAGAAAGGCATCTAGTCATAATCATGGCATGGTATGGTATCCTTTATCAAGTAAATCTGTAGATATTTCTAGATTGATTGTTAGTATTCCTAGTGTATATACAACTTCCCATGGCTGTTATTTGAAAACTCCCCTTTTATAAATAGGAAGAATACCATTTGTTGAATTATTTCTTGAGTTGTTCTTTTTTCTTCTGCTTATATGTTAAATATATTAGTTGGTTTAGTTCTTTCTATTAGTGATGAAATTTCAACATTTTAGTGAACTTCTGGGAGTACATGCATAAGAAATAGTTTCTAATGGTGCAAATTCTCAGAAATTAAAGAATATGAGAATATGATTCAGTTATTTCTGATACACACTTAGGTTAGAATTGTACGAAGTCAGCCTAGGTAGAAATGGAAGCACAGTCATTTTGGATCCCATGGCATTTAAGGTTTCCGCTGGAATCAATCATCAAAGGAGTCAGTTCTATGAAGGGGTCTGCCACAGAATACTTCCTCTGTCTCATAAAAAGTGTCCTATTTGAGCAATGCTTGGTTCTTAAGCAAATGATTAGATGAGTTAATTTTAATTATAAAATTAATATCATTTATTAGAATACCCCAATTAATTATATTTAATAAAGTAGTTGAATAAATTGACAGTTAATAAATAGGGGTATAGTAACGGAAAAATAATAATAAATGCTGCATTGGTATTGTAAAGAGACAATTTTGAGACAAAAAAAGTGCAAATGAAACACTTTTTATGAGACTGAGGGAGTATATAATATTTCCTAATTAGATGGCAATCTGATTAGTGTACATGCTGTGTATGTGACCATGTTTACCACAATCTTCTTTTCTTGCATCACTTTGAGATTTTGCATGTTTTTCTTGATATATAATTACAGGAAAGAGCAGACATTAAGGATAAAGAAAATGCCAAGCCTCTCAAACTTAATGGGGGGAGTATTCAATTTGAGAATGTACATTTCGGGTGCGTGATTGTCCCTTTACTCCATAATAATGTTACCATTCCTTTAATTAACTTTTGGCTAACATATAAGATTTGTTTGATTTTCTTTAAGATGTGGTACTTAAAGGGACAATTATTTTTTTTCATGTTTAATTTTTTAAGTAGTCATGGGACAGTTCAAATCAATAAATCTATATAAATGAGATACAGTACAAAACTCTTAAATTTTTGTTACTCGAACAAACTGAGATAACTTCTTGTTCCAATGTTAACAATTTTTAAAAAGATAAAAATACACAATTTTTTTTATTCCACAGTTGTATGAAACCAATTTCTTGATTAAAATGTTTATATTTTTTCTTCTCTCTATATCTAACGCCCAAAAACTTCAGGAGGAATTAACATAAATATGATAGTTATGAGTTGAGCTCATGTAATTACAGTACTTAGGGTAACTGTAACCTTTCTAAAACCAGATGGGACTTTTAAAATACTTGCATATTCATTTTCCCCCTTCTAAAACTAAGAATATGTCTAATAAGAAAAATGCCTGTTACAAACACTCTTCAAAACACGCTTTTATGAGTTTTTGATGTTCGGTTCATTTCTTCAAAATAAACTAGTCTAATATATTTTTGAAAAGAATAGACTAATCTATTTTTATACTATTTCTCTAAAAGTAAAAGATAAACTAGTGTTACCTTTCTGGTTTATATTTGTAAGAAATCTCTGCTCTAATTGAAGATCCCTTGATTCACGGGGGTCTTCCTTAATCACGCAAATCTGTACAGATAGAAAAACTTACCGCAAAATTTCCAAAAATACATACCTAAATATTACATGAATGTTTATGAGTAATAATTTTAGTTGAATCTTGCTTGCTAATTAGTTGCAGCATGGAAGTCATGGAAATTTGTATTTGGTAAAATATCATTTGCTATATTAAAAAGCTAACATGCTGATCAAATACAACTTTCGTGTTTTGACTAATATTTGTGATTATATATTGATTCATGCTTCAGTTACCTCACAGAAAGAAAGATACTAGATGGAATATCACTACTTGTGCCAGCTGGTAAAAGTGTTGCAATTGTTGGGACTAGTGGAAGTGGTAAGCTTCACCTTGATGAGATTATTTATACTCTTCAATGATTTTACGTGCAAAGCTGTTAGAAACTTTTTTTCTTCTGCCTCTGATCGCAAGAAAAATTGTTTCATGGATAATTATGTTTACCCTTTTAGCACTATATCAAAAATAATTTTCTCCAGGGTACTTACTACCTCTGGAGCAATTTGTACACACTACCTATTTTTCTTAATATATGTGAAAATTGTAAACGAGTCTTATAATTAACAGTGGCTGGGGTGGAAGCTACTGTGCTGTTATTCTCCTTTCCCAATTGCAACTAATGATTGGTACAACAGTAGCACTGGATGGCCACTCAAGTAGCAGTTACTGCACAATTGGCTAGACTCTATCAACCATCTGGCTGCTGATGAGCTTCTGGTGTTTGTATCGCCTAAATTGAAAAGCTTATTATTCATTGAGTTAGATCCTCAAGTTCCCCTTCCTTTTTCTATTTTCTAACTCCCAGTCACGTCTCCTAAAAATTAAAATACATAGTGCTTTCATCCATAAAATTATTTGTTATTTTACACAACTTTCGGTTAGATGGCTTATATATTTTCACTGGTGCAGTTTTAGTTCTCTGCATAATTTTTCAAATAGTGGTAAAATTTTGTTTCCAGAATTTAGTATCTTTAGCATTCAGTCCACTTGTGAAACTCATCTTTCTACGATTCTGGCTATGTTTCTTCATTTTCCAGCACCTGCTCCCATTGTCAACCTGGCTCTGGTTTGGCTTCTTGTCATGCTATCATCCAATCTGATGAGCCTCTTGCAATAAAACTGGGCAAATGATTCTATGATCCTTCATTTCCAAATAATAAGATTTTTGGTGATTTTGAACTCCCATTTGTGATTCAGATTCTTTGAATGGAAGATGAGTCATGTGACCGGACCCAACACAGACACAGTTTTAAACTGTGTATTTTTTATTTTGATAAAAACTTGAATGAAAACCCTTAAAATTGTGTAACAGACTCACTGGTCTTGTATCTGGACACAATTCTTGTTTCGTGATTCTGGCCACACGTGGCCAATTCTGCGAAATGAATTCCTGATGCATTGTATTGTATATCTGCTAAATGTTATCAAGTTTAAAAGCTGGTTTAAATCCAATTTGAACCAAAAATCAGTTTGAAAACTGGAAACCATATTAGACCGGTTTGATTTCATAAACCGGACCTGAAACGGTCGTTAACTGTTTCGTCCAAATAAACTGTGATTTAACCTAATAAATGGTTTTAAAAACCAAACCTAAAATATAGTTACCTAAGATTGGAATGGAAGACACATATCTGCTAGACCACAAGTTTCAGGTTCATTACCCCACCCAGATATTACATTTCTCCAGCGGCCTTCAGCATGACATGTGATGGGGCACATCCATCAACTTTGTCATCAATTTTCTTCAAAGACCAGTTCAGATCACCCCTTCCAGCTGATCCTAGTCAAAAGTCAATTGCGGGCTTATTTTCTCTAGTGGCGGAGCTTTGTCATCCTAAAATTTGATGGTCAGTGTTAAGAAAGACTGGTTGGGCCTAGCTCAACCCTACAAAACCGGTTGGTAGGGTGAGGATTGCCCCCACTTATAAAGACATGTTCAGGTCATATATTGTCCGATGTGAGACTCTTAACAGTCAGAAACTAGTAGCAAGATCTTTATTGCTGAATTTCTTTTCGTCTATGGCAGCCAACAACAATACCAACATAATGAGTAACTAGAGTATTCATCTAGTTTTAGTTATATGTTTCAATGCTGATATTCTAATTACATATAGACTTTAATCAAATGAATAAAAAACAAAGCGTCTCTGGTTTGCTCTATTTTTCACTGGAAATTCATTCGAGGCTTCCATTATTGCTTTACCATATTTGGTTACTTTGTTGAATAATAATGGACATTGCCATTGTGGCTTCTAAGGCACTGACTAGGTATCTGATGGAAGACCATGGATGACAACCCATCCATGAATCCCCCTTTTGTATGATGTTTAATTTCTACCAGATCTTGTGTGTTATACAGTTATACTGACTTCTAAAACACGAAATGGATCGGTATTCAAATTTTTGATATGGTTTTCTGTTTTATTTTCTGGCTTGTGAATTGTCATTAGAAAGTGTTTTTTTTGACATGTTTCACATTCATACATGATTGACAGGAAAATCAACCATTCTCAGAATGCTATTCAGATTTTTTGATCCCCATTCTGGAAGTGTAAGAAATTAATCTACTCTATTGGATTTAAGCAATATTGCCATGCTATTTATGACATTTAGTGTTTACTGTCTTATTTGGATTGATAGACACTAGATTTCTATACATATGTGCTATATGGCTCTAAAGATTTGTACATAAGTTGTTTTTTGCAAGTAGAGTGTCTTATATCATTAGGGCATATGCTATCTAGAGTCCAACGCCATGGTTTGATACGTCATACATGTAATTGTCTCTGCTGAATGACTGGTTTAAACTTCGTTGTTGCTTTTTATACATAAGGTGGACTTGCTTCTCTCCCATTCCATTCACAACTTGTACTTTACAGATAAAGATAGATGATCAAGATATTCGGGAGATAACACTCGAGAGTTTACGAAAGTCTATTGGCGTTGTTCCACAAGATACTGTAAGTTAACAAAACATCCATCTCTTGAATCACATATTATTTTCCTTAATAGATCTAGCTAATTGTGAAACCTGAGTGATAATGTGCAGGTACTTTTCAATGATACTATATTTCATAACATTCACTATGGCCGGCTTTCAGCAACAGAAGAGGAGGTAACTTTTGTAGTGCTTTACCTTTGCTTGCTTCTCTACTTAACAATTTTCCTTTGTTAGGTTCCAGCTTGTTCTTAGCCTATTACTGTATATGCTTGCATGACAGGTCTATGAAGCTTCCCGTCAAGCAGCAATCCATGACACTATCATGAATTTTCCTGAGAAATACTCCACTGTTGTGGGAGAGCGAGGGCTCAAGGTTTTGAAACCTCTTTATTTTGGATAATGTTTTTCAGTACTGAACTTTTATGATATTTTATTTAGGGTACATATGGTTATGTTATTGCAAATCTCTAGTCTCTGGAAGAGTCACTCATAATGTAGATGCATATAAAAGAAAATCCATTGTTATTTCAGACATGATCACATGACAAGTTAATATAAAACAAATCTAAAAGATGCAATTTCATTGGCACAACTTTGGTATGATGATTGTAGTTTGCAATAGTTGTCACTTGATGTGGACAAGCACTTTGAAGAATCATCTCTTTTCTCTTAAAATTTACCTATCAATGGAGAAAAACTAAGCCCCTTAAATACTACACCGAGTATTCTATACTAATCGATGTGGGATGTAGGCACCCCTTGATACCCAGTCCCTATTGACATGCTTGCGGGGAAAGAAAGGAGAACAAACCTCGCATTAGTGTACCCTCCTCCCTAATGTAAATAAAATTTTACGATAACAATCTCTCAAATTTTCTCTGACTATGGCTTTTTTACAGCTAAGTGGTGGTGAGAAGCAGCGTGTTGCCCTTGCTCGAGCATTCTTAAAGGCACCTGCAATACTGTGAGTATTCTGATTTTTCATCTTCCTTCTAGCCGGTGCTTCTATCAACACATGCCCAAAACCACCTATGACGAGGCCCTATCATCTTTTCTATAGTAGGGGCTAGCCCAACAATGTCTCTAATGATTGAATTTATAATCCTTGTCTTGTCTCGCCACTCATCCAATGTTTTATCCCAATCTATCATGTTTATTTTTTTGTATTTTTTGTATTACCCAATGGTAAATTTCATGCAACATTGCAAGTCTTATGGTTGTACAGTAATTTCCATTAAAACTCAAGTGGTGCTTTCCTTATTTAGGTTACAAGTGTGTTACAATTTTGATAGTTGAGACATTTTTTAAACTTGATACCCATATATACACTCACTTTTTATATTAGTCTAATTTATTTTAATTTCGTATCTTGCTTATAGGTTGTGCGATGAAGCTACAAGTGCTCTTGACAGCACAACAGAAGCAGAGATTTTAAGTGCATTGAAGTCAGTATCCAAGAATCGAACTTCAATATTCATTGCACACAGGCTCACCACTGCAATGCAGTGTGATGAGGTAAGCCCTCTCTATCTAGATTAACATTCTTGAACAGTTCTGAATTTTGTAAACTATATATAAAGAATGTGTTGCTGTTATCTACAAAGTTTATCATATATATTACATATTTTATGTAAAGTTTGCACAAATTATTCCAGAATGCATTTTATTGATCTAGTTTGATTAGCAATCTATATGTCGGACACATCTTCATCGTTAGGAAAAACACAATAAAAAAGTACATCTCATAACCATATATTTATGATAAATTATTCTACTTAGTTCAGATATTTATCCTTCTTGTAATCAACATATTATATATTACTTGGTGTGTGTGTGTGCGCATTCCTTTTTGCCATTACATTACTTATATTAAAAGATTTCTTTTGGCAATGTTCAGATTATTGTTTTGGAAAATGGAAAGGTGGTTGAGCATGGACCACATGAAATGCTCTTAGAAAATGCAGGAAGATATGCACAGCTTTGGGGACAACAAAATAACTCTATTGATTCAATTGACGCAGCCATCAAATTGGGAGCATAAAGTTAATAGAAATCATATTGTTTTCTCTTCAAGAGACGGGAAGAAATGCATTGCATAGCATGTAATTTAGAGCATTTTGAAGTTTAGTGATACAGTGCCGATTATAAGCTCTCTTCAGCACGAGGATCACACTCCTTATTGATGGGTTATGCAGCAGGACACATCAATTTGTTATAATGGTGGATTTGAAAGATTTATACATAATTTATTGGTATTCAAAGGCACACATCAGTGTTAGATAAATGAAGTTGGACCGACCGGCTTTCTGTGGACAGCAAGAGTTTGTATTATTATTGTGAAGTAGATTATAAATTGTATTATTGCATATACTAAAGCACTTCTAAATAGCAAGTGCTTCCTTGTATATGTAGTGCTAGACTGATAAGTTACAGGAACTGCTTATTTTGCAGCTGATTTCCCCCCATTATTTTAGAGCGGCATAGTTCAATAATCTCCCAGAAAAATATTTATTGTTTTCTTTCCTGTTATATCAGTTATTCTTATGAAAACACATTTGAGTAGATTTGATTATCAAGCAACATTCAGATTATCTATTTCTTTTGAACAACTGTTCTTAGAATTATGCTTGTCTGTATCAGTGATTTGATCTACAGAAGAACTTTTAACAGGGTTTATGGAAAAGCACGGACTACCATTTTATTTTTTTGTTCGAAGTGGGAGCAGTCCCATTAGTTGAAGGTCTAGCAAAAATAGTGATAGCCATTGTACAATTTAATCAAGGATCATTCCTTAGTATTTTTATTGGCATTTAAAATGAGAGAATCCTTATATATAATATACAAAAAGTTTGATTTAGCATTGAGCAATCATGTACCACTTACTTACAATCCATTTTATAACATGTGATAGTCACATAGAACAAGCAATTTGTTGTTTTGGACGGAACCAAAAATAGTTGATGGTGGACTCTTTTGTACTTGACAACTTTTTTTTCACCTGACACTTCCACGTAATTTTATAATTTCAAAAGTGTTTGTGTTAAAAATTTGAATCAAATTTGCGTATACAATTTTTGGTAGGAAATTCAAAAATTTCAATACCACGGAAGTTTTCGATAGTGTATTATAAATTTTAGGTATATCGGAATTTTTAAACTTTTTGGTAGTTTGCAATTTTACCGGTATTTTTAAAAATTATCATGTTTTATTGGAAATTTCATCTAAAGTGAAATTTTCAGTAGTTCAATTTTATAAGATTTAAAATGGTTAGGATTTTGTCGATAGTTTTGGACGACTGTGATTGCACCGACCATGTGATTTAGAGTGGATTTAAAATTGTATAATTAGTGGTCACATGTTATTGAGAAAAACATCTCGAAATATCTATTCCTCAATTTTTGATTAAGACAAAAGTAAATTACACCTCCTCTAGAGTTCTGACTTCCAATGGAATCACATCTCTCGCCGCATTGACATCCAAGTTGAATGAATTGTTGCTTGATGTCGATAACAAAAAGGTGAAAAAGATATAGTTTTATGAAGAATGGATTACTACTAATTGAAGGGTGAAATACACTTATTAAGTTGAAGACCGGTGGAGTTTTGACGCTTATTTACCGTAGGCTAACTAAGGGGCCGATCGAGTTAGATGCGAAGATTTCAAGATTTGTCGACGATATACTTTAGATGATGAAACATCCATAATCATCTGGTAGTGTTTAGATTTTTTTATTTATTATTTTTTTTAAAGTTATGTAATCGTTTGTCTAAATTATGTAATCTGAAATTCTGGTGTGACAGAATCAAATGTCGAATATGATGTTGAGACATCTTATCTGTTATATACAAACATGGCAAGACACACACAACAACACTTTTAAATTCTGATATATCAGATTCAAACATTCTTCAGGATGTTTAAACATC
Source organism: Lathyrus aphaca (assembly GCA_963966055.1). Lineage (NCBI taxonomy): Eukaryota > Viridiplantae > Streptophyta > Magnoliopsida > Fabales > Fabaceae > Lathyrus > Lathyrus aphaca. The sequence goes on from OZ014523.1 coordinate 75,750,674, forward strand.
TGATATAACATTTAGCACAAATACTGCATAAAATAAAACATAAAAGCTATAAAGAACACATTCAAATTGTTAACCCAATTCGATGCTAACTCATCTACTATGGGGGCTACCAAGCAAGGAAGGAAATCCACTATGTAGTATCAATTCAAAGACTTCTCAGCAAACATCTACAATTTACAGTCTTCTCACTTAATCACTACCAATGCAACTTCTACTTAGGAACTCCTAAATATGAGAAACTCATCCTCATTTCCAATCACCTCAGTGATGTCTCACAATCCCAACACTCAGTTGCTGATATTGACGACTCTCTACCTACACAACACTTCGAACCAGAAGTCACACTTCTATGACAATAACTTAAAGTTGCTTACAAGCTTCCTCCAAGAACAATCCACCTCTTACTTAGCATCTTTGAGGTTTACAAATAAAACAGCCACAACATTAAACATTGTTGTGCACGGTTGTCACAAGAACACAACCCTAATGATATGATCTTTACATTTTCGGTTGGTTGGTTACTAAACCTAGGCTACAAGGTTTCTTTTTATAACCTATTCCCAACTGGATTTGGGCCTAAAAAAATACAACATAACAACTGCTACAATAATGCAGAAAAATCTGCTATAAATTAAAAAGATCTCCAAATCAACAACTTCCTAAAATATCTCTAAATATAGAAACTCTATATTTTTCAATATTTAATTTAATCTTCAATGTAAATTTGAGTCTTCAAGATCTTTTACAATCAGCACTACTTGGATTGATTCACATCTTCAAAATATTATGTTTCTGTTGAAACCAAAACAGAAACTTCAATCCATCTTCGACAGTTCATGATGTCGAATGAACTGTCTTGACATCTTCTTCGACATGTTGTTCCAGATGTTGAAACATTTCAACACAACATGTTTGGGCGCACAAAAGGATTCCTTGCTTAATGTTTTCTTTGTTTTGTAAAGATCATGTACATATTCATTGATGCTATATTTGTTTTACAAAATTAATGCCAATCTAAAAATGCAGAACTTATAATCTCCCCCTTTGGCAAATTTTGGCTAAAAAAAATAAAAAAAATACATCATATAATACAATAGCAAAAAAACAACAACAAACTCTCCATTATGTCAGGACATGTTGTTGGACATCTTCACCAACATTCACAACTGAAAAACACAACAGTCACATATTATTCCAGTGGATGAGTTGCTACCTCTTCTTCTAGTGGAAACATCAGCAGTGGAATAAGGAGTAGAAAGTCCTGAACTCTTGATCGAACAAATCCGTTTCTACTTCCTTTCTTTTCAGATTCCCAAAAACATTCTTCACAAGCTGCTGAACATACTCCATCTAGAAGATCAATGGTGGCATAAGAGAACAACCTCTCATTCCCTTATGTAACTCAGAACACAAGTCACAATTGTGTTCTTTAACTCATGACACAAATCACAAAGACTAGGATTTAACATCCACCTTGACATCTTGGCATCCACCATGCATGAACATGAGCATAACAGATGTAACTGCTGTGACAACAGCTCCAAACACACCATATGCACACACTCTTTCTCCCCCTTTTTAGCCAAACTTTGGAAAATACAGCCCTCACATCACCCACTATGCCAAACAAGACCTTAGACAACACCTTTTTTTTGCCCTTAGACAACGCTTTAAAGCGCTGTCTAAACCTGCGATGCTAAAGGTTTAGATAACGCTTTTGTTAATGTCAAAAACACTGTCTAAAGGGGTTTTCTACAACGCTTTTATTGTCAAAAGTGATTTCTAAACTCCACTTTAGACAGCGCATTTTGCCTTTTTTTAATATACCTTAGACAACGTTTTTATTTTATTTTAATGGTATACCTTAGACAACGCTTTCACTAAAAGCGCTGTCTAAACCCCACCTTAGACAACGCTTTTAGTTAAAGCGCTTTCTAAACCCCACCTTAGACAGAGCTTTTAGTTAAAGCGCTTTCTAAACCCCACCTTAGATAACACTTTTTGTTGAAAGCGCTGTCTAAGGTATACGAAAAATTTAAAATATTTTTATATAAAAAGCACTGTCTAAGGTTGTCAAATTATAGGCACCTGTTTTTATCCATTTTTTCACCGATTTTTAAACCAGAATTTGTACATGTTTTTCAATCCATAATTTGCACCAAATTATCCTATTTAAACCTAATAATTTAGGCACCGATTTATAGATACAAAATAATTGAATTTTCAATCACCAATATCTACGAAATAATTCATACAATCATACCAATTTACGAACTAATTTAAATATACAACATATACTATAACCAATATCTACGAAACAATTCATACAATTCATTTCATTCAACTACACATCTTGTTTAAAATGAAATCTACATAAACTAAAATGTGATAACACTCCGAGCCCGAGCTATACATTTTCATCCAATTGCAACTATACTATAACCTGAAACAACACAAAAATATTGTAATTGATCAATTAAAACAAGTTATAATCAATATGTCTATAGTTACATTTACATACTCAAAATTTTCATCAATTAAAGTAAGAGTATAATATACCTTATAACACATTGAGCCCCATAATGAATTGACACCATTCCTCTTTAATTTCTTCCAAATGATCTTTTGAATAATATGCACACTTGAATTCATCAAAGTACTACATAATAATATAACATAGTTTGATTTAGTTTCAACTATTTAATTATATGAGAAATATGTGTTAAATATTAAAATAACTCATAAGTTAGAAATACATACATCAGATGAAATCTCTAATCGACCCAAAGAAAGAGTTTCTCTCATAAACCTCAACATGAAATATCCACAATCTATACCATTACGTTGCAGAGGACACTACACATGAAAAGAAAATATGAATAAATCTAAGTTTTATCAAGTATCATCACTAATATAATAAAAAATGTGATAATTAATAATATACCGCCACTTTTATCCATGTAATGCTGTTGACTCTCCTTTTTGATACTTGGATATCTCGTTGGGCTCGAAAAGCTTGTATAATGCTAATAAAATATAAATGAATATTTAGAACAATTCACATAAATAAATAAATACACAAGAATATTTAGAATAATCTCACTTACGTGTCAATCATGTTCTTCATATCCGGGTATGTTGTCCGATCATTTCCTAACGAGTCAAGATGATAAACAATTTCTCTGATAAGATTGATTGCGACCAACAACCAATGTCCACTGTAAGATTAAACAAATGTTAGATGAAAATTTTCTACACGACGTCAAAATATAAAATAATTATGATAGATGAATTTAGAATGAAAATCTAACTCGATATTAAACGGTAAAAAGAACAACTTTTTCATATCTTTGTTGGCCATGAAGGGGTTGCGAACGTACACCATCACATCATCTGGTTTACTTAAGATTAAAGTTAAGTTGACGGACGCGGGGCTTAAGAATCCAAATCTTTCGTCCAATCCACTTGGGCACATCACTTTGTCATACAAAAACCTTAAATAAAAACATCATTAACATTAGACTATTCATTTGAAACATAAAGTAAATAAGTTGTTCAATTAATATAACAAAGTAAACCGGATATACCTCACGTAAGTATTGACAAAACTGACGCCTAATTCTTCATGACGAAAGATTTGCACAAATTCTTCATTACCAACTGATTTTTTATATTCAAAGTCAAAAATACCTTCCTCCATATGTATAAGTCGAATACCTCCGGTCGGAATATCTGTCAACTATATACAAAAAGAGCTTAAAATAATAAGCACTTCTTCAACCAATGCCAACTATATTAAAAGAGATAAGTTATTTTCGTCTTTATAAGCTACTTATATCATCAATGTCATCTTTATAAGCTATTTCTATCATTAATGTCAACTATTTTCATGTTTGCCCTAAACAAAGATGAGATGATTTCGTGCCCTAACGGAGAAAAAGAAGACACTTACAAAAAATGAGACGGTGTACGGTGGAGTATGGAGCATGACGACAACAGTAGACGTCACGGTGGTGGAAGAGGGTGGCGATTGAAGTTTCGTTATGTCAAAAATGGCCATTCGCAGTCGTCGTTCGCAGGCGAGGGAAAGAAAGATATGAAAATAGAAACTGCGTATTCTAATTATTTTATATAATTAGACCTTAGACAACGATTTTGTGGAAAACGCTGTCTAAGGGAGCTCTTAAACAACGCTTTTTATAAGTGTTGTCTAAGGTCAACCTTAGATAGCGCTTTTGATTTTATTTTTTATTTTTAAATTTAAAAGACCTTAGACAGTGCTTTCCTCAAAAGCGTTGTCTAAGATATACCTTTAAAAACGCTTTTTGAAAGCACTGTCTAAGGTCTACCTTAGAAAACGCTTTTTCCAAAAGTGTTGTCTAAGAAATGACTTTTAGCAGCGCTTTTATTATTATTTTTGAATAGTTTCCGTGTTTTATTTTATTTTTTACTTATAGCAGCGCTTTCTTAATAAAGCGTTGTCTAAGGTGCGCTGTTAAATGTCATTTTTGGCATAGTGACCATATCCACATATTCATCCAGATACAAAAGAACCCCATTAGAAAGAAAAAGAGATGAAAATACTCACATGCTGATGGAGGAGAAATACGCTTCTATAAATAGGGAGCAGGGACATAGATAGTAACTGACTATCCTTGAATAAAGAAGCGTTCTTGGTCCAAGATCTTTATAAAAGGAGCAAAAACGTCTGCACCATTAAATAAGGATCGCTCAAAAATAGACCTTGACCAGCTGACTTGCTCTCCCAAAATAAATGGCCCAATAACAAACATACATGAATAACCTGTGTTTCACACTTTTCTACTAGCGCCGTCCATAAATATTCCTAAATAGGAAACAATACACATATGTTTTGAAACATGTTCTGACATCCAACCACATACTGTCTGCTAGTAGTGCAACAATATGATTCACAACTCCTTAAGAATCCAAGATAAACTGCAGAAAGCAGCTTTATTTGATATAGCCTTTTGGACACACAAGGACACTCCTCATCTGGATCACAAGGACATACACACCACAACTAAGTAATAAGTGTTATAAAAAGAAAACCCATACTTAGTAGCACATGTCACAACATGATGTGTAACATCACAGAACCTAGTTAAGGTACTACTCCCCCTTAACATCACAAAACCAGCTGCACATAATTGTAACACACCCCCTATCAAGGAAACTACATGCTTCCTTGCACTTTGATGAAAGGAAAACATAAGACGCATCTTCATGTATTCAAGAGCTCACCATTTGTTTAATTCCCAATTGAACACATTCACTTCTTGTACCAAAGCACACTTGATCCCTTCTTGGTTTGTTGTTACCACAAACTACACAAGCTGAACATCTTCTAGCACGCAGGTTCTGACACTAAGCATTCACACATCAAATGCCATACAATCCAGATAAAACATATCCAAACTAATTCTGACATTAGAATGAATGACCATAAACAGACTTCCAAGCAATCAATACATGATCTACTTCAATCTCCTCTACATGTTTCTTCCAGACAGATCATCTACTTCATCATTCTCCCATATGATTAGGTAGGCTAAAAATTGAAACCATGTAGACAAAAACCTTAGATAATGTCCTAACACCAGTTATAACATCTTCCAACCACTAAGACCTTATTACTAAGATTCTTGATGTGCTCCACCAAATAGACTTACTATAACATAGTAATCCAAGAACTGAAAATCTTCACCAACACTGTGCCACCAGAATCCACTCTAGAGATCAACCAATTGCCACAATTTGATCACCTCATTTAGGAATCCTCATATGAAGAAGCCAACTTCCACACTTTGTCTTCTTCATGTTTGTAAGAATTCTCACAAAAATATTCTGATCTACTTGTTTTTGTAAATCATCTTATCTTTAATTGATGTGCCACTTCACCAACTGAGACTCTGATGTTGAACTAGATGTTTGAACATTGTTAGTTCACATCCAACTGTTAAATTCAACTCCTTCTTCTGCCACTTGAAAGAACCTCTTTCCTTAACAGAACAAGAGTTCCATGCTCTCATAGACTTGATTCATCAACCAAGTTTGAGTAAACAACCTCCATTCTGTTGATTCTGCAAAAAAATCAACCAATATCATATATTGATGAGAAACTCCCATTGTTTCTCCAAAGTCTTCAAACCTGCCACTGTCTAAATATTCAGAAGGAATAGTTAAAAACTACACCTTGTAGCTATACCAAGGATGACACTTCTCCTTGATTAAAGAAATCTTCACAAAGTCCTGATGATTTTATCAATTATAACTTCATGATAATACACATCTTCCTGGTCATGGGAAGAACACACAATCCACATGCACTTACCAAAAACAGTCTGCACCCTTGCATCAATAGACCACAAATATCACTTCTTAACTCCCTCTTGCAAGAACAACCAAAGCTCCTTCTGAGAATGAGCTTCAGTTACTCAATACACTTTCTGAACCAAACGATTCAGACTACAGATATGCATAATTCTTATATAAATACTAAGTTTCCCGTCAAAGTATCCACCTTTATGCATCATATAAACAATAGAAAAATACCAAGTCTCCCGTCAAGGCATTTACTGTTGGTCAGATAAGATTACCTTCTCACACAAGGTAGGACACGAGTCTGACTTCTTCTACTTCTGCAGGCATCTGACACCTTCTGAGATGATATTCTAACATTATTTCAGACATCAGTATCAGTCACATACACCTCCATATAAATACATGCAGGTGAACACAAGGGAATCAACCATCAGTAGTTGATCAGGCTCACAAACCAAAACACGAACCAATGTAGCGACTGGAACACTTCAATAAACTTCTCCTTTAGACTCAGTATTCAGATTGTCAAATTTGAGATGTCTTCACATAGAATATATGAACCGATCAACTATATACACATCAATCAACTCCACTAGTTTAGACAACTTGACCTTCCTATACAAGGAGTCTCTCTGAAATGATACTCCTTGAAGCTCAGGTACTTCATTCCTACAGCAAGGACCCGAAATAAACTGTCCTCAGGAGAACAAGATATGTTAATCACACCTTAATCAACACACACATATAAGAGAAGTTCTAGGGCCATAACCTTCTTAGACACACCATACAGATGCCTCCTCTTCCAGATCAGGAGTAGGTTCCAAACATGTGTGATATGATCATGATAGTTTAGCACCCAAGTATCTATACATCCAACCCTTAGACATCAAAATCATGCCTAATTCTGATGTGATGTTCTATCATGGGATATGAAATCATTCCAAGGATTACACAAAGAGATCTACAGACAAGAGATATGCTTGTTTAACACAATCTTCAGATCTCTAAACAACCACTTCTCTATACAGTGCCTTGAGTGGACCTGAAAAAGAGTCTTCAAGTATCATTAACACAATTGACAGAAGAAGATAGACATATATATCCCCAACACCATATGATATGTCTCCAGAGAAGAGCAACCTTCTCAAACATAAGGAGTTATCAGATAGATAAGTAGCAGATACAAACTCCTCAGAAGCGTCAGGTGTCACAAATTAGCCCGAGCAATATCTCTAGGTGACACCAACAACCATAAGTTTGAAACTAAATCAAACCTATTACATCAGTAGCATACCACCATGCTACCACAACAGAATAGTCCATCCTCCACTTCTAGGGACCATTCACACAACAAACATCTTTTCAGTAGACCACTTCTACCTTGACCATGAACGAGAAAGTATCCCCTAGGATCTCATCCAGAAACAGACTAGGATGCCTGCTCTGATATCAATTCAAATTCTGGTGTGACAGACTTAGATGTCGAATATGATGTTGAGACATCTTATCTGTTACATACAAACATGGCAAGGCACACACAACAACACTGTTAAATTCTGATATATCAGATTCAAACATTCTTCAGGATGTTTAAACATCTGATATGACATTTCAACACACATACTGCATAAAATAAAACAGAAAAGCTATAAAGAACACATTCAAATTGTTAACCCAGTTTGATGCTAACTCATCTACTCTGGGGGATACCAAGCAAGGAAGGAAATCCACTATGTAGTATCATCCACCTCTTACTTAGCAGCTTTGAGGTTTACAAATAAAACAGCCACAACATTAAACATTGTTGTGCACGGTTGTCACAAGAACACAACCCTAATGATATGATCTTTACATTTTCGGTTGGTTGGTTACTAAACCTAGGTTACAAGGTTTCTTTTTATAACCTATTCCCAACTGGATTTAGGCCTAAAAAATACAGCATAACAGCTGCTACAATAATGCAGAAAAATCTGCTACAAATTAAAAAGATCTTCAAATCAACAACTTCCTAAAATATCTCTGAATATAGAAACTCTATATTTTTCAATATTTGATTTAATCTTCAATGTAAATTTGAGTCTTCAAGATCTTTTACAATCAGCGCCACTTGGATTGATTCACATCTTCAAAATATTCTGTTTCCGTTGAAACCAAAAAAGAAACTTCAATCCATCTTCAGTAGTTCATGATGTCAAATGAACTGTCTTGACATATTCTTCGACATGTTGTTCCAGATGTTGAAACACTTCAACACAACATGTTTGGGCTCACAAAAGGATTCCTTGCTTAATGTTTTCTTTGTTTTGCAAAGATCATGTACATATACATTGCTGCTATATTTGTTTTACAAAATTAATGCCAATCTAAAAATACAAAACTCACATAACCCTTTGTAAAATGTTAAATTATGTTCACCATGCATATCAATGGAAGACCTAAAATGTTATATAATAAATAGTGTTGTTCATAACAAATATGGCTCGTCTACAACATTATTTCATTTGTGGCTAACTTGTAATAACAAATTTCCAACAAAAGACCGTCTGTAGTGGTTTGGTGTAGCAACAGACGAAAGATATGTTTTCTGTGGGATGCAAGATAGTTGCAACAATTTATTTTTTGACTGTGTTGTGACATGGAACATATAGAATCAAATGCTCTATTGGATTGGTATTCACCATAGGCCGAGGGATTTTCATACTGAGCTAAACTGGCTCAATCAAGCTTCTAAAGGCAAAGGGTGTAAACAAAAGATGCTTAAAATGGTGCTTGCGGAAACAACATATCAGATTTTGTCGGTGCGGAATCATATCATTTTTCAAAGAGCATAATAGAAGATCTTTATAGAAAAGACATCATAGAGCTGGTTCGAGAGCGGGAAACGCTTGATAGAAAGCTGTATTTATTTTGTAATATGTTATGATGTAATTTTGGTTTGTTTCTCTTAGTTTTGGTTTGTCTGTAGGGAGCCTGGATCGTTAGATCGACTTGGTTTGTAAACGTTTTTTGGTAATATAATTTCATTACTGAAAAAAGGTGTCATGCAGATGTTTGAGTAATGTTACACACATTATACAAATAATACATAATAATAATAATAATAATGTCTAAATAGGTCCCCCACAGGCTATGTGTGCATCCAACGATAATCCCATAAAAACCTCACCATATGGATTTGCCAAATCCATGAGGTTATCCACAATAACTGCAATCATCTGCAGGCGTTGCTAGTCATCGTCATCCTCTAAAGGTGCCGACGATGACACATCATCAATAGGTACCCCAATATTGGAAGGCCTAACATCATCCGTATGCTCAACACATGGGATGATGCGAGGGTATGATACAATGAGCTACCACTCCGAGTAACCATCCTCACACTACCACTCGTGTTGAACCCTCACCGTACAATCTATAATGGCAAGACCAAAGTTGATAATGTTACTCTAAAACCACATGTCAATGCCCGTAGATGGAATAACAAAAAATGGCAGTGGAAAGCCCCTGACATAACCATACTGCCGCATACACCTCCCAGGAAATTGTCTAGTGACTAAGGTCTTCCACCGCATATAACTATAATATAAAAAAGACTCACCAAACTCACGATGGACTCTATGGTTTGTGTATGGTGACCAAATGACATCATCTAAAGTCAGCGCATCAAATCTCCCCTTGTACTCCGCAACACCACTAGGATGTAGGGGTATTCAAATCCAAATCAATCCAAATAAAAACCGCAAACCGATCCAAAAAAATCGAAAACCACAAAAAAACCAAAAATTATTGGATGTGTTTGAATGTCATTTTGTAAAAGTTGCTCGGTTCGGATCATATTTCAGATTGATTTTTAAAACCGATCCAAACCAAAACGAACTGCATGTATATATTTTTATACTTATTTATTTTTTATTAGTATAATATGTTGTGTTTATTTATTATTAGATGATACTTTTTTTAATAAAATACTATTTATTAGTTTGATTTAATCTATTAATTTTTATTATTTCAATTGTTTCAAACATAATCAATCATTATCATTTTATAATATTAGCTTTTAATATAGTATATCTTATATATTATATCAAATTTATTATTGATTAGTGTTTTTATAATATTAATAAAATTATAATTTGTAATTTGGATATCCAAAAAACCGATCCAAATCAAATCGCAAGAAATTGGATTGGATCGAATCATCTTTTTTTAACCAATCATCCAAAAGCGAACCGAACCACAAATAAATTTATCTTTGGATCAGATGATATTTTGTTTCAAAACCGATCCAAACCAAACCAGGATGTGCCTGACTGTTCTTCCATCTCCTCACCCGTGGGGCCCTTCATAGAGGAATGTTGCACTCTCCTTTCATAAATGATAGGGAAATGCTTGTATATCCAGCACTGATATAAGAACACAAACACAACAAATAATAATTAAAAAATGTTATACGTAACAAATAAATAAGAACAAAACTACAAATAATAATTTCAAGTATACCTGAAATAGACTCAAATAACTAGCAAGTTGTCTGGTCTCAAAGACAGCCGCAAATCCAAGTGTTGCATATATGATGGTCAACAAAGTGCACCCCTAAGCCCAAACAGTATCATCAAAGCTACAGAACACCCACATGTATATAGTGTCAATATAAACATGATACTTATTTGCAAAGAGAGTGTATGCTACTAGATGTAACATGTACACCTTAGTGACATCTGTAACACCCTTCTAACCCCACAGAAAATACATGATAATTAATAATTATATCAGAGTAAATCACCATAAAGGGTGTAACATTCTTCAAAAAAACATAAAATAATATTCCTGCTCCGTAACACGGGTTCTTTCACCAAAATTTAACTCAAACATCACAACGAAATTTTTTATTAATTCAGTTATAAAAACATGTTTCAACTTCTCAATCAAAATAAAACTCATAGTGACATCATGCATAACAAAAGAAACAAGAACATCAATGTTCACTACAAGCGCCCCGACTCGATGTTACAATATTAGAGCAAGACCCTTCTAGTTCAACGGAAAATAAAATAAATGACTCCAAGCTAAATCTTCACGCACAAGAGCTAATCCTGATTATCTGCATATTACCCACGTGGAGGCAACATTCAAACAAGCAGGGTGAGTATTCACAATTCATTATACAAGATATAAAGTAAAAATGTAATTGGAACACAATTAAATAATCATCACAACATCGTTAAATCACACATCATCAATCATCACTTAAATCATAATCATGCAATGCCACTTATCATGAAATGCAACGTCATAGAATCATGTATGTGGTACCAAACATCGTCATGGATGGACACTGAGCCACCACCCTCCAAAAAGGAGCACATCATAATTAACTCAATCCACACAATGGGATTGAAGCCCTCCCTAGACCGAAGTCCTAACATCATCACTAAACCGAAGTCCTAAATATGCCATGAATGCACGTTGCAAAACGTCATAATAATAATCCTTAAAGGATTCATCAAAAAATGCATCATCATTCATTTAATTACTCATCATATTCATCATATAACACATACACATCAAACATACACATCATAACAACACTATAAACATCTTACAACACCATATACATCATAAAAATACCATCACATTCATCATCGCGTCAATCACCACTACTTCATCATTCAAAACTTCTCATCACAACTATTTAATTGAGCGTTTTTAAATTCGACACTAGAAAAATGCTTCATACTGCTCATTTTATTTTATCAAAATATATTTCATCACGTCAGCTTTCCGATGCTTCGAATGAGACCTAAATCGGACTTACGAATCAAAAATTATGAATTTTCAAAGTTTTTCAAAAATTGTTTGTTTAAGTGGTAACCGGTTACTCAAAACAGGGTAACCGGTTATCACCTTTGTTCCAGGCCAAAATGCGCAATTTTTCAAAGGGTAACTTGTTATCCTATATTGAGTAACAAGTTACTCACGCGACAAAAGAAATTTTCTACTGTCTTACGAATTCTGCACCAAAAGACTCAAATTTCCACATGAATTCCTCATTAAACAGACCCAAAACTCATATAAATCAACACATCATCATAGCACAACAACACATCATAATAGATAACATCTACATCATTCTTTATCAATCTACACACCCTAATTCACAATTTCTCCCTATTTCATCATATCCTATCATAAACCTTAAAAACCCTTAAACCTAAAAAATCCACATACATCTAACACTCTATATCAATTATAATGAAATCTGAAAGCTCTCCAGATTTGGAAAATTTTTGGTAAAATATAATGTTGGAAGAATTGGTTCAACATGGAGTTCAAAGCTAAAGAATTCTGCAAAGGACAAAGATATCGACATAGATGTCCTAACAGAAAAACTGGACAGTCTAGAATAACTTGTAGGTCAAGAAACTGTGACAGGTTATAGAGATCAGCAGAAGACAAAGTCATCACAGGTGGTGATGAAGGATGTGAGAAGGAGTCTCATATCAAAGGTTGTAAATGACTAGAGTTTACCCTTAGACAAATATGTTCATTTAAGGTAGTGGTTAAGATAAAGTTGTAAACGGGGGAGTTTAACTTTAGGGTAATACTACAAGATAGTGAAGTCTTCATCCTGAAGTGGTATCCCCCAGAGTAGGTTTGTTAACACCGAACTGGGTCAACATATTCTGTGTACTTTACATTCTTCTATTTACAATTTTCTGTATTGTGTTCTTGAATGAGATGTCCCAACATGATGTATTAATATCTGTTGGTGACTATGCTACATCACTTCAAAACAACAACTGTGTATTCATCCTTGTTTCCCTAAAGTGTAGTAATCAATGTCTTAATATTCTGACGGGACATTCGAGTATCTGCATAACCAGAATTATAATTGGTATCAGAGCAGGCATCCTAGTTTGTTTCTGGATGAGATCCATGGAGTACTTTCTGGTGATTAAATAAGGAAGAGTTATTGTCTGAAGGGTTATGCAACAACAAATAGGAGGAATGGTTGTTCTCTTGGATGGTGTCCTGAAAGATGTATTGACATCTTGTCTAGGGAAATTTGAAGTTGTTCTTTAGTAATTCCGCTACATATATTTTGATTGAAGGATTCTAGTAGTATGAGATACTAGAGTAATGATTGAAGGAAGATTATATTTGTCCTTACCTGGTTCTATTCTTGTAGATGTCAATTAGTTTGAAGACACATAACATTCCAATGTCGGGAGCAGGAGGATGTTATTATGATGGTTGAGTCTTATGTGACTTGGTACATGATTCAGTGGCGATATCATGTATGCCGAAGCCAGACTGGATAGAAGGGGTAAGATGAATTATCAAACTCATGCTCTAGAGGTTTGATGATTTCTTGTTGGTTAGGTTGTTGAAGATACTTGATATGATGATCAAGTTCAATCAAGGAAATTCAGCCGTATTTTGGAGTATGCTAGTTATTCTTCAAACTAGGAGGTGCTTTCTTAGAAGCACGGAATTGAAGACAGCGAAGGTGATTTATTTTCACCGTCCACAAACAGATTTCAAGGAAGAACTCATACTTCTTAACCCTAAGGATGAGTTCACACAGTTGAGGTAATTAGGGTTTGTTTAGAAAGAATATTAAGAGCTCGAGTCAAGGGTAAACCTTGATATCTCAACATCTTGTGTATAAACAGAAGAAGACAACATGAAGAGGAATATCTATGTGATATTCAGAATATGTTAGAATCAAACAAGGGTTATAACTACAAGTATTAAAGATCAATTGCTTTCTGCAAATTTGATTATCCTTGTGATTCAAAATTGAGGATGTTGTATCAGATGTTCTAACATCATTTCATCAGAGGTTTGGAGAATCATGGGAGGGGTTCTACATTCTCTCAGAAGTCACCTAGGCTTTTGACCTAGGATTATTGGCTTCACATCTTTTCCTGGAAAGTATTGAGACTTGTTCAGATAGTTATGCATTTGAAGATAGAGATGGAAGACTATGAAGACATCATAATCTTGATGCCTACTTGGATTGATTTATTTCTAATACAAGTACTTTAGGGCATTCCAAAATGTTCATCATGGAGTTCAGATAGGTGGCAGTATCAGCAACTTCGTGAAGACAACTCTACTCAAGGAAAGGCGATATCCTTGGTACAACTATGGGGGTTAGTTTATAACTAGTCCTTTTGAATATTCAGACAGTGGCAAGTTTGAAGTCTTTGGAGAAGCCCCAACAGGTATTCATCAAGGTGTGAGCTTGTATGACAAATGCAAAATAAACATAATGGAGGTTGTCTACTCAAACTTGGTTGGTGAATCAAGTCTATGAGAGCATGGAATTCCTGTTCTGTTAAAGGAAGTTCTTTCAAGTGAAAAAAAAGGAGCTGAATTCAACAACTAGATTTCGAATCATAATGTTCTGACATCTATTTCAACATCAGAATCTTAGTTGGTGGAGTGACACATCAACTTAAGATAGAGTGATCTACAAGAATGAAGATAGGATGCTTTAAAAAGATCGTTCTCATGGCAGTTTGCAGGAGCTGCATGAAGGAGAAGATGTTACATATTCATGGCTTAGGGAGTCTAAGTGTGTTTTCTATTGAGCAAGTAGATACATGTAAATTTAAGATCAAGTTAATTATATAGATCAAGATATCTTTGTGATAGTTCTGACAAACATGAAGAGGTCAAACTATGGCATTTGACTTTTTCATATGAGGATTCATGAAGGAGGTGATCAAATTGTGGCAATTGGTCGATCTCAGAAGTGGATTCGAAGAATCAAGATAATCAACATGTAGCAGTTGGTTAGTCTTAAGGATTGTTTTGGAACAAGATACTCTTGAACAAAAGGGTGTTGAGTTGAAGACTCAAGGATATTATTTTCTTCTTTTTCAAGTTGGTGGCACAATGTTGATTGCAGTTCTTCAGTTCTTTGGATAACTATGCTATAGTAAGTCCAGTTGGAGGAGCATATCAAGAATTTCATCTTAGTGTGTAGAAGATATTATAATTTGGTGTTAGAATATTGATCCGACCTGATCAGGAGGGCCTTCCAAGGATTGCAGACTGGGCCAGAGAATATGTGAGTGAGAAGGGGGGTGTACCTGCAAGGTGCTCCAATGCTTAAGTCAGAAGAGGTACAGAATAAGGTTATCAGAGTGTAAGTTAGAATACCTGACCCTTTACTATGAAAGGGTATTTATACTGAGCCCCCAGCACTGGGCCAAGGCTCCTAATGGGCTGGATTAGCTAGGCCCAAGGAGGAGCTGCCAGGGGACGCGTAAGAAGCGTGAAGTCCTAGACCAAAGGTCTGCTCCCTGGTCCAACTGCCCCTATCCCTAAGGAGATAATACAGGGGAGTTGGGTGACGTGCCAGATGAGGTGGCAGTCGTGGGTCTGTCCGACGTAACCTATGCCCGTGACCTAGGTTGATGACCAGTGGATGAAGATCGTTGAGCGGGCAATGCACTCTTTGCCCGACACACAGTCGAGCTGTCGAGGTGACGTCTCTCTGGTGTGGGGGAGAAGACCTTTGCCCGACGCCTTCGAGTGTTAGGTCGTTGGGGCCTGGATCCGACGAGCACTGGGCCATGCCGTGCATAATGTCATGGCCCAGTCCAGAACAGGAGCCCCCCAAGTCGAGTCTCTGAGTCAGAGTGATGACTTATGTTGCAACTGGGGGTTCCCCGTGTCGACGGGGAGGTGCGGTTGTTCGGCATGGGAGGTTGTAATAGATTTGTTTGCGAGCTCCTCTTTCCATGGTAGTGTCGGGGAAGGAAAGTGATCGGTGGGTACGCATCTTCCTCGTAACAGTCGAGGGTTCGACACGGGGACGTGGCGTCTTGATGAGTCGGGGAAGTGGACAGATGCCCGACGTCGTTTCAGTTTCTTTTTTGGATAGACGTGTCTCAGACTTAATGGCGTCGCTTCGTTTTGTGTGCAAAGACGGCGTAGGCAGTAGGTAATGATGACCTAGCGTGTTGGTCCACGCGCCAGGCACTATAAAAGGAGGTTGAGTAACTTCATTTCCACTTTTTCGCTCCTACGTTCACCGGAAGTTCTAAATATTCTCTCTTGTCTGCCCGTTTGGCCGTCTGAACCGCCGTCGCCGCCCGTCTCATTACCTGAACCACCGTCTCTTGCCCGTGCGCCACCGTCTTCTTTACAACTTCTATATGTCAGGTACCGTTTAGTTTTCATAATCCATCATTTTCCTTTCTGTTTTCCGTCAAATGTATGTTATATCTGTAGAAATGTGGTTAGGTTTGACTTAGGAATAGTGTAATGGACTGTAGATGTACTGTAGATGGTAGAACATAGGGTTAGGATTATACTGTACCGGGCAGAAATTTCATATGCCGGGCAATATTTGCATAAGCTGTATGAATTTTCTGCCCGGTATCTTTAGAACGTGCGTATCTCTAGAGCAAGCACAGTTAGTGTCTGTTGCTGCTACGCCCTTTCACTTGACCTGCGGTGGAAGGGTGGATTTGATATGACTTCGAATTCACTCTTTCTGTCTGCGTTTCAGGTGCTACCGGGCGTTTACGGCCGAGGGGGGAAGATTCCGGGTCCTCGACTGAAGACGCAACCATTGCTCGACTACCTGTAGGGGATGGGAGTGTCAGGGATGGTACCGAGCACGCCTCCTCTTCCGGGCAGGTCGATTTCTCCTGGGTTGCGGACGAGCCTTTGGAGGAGGAATCATATTTCTGTGATGAGGCTATCCCCGCGTACGCTGTGGTCGAAAACATAAGCCGGGAGGACCCGCCGAACTGGTACTGTTGTGCCCCTAAGGAGGTGGACCGCATATGCCATCATTTCCCGGGGAAGCAGTTCACTATGTACGAATTCGCTTTCCGGGAGGCGGGGATTAGACTGCCCTTCAATTCCTTCCAGATGTCGATCTTCAAATGGCTTCGGCTGGCGCCGTCCCAACTGCACCCCAATGCCCTCGCCTTTATGCGGGCATTCGAGTTGGTCTGCCAGTTCCTCGGTATAGGGTGTACTCGAGCCCTCTTCTTCCACGTCTTCCATCTCCAGCGGTCTGGCTTCCGTGGGCGTCACAGCTGGGTCTCTTTCAAACAGCCCGTGCGCCTGTTCAAGACGTACGTGGACTCTGCCCGTCACTTCAAGGGTCGCTGGTACGTGGTAATGCCGATCACGCGTGCCGCCCTTCACTCTCTATATTATTATCAACGAACACCAGACGGGGAGGAGACATTGATGTCGAAGATACCGCTGAGGTGGCAGCGCGATCATTTCGACCTCTCCACGGCCCATTACAGGATCAAATACGCGATGCTCGGCACTGAGGATAGGCTCGCGTATAAGAAGCTGGTTGATTACGTGCAGAGCTTCAGTTTGGGGTTCTGGGCGAATCGACAGGGCGTGCCCTATCTTGATGAGGCCGGGGAGCCAATCACTGAGACGCGCTACATCAATACCAAGGCTTTGCTCGAGTGTGATACCGAGGAGGAGGCTCTAGCATTATTGAGTAGGCAGACTTTGTTTAGTCTTTTATTTTTGTCTATGTTTTCGCTCGCTAATGTTTGTGTGTAATGTTTCGCAGGTGCCATGCCCAACACGCGTGATCGAGTCTTAAAGCTGGCGAATCAGGCCGGTGCTGCTGACCGGGTGCCAAAAAAGAAAAAGAAAACTGTGGCCCGTGTCTTGGAGACTGCCGGTGATGCTGGGGCCGGGACTTCGAATGTGGCGAGCGTGACGCCTTCCTCTCCTCCTCGGGCGATAGATATACCTGACAGTCCGCCGCCCGCGGCCTCTCCCCTCCACAAACGGAAGCGTCCAGCTGGGACTCTTTCGAGGTCGTCACTGGGAAGTCCGGGTGGTGGACCGGGCAGTTACTTGCTGCCTCCTTGCTACGTGGAACGGTCGTTCTTCAAGGCCGAGGACGCGATTGCTGTGCCGGCGCCTGAGGCAAAGGCTATTCTAGACCAAGACGCTGGTGCCCGACGCAAGGAGTTGGCTAGGGACCTGGCAGCTGTCATCCGGGTGATGGAGACGGCCATGGTCTTGACTGACACTTCGGTCTCCACTGCCTCCCTTGAGGATGCCCTCGTGCAGGTCCGGTCAGAGAAGGACAAGCTGTCCAAAGATCTGTCGGACTACAAGGAGGAGCATCAGCTGCAGGAAGGGCTGAGCAAGAAGCTGGAAGAGGCAGAGAAGGAGCGGGACCAGCTGAAGGCTGCTAAGGCGAGCTTGGAGGAGCAGGTGGTCGATCACCAGAGGCTGACTGAGGACAATGCTGGCCTGCGGGCCCAGGTCGAAGCTCTCGAGGAAAAGGTCCGTTCTTTGGCCGACGAGACCGAGGAGGAGCGTTCCCTTGGTACTCGTGGTGAGCTGCTGGGGCATATCCGCTCGCTCAACCAGGACCTGGTGGCCGTTTTCAAGGAGGGTTTCGACAACGCTGTCGAACAACTTAGGCTTCTAAACCCTGAGTTGGTGACAGAGGGGTCGGCCCATAATTATTGTGTCAGGGATGGAGAGATCATCTGCCCGTTCGAAGCCGAGGAAGAACTGGGGGTTGAGGAGGAGGAAGAAGAGGAGGTGCTCCAAGCGGAGTCTTAGATTGTTTTTGTTTTTTGTTTTTTGATGTTGTTTTTGTTATGGCCTGCGTGCCTTATTATGTGGCCTGCGTGCCCGTTATGTATTTTGGCCTTCGGGCATGTAATATGGCCTTCGGGCGTACTTGGCTTCGGCCGTTGTTATTGCTTTTAATATATGAATGTTTTTGTTGTCATTCATTATGTTCGTGTATGTATGATATTTGCTTTTATGAATTCGTACTCTGCTCAACCTCGTTAATCTCCTCGGTTTAGGGAACCGATGAAGTGTCGGGCTTTGTGCCCGTTGGGATCGAGGCCCGGGTCCGTTGTCCGAACCCCGGTCTCGAGGCTTGGGCTTTCCCATCGCGAGCTGGGTGCCCTGCCTGTCCTGGTACTTCGACGTTGAGTCTCGGTCAAGATCCCAATCGTCGGGGAGGGTTGTGTTTGCTATGTGGCCCCGGCTCTTCCCCGGGTCTCGCAGTTCCTCTCTGGGGTTTTGGAGACGAAGAGCGTGGTCGTACCAGCCACGTCTCCCCGTGGTATATTTAGCTGTAATATTGTCTAAGTTTTTCTGCGTTCCATGGTCGAGCGAGTTCTTCCCCTTGTAGGTTTTCCAGGTAATAGGCCCCGTTGCTCGTCTTATCGCGGACGCGGTAGGGGCCTTCCCAGTTGGCGGCCAGTTTACCCTCTTTTGGGTTTTTCTGGTTTCTTCTGAGGACCAGGGTGCCGACCTGGAACTCTCTTTTTATGACTTTTGCATCGTGGCGTAGTGCTATTTTCTGTTTGAGGGACGTTTCCCTTAGGGCTGCTTCGGAACGGATCTCTTCGACTAGGTCGAGCTCGGCTCTAAGGGTCTCGTCGTTCAGTTCCTCGTCTAGGGGCTCTTCTATCCTCCTCGTTGGTTCCCGTATTACCACCGGGATGACTGCTTCGGTGCCGTAAGTCAGTCGGAATGGGGTCTCCCCGGTGGTGGAATGTGGTGTCGTGCGATAAGCCCATAGGACGCTATGTAGTTCCTCGACCCATGCCCCTTTTGCGTCGCCGAGCCTTCGTTTAAGGCCACGTAAGATTACCCTGTTGGCCGCCTCTGCTTGCCCGTTCGTCTGTGGATGTTCGACAGACGTGAAATGTTGTTTAGTGCCCAGGCTGGCGACGAAGTCCTGGAATCCTCCGTCCGTGAATTGTGTCCCATTGTCCGTGACGAGGGCCTGGGGTATGCCGAATCGAGCGAGGATGTTGCGTTTAAAGAACCGGAGAATGTTCTTTGCGGTTATTTTTGCTAGTGCCTCTGCTTCAATCCATTTTGTAAAGTAATCCACCCCGACGATGAGGTATTTATTCTGGGATGATCCGGTGACGAAGGGTCCGAGGATGTCCATGCCCCACCACGCGAAGGGCCATGGGAAAGACAGTGATTTTAGGTCATTTGGGGGCGCGAGGTGCATGTCGGCGTGTCGTTGGCATTTGTCACACCTTTTGACGTGCTCCTTTGAGTCGCTTTGCATGGTCGGCCAGTAGTAGCCTGCTCGAAGGGCTTTTCGTGCGAGCGATCGCCCGCCGAGGTGTTGAGCGTTAATTCCCCGGTGTATTTCTCCAAGTATGTCGGGGACTTTCTCTTCCTCGACACATTTAAGTAACGGGATGGAGAACCCTCTCCGGTAGAGTTTACCTTCGAGGAGTACGTACGAGCACGCTCGTCGTTTGACAGTGGCCGCCTCTTTCGGGTCAGCTGGGAGTTCGTCTCGTGTGAGGTAATTGTAGATGGGTGTCATCCAACAGTGAGCATCCCCGATGGTGTTAACCTCGAATGGAGGAGGTAGTTTGTCAATGCTGGGTCGAGGAAGGATTTCTTGAATTACTGATTTATTCCCACCCTTTTTCCTCGTGCTGGCTAGTTTCGAGAGGATGTCTGCCCGTGTATTGTGCTCGCGAGGTACGTGTTGAACTTCCCACTTTTCGAATTTCTCAAGTTTTTCTTTGACAAGGGACAAGTACTCGACGAGGTTGTCGTTCTTGGTTTGGTACTCTCCTCGCACTTGTGAGGCCACGAGCTGGGAGTCTGTGGATATTTTTACTTCTTTTGCTCCCAGGTCCTCGGCTAACCTCAGGCCTGCGATAAAAGCCTCGTATTCGGCTTGGTTGTTCGACGTCGGGAAAGCCAGTGCTAATGAAACCTCGATCAGGATCCCATCCTCGTTCTCGAGGATGATCCCGGCTCCGCTGCCTGATGTGCTAGAGGCGCCGTCGACGAAGATCGTCCATTTGTGGGCGCCCTCTGCTGGTGTCGGGCAGTGGGTCATTTCCGCGACGAAGTCGGCCAGTGCTTGGGCCTTCAAAGCTTTCCTACTTTCGTATTGTATGTCGAATTCGGAGAGTTCTAGCGACCATTTGAGCATTCTCCCGGCCATATCTGGTCGCCCGAGTAGCTGTTTGATTGGCTGGTCGGTCCTCACCTTTATCGTGTGTGCGAGGAAGTAATATCGTAGTCTCCTCGCCGCATTGATGAGGGCCAGGGCGACCTTTTCGATTTGCTGATATCGGAGCTCGGGGCCTTGGAGTGCTTTGCTCGTAAAATAGATGGGCTTTTGTCCCTCGTCGGTCTCTCTTATTAGAACGGCGCTGACGGCCTCGGTCGCCACGGACAGATACAGGTATAGGGTTTCTTTTTCTAATGGCCGCGATAAGACCGGGGGTTCGGAGAGAACCTTCTTTAAATGGAGTAATGCTTGCTCGCATTCGTCGGTCCAGTCGAAGCTAGCCTCTTTGCGAAGGAGTCTGAAGAATGGTAGTGCGTGTTGGGCGGACTTGGCGATGAAACGGGAGAGTGAGGCGAGCACTCCATTGAGGGATTGGATCGATTTCTTGGTCCTCGGGGTCGGGAATTCTGAGAATGCCCGGCATTTGTCGGGGTTGGCCTCGATCCCTCTTTCGGTGAGGTAGAACCCCAGGAACTTTCCTGCCCGTACTCCGAACGTGCATTTTTCGGGATTGAACCTCATTTTGCACTGCCTCGCCTGCTCGAACACTTTGGTTAGATGTCGAGCATGGGTAACCTCCTCGTGTGACTTGACGATCATGTCGTCCATGTATACTTCGAGCATGTCCCCTATTTCGTCCTTGAAGACTTTGTTCATCATGCGTTGGTACGTAGCACCAGCGTTCTTGAGCCCGAACGACATTACGTTGTAATAGTAATTGCCCGTTGGGGTCATGAATGTTGTGTGTCTCTTGTCTGTGGGCGACATAGGGATTTGGTTGTATCCACTATATGCGTCCATGAAGGACAAGAGTTTAAAACCTGCAGAATTGTCTACGAGCATATCTATATTAGGGAGGGGGAAAGCATCTTTCGGGCAAGCCCTATTAAGATCAGTATAATCAACACACATACGCCATTTTCCATTATTTTTCTTAACGAGGACTACATTAGAGAGCCAGGTTGTGTACTGGGCTTCAGAAATAAAATTTGCCTCTAAGAGGTCTTTTACAGCTCGTTCGGCAGCCTCTGCCTTCTCGGGCGACTGTTTGCGCCTACGCTGTGCTATGGGCTTGGCTGCCCGGTCTAAAGCTAGCTTGTGACACGCGATCTCAGGGTCCAGCCCGGGCATTTCTGCGGCATTCCACGCGAAGAGGTCAGAGTTCTCCTTGAGGCATGCCACGAGTTTCTCTCTTGTTCCCTCGGGCAGTCCCTTACCTATCTTCACTGTCCTTTCTGGATCGTCCCCGAGGGGAATGAGCTCGAACTCTCCGTCGGGGATTGGTCGAACCGGGTGTTCGAGAGATCGTTCCTTGGTGGATTTCCCTTCTTCGGTTTCGTCTAGCCCAATGCGACAGTCGAGTTCGATGGCGTTAACTCCCCGGGGAGGGTCCTCGGTCCTGAGTTTTTTGTTGCTGCAGCTGCTCTTTGTGCTGACCACGGCCTGTCCCTTTACTGCAGCGTCGTAGCATCGCCGGGCAGCTTCGATGTCACCGTGGATGGTGACCACGCGTCCCAATTTGGTGTAGTATTTCATCTTCAGGTGGACGGTGGATGGGACCGCGGTGAGTTCGGCCAGTGTCGGGCGTCCAAAGATGCAATTGTAGAGGGACGGACAGTCCACGACCAGGAATTGGATTTTGATTTCCCTGGCCGTTTCCTGTTCGCCGAAAGTGACGAGGAGCTCGACATATCCCCACGGCCTGGTTGTTGCTCCATTGAATCCTTGGAGGTCCGACCCGACGTAGGGGGCTAAGTTGGTCTTGTCTAACTTCAGAGTCTTGAAGAGGTGGACGTACATGATATCCACCGAGCTGCCCTGATCGACCAGGATGCGTCGGACGTCGAACTGGGCCATCTTTGCTCTGATCAATAGTGGGATGCCCGAGTTCGGGGATCCGCCCGGGAGTTCCTCCAGGAAGAAGGATATTGGGTTGGATTTCCCCCGGTATTTTGTCAATGTCGCCTTTTGCTCGGGGGCAGTCAGTAGGAGCTCGTCGAACTTGCGTTTGACTGAGAGGGCAGCGGCTTCCCCGTTAATTCCCCCACCTGATATTACCAGTGCGGTTGGGAAGTCTTCCCAGGGGCTGAGTGCAGCGATTCTGCCTTCGGGCAGTGGCTCGGGGAGGAAGAAATCTTCCGGGCGTGACACGCAGAGGGCCACTTGGTAAGGAGAGTTGTCGGGGGGTGTTTCTTCCCGGGGTCTCTTCTTTTCTGGCTCGTCATGTCTGGGGGTTTCGTTCTTCCTCGTATACTGCTTTAGGTGCCCTTCTTGAATTAAAATCTCTATTGCATCCTTCAGGTGGACGCAGTCTTCGGTTACATGCCCGTGGCTCCTGTGGAACCGGCAGTACTTGGATTTGTCGGTGTGGGGCTTTGGCGCAGATGGTTTTGGGAACCTGACCCTGCCCTGTTTAAATTCAGAGTTGATGCATTCCGCGAGGATGCGCTCTCGAGGAGCTGTCAGTAAGGTGTACTCGCTGTATCGGCCCGCGGGGCCTCTTCCTTCTCGGAGCTCGCGAGGTCTTTCTTCTCTTCGCTTGTCCCCGTTGCGACGGGGAATGCTCGGGTCCTCGCGTTTGGAATGCTCGGTATCCCCAGCATTACGTCCGCTGCGGGCATTGTGTGCCACCTGTTTTTCCTCGTATCTGATGTAGGCCTGGGCCTTGTGCAGGAGTTCGTTCAAGGTGCGGGGAGGCTCGATCCCGACGGCTCTGCTAAGCTCACTGCCGGGCAAGAGTCCTCTTTCGAGGAGGTACTTCTTCATGTGTTCGGTGGTATCCACCTCGACAACTTCCTGGTTGAATCGCTCGATGTACGAGCGCAGCGTTTCATTCTTCTTTTGCACTATGGCTTCAAGGGTCGCCTCAGTCTTGGGGTGACGATGGGAAGCCGTGAAGTGCCTGGTGAACATGGACCTCATGACTCTCCATGATGTAATGGATTCGGGGGCCAAGCTTTTGTACCAAGCCATGGCCCCTTTCATGAGGGTCGTCGAAAACAGTCGGCATTTGAGATGACCGGTGATATCATTGCGGTAGTCGAGCATCGCGTTGACGTTGTCGACGTGGTCGTCGGGATCGGTAGTCCCGTCGTATACAGCTAGATTGGGCGGTTTCTCCATGCCTTTGGGGAGCGGGGCTTCCATTATTGCCCGAGACAGGGGACAGTGCAGGTCTTCCTCGTCGCTCCTTAATGGAGATAGTTCATTGTTGTCGGGGCTGCGCCCGCGCCTTGGTGATGTTCCCGCTCGACCATTGTCACGACGGGCGCGTGCCCTGCTGACGTGAGGTTCTGGAGAGCGACGTCCTCGCTTCTTTGTTGGTTCTGGACGTTGCTGTGTCCTCCTCTCCTGCTGGGGTCGGGCCTCTTGTCGCTCGGCTTCGAGGGCCATGATTCGTTCCTGCTGCTGATAGAGCATAAAACCGGCCTGATTGAGGGCATTTACCATGGCAATCATTGTGGCGTCTCCTTCAACGGGAACGGGGATGGGATGAAATGTCTCTGCCCCTAGGTTTTGAGCGTGAGGGGCATCCCCGTTATTTTGGGGTTCTGGAGACGGGGTGACTGGACGACCGTCTCGAGCGTCTGCTTCATGGGATTGCGGGCCGTCGTCCATAGTGTAGTCGACGAGGGGACGGTTGCGCTCGCTAGGTTGTTCTCCGGCCATGTTGGAAGGACAGAAATAAATGAGCTTTGATCCTCTGTAGATGAAGATGGGGATAGCTAGTTCCCACAGACGGCGCCACTGATCCGACCTGATCAGGAGGGCCTTCCAAGGATTGCAGACTGGGCCAGAGAATATGTGAGTGAGAAGGGGGGTGTACCTGCAAGGTGCTCCAATGCTTAAGTCAGAAGAGGTACAGAATAAGGTTATCAGAGTGTAAGTTAGAATACCTGACCCTTTACTATGAAAGGGTATTTATACTGAGCCCCCAGCGCTGGGCCAAAGCTCCTAATGGGCTGGATTAGCTAGGCCCAAGGAGGAGCTGCCAGGGGACGCGTAAGAAGCGTGAAGACCTAGACCAAAGGTCTGCTCCCTGGTCCAACTGCCCCTATCCCTAAGGAGATAATACAGGGGAGTTGGGTGACGTGCCAGATGAGGTGGCAGTCGTGGGTCTGTCCGACGTAACCTATGCCCGTGACCTAGGTTGATGACCAGTGGATGAAGATCGTTGAGCGGGCAATGCACTCTTTGCCCGACACACAGTCGAGCTGTCGAGGTGACGTCCCTCTGATGTGGGGGAAAAGACCTTTGCCCGACGCCTTCGAGTGTCCGGTCGTTTGGGCCTGGATCCGAAGAGCATTGGGCCATGCCGGGCATACCGTCATGGCCCAGTCCAGAACAAATATTATTTTGGTTGGATATCCTAGGTGAAGGATGATTATGCTCTAGTTCTAGAGCTTGAAGCCTACATTATGGCCTAAGGAGCATCTAGATAGTCATACATGAGAATGATGAAGTAGAAGATCTGCCTTAGAAGAAGAATGTAGAGAAGACTGAAGTAGATCGGGTATTGATTGCTTGGAAGTCTGCATGTGGATAGTCAAAACTGATTAGGAGTATTCCAAATTATCATACGGGAGAATGTTATGGAATGACTGCCTTTGAAGAGTTGGATGACTGTCTATTTAAAATCTCGTGGAAGGACTTTGTCCTTATTTAGAAAGTCATGCTTGTCTAAAGCATGTATCCTGCATTTAACACCGGTGGAGGAAAACAAACTAAGAGGTATGGTATCTCTTTTGGGAGTGTGCTACATTCCATGCCAATTGGATTTTATCTCAAGCAGTTGGAGGTCTATACATGAAGACTCAGGTGGAGTTCTAAAGATGTGTAGGTGGTTGCAGGAAGAGGGGGATCAATGGGACTTTGATCTTAATCCAATAGTTTGCTACTATAAGGATGGAGATCCTTATGTACCTCACGGATATCATGATGGTCTTCATGTGTGAGTGACTTCTATTTCTTGTCAGAAGGGATAGTGGTGCCAAAATTAATGTGCTTCAGCAGGTGGATGGACAGAGAGTGAGCTCTTGAAGACATTAAAGATGCGTCTTATGTTTTCCATTCATTCTTACGCATGAGCTAAGGGGAGTGTTGCACCCCAAAATTTGCCCTCACAATACAAGACTTTGTGTGCTAAGAAGGTTCACAAGGTTCACAAGATTCACAATACTTACAAGACCTTTCATGAGGTTCATGAAGTCTACAAGTCACTTTATGAGGTTCACAAGGTTCACAAGATTCACAATGCTTACAAAACCTTTCATGAGGTTCATGAAGTCTACAAGTCACTTTATGAGGTTCACAAGGTTCACAAGACCTCCCATGAGGTTCACAAGGTTCACAAGACCTCCCATGAGGTTCACAAGGTTCACAAGACATCTTATGATTGTTCACAAGGTTCACAAAGTTCACAATTGGTCAGAAGAGTTGACAATTCCCTCAGACAATGCACCTCCTAAGCAGTGTATCCAAAACTAGGGTTTTGACTTTAATCAGGCTAAATGAACTTCCAAGACTTCAAGTGAGCTTCATAACATCTTATATGTGTGTAAGAACCCCCATGACAAGTTTCAAGACTTTTCTCAAAAGTTTGCTTAGTCAGATGATCAGATAAGTCAAAATCAGTCAAAGCAGTTAAAAAGTCAAACTGAGGTCAACTGGGGTCAAATCAAAGTCAAACTTCATGATTTTTTGCCAACATCAAGTATATGAAGTAAAATTAATCATTTTATCAAGGGTTGATCATGATTCATCAAGGAGATTTCAGATCATCAAGAATCAGGAGTTTCTAAATTAGGGTTTCCTCAGTAAAAGTCAACTGACCTTTGACCAGCCATAACTTTCACATGCTTCATCACCAAGTCTCCATCCAAATCTCATTTTGAAGGAAATTGAATTCTCTACAACTTTGTGTCTCACAAGCCAAGCCCAAAAATGCTTCATTTGGAAGGTATGAGCTAAGACATTATAGGTCCTTTTGAAAGTCAACAAAAAGTCAACAACTTCAAAAGGACATAACTTGAGAATGGTAAATGATATGGACATGAAACCAGTGGGGTTGGTTAGAGGACTCTTCAAGCTTTCCAAAATGTCCAAGAACACTCTCATAGCATTAAAATTTAAGGATGTGTGCCCTTGCAAATTTGGGAAATTTTTGGTTGGTTTATGAAGAAAATGGAGGTCTAAAACCAATTTCTTCCAAATGGGCTTGCCAAATGATGACCCAATCCATACTATAATTTCATGCACGACCCAAGTCATCAAAAATCAGATTTTTTATTATTTTATTTTTATTTATTTTGATTTAATTCATTTAAAATCATTTTAAATTAAAATAAAATATAAAAATCAAAGATTTAAATATGATTAAGCTTCTAGAAAATCATAAATATGTCTTGGATCAAATTGATATGGGAGTTATGATGATTGTCTTAAAATAGCAAGTGTTTATACAAAAATATTTGACTTTTAAAGGCTTATCATTTTGAATCTTTTTAGATCAAATCTTCCACACAATGACTTAATTTTTTAACCTAAATTCATCACTCTATAAGTATAGAAGAGAACCCTAACACAAGGCACGAATTTTCTGCCTCCCAAGAGTAAGTTTCACATACCAAAAAACCTCTCAAAAACTCACATTCGGTTTCCATCAAACGAGGCATTTGAAGGTAATTCAAAGACATAGAATGATTCTGTGGACATCCAGTAATCAATCCCAGCCCTCATTTGCATCCAAAACTATTCATATGGCATAAACCGAATGCATCTTGTTCTTGATATTTTGGTTTTCGATTTCTCATATTTAAGCAATACTAATGAATTTTGATGTTATTTATTGGTTTGTGATGAGCTTTAGATTGTATCTGGACAAATTGATTGAAGTTTGGATGCCTGAGATGAGTTTCACCATTTTTAGGGTTTCGGCCCCCATTTAGGGTTTTAGCATTTGACAAACATAAATAAATTCTAAAGACACAGGACGATTGCAAATGTTGTAAGGAACTCAATGGTGTTCTCAATTTCATGAAATTTTGCTGTTTTGTTGGTGTTTAAATTTCATAGGTATTGCTGCAGTTTGAAAATCGCAGGTAAATTCGTAAGTGAAAACGCAGGAAAATTCGTAGGGCTGGAGGAAGAAGATGGTGGCCTGTGCGCGAAATTCCAGATTTAAATTGTGGTTTTAAAATATTATGATTTGATTTCTGTTTTATTTCACAAGCGTACGACTTGTCCCAGTGGTGAAGCCAGCGCGTGTATTGTTAAAGGGCAGGGGTTCGAATCCTGGCTGCAGCGTTTTTCTTATTTGTTTCCTTTTAATTGTTAAACTTAAAATATAATGATTGGTATTGCCTATATTATCAGATGCGCTCATCCAGCAGGAATGGTAATGTGTTTGTGTATTGCTTGCAAGGTCCTGGGTTCGATTCCCCCCAGGCCTTTTGGTTTTTCTTCTTTTTTGTGATTTTTCAGGATTAGTGCATAAAACCAATTCAACCTATCCTTGTACTGCCTGCGCATGCTGGCCTGATGGTGTGTGTTGTTGGCCTGAGTATTTGCAATCAGAATATCCTGGGTTCAATTCCCAGCCAGGTAAGTTCCAACTTTTTATTTTATTTAATTTGTTTTGATTATTTTATTATTAATTAGAGATAATCTTGTATATACATATATATCTAAATAATTCAAAAATAACACATATGTATATCTTATATTTTCTAAACTCCAAAAATTATTTTCTAAATTCTAAAATTAGTTTTTTTTTATTGTTATGTACTTAAATTATAATATGTATGTATTTATTAAATTAATATTATTGATATTGTATATTAAGTTATAAACCCTAATTTATTTTCTTAAAAAATCTCTAATCTTGATATTTTTATTAAAACCCTAAAATTTAATTCTATTTTATTATTTACTTTAATTATGTACATATTTCTCTAATTTGTTTATAATCTAAATTTTGTATATAAATAATTTTTAAATATATGTTTAGAAATAATTAAATCTATGCTAATTTAATCTTGTAATTATAAGTTTTATAATATGTTTATAATTAATTTAGCTTTTATAAGTTACATATAATTTAAAACTTTCTAATAATTAATATAATTGTCCATATTTTCTTATTAATCTTGATTAATTGTTCATATTTTCTTATTAACTTTAAATAATCATTTACATAAAATTTAATCTTTTAATTATTATATTATTTTTTGCTTATTTCATTATTATTTTTTAATTATGATATTTATTTGTACTAACCTTTCTTTCTTATAATTATTTTGTCACTAACCCCATTTATTTTTTTAATTGTTATTATTATTACTAACCCAATTATAATTGTTTATTTATTTTGTTTATTTATTTATTTATTTTGCTATTTATTTAAATTGCTTTTTATTATTATTATTGTAATTGCTCCTGGATGTAATATTTTGTAATATTTAAATTATTTATTTTATGCCATGGTTAGTAAAAATAGGGAGTGTAAACATGTATGTTATTTAAAATTGATTTAGATCACTTAATTCAAAAGATAAATATAAAACTGAACACTCACACACGTAAGTCGATCTTTGATCGCCATCTCACTTTCTAGGGTTACCTCTCATTGTTGCCTAATCAAAAGGTCAAGTAGGGTGTATAAAGCAAAAGTCCCTTCAAAAATAAAGTCATCTAGTCCCTTAACAATAAAAGATCAAGTCCCTTAATGGTTGCCTTCATAATGATCTTGTCCCTTTCGAATAATGATGACAGTCCCTCCAAAAATGCTTAATACACCCCACAGTTGCCTACATAAACAGATGTCCCTTCATTTGTCCCTTACATCCAAGGTAATGACTACCTATTCCTTAATAATAGGGATAGTCTTACCATTTAAAGGATTCAAGAACAGGAAGACTTAAAACTCTAGGGTAGGTTCCTCATAGTTACTTGCTCACTATTTAAAAACTTTTCAAATACTTCACAAATTTCAAACAATTTTCAAACACAAGTTTTTTACGCATCCGTACATGGATCATTATCAAACTCTTATGAAAATTTCTATTCACACACTTCACATTTCAAAAACATTTTAAAGTGAGCTAAGTAACTAAGAGCCCATGGATAACCATGGATGTAAAGGGTGCTAACACCTTCCCTTTACATAACCTACCCCCCGGACCCAAAAATCTTTTAAAAGGTCTTTCCTGTTCTTTTATGCCTTTCCTTTGGATAAAATAAAAGTCGGTGGCGACTCTTGCTATCCGCAACATAACTAAAGTCAGTTCTCCCACCGTGTTACAGAACTGGCGACTCTGCTGGGGATTTAATAAAAGAGGGGTACCCTTAGGAATTAGATCACTTTAAACTTGTTTGCTTTGTTTGCTTTACTTTACTTGTTGGGTGCTCTTATGTGTGAAAGATCCTAACCCGGATCTAGTGTACCTTAGGTAAATGGCAATAGACCAAGGAAACTGTACGGCGTATACCGATATGGTTGATCTGGTGGCCATAGTTAGTGTGACTTCTTGGTTGGTGCTTATGTTCCTTAAGTAAAGTTGAGGATAATATGAGGCTGCCATATGTTGTCAATACACTAACTGACTTTTAGAACCTTAGTCATCCCATCTTGGCCTTTAGAAAGTAGTGAGATAACCGGCTTTGGTGAAGACTGAAGTTGGTTGATACTCGATACTACACTCATTGAGATCTTAAACTTGGAGGGTTTTGGTTGGCAAGTAAGTTGCCTACTGAACAACCACCCTTGTGAAGGATCAATGATATTGAGATCCCTTAGAACCTGGTTACTTTTGTAGGACAGGATGAACCAACTAAACTTCAGGGGAGGGTACTTACCTTTAAACCTCATGCAAGCCTTCAAACCTAAGGGCTATTGTGTGACTTGTTTGTGTGTGCCACATGTTTGTGATTGAGCATAACATCATAACATCATCATGCATCATAAGCATAGCATTTTCACTAACCATTTCAAGGACCAAAGGATTTATCTTTGTTTTTTGTTGCAGGTCATGGCTTCTGCTCGTAGGAATACTATCCGGATCAACTTTGTAGAGATACCTCCTAAGCTTAAGGAATTGGTCTCTCAAGTTTCTGAAAACTCCCAATTCATCAAGAGGCATGGTCACCTACTGGATTTAGTCACTTCAGTGTTCAATGAAGACATGATGAGTGTTCTGTTTCAGTTCTTTGATCCTAAATATCACTGTTTCACATTCCCCGACTATCAGTTGGTTCCTACAATGGAAGAGTTCTCCAAGCTTCTGGGTATACCTATTCTTGATCAGAAACCCTTCACGGGCTTGGAAAAAGAGCCTAAATCTGAAGTCATTGCTGCAACCCTACATTTGAAGAAATCAGACATTGCCCTAGAAACAAGAAGTGGAGTTAAGGGTATTCTTGCCAAGGTGTTGATAGAGAAAGCTCAGGTGTTCTTGAAGGCCATGAGCTATGATGCTTTTGAGGAGATCTTAGCCTTGCTGATATATGGCTTAGTATTATTCCCCAATCCAGATCAGTTCATAGACGTTCATGCCATCAACATATTCCTGAGTCACAATCCAGTACCTACATTGCTTGGAGACATCCTACATTCTCTTCACACCCGTACTACAAGGGCAAGAGGAACTTTGATGTGCTGCATACCTTTGCTTTCCAGGTGGTTTATTTCTCACCTTCCTCGCTCAGTAATGAAGAATGAGCAAGGGTTCAGGTGGTCCAAAAGGATCATGTCACTCTCGCATTCAGATATCCATTGGTGCTCCAGATCTATGGAGAATGTCACTATCATTGACCGTTGTGGGGAGTTTCCTAATGTGCCACTTCTAGGCATAAGAGGAGGCATCACCTACAACCCCTCTCTAGCTTTACGACAGTTTGGTTACGCTCGGAGTGATGGTCCACATGACATGTTGATTCAGGGCATTGTGTTTGACTACGACAACGATCTTCAAGGTTACCGTCAGAGATTCATACGAGCATGGGGAAAAGTAAACAGGGTTGACAGCAAGACACTGGAGCCTAAGTACACTATTCCTATGGAGGCTTATCTCAGATGGGTGTGATCTCGTGCTCAGACTCTCATGATGCCATATCCTGCTATCCTTCCAGTTACCATGGAACCTGTTGCTGAAGGAGACACTGCTTATACCATCCTTCACCCAGACATGCCTACTGACATGGAAGACTTATAGAGATCCTGGATCCAGTTGAAGGAGCAAAGGGATACTTTCGAGGCTCATTACAAAGCAAGCCAAGAAAGAGTCCTGGAACTAACAAAGCAACTTCACGAGGAACGGAATCTCAACTCATACCTCAACACAAAGAGGAAACGTCCATGGGAGACTTAAAACCCCACTTCTTGTATTTATTTCATTTCATTTTTGTAAGCCCAAGAGGCAAAACAAATTTATTACTAATAAAAGTTTACCTTCGTGTTTGTTTAAGCAAATTTAAATCCTGCGGTCCTTGAAAACATTGCATATACATTCACATATCATTTCATTACATCACAGGTTTATAATTATGCACAGGTTTCTCATCTTCTCGCTGTTTATTTCAGCAATGGCTCTTGAACAAACAGTTAAGGATCTCCAGACACAAAATGCACAGTTCCAAGAGCTGATCCTGAACCTGACCAAGGGGCAGGATGAATTGAAGACACTGCTGGCCAAGAAGACTAAGAAGACTAGAAGGTTAGGTGGCCTGATCAACATGGGAAGAAGGTTCAAAGGTCTTGCCAAGACCAAAGAACTAGTTGAAGACTATGAATCTGAAGAATCTGAAAAAGAGGGAGGCAGTCTCCACAACACTATGGGGGACTCTGATTCTGAGGCTAATTACTACCATGAGCCTAATGAAGACAAATTCAAAATGCTGGTGGATAGAATGGATGCTATGGAGTTACAGAAATCTTTTGGGCTGGATTTTGAAGATTTGAGTCTGATATCTAGGGTAGTCATACCCATTGGTTTCAAGGTTCCTACCTTTGTTGTTTATGATGGGGTTTCTTGTCCCAAGCTGCATCTGAGGTCTTATGTCAGAAGAATCCAACCTCACACTGCTGATAAAAAGTTGTGGATCCATTTTTTTCAAGAGAGCTTATCTGGAGCTCAGTTGGAGTGGTATTATCAATTGGAGAGTGTCAACATCAGGGATTGGAATGATCTTGCTGAAGCTTTCTATAAGCAGTATCAATACAATGCTGATTTAGCCCCCACTCGCATGCAGCTGCAAAACATGTCTATGGGTGCCAAAGAAAGTTTCAAGGAGTATGCTCAGAAGTGGAGAGACTTAGCTGGAAGAGTTCAACCCCCTTTAACTGACAGGGAATTGGTTGATATGTTCATGTGTACGCTGAATGGTCCTTTTTACAGTCATCTCATTGGAAGCTCATCATCTGGCTTCACTGAGTTGATAATGACAGGAGAGCGCGTGGAAAATGGTATAAAGAGTGGCAAGATCCAAGTGGGTACTTCTTCATCAGGTACTGCAAAGAAGCCTCCCACTGGGAAGAAAGAATCCAATGCTGTTTATGGTCAACCTGATCGTAATAGAAGGCATCAGTCTGTAAGTGCAGTTCATATTTCAAATCCAACTCCTACAACAACAGAGCAGCCACAGGGCAACCAACAGAGGGCTAGAAGGCAGTTCACAAAAATCAACATGTCAATGGCTCAGGCATTGCAACACTTGTTGAAGGCTGAACTTATTACTTTAAAAGAGGCTCCTCAGAATCCTAATGTTACCTCACCCAGGTACAACCCCAATGCACGATGTGCATATCATTCAAATTGTCAGGGACACGATACTAATAGCTGCTGGGTCTTGAAGAATAAAATCCAAGATATGATTGAGGCTGGAGAGATTGAGTTTGACCCTCCGGGTACTCCAAATGTGATTACTGCTCCCATGCCAAATCATGAGAAGACT
Organism: Lathyrus aphaca; assembly: GCA_963966055.1. Taxonomy (NCBI): domain Eukaryota; kingdom Viridiplantae; phylum Streptophyta; class Magnoliopsida; order Fabales; family Fabaceae; genus Lathyrus; species Lathyrus aphaca. The sequence continues at coordinate 75,785,010 of OZ014523.1, forward strand.
GTCAATGCCATTGATGAAGATTTACATATCTATTCAGTCGCAGAGTTGACCACACCATTGTCTGTTATCAAGAAGAAGTTAGTGCAAGCTGGGTTCTTTCCAGGTTGTCGTGAAGATTGTTTGTATTGTACCTATAAGCCGGATAGTTGCTGGAGATTGAGAGATGGAATTCAGCGTCTCATGGATAAGTATACTATAGTGTTTGAGAGGACTCCATCGTCTGTAGAAAATATGGTGGATCATATCACTCAAAGTAGGAGGATTGAAGAGGTTGACATGGTTGACAAAGTGCCGGTAAGGATCACTTCCAAGGGACCTGTTAAAATTACTCATAAGGGTCCAATTAAGATTACTGCTGAAGGCCCTGTGAAGGTTGTTGCTGAAGCCAGAGTGGCTCCTATGGTCATTACTACTCCTGGTCCTATTCCGTATACGTCTGATAAAGCTGTGCCTTGGCATTATGGGTCCGATGTTTATATCCATGGTGTTAAGCAGGAGCCCTTAGCTGATATGCCTGTTGATGTTGACAATATTGCTGGATCTAGTAAGATCACACGAAGTGGAAAAGTCTTCTCTCCTCCAGTGACTTCCAAGAATGCAGTTACTCCTGCTGCTACCTCTACCACTGATGCTCGGGGCAAAGGTCCTGTTATTGAGCCTATATCTACTGATGTGCCAGTTGCTGCTGATCTCTCTAAGCAGATGGAAGAAGTACTGAAAATCATTCGCAAGAGTGATTATGACATTGTTGATCAGTTGGGGCATACTCCCTCAAAGATTTCTATGTTGTCGTTGTTGTTATGTTCTGAAGCTCATGCAAAAGCTTTGATCAAGTTTCTGAAGACTGCTCATGTACCCAATGCAATTTCTGTTGACCAGTTTGAGAATTGCGTTGCCCACCTGACTTATGATAATGGGTTAGGGTTTTCTGATGCTGATCTGACCCCTGCCAAGAGGGATCATAACAGGGCCTTACATATCTCAATTGAATGCAGGGGCACTACCCTGTCACATGTATTGATAGACAATGGTTCCTCTCTGAATGTGTTGCCGAAGGAAGTCCTGAATAAGCTGAGTCCTGAAGATGCTGTGCTGAAGCCCAGTAGTATAGTGGTAAAGGCTTTTGATGGTTCTAGAAGAGTAGTGCATGGGGAAATTGATCTCCCAATCAAAGTTGGGTCTCAGGTTTTTAATGCTACATTTTATGTGATGGATATTCGTCCTTCGTACTCTTGTTTGCTTGGTCGTCCCTGGATTCATGGGGCAGGTGTTGTAACTTCTACATTACATCAGAAGCTAAGATATCCGGTAGAAGGAAAAGTTGTTACTGTCTATGGAGAGGAAGAATATTTTGTCAGCCATGTGATCACCTTCAAGTATCTGGAAATGGAAGGTGAATATGTGGAAACTCCGTGTCAGACATTTGAAGTGGTTCCTTGGATTGTTAATGATTATGTAGCTCCTCCGGTTGTCAAGAAAGTTCCTGTGGTCACCAGAGTACCTCCAACAATGGCAATGGCCTCCCTCAACGATGCTAGAGCTGTGGTGGATGAAGGTGGTTGTACTATTTGGGGTCAGCTTCCTGATATCCCATACAAGTCTGACAAATTTGGTTTGGGTTTCACTGCAGAGTCCCAGAAGGCTGTTCGTCGTGCTCGTGCTGTTCGTATCACCAATCAAGGGGTTATGAAAGATCAGATCAATGCTGTGGGAGACTATGATGAAGACTACAATTTGGATGCTTGGATTTTTCCTACTGTGGGTGCTGGACTCAATAATTGGAAAGCTGAAGATGTTATCCCTATCTCCTTTAGTCAGGAGTAAATACTATTACTGTGTTGTTGATTTTTAAGTTTGTAATTTCTTGAACAATTGAACTCTTAAGCCTTGTGCCTTACCCGGGGCACAATGGTGTGCTTGTTACGGGATGTCATTTCATTTGCATACTTCATTCAATAAAAATCAGTGGACGTTTCGTTTTCGTAAATATTGTGTTCCTTGTCTTTCTTTTATTTTATTTTTACCTTTATCAGCTATGTGTTCTTACACACACCCACATCACTAAAATGCAGATCCTCATCCACTCTGGATCCTGTTGATAACAGTTCTACTATTGCCAATTATAATTTCGAGAATCCGATCTATCAAACTGAAGACGGAAATGAGGACGATTGTGAAGTACCTGTAGAGCTTGCTAGGTTGTTACAACAAGAAGAGAAAGCCATACAGCCACATGAAGAGCCAGTCGAAGTTGTGAATCTGGGAACTGAAGAAAACAGGAAAGAAGTCAAGATAGGGGCTGATTTAGAGGATAGTGTCAAGAGCAGATTGATTCAGATGTTGCGTGACTATGTGGAGATCTTTGCTTGGTCTTATGAAGATATGCCAGGGTTGGACACAAACATTGTGGTTCACCGTTTACCAGTAAAAGAAGATTGTCGTCCAAAGAAGCAGAAGGTTTGTCGTATGCGTCCTGAGATGTCAGAAAAGATCAAAGCAGAGGTAATGAAACAGTTCAATGCAGGGTTCTTAGCAGTGACTTCTTATCCTCAGTGGGTTGCAAATGTGGTGCCGGTACCTAAGAAAGATGGTAAGGTACGTATGTGTGTGGACTACAGAGATTTGAACAAGGCTAGCCCCAAAGATGATTTTCCACTTCCTCATATTGATGTTATGGTAGACAACACTGCTCAGCATAAGGTATTCTCTTTTATGGATGGTTTCTCTGGTTACAATCAGATCAAGATGGCACCTGAAGATATGGAGAAGACAACATTTGTTACACAGTGGGGCACTTTTTGTTATAAGGTGATGCAATTTGGTTTGAAGAATGCAGGGGCAACATATCAGCGTGCTATGGTGGCTTTGTTTCATGATATGATTCATCATGAGATAGAGGTATATGTGGATGATATGATAGCCAGGTCCCAGAATGAAGAGCAACATCTTGATCATTTGCATAAATTGTTTGAGAGGTTGAAGAAGTACAAGTTGAGATTGAACCCAAACAAGTGTACTTTTGGAGTTAGGTCTGGTAAACTCCTGGGTTTCATAGTCAGTGGAAAAGGTATTGAAGTGGATCCTGCAAAAGTAAAAGCTATACGAGAGATGCTAGCTCCCCGTACTGAGAAGGAAGTTAGAGGTTTCTTGGGACGATTGAATTACATTGCAAGATTTATTTCCCAATTAACTGCCATCTGTGAGCCAATATTTAAGTTGCTGAAGAAAGACCAGGTGATGGAATGGAATGATGAATGCCAGATTGCCTTTGATGAAATCAAGAGATATCTGCTGGAACCACCAATTTTGATGCCACCAGTTGATGGAAGACCCTTGATTATGTACTTAACTGTGTTAGACAACTCAATGGGGTGTGTGTTGGGGCAACATGACGAGTCTGGTCGAAAAGAGCAGGCAATATACTACCTTAGCAAAAAGTTTACCGACTGTGAAACAAAATACTCACTGCTCGAGAAAACTTGCTGCGCTTTGGCATGGGCTGCTCGCCGACTAAGACAATATATGTTGACCCATACTACCTTGTTGATTTCGAAGATGGATCCAATCAAATACATATTTGAGAAACCTGCTCTCTCCGGAAGAATTGCAAGATGGCAAATGATCTTGACAGAATATGACATACAGTACACTACTCAGAAGGCCATCAAAGGAAGTGTTGTTGCTGATCATTTGGCTCATCAAGCAGTGGATGATTATCAGTCAATGAATTTTGAGTTCCCTGATGAAGACATTATGATTATTACCAAAGAACCTGGACAATATGACGGACCTGAACAAGGATCCCGATGGACTATGGTTTTTGATGGTGCCTCTAATGCACTTGGTAATGGTGTTGGTGTTGTGATCAGTTCCCCTGAAGGTTGTCATACCCCGATTACTGCCAGACTTTGTTTCTATTGTACCAATAACATGGCTGAGTATGAGGCATGTATCCTGGGTATTAAAGCTGCCATTGATATGAAGATACAGTTCCTTGATGTGTATGGAGATTCAGCCTTGGTAGTAAGTCAGATTAAAGGAGATTGGGACACCAAACATGATAATCTCATTCCTTACAGAGAGCATGTGTTGTCTTTAATCCCACATTTCAAATAGATTACCTTTGGACATATTCCACGGAGAGAGAATCAGTTGGCAGATGCATTAGCCACCATGGCATCCATGTTTGAGATCAGCTGGGATGATGAAGCTCCCAAGATTACTATTGATAGATTTGAAAAGCCTGCATACTGCAATGAGATTGACACTGAAGAAACAGAAGAGAAGCCTTGGTACTATGAAGTGAAAAGATATCTTGAAGCTCAGGAGTTCCCTGAAGGGGCATCTGTCAAAGATAGGAAGTTTCTGAGAAGGTTTTCTGCTAAGTTCTTTCTGAGTAATGGCATTCTGTATAAGCACAATCATGATTCAACTTTGCTTCGTTGTGTGGATAAGAAGGAAGCAACAGAGATTATGGAAGATATGCATGATGGGATCTTTGGTACTCATTCTAGTGGTCATACCATGGCAAAAAAGATATTGAGAGCAGGTTACTATTGGTCTACCATGGAAGCTGATTGCTATCAACACTCCAGAACTTGTCACAAGTGTCAAATTTATGCTGATAAAGTACATATACCTCCATCACCATTGAATGTGTTGACTGCTCCTTGGCCTTTTGCCATGTGGGGCATTGATATGATTGGTGAGATCAAGCCTACTGCTTCTAATGGGCATCGTTTCATCCTGGTTGCTATTGATTACTTCACGAAGTGGGTAGAGGCAGCTTCATTCGCATCTGTTACTAAGAATGTTGTGGCTCGATTCATTAAGAATAATCTCATATGTAGGTATGGTATCCCTGAAAGGATTATTACTGACAATGGCTCTAATCTGAACAACACCATGATTACTGATCTCTGCACGCAGTTCAAAATTAAGCACCAAAACTCTTCTCCGTATCGTCCAAAAATGAATGGGGCAGTTGAAGCTGCTAATAAGAACATTAAGAAGATTGTACAGAAAATGACTGTTACTTACAAGGATTGGCATGAGATGTTACCATTTGCTCTTCATGGTTATCGTACTACAATACGTACTTCAACAGGGGCAACCCCATTCTCCTTAGTCTATGGTATGGAAGCAGTTCTGCCCATTGAAGTTCAGATTCCCTCCTTAAGAATTATGAAGGATGCAGGCTTGGATGAAGATGAGTGGATTCAGACTCGACTTGACCATATAAATTTGATTGATGAGAAGAGGTTAGCAACAGTTTGTCATGGCCAGATGTACCAGAAACGAATGATCAAAGCTTTTAACAAGAAGGTTAAGCCAAAGGTATATCAGGCTGGTGACTTGGTAATCAAACGTATCATATTACCACAAGGTGATCCAAGGGGCAAGTGGACTCCAACATACGAAGGACCATTTGTAGTCAAGACAGTGTTTTCAGGAGGTGCTATGATACTCACTACAATGGATGGTGAAGACTTCCCACAGCCTGTAAACACAGACATAGTTAAAAAATACTACGCATAAAAAGAGACCCGCTAGGTTGACAGGCCTAGGCAAAAATAAGGGCATCCCGGCAAACCAAAAGGGTTTGGGCAAAAATTAGGGATATATATAAAAAATGTACACCCGGCAAGTCGAAAACCTGAAAAGGCGGCTTGGGCAAAAAAGGGTATCCCGGTGGATTGAAAACCTGAAAGGGCAATCCAGGCAAAAGTTAGGGATTAAAGCGTATGACTATGTCTCGTTTGGATCACCCATGAAACTGCAACCAGTTGTGCTACTTACTCAAGTTTGAACAGATAAAGCTCAATCCAATCGTTTCCGTCTCAACAGCAGAAGATGAGATACTTGAAGATAATGGCAATAGTAGAATTGAAACTCAATAGGATTATTTCCCACATAGCTGATTTTCTTTGTTTTGTAAAATTTTATGACAAAATCCTCTTACTAGGGTTTATGTCTCCTTGTACGAACCTACCTATGTATAGGTCACTCTTTGATATAAATAAAATTCCATTTTTGAATCCAGATTTACTTTTACCCTATTTACATAAGCGAAACGTCCATTGGTTGTGTTTGAATGTATGTATGCTTTTGAATATGCTTGATGTTTACAAGAAATGCATGAATGCTTAATATGATTGATGTTTACCAGAAATGCATGAAAATGCAGTAATAGTATTTACTAAGGACGAACGAGGGAAGGATTTCAACGAAGCTTCACCGGTTCATCTCTACAAGACAGTTACAAATCCTCAGTAGGACAAATCCATCTTCATAAAGTCACATCTCCCCTGGAATTTATATCCATCTCTTTTATCCTCATACGGATATTCAGGAATTTACTTTCCAATAAGGGTACGACGAACGAAGACGAGATGTTATATCTACCCTACTATCAAACGAAGACGAAGGTTATATATACCTTACTATCCCCAGCAGACGGGAGGTTATCTATACCTTGCTGTCCCCAGCAGACGGAAGGTTATGTATAATATATTATCAAACAAGACGGGACTAAGTTCCTCATATTCTTCAACAACGAATCGGGATTTATTTTCCCTGGCCAGCAGTTGTTATACGAAGATATCCAGACGCTTCCGGCAGTATCATATCATACATACATCATTTACATCATACCATAACATACATATCCATAGATACATAATACATTACTTAGGTGCATCATATTATACATGCATACATAATGCATAAACTAATACTACCATATAGAATGCTACCTTGTTTTCAGGATAATTCTCCAACAAGCAAATTTCATCAATAAATTGTGATCCTTGGGTCGTTGTTTATCTTCCCAAAGGTTATCATCACCTCAGGACTGCTTTATCCTCCTGAAAGCTTCCTATACCTCAGGACTGCTTTATCCTCCTGAAAGCATATCACCACCTCAGGACTGCTTTATCCTCCTGAAAGCATATTATCTCCTCAGAACGTTGTTCATCTTTCTGAAAGCATATCATCACTTCCTCAGGACGTTGTTATCCTCCTGAAAGCATATTATTACTTTGGGCCGTTGTTATCTTCCCAAAGATCATCACTTCCTCAGGACGTTGTTATCCTCCTGAAAGCATATTATTACTTTGGGCCGTTGTTATCTTCCCAAAAAGTCACCAATTCCTCAGGACGTTGTTATCCTCCTGAAAGCATATTATCTCCTCGGGACGTTATTTATCTTCCTGAAAGCTATCACCCCTACCTCAGAACGTTGTTTATCTTTCTGAAAGCATATCATTACCTCAGGACGTTGTTATCCTCCTGAAAGTATATTATCTCCTCAGGACTGCTGTATCCTCCTGAAAGCATATCACTACCTCAGGACTGCTTTATCCTCCTGAAAGCATATCACAAAATCTTCATATTTTGGACTGCTTTATCCTCCAAGAAATGTGTCTGAAGAACTTTTCTCCAAGTGGCATCTTTAAGCCCACTCAAGCATATACAACCAACCATCAATATCAGTTTACGCACCGGTGAGTGCAAATTTTTGGGCTTTTGTGTTCAATCCCCTTCAACCGTCCAGGTCACGACTGGCAAATATACCAATCTAACCCCTCAGGTTTCAGAAAATTGAACAGGGGCAGCTGTTGCACCCCAAAATTTGCCCTCACAATACAAGACTTTGTGTGCTAAGAAGGTTCACAAGGTTCACAAGATTCACAATACTTACAAGACCTTTCATGAGGTTCATGAAGTCTACAAGTCACTTTATGAGGTTCACAAGGTTCACAAGATTCACAATGCTTACAAAACCTTTCATGAGGTTCATGAAGTCTACAAGTCACTTTATGAGGTTCACAAGGTTCACAAGACCTCCCATGAGGTTCACAAGGTTCACAAGACCTCCCATGAGGTTCACAAGGTTCACAAGACATCTTATGATTGTTCACAAGGTTCACAAAGTTCACAATTGGTCAGAAGAGTTGACAATTCCCTCAGACAATGCACCTCCTAAGCAGTGTATCCAAAACTAGGGTTTTGACTTTAATCATGCTAAATGAACTTCCAAGACTTCAAGTGAGCTTCATAACATCTTATATGTGTGTAAGAACCCCCATGACAAGTTTCAAGACTTTTCTCAAAAGTTTGCTTAGTCAGATGATCAGATAAGTCAAAATCAGTCAAAGCAGTTAAAAAGTCAAACTGAGGTCAACTGTGGTCAAATCAAAGTCAAACTTCATGATTTTTTGCCAACATCAAGTATATGAAGTAAAATTCATCATTTGATCAAGGGTTGATCATGATTCATCAAGGAGATTTCAGATCATCAAGAATCAGGAGTTTCTAAATTAGGGTTTCCTCAGTAAAAGTCAACTGAACTTTGACCATCCATAACTTTCACATGCTTCATCACCAAGTCTCCATCCAAAGCTCATTTTGAAGGAAATTGAATTCTCTACAACTTTGTGTCTCACAAGCCAAGCCCAAAAATGCTTCATTTGGAAGGTATGAGCTAAGACATTATAGGTCCTTTTGAAAGTCAACAAAAAGTCAACAACTTCAAAAGGACATAACTTGAGAATGGTAAATGATATGGACATGAAACCAGTGGGGTTGGTTAGATGACTCTTCAAGCTTTCCAAAATGTCCAAGAACACTCTCATATCATTAAAATTGAAGGATGTGTGCCCTTGCAAAGTTGGGAAATTTTTGGTTGGTTTATGAAGAAAATGGAGGTCTAAAACCAATTTCTTCCAAATGGGCTTGCCAAATGATGACCCAATCCATACTATAATTTCATACACGACCCAAGTCATCAAAAATCAGATTTTTTATTATTTTATTTTTATTTATTTTGATTTAATTCATTTAAAATCATTTTAAATTAAAATAAAATATAAAAATCAAAGATTTAAATATGATTAAGCTTCTAGAAAATCATAAATATGTCTTGGATCAAATTGATATGGGAGTTATGATGATTGTCTTAAAATAGCAAGTGTTTATACAAAAATATTTGACTTTTAAAGGCTTATCATTTTGAATCTTTTTAGATCAAATCTTCCACACAATGACTTAATTTTTTAACCTAAATTCATCACTCTATAAGTATAGAAGAGAACCCTAACACAAGGCACGAATTTTCTGCCTCCCAAGAGTAAGTTTCACAAACCAAAAAACCTCTCAAAAACTCACATTCGGTTTCCATCAAACGAGGCATTTGAAGGTAATTCAAAGACATAGAATGATTCTGTGGACATCCAGTAATCAATCCCAGCCCTCATTTGCATCCAAAAATATTCATATGGCATAAACCGAATGCATCTTGTTCTTGATATTTTGGTTTTCGATTTCTCATATTTAAGCAATACTAATGAATTTTGATGTTATTTATTGGTTTGTGATGAGCTTTAGATTGTATCTGGACAAATTGATTGAAGTTTGGATGCCTGAGATGAGTTTCACCATTTTTAGGGTTTCGGCCCCCATTTAGGGTTTTAGCATTTGACAAACATAAATAAATTCTAAAGACACAGGACGATTGCAAATGTTGTAAGGAACTCAATGGTGTTCTCAATTTCATGAAATTTTGCTGTTTTGTTGGTGTTTGAATTTCATAGGTATTGCTGCAGTTTGAAAATCGCAGGTAAATTCGTAAGTGAAAACGCAGGAAAATTCGTAGGGCTGGAGGAAGAAGATGGTGGCCTGCGCGCGAAATTCCAGATTTAAATTGTGGTTTTAAAATATTATGATTTGATTTCTGTTTTATTTCACAAGCGTACAGCTTGTCCCAGTGGTGAAGCCAGCGCGTGTATTGTTAAAGGGCAGGGGTTCGAATCCTGGCTGCAACGTTTTTCTTATTTGTTTCCTTTTAATTGTTAAACTTAAAATATAATGATTGGTATTGCCTATATTATCAGATGCGCTCATCCAGCAGGAATGGTAATGTGTTTGTGTATTGCTTGCAAGGTCCTGGGTTCGATTCCCCCCAGGCCTTTTGGTTTTTCTTCTTTTTTGTGATTTTTCAGGATTAGTGCATAAAACCAATTCAACCTATCCTTGTACTGCCTGCGCATGCTGGCCTGGTGGTGTGTGTTGTTGGCCTGAGTATTTGCAATCAGAATGTCCTGGGTTCAATTCCCAGCCAGGTAAGTTCCAACTTTTTATTTTATTTAATTTGTTTTGATTATTTTATTATTAATTAGAGATAATCTTGTATATACATATATATCTAAATAATTTAAAAATAACACATATGTATATCTTATATTTTCTAAACTCCAAAAATTATTTTCTAAATTCTAAAATTAGTTTTTTTTATTGTTATGTACTTAAATTATAATATGTATGTATTTATTAAATTAATATTATTGATATTGTATATTAAGTTATAAACCCTAATTTATTTTCTTAAAAAATCTCTAATCTTGATATTTTTATTAAAACCCTAAAATTTAATTCTATTTTATTATTTACTTTAATTATGTACATATTTCTCTAATTTGTTTATAATCTAAATTTTGTATATAAATAATTTTTAAATATATGTTTAGAAATAATTAAATCTATGCTAATTTAATCTTGTAATTATAAGTTTTATAATATGTTTATAATTAATTTAGCTTTTATAAGTTACATATAATTTAAAACTTTCTAATAATTAATATAATTGTCCATATTTTCTTATTAATCTTGATTAATTGTTCATATTTTCTTATTAACTTTAAATAATCATTTACATAAAATTTAATCTTTTAATTATTATATTATTTTTTGCTTATTTCATTATTATTTTTTAATTATGATATTTATTTGTACTAACCTTTCTTTCTTATAATTATTTTGTCACTAACCCCATTTATTTTTTTAATTGTTATTATTATTACTAACCCAATTATAATTGTTTATTTATTTTGTTTATTTATTTATTTATTTTGCTATTTATTTAAATTGCTTTTTATTATTATTATTGTAATTGCTCCTGGATGTAATATTTTGTAATATTTAAATTATTTATTTTATGCCATGGTTAGTAAAAATAGGGAGTGTAAACATGTATGTTATTTAAAATTGATTTAGATCACTTAATTCAAAAGATAAATATAAAACTGAACACTCACACACGTAAGTCGATCTTTGATCGCCATCTCACTTTCTAGGGTTACCTCTCATTGTTGCCTAATCAAAAGGTCAAGTAGGGTGTATAAAGCAAAAGTCCCTTCAAAAATAAAGTCATCTAGTCCCTTAACAATAAAAGATCAAGTCCTTTAATGGTTGCCTTCATAATGATCTTGTCCCTTTCGAATAATGATGACAGTCCCTCCAAAAATGCTTAATACACCCCACAGTTGCCTACATAAACAGATGTCCCTTCATTTGTCCCTTACATCCAAGGTAATGACTACCTATTCCTTAATAATAGGGATAGTCTTACCATTTAAAGGATTCAAGAACAGGAAGACTTAAAACTCTAGGGTAGGTTCCTCATAGTTACTTGCTCACTATTTAAAAACTTTTCAAATACTTCACAAATTTCAAACAATTTTCAAACACAAGTTTTTTACGCATCCGTACATGGATCATTATCAAACTCTTATGAAAATTTCTATTCACACACTTCACATTTCAAAAACATTTTAAAGTGAGCTAAGTAACTAAGAGCCCATGGATAACCATGGATGTAAAGGGTGCTAACACCTTCCCTTTACATAACCTACCCCCCGGACCCAAAAATCTTTTAAAATGTCTTTCCTGTTCTTTTATGCCTTTCCTTTGGATAAAATAAAAGTCGGTGGCGACTCTTGCTATCCGCAACATAACTAAAGTCAGTTCTCCCACCGTGTTACAGGGAGCATATATTATCTTAGATAGGGGGAGTTGCCTCTTGATCTAAGGATCTAATGCAGGGGTGCAATCTATACCAAGCTTATGGTGAGTGTCAAGAGGATTTTTCCATCCAAGAGGGATGAAGATGTCAAGTGTGATGCCTTGACATTGTATTGTTGCAAGTTAGAGGAAACTTGGCAATACAAAATATCTAATTCCTGATGGATGCTTAGGGAATTATTGAAGAATCTGGGAAAATTTATTTTTCTCTGCAATTTAATATCATTATCTGTGAAATTGTCTCTGATTGATATGCTAATCCCAGTCTCAATTATTTATTGTTGTGTACATGGGTGGAAGTTGAGAAGAATCTCTGGTACACGTCAGAAAGAGTAAAGATCAATAATAATGTAATGCATGCGGATGTGTTGGAACTTGTACTTAAGAAAAATCAGTCAAAGCTTGAATAAATACACAAGGAATATTTTTTCTCCAATATGAGTCAGAAGAAAATATGGCATTTCCAAAGTTCTGGATGAGCTTGGTATGGATCTGGATTAATATGGGAAATGTTTGTCAAATTTTAGCTAAAATGGGGGAGAGAAGAACTGTTCTTCTAATCATAAGTTTTGAATCTAGTGTCTTCAAAGATGTTCTAACATTATCTCTCAGCATCTCAATGATCTTAGATACTTTTGTGTCGTGTGATATGAGTTATGATCACAGTTATGTCATGTGATCTGAGTTACTTAAGTTAGGTATTTATTACTAAAAGTATTGCTATTGCTTTCCTTCGTGACAAGTATTAGTTCTTGGGTTGAGGGGGGGGGGGGTATCTTGCACCTTTTTCCTCATGTACTCATTCAGAGGTATAAAGTGGGTCTAGAAATTATCTTCTCCCTTATCTATACTCAAAAGAGTTTTCACTGCATACACCATCGACCTTTAGTTCCTCTATGTAGGATTGTTTTAGCCAAAATTTGCCAAAAGGGGGAGATTGAAGCTCTTCATATTTAAACAAATTTTGGCTAAAAAAAATGTTGGAAGAATTGGTTCAACATGGAGTTTAAAGCTAAAGAGTTCTGCAAAAGACAAAAATGTCGAAAGAGATGTCCTAACAAAAATACTGGACATCTTGACTGCTCAACTTTAAACATGTATCAAATTTGTTCTAGGATTATAGGCGTCTTCAATAGTGGATCAAGGAAATATTTGAAGCCCAACATAAGACTATATAAAGAGACTTAGAACTAGGGTTAAAATAACCTTGTAACTTTGTAACCTAAATTCTTTGTAAAATAAGGGTTTAGGGTTTGAGAGTCGTTGGCTCTCTTAGGAGTTAGAAGTCTCCACTTTGCAGTATGAGATACAAGGTGGAAGGCATAGGTACAAGGGGTACGACCCTAAGCCTTTAGGTAATGGTTGTGTATTATTCTTGGATGAAGCTTTGAAGCAAGTCCAAGATAACTTATAGGTCAAAAAACTGTGACATGTTCTGGAGATCAGCAGAAGATAGAGTCATCACAGGTGGGGATGAAGGATATGAGAAGGAGTCTCATATCAAAGGTTGTAAACGACTAGAGTTTATCCTTAGATAAATATGTTCATTGAAGGTAGTGATTAGGATAAAGTTGTAAATGAGAGAGTTTAGCTTTTGGGTAATAATACAAGATAGTTAAGTCTTCATCCTGGATTGGTATTCCCCTGAGTAGGTTTGTTAACACCGAACTTGGTCTACATATTATGTGTACTTTACATTCTGCTATTTACAGTTTTCTAAATTGTATTCTTGACTGAGATGTCCCAACATGATGTCTTAACATTTGTTGGTGACTGTGTTGCATCACTTCAAAACAACAACTGTGTATTCACCCTTTTTTCCTAAAGTGCAGTAATCAATGTTTTAACATTCAGATGGGGCATTCGAGTATCTGCATAACCATAATTATAAAATCAATACTCCCCATACCTTAGATGTTAAATTCTGATTCTTCCTCTTTTAGTTCTTCAAGAATTATCTGAGCCCCAGCCTACCTACTTTTGTTCCTCATAGTCGTTCTCTCAAAACACGATCGATCAAAAATGATTCTCCTAACTCAATTTTTTGCTTTTGCCACTCTTACCCTTGGACCCTTAATATGTTATTCCACCTTTGTCCTCATTTACTCCACCTAATTTTACCACCTTACCTTTAAAATCTCTACACATTATTATTGTATCTAATTAATTAGATTAATCCTCAATAATACTTTTAAATCTAAATAATCATAGTTAAATTATTTAAATTATAACTAATCCTCATTATTTATTTTAATCCAACATTACCCCATAACACATCATCACATCATCATGCATCATAAACATTCCATCATCACATATATTCACGATCATCACACCAACTCATAAAAATCACACTAAATCAATTAAATAACTAATTAAATAATTAATCTAGATTTTTTGGGGTGTTACAACTCTCTCTTACTTAAAGATTTTTTGCCATCGAAAATTACTTGGAGGAAACAGAGTCGAATACGACTCCTTCATCTGATCCTCACGCTTCCAAGTCTAACTCTCACCAACCCTCCCCATAATACTTTGACCAAAGAAATCTCTTTACCCCACAACTATTTCATTTCTCGGCATCTATCCTCACTGGCGATGCTTCGACAGTCAAGTTATCTCTCACATGTACATCATCCATTTGGATCACATGCGACACATCTGAAAGGTATTTCCTCAACTGAGATACATGAAACACATCATGCAAATTCGCAAGTGACGTAGGAAAAGCAATCCAATAGTCTACTTCCACTATCCTATGCATAATCTGATACAAACCAACAAAATGCAGAGTGAGCTTTCTTAACTTCAAGGCTCAGCCCACACCGGTTATCGGGGTAACTCTAAAAAACACATGATCTCCCTCTTGAAATTCAAGTGTCTTTCATCTCTTATCATGATAAAAATTTTGACGACTCTGTGAAGTCTTCATCCTCTATTGGATCATCTTAATCTTCTCACTCGTCTCTTGTACAATTTCAAGTTCGAGTACAACACTATCGCCTGACTCATACCAACACAATGGAGTCTGACACCACCTGCCATATAACGCTTTGTATGGTGTCATTCCAATACTAGCATGAAAGCTATTGTTGTATGTAAAACCAATCAATGACAAATGGCTGTCCAAAGACCCGCCTTGGTCTAACACACAAGCTCTCAGCAAATCTTCTAAAGACTGGATAGTTCTTTCCGTCTGACTGTCCGTCCGCGGATGATATACATAACTCATCCTTAACTAAGTACCCAAGGCATCTTACAAACTCTTTCATAACCTCGATATAAACCTTAGATCTCTATCCGATACAATACTCAAAGGTATCCCATGCAACTTCACAAATTCCTCAATATACATCTCGGCTAACCACTGCATAGAATAATTAATCTTCATCGGTGAGAAATGAGTCGATTTCATTAATCTATCTATAATCACCAGATCAAATCATTCCCTTTCAAAGTTCTCGGTAGAACCAACACAAAATCCATGGAAATACTATCCCATTTCCACTCAGGAATATTCAACGGTTTGCATCATACCCGAAGAATTATAATGTTCAATCTATGACTTCTGACAAGTCAAATACATATACATAAATTCATCAATATCTCTCTTCATAACCAACCACCAAAACAACTTATGCAGATCCTGATACATCTTCGTAGCACCAGGGTGGATACTCAATCTACTTAAATGTCCTTCCTCGACTATAATCTTTTTAATCTCGGGAATATCTGGAATACACACTCTGTCTCAGAACCTCAATACCCCATCATCATCAATCCAGAATCCGCCTCCGTTACCTTGGTTTATTAAGATCGATTGATCAACCAACCTCAAGTCAGATTTCTGACCCACTCGAATTTCTTCTAAGATCTCGCTAGTAAATTTCAATATTTCTAACTTCACACTGTCAGGAGTTGTTTCCCACAATAAGCTCATGTCTCTGAACTGCTCAATTATCTCTAATTCACTCACCATAAGCATCGACATATGCAATGACTTCTTACTCAAAGCATCAGCCACCATTTTCACTTTACTAGGATGGTAACTCAATTTAAAATCAAAATCCTTTAATAATTCTAGCCACTTCCTCTGCCTCGTATTCAACCCCTTTTGATCAAAATAGTACTTTAAACTGTTATGATCACTGAACACTTCGAATCTAGAACCAAAATGACAATGTCTCTAAATTTTCAACGCAAACAACACAACTTCCAACTCTAGATCATGCATAGGATATTTCCTCTCATGAAATCTTAGTTGTCTAGAAGCATAAGTAACCACTTGACCATTCTGCATTAACACTCCACCAAGACCCATTTTCGATGCATCACAATACAACATAAAAGGTTCGTTCGGGTTTGGCAATATCAACATCGGAGCGGTTATTAATTTCTTCTTTAATTCCACAAAACTCTCTTCACATGCAACATCCCACACATAAGCTTGGCTCTTTCGAGTCAACTGCATCAAAGGTAATGCCAACTTATAAAAGCCTTCGATAAACTTGCAATAATAACCTACCAACCCAAGAAAACTTCATATTTCAGTAGCAAATTTCAGAGTCTCCCATTTCAACACTGCATCAATCTTCGAAGGATCTACAAAAATTCAACCACTTGAAAATACGTGGCCAAGGAAGATCACTTCCTTCAACCATAACTCACATTCCGACAACTTCACATACAACTTCCTTTCTCTCAACACTTGCAATATAGTTCACAAATTCTCTACATGCTCTTCTTTCGATTTATAGTATATCAGAATATCATCAATAAAAACCACAACAAACGTATCCAAATATGCATGAAAAATCTGATTCATATACTCCATGAACACACCAGGTGCATTAGATACCTCAAACGACATCACATTGTATTCATAGTGACCATAACTTTTCCTAAAAGCCGTCTTCAGAATATCATCTGCTTTAACACGAATCTGATGATAGTCTGACCTCAAATCAATCTTGTTGAACACACAAGCACCTACTAGTTGATATATCAAATCGTTGATTCTCGGATGTGGATATTTATTCTTGATAGTCACTTTATTCAATTGTCGGTAATCGACATACAACCTCATGCTAATGTCTTTTTTCTTAACCAATAACACATGAGCACCCAACAGAGAAACACTAGGTCGAACAAAATTCTTTTCCAACAATTATTCTAATTGCCTTTTCAACTCACTTAACTCATAAGCTGACATCCGATAAGGAGCCATCAACACTGGACTCATACCCGGTACCAAGTCCACCGTAAAATCTACTTCATGTAATGGAGGCAAATCACTTATGTCACCCGGAAATACATAAGGGAATTCACGAACAACAAGTAATTCGACACCCGTAGCTTCACGATCAACTTGCAATGATACAAACATTGCAAACATCAAGGCTTCGTCTTCTAAAAGTTATCAACTTGCTTAGTAGATAAAAACATCATCTCACCATTATCACCAAACTCAGGAAACTCCACGGTCTTATTATAACAATTGATATGAACATAGTTGAACTACAACCAGTTCATTCCAAGGATAACATCTATTTGGTGCAAGGGTAAACACACCAAATCCATCACAAAATTCTTCTCATAAATAGTCAAAGGACATCTTAAACACACATACGTAGTAGGCTATAGTTTTAGAGAAATTGAAGTTCTAGCTGCAGGCAAGAATTGCAATCAAAACTAAATTGATCAAAGCTTCAAAGAAGCTCACCTTTCAACATCCAAATCAGTTATCCATTAGTATTCATAAATTAATAATGTCAAATATCGAAGCTTCACCATAAGGTGTGTAACATGAGGTTTAAACCTCACAAGCTACGTTAAAAGTCATGGCCTTTATAGGTTTGACAAACACATTTGCTCTAAAACTCTCAATTAAACTTCAAGAAATAATTTTTTTGTTATGGAATCAATAGGTCAAGGGTGTGATTTTGTCACACAAACTTCACAAGATTGTTGTAAACCTTAGAATTCCACCAATGATCAAGACTTAAAATGATCGGATTGAAAACATTGTTTTTGAAGCTTATAAGGAATGGATCGTGCAAGACCAGGCCTTGTTCACTTGGTTGTTATGAACAATCTCAAAACTTGTGCTTCCTCACGTACTCTCATGCAAACATGCATATGAGGTGTGGGATAAAATGCACAAGCATTACAATGCTCAAATGAAGGCACATGCTCATCAAATTCATGTAGAGTTAAATATGAACAAGTAAGGAACCAAAACATGTTGGAATATTTTACGGATTTAATATTATTCCAATAATTATGTGGCTAAATATATATTTAATTATATTAGCTATTTATTAAAATAAGAGCCTTAATTGATTAAGTGGTCAAATAAATTTAAAAGAATAATTTGATTTCTATTTAGTAATTAATTAATTAATTAGATATGAGCTCAAATATGAGTGGATGTTAGGATGACCCATTTGGGAATAATGGGAACCCTAATTGGCCATCACACTATATATAGACTATGGTCCCCAATATACCGTACACAAGCAATTTACCTCTTCTCCCCATCTGAAGAGTGTTCAAGGTATTAAGAGTACCGGTTGAGGAAGATCTACAAGCCAAACATTTCTCAATAGATCCAGGTATTCCTGCAATCTCTTCTCTCATATACTAACGTGTCGTAGATCTTGTAATAATATACATGTTTGTATTATTTATTCTATTCCGCACTAAAGTATATAACATAATATGTAAAACATGTATATATGATTAATAATTATTGATTTAATTCCAACAAAACAATCTAAAAATTTGTACTCCTAATCAAAACTGTTGTAGATTCACTCATGACTATCGATGATCCAATCTCAAAGCGTGATCAAATTTATTCAATACTTCAAGTACTTCCTGAAGAGTACAATCCTTTCATGATGATGGTTTATGGTAAGACTAGTCTAATGGACATCTATGAAGTGAAGGACCTACTATATGTTCAAGAAGCTCAACTTGACAAATACTGTCAACATATTGCTGCACCTAGTGCCACTACCAATGGTGTTCAATATGGTGATCATACTCAATCTACTAGATTTGTTAACTCAGGAGGCTTAAGTTACGTGTGTACTCTCTCTCTCTCCCCCCTCTCTCTCTCTCTCTCTCTATATATATATATATATATATATATATATATATATATATATATATATATATATATATATATATATATATATATATATATATATATATATAATAATTTTGTAATTATAATGTGCTATCATTACACGTTAAATTATTTTGAATAACCTGTTGAATTTGAGAAAATATTTTGTTTGTTTGTGATAATTTTTCTATGAACTAAATATGTTATTTTTTCTTTTTATGGTTTTCTGTGTCAATTCAATACTTCAAGTTACTTAAAAATAATATTTTGGCCAACTCAAAAAAGTTATGTTTCTCGCTCTTCTATTAAAATAATTCTTTTCAAAAATTCACATTACTAAAATAGTTTTAAGGATATTTTAAAATCTTAAACAAACGAGTCTTAAGAAATTTTCATTACCACCCAATAAATTTGTTATTAATAGATCTCAATTTTAAATATTATTCAGGTTTTTGATTTAAATATTTTAAAAAATGATAATAATAAATTATCTTCGAAAGATATATGAAATTCTGTTTTACAGATGGTTGGTTGTCAAACACAATGATAAAACAATGTGTATAACAAGAAGTTAGCTTAGTGTATTATAACAAGGTAGCATAACAGGAAAGATAAATATAAAATAAATAATATGTGTTAATTCAGTTTGGTGCAAAGTTATCTATTTCTAAGCACATTAATCTAAAAAAAGAAAATTCACTTTTAGTATTCATAAATACAAATTGATCTTATCTGAACTTTCTCAATTCAATATCTTTTTTTCTAATACTATCCGTAAATTTTGATCCAAATTCCCCCTAAATCTAAGATCGCTCTCATTTTCAATCAAACATTCTCTCAAGTGTTTGTACAATAATCAATGTATATGAAGATAAATCACTAATACACATATACTATATTTTCCTAATCTTAGAAATATAATCTAGGAATAGTTATTACAAAAATGAACACAATAACTCAATAACAAATAACAAATAAGAGGGGAACACCTCCTTAAATAACAATAATTGTCAAACTAGAAAGTTCAGTAGGGTTTTTGGCATGAAGGCATATGGGTCCTGAAAATTATACAAAATCAATCTTCATAATGTTGGCTGTGAATCTTGATTGAAACAAATTTTGAATAAATCTAAATATGTTAAAAAAATACAAATTTCAATCTTTCTGAGACAAATTTAGGATAAATATTTTCCAAACCAATACGCACTTTAACAATCATATATTTGATTGGACATTAAACGAAACATTCTCAAAAGTGCGAGATATACCTTATTCAAACTTACACGGTAAGCAAACAACTTGAGACAAAATGTCTTGTATAAAGTTACAACATCAGGCTTACCATGTTTCTTTCGACTAATGCTCCATAAACCACTTCGAGACAAGATGTATCACAACTTGATAGAACATTTTGCTTCACATATTGCCAACAAAATATTTCCAATCACATATAATAACAAACTCATCATTTGACTAATTTTTAGGCAAATCAAAACATGCATGATGTCATGTGAAGGTGTGAGAAAAACATAAGAAATGGGGAATTGAATTGAGGTTTTCACTCTTGACTACTTTTCGCAAAGGAAACGATTGTGTTAAGTTAAGCTATGATATTGCGTCGCGGAAGCATAAACATAAAGTATAGCATATGTCGCTCCCACCTGATGACACGGGGCCAAGAGGGGTACAGACGCGAACGGTCGGCGAAAAGAGGAGAGTACACACAAGGGTGAACTCAGAAAAGAAAGAGTCGCCAGCTAGGCATTTTTATCCCGGAGGAAAGGTAATGCTGCATAAACCTGAGGGAAGATATGGATAAGACGGTTGCGAACCAGAGAGACTGAGAAAGGGGGTTGGTTACAACCTGGGAAGGTATTAGCACCCAGATTGTCCGTCGTACTCGACGGGATCCACGCTTAAAAGATTTGTGTTTTAAAGGGGTAGTGTCAGTGCAGACCGTGTATCAAAGCTGGAAAAGAATGCGAGTGTCAGTGTAAAAAGCATGTGAAGTGTATAAGTGAAGTGTCAGTGTAAGGACAGAGTGAAATGCTCATGATAATGAGGCTAAAATAATAATGCTAGAAAGAGAGGGGAATATACAGAGACTTTTGTTCGATAACTGTTAAGTTATGCCTACGTATCCTCTCGTGCAATGAGGAAGTCAGAACACCGTAGTTCGACCCAAAGAGACTAAAAGATAAATTGACTTGTGAACTGCTTGCTTGTCTATGCTCAAGTGTATGACCTGTCTGGCTCAGGTGCAAACTGTCTTGCATTAGACGGAAGAAGCAAGTTCTCGTTTGTGAGTGAATGAGATGAGAAAAGAATCCCGGAGGAGACGATTATTGTTTGTTTTTGTGCTTTCAATCTTTTATTGCTTTTTTGAAGTTTGTCATAAGTTAGTGAGCTTAAGCCTAAACCAATGGGTTTAGTAAACTCATCAAATCTTCCCTCTGATTAGGGGTAATGAGAATACCTTAAGTGTGAAGTCAACATCTCACACTTAATCACCATGGTGTAGGATTAAGATCATTAACCTACTTGTGATTATTTAGATGTTTTTGTTGTTTTCGTTTAGTGTTAAGTAATGAGATTAAGCCATAATCAGGGATTAAACAGACTCATTACACCATCCTAATAGAAGGATAATAGATGAGAATGTTTAAGCTGAGGAAAGCTCCTCAACTTAATCCATGATTAGGAATTAACCTCATGACAAAACAAAACCTTTATTAAGTGGATTTTAGTTAATGATATGACGAAGAAGTGATTTTTAGGGTTTGTAAGACAACTTGAGGAGGACTTGTCCATTAACACTAGGGTTAGTCCTTCTTAACCAATTAAGGAAGAATTAGAACCCTAATGCAAGGCCCAAGTTACAAGCTTGATGTCTTGATGATTATTAAGATGAATTGATTAAAGGAGTTAAACACATTAAGGGTTTAACACTTAGGATTAAAATTATACACTCCATCCTAATAGAAGGATGCAGGCATAAGCTTAATCACAAAGCCTTAAAGCCTTTAGGGTTTAGTCCCTGATCATGAGGTGAGAAGAGAAGACTCAAAAGAGACACAAAGGTAAAAGCTAAGTGGGAGACTAATCAAAACCCTAATTGTTATCATGCTTAGTCATTCCTAGGGTTTGTGAGGTTTAAGAGAAAGATCTTCAGAGAACCACCAAAGAGGGAAACAGATGAAAGGAGCAAAGGGAAGCAAAACAACTTGCTTCACTTAAGAAGACAAGTTGCTTGAAGAAAGAAGGTGAGATGAACAAGAATGAGCAAGCTCAATCCAAAGCACAAGACAAAATGCAGCAATGATGCATAAGAGAGATGAAAAGAGATTGTGAGAAGTGAAGGCAAATTCACTTCTCAAACAACTTACCACCTGAAAAGTTAGTAAAGAAATGAGATGTAATGAAAAATGGGATGCAATGTGATGATGCAAACCAAAACCAGAAGCATGAGTATGATGTTAATGATGCTAAGAGATGATGTAAACATGAGGCAAGGCATGAGGATGATCATACAAACATATGGATGCAAGAGAAACATGTTTTGAACCATGGATGTTCATGAAAAGTTATGAAATGCAAATGACATACAACATGGAAAATGAAAGATGAAATGATCAAACATGATTCTAATATGTCCTAAGATGTCTTATGAATCAAATGAATGCACAAAATGTCATGACAAGTCATGGTATGCAAGCAAATGGAAGATGGATGCAAAGGAAGGCATAAATTAGGGTTTATGACCAACACACAAAGCAAAATCCAAAACCAGAAGCAAATGACATGATAAAAATTTGAAAATGCCATCAAAGATAACCTAGACCTATACAAACTCACTGCCCAAAGGAGGGGTTCTAACTCTTAACCTAAGGAGGGTTATGAATTTTCTAAGGTTGCTAGGGTTTTAAGGTACCTCATCAAGAAAAATGCCAAACAAATAGGAGATGCAAGATCAATTCATGCCAATTTTATCCTATAAACTACATGTTATGCATGATGCAATGCAAAAAGAATCATTATCCAACTCTCAATGGTTAGGCAGAAACGAATTTTTGAAGTTTGAATCAAAATAATGCCTTGAAATGAAATTAATTCCATTGAAAATCATCAAAAGGTGTCAAGAACAAAAAAGAAATTTGGTTTGAGAGTTGGACAATGTTTCTAAATGTCTTTAAAGGTTACATGAATTTTTTTGTGATTTTTAAATACCTAAAAGTATTTTTAATTAATTAATTCTCATTAATCAATTAAAAATAAACTTTTAAATGATTTAAAAATAATTTTTGATGCAAAAAATAAAAATAAAAATATTTTTGGTTTCTGAAAATTAATAAAAGGTTTGATAAAAATTTTCAGAATTTTTAAACATTTTTTGCTATTTTTAAATAAATATGCAAAACAAATGAAATAAAATGAAAATAAAAATGAATAAATGAGGAAGTAATCAGATCTGAGGGCTGGTATTCAAACTGAACGCGCGGGAGTTGACTGCGCGCGTTATCCAGTGGTTGAAATTCAAACTTGATTAAAACTGATTAATTAATTTAATTAAGTGGAATTAGGGCTTAATGACAAATCTGGGCCACACACGCGCGCGGGAGATTGACTTAGTCAACCAGATCAACGCTCCACATTCAAACCTGGACTTAAACCCTAATTATCATTAATGACTCTCAGACGGCCGGAACAGTGGTTCCGGTCGTCTTCTCCGACGAGCCATTTTTCTAACTCTCTCCAAACTCCATAAAAATGAAATCTCTCTGCACAGAATCAAACCCCACTCATCACTGAATCAAAACCCCCAAACAAAAACCATTTTTCATTCATTAATCATGCAAATCGAAGCAAAACATATTTAGGGCAGAAAGTTTCAGACAACTCATACATACTCAATACTCCACCATTTTCATTTTTAAACACATCATGATGATCAGGATAACATGTAGAATCAATTTAGAACAAGTAAATGAAGTTCTGGAAAATTTGTTCTTGATGGATACCTGAACTGAAGTTCTTCGAACTGGAGCTTTCTGAGCCTTTCTCTTATGCAAACTGACTCCTCTGGTCCCCCTGAGCTCAATGGAATGCTTCAAAACTTTTGTTGATGGCTGATTTGGGAGATTGCAGAAGCTCTGTTCAGTGAGGGGTGATGATCGTGTTTTGATTTTAGTGACTTTCAGGCTGTTTCAATGGTTGGTTTGTGATCAGTGAGTCATGTTGAGATCAATGGTGAAGTTTGTTTGTGTGTTTGAAACTTGTGTGATGAGTTTCGAATGGTTTTGCATATGAGGTGAAGAATGAAAATGCTGTGTTCTTGGAGCTTTTAGGCTTGTGTGTCTTATGAAAATGAAGCCTTGGGGTGTGTTTGTAAAGTCTGGATTGGGCAGAGAGTTGTTGGTGGCCTGTTGTGATTGGTATGGGCAAGTTGCCAAAATGTCAACTTGACTTGTACTTGAGGTATGGGCAATGGTATAGCTAGCCTTTTGGCTTGTCTTGGCTCAGCTGAGTTTAGGGAGAACCATGGAATTGTTTATGAGATAAATCAGCAAGTGGATCAAGGCTTATGAGGTGTTTTGCAATTTTCACAAAGTTTGGCCCCTTTGGAAATTCTTGAGATTCAAGGCACCAAAATGCAATATTCTTTGGCCCATTCTGATCTTTAGAGGTCATGTGATCATGTTGTGAAGAGTTTGTACACTTTTGAAGCCTTTAGAACACTTGATCATAACACTTTGCAAAATGCCTCTTTGGTAGAAAACTTCAAATTATGTGATTTTGGCCAACTTTGACAAGCCATAACTTTTGATCCAAAATGAATTAGAATGAGTTCTTGTACTTTTTGAAAAGGGAATGATCCATTCTACAACTTTCATGACCAAAGTTTTCCCATTTGAAGCATTTTTGAATCAAAAAGCAAGGGTTGAAAAAGTTTCCCAAAATGGCAAGTTTCCATTATAAGTCATTTTCCAAAAAGTCAACTTTGCAAATGGCTTGCAATTCTTCAATTTTGTGAACTTCTAACATCCTCTATGATCAAATAAAGATCATACATAATCAAAATGATGAAGAACACCCTTTGGTTGGGTCATTGGGGGCCTCAGATGCTTTGATTTTACACTGACTTGCTCAAAAAGTCAACTCTTGATCAGATGACTTCCCCATGGAATTTCTTCATGAAAATTGATATGCATGATCCATATACCATATAGAGACCAATAGAAACAAGAATGACCAAAAAAATTGGAGTTATGGCCTTTGAAACCAAAACCCTAATTCTAGGTCATCTGTGCAGTCAAACCTGGCTCTGCTTCCATGCCATCCTCAGTTCTTGTGATTCTTTGACATTATTGACTTTGAGGAGATACAATATGATGCTTGAACATACATGGACCCTTTTTAAGTGATTGATGACCTTTGGAGTGGCTCAAATGGCTCTTGGATTGCTCAGATCACAAACCCTGGATGCAGATGACTTTGAATCTATGCAGTGAATCAAAAATGCAATATGAGATGCTATGATTGAACTTATGCATATGAAGAGATCACAAGCCATGGTGTGAATGGGTGAGGGCAAATTTGAGGTGTTTACAGCATAAAGCAAGAGTAAAGAATACATGATATATCCTGGTTCACTTGAGCAACTCTTAAGCTCTCCAGTCCATCCCACAAGGTGATTTGCCTTCATCAAGGACTTAATACACTATAATCAAACCATGACTACAATCGCGTGGACATCTTCCATGACTAACTGCACAACCGAAGTTGTGACTTCCTTGCGCGACAACTTGTCGTGACTAACTACACAATATTCTGTCGTGACTTCTTTGTGCGGCCTACAACCGTGACTAACTGCACAACAACCCTTGTGACTTCCTTGCACCACCTATAACCGTGATTAACTGCATAACAACCATTGTGACTTCTTTGCGCGACCTACAACCGTGACTAAATGAACAACAACCATTGTGACTTCAGGCTCCATAACAAATGGTTGTGAGCAGCACCAAAACCTTAGCCCCAGAGCAATTCACCATAACACATAGTTTTGAGAGCACGCTAACTACTAAGTTTTGAGCCTCATAAAATTCTGACCTTCATTCGGTCCTTTAGGGAAGTGGGTAATGTTTATAACAGTTTTCTTCTTACATAAGCATGTGTAAACACACAGTTTAAGTACATCAGAAGAACCTAAATACACACTAAGAATATTACATTTAATTCTCGAGCACATGAATTTTTGAAGTCTTCTTCTTCAAAAGCTTTGTTGATCTCTATTTGAACGTGAGAAGGACTTCTTCATCTTGATTCACTTAAGAATAATTTGGACAACAACCTTTATTCATCTTCAATTCAATGATCACTTCAGATACACAACATTCTTGTTATGGATTTGTAATTGGAGCTTCCATGACCATCTTCTTCTCTTTTGCATCTTTGACAACTTCTTGCAGCATATGAAGTTAAGCACATGTGAATCTAAAATCTATCTGCATAAGCTGATTGTTGTCAAAGAGTAATCAACTTGTGAGCTGCATATTTAATCAAACTCTTTATGGTTTGTTCCATAGTTATCTTTGTTAATCATCAAACTTATGTGATTGTATGACAACATCAACAACATGGTTCAAAGACCATATTAATAACTTGTTAGTGTGTTATACTCAACCTTTTAGGTTTTTCCTTTCCAGCAGCATAACACTAACAATTATGGTTGTGACATATACTACACAAAGCATCTATTTGGTCTAGCCAACCAACAGGCTAATTAATCAGTTAACAACCGATCGACCAACAATTGTAGATCATAACAACATCTATAGTTTCAATGTAACACGGTTGGAAAACTGACTTTTAGTTTTTTTGTCACAAAATATGTTGCGGTAAGCAAGAGTCGCCACCGACTTTTATTTCATCCAATTAGGAAAGACATAAAAGAACATGAAATACCTTTAAAAAGATTGAGTTCGGGGGGTAAGTTATACAAAGGGAAGGTGTTAGCATCCTTTGTATCCATAGTTATCCATGGGCTCTTAACTGCTTAGCTCACTTTATACTTGTTTTGTTTGAAACTTTTTGTGTGTGATTATAATATTTTTGTAAAGATTTAACTTTGTAATGATTCTCGTATGGATTTATACAAAATGTTCACTTGTTTGAAAGTATTTTGAAAAAGAGTGAGGGGTGTAAAAAACATTTGTTTTGAAAGTTGTGAGCAAGCATTTAAAAGTTACTTACCCTAAATTGTAAGGTCTTTCTTGTCATTTTCGTTTCCTTAGGGGCATAACTGTCCTTACTATTAGTTAGTAAGTAGTCTTATCCTTGGATTTGGAGGGACAAGCGTAGGGTCATCGTTATGGTCATAGAAGGCAACATGTAAAGATACCTTAACAATTCGAAGGGACTATCATCATTTTTGTAGGGGCAAGATCATTTATTCGAAGGGTCATCGAGGGACTATGATCTTTTTCGTAGGGACAAGATCATTCATTCAAAGGCAACTTTGAAGGGACAACGAGAGACTATGATCTTTTATTCGAAAGGCAACTGTGATGATTTATTTCTTTAGGCAACAAGTTATGGCATCCCTACATTCGAGGGACTTGACCATTTATTGTAAGGAAACAAAGAGAGATTACCCTAAAGGTGTAAGTGTGCAAGTGTGTTCAGTTCAGTTATTTTAATCTTGGAAATTAAGGTTATCTAACGGTTGATTTTAGTCTTGTCATATAATCATATTAAGCATGCATCTAACAATTTATAATGTGCGGAAAATAAACCCTAATTACTATTACAAGGCTTTGGGACAAATACATAATAATAAAAACCCTGGTAGAAAATATAAAGTGCGGAAAGTAAACCTAACTATTACAAGGCTTTAGGAGTTACATTATTTTAGAAAAAAAATCAGGCGATAAAAATTAATCTAACTAGTACAAGTTTCGTGCAACCTATACAATTATCCTAAGAATTATAAATAACAAAGGAAATAAAATCGGGGAGGAAGAATGGAGGAGATAGAAGTATCGGATATTCGTTTTATGAAATCGATTAATTGATTTTTTTTAGAAAAGATAAATGTATTTAATGATTGATTTTAAAGAAATTTAATTTAAGAAAATAAATCTAATATTTTTAATATTTTAGGATTTTATAAAAAAAAGGTTATTAAATTTTCCTATTTTTCTATTGGTTAAAAAAATATTAATTGAATTAAGTAATTGATTTAAAATAAATAAAATAAAATAAAAAAGAAATAAATAAAAAGAAATAAATAAAAAGAAAGAAGAAAAGGGTAAAAAATAAGGGAGGGACGCTTGGAATAGTCCTTTGAGTTTATTGGTGCCCTCAATTTGGTCTGAAAGTTCCTGTAGAAGGAGATACGAAGCTTGGCTTCTCTTATGCCCTAACAATGGAAACCCACAGTTCCTGCGTGAAAGCCTGCAAACAATAGATCTAAACAACCCTAAACACGATATTAAGCATGAATATGAATAAGAAATAGATTAAAACATCATGTAATGCAAGATTCGAAAATTGGAAAAGAAGCAAAACGGCCATGGTTCATATGGCACTATTCATGATGCTCCAACCTTCAATGATGATATGAATGATCTCCTGGAATGTTGTAGAGTGTATTTGAACGTATGGAAGTGACTGCAACTTGCTGCAAATTGTTTTATAGTTTGCCCTAGTTTTCACACTTTTTTGGAATTTCCCTTAGGGTTTTTAGAGCATGGATTTTTCGTCCTTGAGGTTGGTGAAGGTCACAAGTTTATATAGGAAAGCATTTTAGGTCAGAAAACTTCATGGGCTTGGGTCAAATTGATTCACTTTTGAAGGGTGTTAAAAACGTTCTATTTTGGTGCATATTTGGCCATCATATCTTTCCCCTCTTGTATTCACAAATTTGGATCAAAGATTATGTAAATAACTTTCAATATATGATCCTGAAATAGTCCAAATATCAAATCTTTGATTTGTTTCATATTTATTTTGATTAAAATTGAATTTAAATGAATTAAATCCAATAAAATATGAAATAAATAAATAAAATCAGAAAATATCACTTAGGGTTCGTGGACTATTTTAAGATTAAGTTTGGATTGTGAAAAGATAGACCCCATTTGGCAAAAACTCAAGTTTTGGTCATTGTTTGCCTTATACACCTCCTCAATTTTGCTCAACTTTAACAATGCACAACTTTCTCAATTTTTATCCTATGAATGTGTTCTTGGACTTTTTAGAAATCTTAAAGTGTCCTTTAATCACTACTTTTGGTCCCATGTCAATTTGATCTTCCATGTTCAAGTTATGAGCTTTTGAAAAAGTTGACTTTTTAGAGGACCTGTAATGTCTTGGCCCATATCTCTCAAATGAAGCATTTTTGGCCTTGACCTTAGAGAGACAAAGTTGTAGAGAATTGAATTTTCTTCAAGATAGAATTTTATTGGGAAATTTATAATGAAATATGTGAAAGTTAGGTCTCGTCAAAGTTCAGTTGACTTTCTTCTTAAGAAACCCTAATTTAGTAACTTTTGTCTTTTGATGAAATTGAGGTTTTCTTGATGAATATGATCATTCCTTGATCAAATTATGAATCTTACTTCATAATCTTGATGTTGACCAAAAATCTTGAAGTTTGACTATATGTTGACCATAGTTGACTTTTTACTCAAGTTAACTGATTATTGCTTATCTGAGCATCTGACTGGCCAAACTTGTAGGGTAAGTCTTAAAATTTGACATGAGGATCCTTTGAAGTACATGATATACCATTAAGTCTACTTGAGGCCTTATAAATCCAATTTTATTTGAGAAACACAAAACCCTAATTTGAGATCCACTGCTTAGGAGGAGGCTTTGTCTGATGAAACCTTGTGTTTCTTTGACCAATTGAGAATCTTATGAACATTATGAGACCTTTTGAGACATATTATCTTTAAGATATGAGGGAAAATTTTGGGGTACAACACTCAACAACACTATCACACAACATGTGATGCTTTCCTTATATAGGCAAACATCAAAGAGCCGTTATAGTACAACTGGCTATAGAGGAATGTCGTTACACAAGGATGAAAATAATACAACCACACATTGTCCTTTTCCACAATTTAAGGTTAGTGGAGAGGTAGTGGGGTAAATTATTATCATACTGAGTACTATCCTTGCTAACAATAACATTGACTTCTGAACTTCAGAGGCTTCTGATTGCAGATAATTGAATGAATCATGAGTTAGAGACGATGATGCTTGGATCTTCAAAGAACCTAAATCTGCAGTCTTCTGAACTTGTTCACACAAAACTGCATTCTTCAGAACTTCAACACTTGGCTTGAAAACCATGGTCTTCAGAACTTCAAGTCTTTAGAATCTTCATAACCTTGTTCACATAGAACATTGTCTTCAAAGTCTTTAGCACTTATTTCTTTAGAACCTTAATCTTCAGAACTCTTAAGTCTTTAGAGTCTTTCTACATTTGGTCTTCAAACGTTTAGTCTTCAGAACTTCAATTAACATATCAGAAGTTTCACTCTCTTTCTGATCAGAACAACTCTCAGAACAAAATCCTCAAGAGCATTGCAATAACAACACCAGGCATCCTTGGATCTTTCTGATTGTGTTTAGATACAAAAGCACACTTGCTTCTTCAGCACGCTTGCGACTAGTGTTACACATAGTAATTTCACATATTATCATTTGCATACATTTTCAAATTGTTTGTTTGATATGATATATTCAATATCCATGATCTGCACATAACAAACATCAAAACATATAATAGTTCTTTCACAAATACTTCTTTGTTATCATTAAAACATAGAGATGAAATGCAAAGACTACTCTTGTTCTTACAATCTTCCTCTTTTTGATGATGATAAAACCATGTATTTTGATAGAACATTTTATACAGGGTAATCACCAAACGTAACAGGGTAATCACCAGGTAATCACCAATGAGAACATATTCATAGTTTCCGAGAAACAACTCCCCCTGAATGTGTTATCCCCAAAATTTTATTAATGCTTGCTAAGCGTTGGATTTTACTCGCGGTGGAGGCTGAAACGCTAGCTTGTTCGCGAGATAGAAAGATTTAAACAATGTTCGTTTAGAGAAAAGTGTTTGACCTTTGTTAAGGTGTTTTAAAACGAAAGGGCGAATGAAGCACAACGCATGGGGCTAGCCCAGGAGTGATTTCATTCAAGAACCCGAGGAATGCTAGATTCCTGAGTTCAGTTCTTTCGCATAATTAATTTGAAAATTAGGTATTTTAGGAATGAGAGGGCGAATAAACCACAACTCGAAGGCTGACCTCAAGAATGATTTAATTCAAGAATTATTTGGAGTGCTAGACTCCAGAATTCAGTTCCTCCATTATTTAATATGTGAATTAGATATTGCGTTTGTTTTTGATGATTTAGGGTTTAATGTTTTAGAAACAAAAGAGTAAATGAAACATAACTCGAAGGCTAGCCTCAAGAGTGATCCATTAAAGAACCCGAGGAATGCTAGATTTCTGAGTTCAGTTCCTCGTTAATTATTAAGTTTGAAAAGTTAGATGGAGAGGCGCGAAGCACTCGACTTACGGGTAAAATTCAAATGGAGGTTGGTTGTTTGATCGATTAGGTGAATTCGAATCCTAGTCCCTAGGGGTGCTCCTAGTAATACGAAATCCTAACCGAAAGAAATGTGCAAGTGTGTGAGTGAAACTGCTCGGTGTTGGACCGAGGATTCGCGAATGAATTGAAAGCGATAAATGCGGAAAATAAATACCTACAAGGTAATCGGGAGAGGGGTATAAAATAAATTACACTGGATTACGATGAAATAAAGGGTCTCGTTGTAATTTGCCCAAGAGAAAGCGTGTGTGCAGTGTATTAATTATTCAGATCCGTTAGAACTTGATATTATATAAAAATGCGAAAATAAGTAAAATAAAATAGACTAAATAAAATAAAATAAATTATGAAATAAAATAAATTAAATAAAATGACCTCATATTAGTCACAATTTATCGATTTATCGGAATCGACTTATTGTGACTTTTTATTATATCATTGGCCTTAAAAGGGATACAAAAGTTAAATATCTTAAGAACTTACTCTTTACTAAGAAATATATATATATATATATATATATATATATATATATATATATATATATATATATATATATATATATATATATATATATATATATATATATATATATATATATATATATATATATATATATATATATATAAACTCTAACGAAATAACCATCAAACTTAGAAAAAATAAATAATAATAAGTGAAAGATATAGAAAAACAACAACAACAAAGGGAACAGAGGGTAGGTGTGCACTGGAAAAGGGTGCATTATCAGAAAAAATAACATTAATAACAACAAAACCATTAAAAAAACAAAAAATATAAAAATAAAAACAAGTGGAGCAGGGGGGGGGGTCAGTCGTGTGAATGGCAGTGTATATGGTGAGTGTGTGATTATGAAAACACACGGGCTTCAAAAGCCCAAACTAAATCCAAACTTTCCATTTTATTTAAAAACTCAGATAATGAAGATTTATAAAAGGAAATGTTAATGCACGATTCAGAGGAAAAGTCATCAAAATACGATTTCTAAAAAAAACAAAGGAGACCCACCCCCTTCAAACCACGGCGGCAGCGTCAATCCTACTTCTCTCCCGGCGTGTTCGTCGCTCTATTAAGCTCGCGGTGAAGGTGGTGATGGTGAGTCGGCGGTTTGCGATGGCGGTGAGGTTCTGGGTTGGTTTTCGCGGTGGTTGGGGTTTGGTTTTTGGTTGATTTGAAGGATGGTGGGGAGCTGTTTTTGGAGAAGGATTAGAGTTAAGAATTGGAAGTTTAATCCATTATGTAGCGGTAGAATCATGAGTATAAGCTATTTGTTAACCTAACTCAAAAGTAAACAGAGTCGCCACCGCACTTTTATTTTATTCCAAGAGGAAAAGGAAAAAAGAGCGAATAAACCCTAATGAATCTAAAATCAAGAAAGGTAAAGAAACACAACAGAGAAACAGAGGATAGGTTACACAATGGGAAAGTTTTAAGCACCCAAAATGTATGTGGTACTCCACGGGAGGCCTTTGAAAAATTTACTGTTTTTGGTTTGAAAGAGGTTTGTTAAATGAGAGTGGAGGAATGAGAAAATAATTATTTTTTAATATTTTTGTGTTTGGAGAGGTTTACCACCTCATGCCTATGTATCCACAAAGTGCAATGCAAGATCAAAACCCCGTAGTTCGTGGTACAAATAGTAAAAATGGTGGGTTATGATTAATTTTATTAAGTGAAGAAAATTTGTCATATTCAAGTGGATATCCAAACAAACTACCATGAGAATGAAGGCATGGACTCATACATCATTACGGGGAGGGCACCAACTTGGATAAAATCAACGAGTATGCCACTAAACCCCCACGAATGACAAAAGACTCAATTACATCAAACTACAACCATGGAGATTGAGAGACTTGCACCAGACTAAAGAATAATGACTCATAATCGGCACTATTTTAAAGAAAATACACAAAAGTGCACAAAGACACAAAACAACTTGAATGAGCTTGATTCTTTTTATTTTTTGAATTAAGGTCAACATGATTAAATTTATTGATTTTTAAAAGAAAAGAAAAAAGATAAAAGTCCACTTGACAATGTCAAGAATTTATTTATTAAAGAGGTGATGATTTAAAAAAAAAGAATCTTTTGAAAAAGGGAGAAGATTTTGAAAATTAAAGAAGGGGAGGAGATGAAGGGACTATCCTAAAAAAGAAAATAAGGAGATAAGGAAAGAAAGATCTAACTAAACTTGATGATACTGCTAATTATGGGCATAAGAGTTCCATCCTTATAAGCTAGCAAATGGCCAAATAAAGGCAAGTTCCAACTTCATGAAGGTCAAGGCAAAGGAAACGTGTCCTAAGAATTCAGGTCCAAATCTTCATTCCAAAGCCAATGATAGTAACCAATAGTCCACAAATTAAAGTCACAAGTTTTTTAGAAGTTTAATCCTTTATTAATGTTTTTGTGTCCAAATGGACAAAATGAAAAATCAACAACAAAATAAGAGCAAATAATAAACATGATATGGATGAATAAAGCATAATAAAGCAAAATAAAACAAAACAAAACAATAATAGTGCAAGAAATTAAATGTTAGTAGCAAAAGCAATTAAAGTGCAAGAATCTAAAATATTAATAATAATAATAATAGTATAATAATATTTACATAATAAAAGTGGTATGGTGAACTTAATCAACCATAACCAAAAAAAGCAACCAAAACCGAAAGGCAACCGGATCCGCTTAACATCATACACTATAGCGATTAATCAAGGAAAACTGAATCAAATTCAATAAAATTTGAAAGGCGATTGGGAGACCCAAAGCACCTATGCATCAAACATTCATAAGCCTCGATTCTTAACGCAATATGATTAACAACTTTGGGATTACGCGACCAACAAGAGGTCCGGTCCATGAAAGTGCAAGTACCCAATTAGATTTTTATTCCGAATTAGGGACAAATTTAGGTCTATGTTAAGCAATCGCCGAGTAATTTACAAAGTAATTACCCTACAAATGAGGCCGGTCACCACCAATTAAGGTGCATAATGTTAGTGCTAATGCATGCGAGATAAACGATATGTAAATCGCTATCCGGACGCGATACCGCACGAAACTAAAGGTGAATACCAAATTGAGCCGCACTCATGGTATTCTTTCATCCTTAAGTTAAACAAGATGGTGTTTTTGGTTATCCTCATTCTGAGATAATCAAAATAGATGACATGGAGCAGATTTTCAGACATCAAACATTATGCATCGTTGTTATGCATGCATACATCTGTTACTCTGATCAATCTATTATTTATTTAGTTGAACAATTTATTTACACATTTAAATGAAAATAGTCTAATTTTTATTATATATGTTTTTATTTAAGGTTCTTGTATGACAAAATCATGCGCGAAACGCAATTGTCAAACTAATTTTGTTTCTTTGCCTCCACCCGTGTCAATGCAACGACAATTGATTTGAATGAAGTTTCAGTAAGAGACCACTTAATTGAGAGATTTACAGCGACCAATACAAAAACTTTGTTTTTTTTACCGTATAATACTGGACACAAGTAAGATTTTCATTATAATTTCATTCTAATCTTTGTATCTTTTGCGTAGAAATTATCCATCTAAACTTTTTATTATATTTTACAGTGGACACTGGTTGTTGGTTGCTATTAATCCTACAAAAGAAGTGGTCTATTATATGAATTCATTGGAGCATGATTGGTCAACATATGAGAGTATGAAGGAAGTGGTTGATACGTAAGTGAGATTGTTCGGAATATTCGTGTGTATTTGTATATTTAAATTATTTATGTGAGATTGTTCTAAATTTACATTTTTCTTTTATAGATCTATGCTAGTATACCGATCACAAAGAGATGCTCGAGTAGCACGGGCTAAAGCAACCACTGTTTCATGGATCCATGTGCAGGTAAATTAATTTAATTTTCACAATGTTGCTTATTAGTGATGCTACTTGATAACACAAAACAACTATATATTAATTCTTATTTGTTTGTCTATATGTAGCGTCCTCAACAGAAAAATGACATAGACTGCGGGTACTACGTTTTGAGGTTCATGAGAGAAATCCTTCAATTGGATCGATTATAGATTCCTATTCGGGTATGCATGAATTTATAACTTATGATTTATTTTAATATTTATCGGATATGTCATAATTTAGTATTTTAAACTAACTAATGCATATTTTGTTTTGTTATGTAATACTTTGATGAATGCGTGTGTCCTCATTACACGCCCTCAAAAGTGGGTGAAATTATGGAGGAATTGTGCGAATATATTATTGAAATAAGAATATTTTAAGGTATAGGATTATGTAAACGAAATGGAATCATTTATTATAAATGACTTGTGGTATGTAAATGAAATGACTTGAATTGTATAGTTTTGGATTGAAATGGTATTAGTGAAATGGTATTAGTTTTGAGATGTAAATGACTTGAATTGTATAGTTTTGGATATAAATTGTTTATATTGGTATTTGCATAAAAAAATGGTTTGAAATGATTTATATAGGTTTATTGAAATCTGAATTATACAGGTTTCTACATAAAAAAATTATACAGGTTTCTACATAAAAAATGGTTAAAATATGATTTTTTTTTTTAAAATCATTAAAATTATACGTATAGAAAAGACAACGCTTTTAAGAAAAAGCGCTCTCTATAGTCCACAAAAGAAATCATTTTCTCTAAAAAGCGCTCTCTAAAGGTATAGAAAAAAAATAATTAAAATTATAGGTATACTTTAGAGAGCGCTTTCAAAAGCGTTGTCTAAAGAGGAACAAAAGAAAACGTTTTTTACTCAAAAAACGCTCTCTAAAGGTATATAAAAAAAATGGTTAAATATGTTTTTGGTCCCTATAAATATCTCAATTTTCATTTTTAGTCCCTATTAAAAAATAATAAACTTTAGTCCCTAAAATTTTTGTATGAATGCAATTTTAGTCCCTCTTGTTTTCTAAAATTTTGAAAACTGTTTAATTACCCTTAAACTTTTAAATTTTTGAATAGTTTTTTCATCCATGTTTAGACTACTATAAAATATATTTTTTTTACTAAATTTTAGAATTTTTTAAAATGAGAAGAATTAAATATGAATTTTTTAAATTTCAAAATATAATGATAAAAGTAATGAAAACCTCAACTTAGAAATCAAATTTTGAGTTTTTTTTTTCCGAGAAACTTTTTATAATATTATAAAGATGTTTGTAAAATAATCATTTAAAAATACACATTGGTTTAACATGAGGGACTAAAACTACGTGCATAATAATTTTGTAAGGATTAAAATATCGTATTTTTTTAATAGGGACTAGAAATAAAAATTGAGATATTTATAGGGACTAAAAACATATTTAACCCTAAAAAAATTATTAAAATTTTATACGTATATATTAGACAGCGCTTTTAAAAGCGATATCTAAAGAACCACTTTAGAGAGCGCTTTTAAGGAAAAAGCGCTGCTAAAGGTCTACTTTAGAAAGCGTTTTTTTCTTTAAAAGCGCTTTCTAAAGTAAGCCTTTAGCAATGTTTTTTTCTTAAAAGAAAACGTTGTCTTTTCCTACGACATGCCACCTTAGACAACGCTTTTAAAGGTAAAAAAAACGCTCTCTTTGTTATTGTTTGGCGTAGTGAAATAAATATAAACTTTTATTACGGTTGGTAAAAAAACCATGTTTATTCACATTTTTATCACTATAAATGGATAATTGTTGGTGATGGGACTCAAAGACGACCCTAATAAAATCTTGGTAAAATTCGAGTTCTAGTCCCATACAAATTTATTTAAACTATTTTAAGGTTTATTGTGTATTGCCTAAGTAATTCTTTGTATTATTAATATGCCTTTACTTGTAAGTTAACTATTAAGAATGTTAAGTAATATGAATTTTGTTGTGAGTTAGACATTCATTGTAAACATGATTATCGAGATGTATTTGGTGTATTATTATTATTACTATTATTATTATTATTATTATTATTATTGATCGTACCTAGAGATCAGGATCCGATGCGGCTGGCCTCGAGAGCTGATGGAGACGGTCGTTGAGGAGAAAAAGGGGTTGTACCTGCAAGGCACTCCGATGCCAAAGTAAGTAACCGAGCAAAGAGTGGGCAAGTACAAGTATTAAGGTCAGAGAAATTTTATACCTGACCCTCTCAAATGAGAGGGTTTATATAAGGGACTAACTGGGAGATTATTGGTCCATTCTGTGAGGCGCGGATCGAGGAATCCGTGAAAATAGGCAACGGTCAGTACTAGCCGTTAGGGAACCTCATCGTGGTCGGACTGTTTGTGGTCGACAGGGACCACTTTTCATAATTGTGCTCGACGTCGAGCAGGCCTATTGGATTGGTCTTCTTGGCCCAATTGTAGGGATTGGGTCGGTCCGGAACAGGAGCCCCCCAAGTCATTGCTCGTGCTGTAGAGCAGTGACTTAAGAATGATGTTGTGCTCGGCGATGCATAATGTTAAGGTCAGGGATCTACGCTGTCGATCTTCTGGGAACGGGCAGATGATGCGTTGCTCGACAGAAGAATGTGAAACGAAAAGCTGGAATATCTGGGAATTCGCGCCTATTAATGATTTGACGGCTAGTCTAGGGGCTAGCGTGTAGGGGTCACGCGTGTTTGCACGTGTTCCCCTTCCTATAAATAGGATTCTCAGGGCCCATTTTGACCTTTTCGCTTCATCTTCTTCTTCAAGACTCTGCTCGCTCAACCGCCACCGTCCCAGCCGTCGACCACCGCCTCTCTTTGCCGACCACCACTTTCAGAAGCTTATTTTCTTCAAGAATGTCTTCTCAAACGCAAGGTACGGCTCTTTTTCTCCTTTCTAGGTGTTTATAGCTTAGATTTTGTAGAAATGTATGCGGCTTAGGATGATTTTGACGGTAGGTTTTAGATTTGGAATTGGTAAACCTTAGGACTTCCGCCACCGTAGTCGGTCGGTTGCAAACCCTAACTTAGGGTCGACGTAGGTATTGGTCGACTTATACTTGGGTTTTGATAGATATTAGGTTAGATCCTTAGCATATAATGTTGGGCGTAAGCCGTCGCTCCGAGCGATTGTCAGCCAGGGCTACAGCTCGGGACATAGTCTCTGAGCTGATGCGCGCCCTTTCACTTGTCGAGCGGTGGAAGGGTGGATTTGATATTCTTAATCGAATTCACTGACGCATTTCCTCTGCTTTTCAGGTGAAAACTTGCTCGTGAATCCGCTGGACGTGCTTTCTGAGGAGACGTCCTCGGGAGATTCAGGGTCATCCACATCCATTCCTTCTGGTTCCGGGAGCTCCTCGGAGAGTTCGGATACAAGCACTACAGGAGCATCGACAGACTCGCCTCAGTGTCCTGACCAGACGAGGGTCTCGCCCGAAGAATGGGTGGTGGAAGATTTGTTGGACAAGGTGTCCTCATTTTCAAGACCTCGAACGGAGCCACTGCCAGTTGTTGGTGATCCTGCTGATTGGGTTGTAACCTACCCGGGGGACGACGACCGTATCTTCTCAGATTTTCGTGGTCGGGCTTTCTCCATGTACGAATATGCGACTTCAGTCCTGGGGGTAACATTGCCTTTCAGCGACTTCGTGAGTGCCGTGCTCGGGCATCTCTGTGTCGCCCCTTCCCAGCTACACCCCAACACGTATGCGTTTCTAAGAGCGTTCGAGATGACGTGCGCCCATCTGGGTGTTGGTGCCACGCTTCCCCTCTTCTTTCGCCTTTTCTCCTTACAGCGCCAAGTTGGGCGAGGAACTGACCTAAAGGGGTTCGTGTCCTTCAAGCAGCGGACAAAGATTTTTAAGGCCCATTCAGAATCTATCCGGGCCTTCAAAACTGACTACTTCCTGATCAAGCCCGCGAGCGCGGTGGCCGTGAGAGCTATGATCTTTCTGGGAATAGACACTGACGAGAATGACGAGCCTAAGCTCGACGATCAAGGTCAGGTGATCCCGAGGAGACTGTGGTTGTTCCCCTTTTCTTGGAGTCATGCTCATTATGAGAAACCTGTCGGGGAGTTCGTTCAGGTGGGGGACACATTGAATGATGATGATGCGGCCAGTTTCGAGGCCTTCAGAAATTAATAGCCTCCTTCACTCCGACCCCCCTGTTGGACGGAGATGGGAAGGTTATAGTTGATCAGGATGAGGGGGAAGCTGTGGAGCGTCCCTTGATCAACGTTACTGAGTTGCTGGCTTGTCGTAACGGGCAGGAAGTGTCTGACTTCTTTGGTATCTGTTTATTTGCGTTCGTTAAATTTTTGATTTAACTTTGTTGCCTATGACTAACTTGATCCTTTTCCTTTTTCAGGCTCCCTGACGAATCCATTGGACAAAATTCAAGAACGCTTGGTCCAGCAGCAGAGGAAACGATCAAGGATCGTGCAGACCAAGCTGACTGAGACGAGTGGCTCGGGGTCGGGCCCCTTGGTCCAGGGTATGCCGAGCGCATTGACCGGCTCCTTGATGAAGAAGCACAAATCAGCGGCCACTGTAGATTTAACGGCCAGCGCTCCTCCAAAGCCAAAGCATGGGTTGCCTCCATGTTTTATGATGCGCAACTTCTTTGAGGGAACGAGCATGGAGGTGGACCGTGCAGATTCTCTGTTCTTGGAAGGTATGGACCGTCCTGCTCGGCGACTATCTCTGGCTCAAGACGCGAGCGCAGTTATGTGGGTCCTGATAATGGCCTGACTGACGGCCGAAGGGAGTCCCGGACTGGAGCGAGAGAATAGAAGGCTTAAGGAGCAGTTGGCTGCTTCTGGGGCTAAGCTGACAGCGGCCACTGAGGAGGCTAATGCTGCGACCAAGGAGTCAACCGAACGAGCTGCCGTCATCACCAAGTTGGAGGTCGACAAGAAGAGGGTGCTTGAGCAAAATAAGAAGCTGAAGGACGCCTTTTGCCCCAAGGATGATGACGATGAAGAGACCAAAAATTTGGTGACTAGGGCTCAGCTACTTGCTCGGATCGACCAAGATATGGAAGATCTGAATTCATCAACTGAGCTCAGCTTCCAGAACGCGGTGGATCAGATGAAAGCTCTTCACCCTGACATGGCCTTGGACGTTGGTCGCATGAGCTACCTGTATAAGGTCGTGGATGGTCAGATCGTGGTCCCCTCAGACTTGGTGGTGGATGACTCTCAGCCGGGGTCGACTGATCAGCCTGGCCAACCTGAAGCGCAACTGGATCAGGAGGGTGCTCGTGAGGAAGAAGGCCGCCCGGGAGGCGAGGATAATTAATTTATGGCCTGCGTGCCTGGTAATTTATGATGTACTTTCTTTTTTGGAGGGCGTGGCCCCCTTTGTATGTAATTTTGAACAAGTCGGCCCTTTGGTGTCGCATTTTTAATTTCACGTGTACGACTTTGATGGTCGGTTCTTATGTTTTATTTGCTCGTAATAATGCGTCCGTCGGAGAACATAATTTACTTGTTATTTTTACTAAGTGTTTGGTAGGCATCTTTGCATTAATTAGATGTGATCGAATGAATACGGGGTGCGTGAGTGATTTGTTGGTTAGGGGGACCAATCAGTATTTAAGAGTCTTACTCCTGGTCGGTGCCCGGGCCAAGATAATGGCCCGGGCTCCGTGGCTTGAACGTCCCATCGCGAGCTGAGGTTCTGCCTGGTCGTGGTACTTAGGCGACGTCGGACTCGTTCGAGTATCCGTTCGTGCGGCAAGCTTCTCTTTTGCTCGAAAGGAGTTCTTGCTTGACTTTGCTATATTTGGGTTGTCATGCTCATACCTAGGCACGCAGTTTTCAGTCGGTCACCCTTTCTCCTTGCTTGGAAGTTGAGTAAGGTGACTTTGTGATTTAGCTATAGTATTGTTTGAGTTTCTCGGCGTTCCAAGGCCGAGCAAGCTCTTCCCCGTGTAGATTTTCCAAATAATAAGCTCCGTTCTCGGTTTTTGCTCGGACGCGATACGGGCCTTCCCAATTGGGCGTTAGTTTTCCCTCGCGGGGATCTCTGTGGTTTCTTCTAAGGACAAGGCTGCCTACCTCAAACGTCTGCCTTATGACCTTAGAATCATACCGAGCAGCTATTTTTTGTTTGAGAATGATTTCTCGAAGGGCGGCGTCCGATCGAACTTCTTCGACCATGTCGAGCTCGTCTCTTAAGGCTTCGGAATTGGTATCTTATTCCATGGGGGATTCTGTGCGCCTCGATCGGACGTGCATTTCTATAGGGATCACCGCTTGGTTCCATATGCTAATCGAAATGGGGATTCCCCGGTTGTTGAGTGGGGTGTGGTCCTATATGCCCATAGTACGCTATGTAGCTCCTCAACCCAATGCTTCTTGTGCTCGTCCAATCTTCGTTTCAAACCTCTTAGGATTACCCTGTTCGCGGCCTCTGCTTGCCCGTTAATTTGGGGATGCTCGACTGAAGCGAAATGTTGTTTCGTTCCCATTGATGCAACGAATTCTTTGAAGTGTTTGTCTGTGAACTGAGTGTCGTTGTCAGTCACGATGGCGAGGGGCACCCCGAACCGGGCAAGGATGTTTCTCTTGAAGAAACGTAGTATGTTGAGCGCCGTGATTTTGGCTAAGGCCTCAGCTTCTATCCACTTGGTAAAATAGTCGACACCTACAATGAAGTATTTATTCTGACCGGACCCGATGACGAATGGTCCTAAGATATCCATTCCCCACCATGCGAACGGCCAAGGTGACGATAATGATTTTAACTCAGATGGGGGTGCTGCGTGCACGTCTCCGTGTCGTTGGCATTTTTTGCACCTCTTCACGTGCTCTTTCGCGTCGTGTTGGAGGGTGGGCCAATAGTATCCTGCCCACAAGATTTTTC
This sequence comes from Lathyrus aphaca, assembly GCA_963966055.1. Taxonomy (NCBI): domain Eukaryota; kingdom Viridiplantae; phylum Streptophyta; class Magnoliopsida; order Fabales; family Fabaceae; genus Lathyrus; species Lathyrus aphaca. Next base: position 75,827,449 of record OZ014523.1, read on the forward strand.
GAGCCAACGACCATCCGCCAGGGTGTTGCGCATTGATTCCTTCATGGACTTCCCTTAGTATGTGTGGGATATTTTCTTCTTCTACGCATCTGAGGAGGGGTGAAGAGAATCCTCGACGATACATACGTCCACCTACTAGAGAATATGAACATGCCCTTCGTCGTATAGTACTAGCTTCTTTTGGGTCGGTCAGTAATTCTCCTTTAGTTAAATAGTTGAATACCGGGGTCATCCAACAGCTCGTTCCGCCCACGACGTTAATGTCTACGCGGGCCGATGATTGTCCGATACTCGGTCGGGGAAGCATTTTCTGTACGACGGACTTGTTGTTTCCTTTCCGTTTAGTGCTTACTAATTTGGACAGGATGTCTGCGCGGGCATTGTTTTCCCGCGGGACGTGTTTGACTTCCACACTTTTGAACCGTTTTAGTTCGCCTTTTACGATGGCCAAATATTCGGCCATGTTATCATTTTTGCCCTGAAAATCTCCTCGGACTTGGCTTGCGACCAACTGAGAATCCGTGCAGATTGTGATCTCTTCTGCTTCCAGATCGGTCTCGAGCCGTATGCCCGCTAGAAAGGCTTCGTATTCTGCTTGGTTGTTAGAAGTGGGGAAAGATAGGGTTAGGGACACTTCGATGATGTTCCCTTCTTCGTTTTCCAAGATAATGCCGGCTCCGCTACCCGCCGGGCCAGATGCACCGTCCACGAAGATAACCCACCTGGATGAGACTTTCGGGTCTTGCTCGGTGAAGGTAAGTTCAGCCACGAAGTCGGCCAGCGCTTGAGCTTTGAGAGCTTGTCTTCCTTCAAATCTGACGTCAAACTCAGATAGTTCTAATGACCACTTTAGCATTCGTCCGGCCATGTCTGGTCGACCGAGCAACTGTCTTGTGGGCTGATCGGTCCTTACGATGATGGTGTGAGCAAGAAAGTAATGGCGTAGCCTTCTAGCTGCGAGAAGGAGGGCCAAAGCAACATTTTCTATCTGGAGGTATCGAATTTCTGGGCCATGAGGTGCTTTACTTGTGAAATATACAGGTTTTTGCCCTTCGGGTAGGTCGCGCACGAGTGTCGCGCTTACTGCTTCGTTTGCAACTGCAAGGTAGAGATACAGTATCTCCCTTTCTTCTGGTCTGGATAAGACTGGGGGTTCACTTAGTGCCTTTTTTAAGTGGGACAGTGCTAGCTCGCTGTTGCACCCCAAAATTTGCCCTCACAATACAAGACTTTGTGTACTAAGAAGGTTCACAAGGTTCACAAGACCTTTCATGAAGTTCATGAAGTTTACAAAATACTTTATGAAGTTCACAAGGTTCACAAGATTCACAATACTTACAAGACCTTTCATGAGGTTCATGAAGTCAACAAGACACTTTATGAGGTTCACAAGGTTCACAAGACCTCCCATGAGGTTCACAAGGTTCACAAGACATCTTATGATGGTTCACAAAGTTCACAAATAGTCAGAAGAGTTGATAATCCCCTCATACAATGCACCTCCTAAGCAGTGCATTCAAAACTAGGGTTTTGACTTTAATCAGGCTAAATGAACTTCCAAGACTTCAAGTGAGCTTCATAACATCTTATATGTGTGTAAGAACCCCCATTACAAGTTTCAAGACTTTTCTCAAAGGTTTGCTCAGTCAGATGATCAGATAGGTCAAAATCAGTCAAAGCAGTTAAAAAGTCAAACTGAGGTCAGTTGTGGTCAAACCAAAGTCAAACTTCATGATTTTTTTCCAACATCAAGTATATGAAGTAAAATTCATCATTTGATCAAGGGTTGATCATGATTCATCAAGGAGATTTCAGATCATCAAGAATCAGGAGTTTCTAAATTAGGGTTTCCTCAGTAAAAGTCAACTGAACTTTGACCAGCCATAACTTTCACATGCTTCATCACCAAGTCTCCATCCAAAGCTAATTTTGAAGGAAATTGAATTCTCTACAACTTTGTGTCTCACAAGCCAAGCCCAAAAATGCTTCATTTGGAAGGTATGAGCTAAGACATTATAGGTCCTTTTGAAAGTCAACAAAACGTCAACAACTTCAAAAGGGCATAACTTGAGAATGGTAAATGATATGGACATGAAACCAGTGGGGTTGGTTAGAGGACTCTTCAAGCTTTCCAAAATGTCCAAGAACACCCTCATAGCATTAAAATTGAAGGATGTGTGCCCTTGCAAAGTTGGGAAATTTTAGGGAAGTTTATGAAGCAAATGGAGGTTTAAAACCAAATTTTGCTAAGTGGGATGAACTTTTAATGACCCAAAGCAATCCATGACATCATGCACGAAAATTCTTTGATATTTTCATAATTTTTATTTTATTTAATTAATTTATTATGATTTTTTATACTAAAAATCATTTTAAATTTAAATAAAATATTAAACATGAAGATTTAAATTTATTTTTGATTCTAGAAGGTCATGAATTCAGCATGGATCAAATTGATACAAAGATAATATTGATTGGCTTGAAATAGAAAGTGGTGATGCAAAAATATTTGAATTTCAAAGCTTATCTTTTTGAATCTTTTTGGATCAAATCTTCCATACAAACATCAATTTTTTCTGACCTAATTCATCACTCTATAAGTATATGACTTAACCCTACTCACTATTCACGGATTCCAGCCTCCAAAGTGTAAGTTTGCATTTCAAAAAAAAACCTCTCCAAACTCAAATTCGGATTTTAACATACAAGGCATTAGAAGGTAATTTGAGGACAGAGAATGACTCCTTGGACATCCATAAACCAATCCCAGCCATCATTTGCATCAAAAACCTCATGAATTGCATAAACCGAATGGTTCTTGTTCTTGAAATTTAGTTTTTCGATTATGACTTTTTATGCATTGCTAATGAATTTTGGTTGTACTTTATTGTTTGTGAGGTTCTAAGGATTGATTCTGGACGAAAACATGGAAGTTTCATGGTGTAATCAGTCAATCACCATGGTTAGGGTTTATACCTTCGAATTGGGGTTTACTAATCCAGTGTATATAAATACATTTTAAAACCATAGATTGATTGAGTGAACTGTGTAGATCACAATGGTGTGCTCAATTGGATGAAATTGTACCTGTTTGGCATGATTTGTATTTCGCAGGTTTATACACGCAAGAAGAATCACAGGAAAATCCCCATCAAAATTCGCAGGTAAACCTGCGAAATCCAGAGGTAGGAGATGATCTCAGGCGCGCGAAAATAAAATTCAAATAACAGGCTTATTTTATTATGTATTGGTTCTGTTCTATGTCACCAATGAGCGCGTAGCTCAGTTGGTTTTGCACGCAGGCGATGAAGTTAAGAACCAGGGTTCGATCCCTTGGTTATACATTTTTTGCTTAAAATTCATTTGCTCAACAGGTTTATTATATTATTTTCATTGCTCATTCCAAAGACACACTGCACACGCAGCTCAGTTGGTTGGTGGTTGGTGATGAAGGCTGGGAGACCTGGGTTCGACCCCAGGCTCCAGCAGGTGAGTTTTTATCATTTTTTTTGTTTTTCTTAACCTAATTGTTTTCTAATTCTTTTTATTTTCTTTAATTTTAGTTAAATATTATAATGAATTAATAAAAATAATATAAATAAAATAAAATTGTATATGTTTGAAATTAATATTCTATTTTATTTATATGTCCATATTATCCTAGCTTATTTTTTTTTTAATATTGTATATTAAATTAAAAAACCTAATATTTTGTATATAAAACCCTAATTTTTATTAAACCCTAATTAATCTTAATAATTTTCAAAACCCTAATTTTTTTCTTCTCCTATTTATTTAATATTATTATTTGTATATATTATCTTCATAATTTAATTTAATTTTTATTAATGTATAAATTGTTTATAATTTACAATTTTTTATATAAGTTTAAAAATTAGAATTCTTAATATGATAATATGATATAATTTGTTTAGAACTTAATTTTTGCATGTAAATAATTTTATTATATGTTTAAAATATGTAAAAATTGCTAATTTAATTTTTATAATTATATTATGTTCATAATTAATTTTTTATATAATTTATACATAACTTAAAAATTTTATAATAATTAGTATAATTGTTTATATTTTAATATTGAATGATAATTGTTTATAAGTTTGAATTTTTTTTCATTATTATTATTATTAATTATATTTATATGATTATTACTAACCCCATTTAATTTGGTATTTTTATTATTATTATTATTTTCACTAACCCAATTATAATTGCTTATTTATTTTGCTTATTAATATTTTGATTATTTATTTAAATTGCTTTTATCATTATTATGTAATTGCTCCTGGATGTAATATTTTATAATGTTTATTATTTATTTTATGCTATGGTTAGTAAATAGGGAGTGTAATATGTATGTTTATTTAAAATTAATTTAGATCACTTAATTCAAAAGATAAATATTAAAAATTGTACACTCACACACGTAAGTCGATCTTTGATCGCCATCTCACTTCCTTAGGGATACCTCTCATGTTGCCTAATCAAAAAGGTCAAGTAGGGTGTATAAAGCAAAAGTCCCTCAAAATAAAGTCATCTAGTCCCTTAACAAATAAAAGATCAAGTCCCTTTCGAATGTTGCCTTCATAATGATCTTGTCCCTTTCGAATAAAGATGACAGTCCCTCCAAAAATGCTTATACACCCCACAGTTGCCTAAATAAACAGATGTCCCTTCATATGTCCCTCACATCCAAGGTAATGACTACCTATTCCTTAATAATAGGGATAGTCTTACCATTTAAAGGATTCAAGAACAGAAAAGACTTAAATTTAGGGTAGGTTCCTCATAGTTGCTTGCTCACTATTCAAAAACTTTTCAAACACTTCACACTTTCAAACAAATTTTTCAAACAAAGGTTTTTTACGCATCCGTACATGGATCATTATCAAACTCTTATGAAAATTTCTATTCACACACTTCACATTTCAAAAACATTTTAAAGTGAGCTAAGTAACTAAGAGCCCATGGATAACCATGGATGTAAAGGGTGCTAACACCTTCCCTTTACATAACCTACCCCCCGAACCCAAAAATCTTTTAAGGTCTTTCCTGTTCTTTTATGCCCTTTCCTTTGGATAAAATAAAAGTCGGTGGCGACTATTGCTAATTACTCTTCACATTCAAAGTTTGCTAATTACTCAGATTAGGGTTAATGACCCTCAGGTGGCCGAAGAAGACTTCCGGTCGTCTTCTCCGGCGAGACCTTCATCCTATCTCTCTCAAAACCTCACTAAAACGTGTCAAAATCTCCAGATTCACTCAACCAAACATCTTAAACAAGAATCCAACAACAAAATCTATTTATTTTTCATGAATCAAAAGAAACGAGCAAAAATCATTTTCACGGGCAAAGTTTCAGACAGACCATACATCCTCATCTCTTCATCATTTTCAAAAATTCAAAGCTCATTGCATTCAGGGGAGCATGTAGATCATTTCAATAACTTAAAACAAGGTTTCTGGAAAAATGATTTTTCGAAGCTACCTGAAGTGAAGCTTTCAGTTTGGAGCTTTCAGGCTGCCTCGTTGCTTCAAAGCTCCTCTAATGGTCTCCCTGAAGATGCTTTGAGGTTTAGTTGGATTGTATGGTGGCTGATTTGTGAGATTGATGAAGTTCTATCCAAGGAAGTGGAAAATCGTATTTCTGCTTGGGGTGGTTTCAGGGCCAAATGAGGATTGGGAAATGATCAGAGGATCATGGTGAATGGTTTTGTGAAGTTTGTTTTGATGTTTGAGACTTGAGTGCTGAGTTTCGAAACAAAATGCATAAGAGGTGAGTTTTGAGGATGCTGACTTGTGGGAGAGATTAGGCTGTGTTGTGTTATGTGTTGAGTCCCATTTTGTCCATGTATCAAGTTTGGATAGGTCAGAGAGTTGTTGCTGGCCTAGCTTGATTGGTATGGGTCATTTTGCCAAAAGTCAATGTTAGGTGTCCTTTGAGGTATGGGTCATTGCAGGCTGGTTTAGAGGCATGGCTTGGCTCAGCTGTGATCAAGGAGAACCATGGAAATGAATTTGAGGCAATGCAGCAAGTGGATTTGAGTTTATGTGAGGTTTTGCAAATTTCACAAAGTTTGGCCCTTTTGGAAATTCTTTAAGTTCAAGGTATCAAAATGCATAATTCTTGGGCCAATTCTGATCTTTAGAGGTCATATGAGCATGTTGTGAAGTGTTTGTGCACATTTGAAGCCTTTAGAATGCCTTATCAAACCATTTTGCAAAATGCCTCTTTGGTGTAAAACATGAAATTATGTGATTTTTGCTAACTTTGCCAAGCCATAACTTTTGATCCAAAATGAATTAGAATGAGTTCTTGTACTTTTTGAAAATGGGAGGATCCATTCTACAACTTTTATGACCAAAGTTTTCTCATTTGAAGCATTTTTGAATCAAAAAGAGGAGGTTGAAGAACTTTCCCAAAATGGCAAGTTTCCATTACAAGTCACTTTCCCAAAAAGGCAACTTTGCAAATGGCTTGAAATTTTCCAATTTTGTGAACTTCTAACACCTTCTATGATCAAATAAAGATCATATACATTCAAAATGATGGAGAACACCCTGTGGTTGGGTCATTGGGGGCCTCAGATGCCCTGATTTTACACTGACTTGCTCAAGAAGTCAACTCTTGATCAGATGCCTTCCCCATGGAATTTCTTCATGAAAATTGATATGCATGATCCTTATACCATATAGAGACCAATAGAAACAAGAATGACCAAAAAAATTGGAGTTATGGCCTCTGAAACCAAAACCCTAATTTTAGGTTATCTGTGCAGTTAAACCTGGCTCTGCTCCCATGCCTTTTTCAGTCCTTGTGATTCTTTGAATTCTTTGACCTTGTGAGGATATGATTATTGAACACACATGGACCCCTTTGAAGTGATTGATAACCTTTGGAGTGGCTCCAATGGCTTAGGGATTGCTCAGATCACAACCCTAGATGCAGATGACTTTGAATCAATGCAGTGAAGCAAATATGCAATATGAGATGATGTGATTGAACTTATGCATATGAAAAGATCACAAGCCATGGTGTGAATGGGTGAGGGCAAATTTGGGGTGTTTACAGCTGCCCCTATTCAAGCATGAGTTAGTTGTGCAGGATGTAAGCAACGACTTAACAGGCAAACAGGATAACTTGTGGTTGAATACCAAAGACAGTCCAAAATTTGCACTCACAGAATGAAGAAGAAAAGGGATATAGATTGTAAAAGGAAGATAAAGTATGTTTATAAAGTGCGGGCGACGGAGGACGACCGTCAAGCAGAGGACGACTGCTGGGGATAAAGCAATGGCGGGGACGACCGACATGCATGGGGAAAATGCGGGAAATAAAGCAATGACGGGGACGGCCAACAAGCTGGGGATATAAGAGTTTATGATGGGGACGGCCATCAGGTAAAGCTATAAGACTCTCTGGGGATTATAGGTAAATGATGGGGACGACCATCAAGTTCAAGGCATAAATGAAATAAATGATGAGGTACGGTCATCAGGGGTGAAGGACGATCACTTAGCAGGGGACGGCTGCTCTGTTGGGGATAAGATGAGGGACGGTCATCTATTGGTGAAGGACGATCACCTGGCAAGATATGGTTTCCAAAAGTATCGCGACATAGGACGAATGCCAGATAAAAAGGTCGACGATGGGGACGGCCATCGGATAAGCATGATGAAGGACGATCATCAAGAGGTGAAGGACGATCACCTAGCAGGGTACGGCTGCTCTGAGGGTATCATGACATAGGACGAATGTCAGTTAACAATATCAACGATGGGGACGGCCATCGGATAAGCATGATGAAGGACGATCATCAAGAGGTGAAGGACGATCACCTAGCATGGGACGGCTGCTAAAAATATCACGACATAGGACGAATGTCGGATAAGAAGGGATTCTAATGAATATAGACTCCACTGGGGGTGATGAAGTACGATCATCTAAAAAGGTGAAGGACGATCACCTGGCAGGGTACGGCTGCCGAAACGGTATCATGACATAGGACGAATGTCAGATAGACAGGAAATAGTTCAACAAGATTTGTTGGGAACTCTTCTGGGGAATGGTAGACACAGACAAGTGTCTATATTTAAGAAGACATAAGTGTTTGACACGGTGTATAGATTAAAGATGCGGACGAGCATCCTTAAGACAATGATACGGACGAGTATCGGTAGAAACAAACGCTTGACGCATGCTCAGAGATGATGATACAGACGAGTACCAACTAGTTAACAAAGAACACGGACGAGTGTCGAATCTGAGGAGATCAGGTAGTATATACAAGATACGGATGAATATCTGTATAAGTGAAAGGTATGAGTGAGACACAGACGAGTGCTCAACTTGCTGGGGAGAGTGCGACGCGGACGGGTGTCGGAAAAAGTGTATTATAAACAAGCATATGGTTCCCAAATGTTTAGGTAACTATGTTGGGGAAGGTGACACGGACGGGTGTCAAGGAATTATATATATATGAATCTGTGAGTGCAAAGGGGATGCTTTGGCTTTCTGCTGGGGATATGACACAGACGAGTGTCAAAAGGAGTGTGTTCCTGTATTTGTGGGTGTAATGCTTTGGCTTTCTGGTGGGGAATTTGGGAAATATTTTGTATATCGTTGACGGATTATCAGTATTTACAAGTGTTTGGTTCGACACATGACTTATGATTATGCAATATGTTTGATTTTTGCCGTAATGCTCAGTATTAGACGGAATGCTACGCTCTGTGGGGAAGATATGATGCGAATGCTTTGATTATGCAAAGATACCGATTCGGGATTCAGATCCCGATGCTGTGGAGATCTCTGGCTGATCTGCTTGAAGTGGATATTCCAGCTGGGGGTGAGATCATTGGTAGATCTGATACATATGACTCTGCGTGGGGAAGTAGGTCATTGATAAACCTATCTCAGTAATGAGGGACCCAACTAGGGTCTGTGGAAGCTCTCGTCACTCTGTTGTGAGATCTTAGGGCATTGCTCTTCTGGATATAAGTTGAAACTCTGTGGGGAGATGATTCCCTGTCTGTCACTCAGATGGGGAAGGAGAAAGACTTCTGGATATGTTCATGTGTACGCTGAATGGTCCCTTTTACAGTCATCTCATTGGAAGCTCATCATCTGGCTTCACTGAGTTGATAATGACAGGAGAGCGCGTGGAAAATGGTATAAAGAGTGGCAAGATCCAAGTGGGTACTTCTTCATCAGGTGCTGCAAAGAAGCCTCCCACTGGGAAGAAATAATCCAATGTTGTTTATGGTCAACCTGATCGTAATAGAAGGCATCAGTCTGTGAGTGCAGTTCATATTTCAAATCCAACTCCTACAACACCAGAGCAGCCACAGGGCAACCAACAGAGGGCTAGAAGGCAGTTCATTAAGATCAACATGTCAATGGCTCAAGCATTGCAACACTTGTTGAAGGCTGAACTTATTACTCTGAAAGAGGCTCCTCAGAACCCCAATGTTACCTCTCCCAGGTACAATCCCAATGCACGATGTGCATATCATTCAAACTGTCAGGGACATGATACTAATAGCTGCTGGGTCTTGAAGAACAAAATTCAAGATATGATTGAGGCTGTTGAGATTGAATTTGACCCTCCGGGTACTCCAAATGTGATTACTGCTCCCATGCCAAATCATGAGAAGACTGTCAATGCCATTGATGAAGATTTACATATCTATTCAATTGCAGAGTTGACCACACCATTGTCTGTAATCAAGAAGAAGTTAGTGCAAGCTGGGTTCTTTCCAGGTTGTCGTGAAGACTGTTTGTATTGTACCTATAAGCCGGATAGTTGCTGGAGATTGAGAGATGGAATTCAACGTCTCATGGATAAATATACCATAGTGTTTGAAAGGACTCCATCGTCTGTAGAGAGTATGGTGGATCATATTACTAAAGGTAGGAAGACTGAAGAGGTTGATATGGTTGATAAAGTGCCGGTAAGGATCACTTCCAAGGGACCTGTTAAAATAACTCATAAGGGTCCAATTAAGATTACTGCTGAAGGCCCTGTAAAGGTTGTTGCTGAAGCCAGAGTGGCTCCTATGGTCATTACCACTCCTGGTCCTATTCCGTATACGTCTGATAAAGCTGTGCCTTGGCATTATGGGTCTGATGTTTATATCCATGGTGTCAAGCAGGAACCCTTAGCTGATGTGCCTGTTGATGTTGATAATATTGCTGGGACAAGTAAGATCACACGAAGCGGAAGAGTCTTCTCTCCTCCAGTTACCTCCAAGAATGCAATTACTCCTGCTGCTACTTCCACCTCTGATGCTCGGGGCAAAAGTCCTGTTATTGAACCTGTACCTACTGATGTGCCAGCTGCTGATGATCTTGCTAAGCAGATGGAAGAAGTATTGAAAATCATTCGCAAGAGTGATTATGACATTGTTGATCAGTTGGGGCATACTCCCTCCAAGATTTCTATGCTATCCTTGTTGTTGTGTTCTGAGGCTCATGCCAAGGCCTTGATTAAGTTTCTGAAGACTGCTCATGTACCCAATGCAATTTCTGTTGACCAATTTGAGAATTGCGTTGCCCACCTGACCTATGATAATGGGTTAGGGTTTTCTGATGCTGATTTGACCCCTGCCAAGAGGGATCATAACAGGGCTCTGCATATCTCAATTGAATGCAGGGGCACTACCCTGTCACATGTATTGATAGACAATGGTTCCTCTCTGAATGTGTTGCCCAAAGAAGTCCTGAATAAGCTGAGTCCTGAAGATGCTGTGCTGAAGCCCAGTAGTATAGTGGTGAAGGCTTTTGATGGTTCGAGAAGAGTGGTGCATGGAGAAATTGACTTGCCCATCAAAGTTGGTTCTCAGATTTTTAATGCTACATTTTATGTGATGGATATTCGTCCTTCGTACTCTTGTCTGCTTGGTCGTCCCTGGATCCATGGGGCAGGTGCTGTAACCTCTACATTACATCAGAAGCTAAGATATCCGGTGGAAGGAAAAGTTGTTACTGTCTATAGAGAGGAAGAGTATTTTGTTAGTCATGTGAACACCTTCAAGTATCTGGAAGTGGAAGGTGAATACGTTGAAACTCCGTGTCAGACATTTGAAGTGGTTCCCTGGATTGTCAATGATTATGTAGCTCCTCCTGTTGTCAAGAAAGTTCCTGTGGTCACCAGAATACCTCCAACAATGGCCTCCCTCAAAGATGCTAGAGCCGTAGTGGATGAAGGTGGTTGTACTATTTGGGGTCAGCTTCCTGATATCCCATACAAGTCTGACAAATTTGGTTTGGGTTTCACTGCAGAGTCCCAGAAGGCTGTTCGTCGTGCTCGTGCTGTTCGTATCACCAATCAAGGGGTTATGAAAGATCAGATCAATGTTGTGGGTGACTATGATGAAGACTACAACTTGGATGCTTGGATTTTTCCTACTGTGGGTGCTGGGCTCAATAATTGGAAAGCTGAAGATGTTATCCCTATCTCCTTTAGTCAGGAGTAAATACTATTACTGTGTTGTTACTTTTAAAGTTTGTAATTTCTTGAACAATTAAACTCTTAAGCCTTGTGCCTTACCCGGGGCACAAAGGTGTGCTTGTTACGGGATGTCATTTCATTTGCATACTTCATTCAATAAAAATCAGTGGACGTTTCGTTTTCGTAAATATTGTGTTCCTTGTCTTTCTCTTCTTTTATTTTCTGTTTTATCAGCTATGTGTTCTTACACACACCCACATCACTAAAATGCAGATCCTCATCCACTCTGGATCCTGTTGATAACAGTTCTACTATTGCCAATTATAATTTCGAGAATCCGATCTATCAAACTGAAGACGGAAATGAGGACGATTGTGAAGTACCTGTAGAGCTTGCTAGGTTGTTACAACAAGAAGAGAAAGCTATACAGCCACATGAAGAGCCAGTCGAAGTTGTGAATCTGGGAACTGAAGAAAACAGGAAGGAAGTCAAGATAGGGGCTGATTTAGAGGATAGTGTCAAGATCAGATTGATTCAGATGTTACGTGACTATGTGGAGATCTTTGCTTGGTCTTATGAAGATATGCCAGGGTTGGATACAAACATTGTAGTTCACCGTTTACCAGTAAAAGAAGATTGTCGTCCAAAGAAGCAGAAGGTTCGTCGTATGCGTCCTGAGATGTCAGAAAAGATCAAAGCAGAGGTAATGAAACAGTTTGATGCAGGGTTCTTAGCTGTGACTTCTTATCCTCAGTGGGTTGCAAATGTGGTACCAGTTCCTAAGAAAGATGGTAAGGTACGTATGTGTGTAGACTACATGGATTTGAACAAGGCCAGCCCCAAAGATGACTTTCCGCTTCCTCATATTGATGTTCTGGTAGACAACACTGCTCAGCATAAGGTATTCTCTTTTATGGATGGTTTCTCTGGTTACAATCAAATCAAGATAGCACCTGAAGATATGGAGAAGACAACATTTGTTACACAGTGGGGCACTTTTTGTTATAAGGTGATGCCATTTGGTTTGAAGAATGCAGGGGCAACATATCAGCGTGCTATGGTGGCTTTGTTTCATGATATGATTCATCATGAGATAGAGGTATATGTGGATGATATGATAGCCAGGTCCCAGAATGAAGAGCAACATCTTGATCATTTGCATAAATTGTTTGAGAGGTTGAAGAAATACAAGTTGAGATTGAACCCAAACAAGTGTACTTTTGGAGTTAGATCTGGTAAACTCCTGGGTTTCATTGTCAGTGGAAAAGGTATTGAAGTGGATCCTGCAAAAGTGAAAGCTATACGAGAGATGCCAGCTCCCCGTACTAAGAAGGAGGTTAGAGGTTTCTTGGGACGATTGAATTACATTGCAAGATTTATTTCCCAATTAACTGCCATCTGTGAGCCAATCTTCAAGTTGTTGAAGAAAGACCAGGTGATGGAATGGAATAATGAGTGCCAAACTGTGAAATCAAGAGATATCTGCTGGAACCACCAATTTTGATGCCACCAGTTGATGGAAGACCCTTGATTATGTACTTAACAGTGTTAGACAATTCAATGGGGTGTGTATTGGGGCAACATGACGAGTCTGGTCGAAAAGAACAGGCAATATACTACCTTAGCAAAAAGTTTACCGACTGTGAAACAAGATATTCACTGCTCGAGAAAACTTGCTGCGCTTTGGCATGGGCTGCTCGCCGACTAAGACAGTATATGTTGACCCATACGACCTTGTTGATTTCAAAGATGGATCCAATCAAGTACATATTTGAGAAACCTGCTCTCTCTGGAAGAATTGCAAGATGGCAAATGATCTTAACAGAATATGACATACAATATACTACTCAGAAGGCCATTAAAGGAAGTGTTGTGGCTGATCATTTGGCTCATCAAGCAGTAGATGATTATCAGTCAATGAGTTTTGAGTTCCCTGATGAAGACATTATGATTATTACCAAAGAACCTGGACAATATGACGGACCTGAACAAGGATCCCGATGGACTATGGTTTTTGATGGTGCCTCTAATGCACTTGGTAATGGTGTTGGTGTTTGTATTAGTTCCCCTGAAGGTTGTCATACCCCGATTACTGCCAGACTTTGTTTCTATTGTACCAATAACATGGCTGAGTATGAGGCATGTATCCTGGGTATTAAAGCTGCTATTGATATGAAGATTCAGTTCCTTGACGTGTATGGAGATTCAGCCCTGGTAGTTAGTCAGATCAAAGGAGATTGGGATACCAAGCATGATAACCTCATTCCTTACAAAGAGCATGTGTTGTCTCTGATCCCACATTTTAAAGAGATTACCTTTGGACATATTCCACGAAGAGAGAATCAGTTGGCAGATGCTTTAGCCACCATGGCATCCATGTTTGAGATCAGCTGGGATGATGAAGCTCCCAAGATTACCATTGATAGATTTGAGAAGCCTGCATACTGCAATGAGATTGACACTGAAGGGGCAGAGGAGAAACCTTGGTTCTATGAAGTAAAAAGATATCTTGAAGCTCAGGAGTTCCCTGAAGGGGCATCTGTCAAAGATAAGAAGTTTCTGAGAAGGTTTTCTGCTAAGTTCTTTTTGAGTAATGGGATTTTGTACAAGCGCAATCATGATTCAACTATGCTTCGTTGTGTGGATAAGAAAGAAGCAACAGAGATTATGGAAGACATGCATGATGGGATCTTTGGAACTCATTCTAGTGGACATACTGTGGCAAAGAAGATCTTGAGAGCAGGTTACTATTGGTCTACCATGGAAGCTGATTGCTATCAACACTCCAGAACTTGTCACAAGTGTCAAATTTATGCTGATAAAGTACATATACCTCCATCACCATTGAATGTGTTGACTGCTCCTTGGCCTTTTGCCATGTGGGGCATTGATATGATTGGTGAGATCAAGCCTACTGCTTCTAATGGGCATCGTTTCATCCTGGTTGCTATTGATTACTTCACGAAGTGGGTAGAGGCAGCTTCATTTGCATCTGTTACTAAGAATGTTGTGGCTCGATTCATTAAGAATAATCTCATATGTAGGTATGGCATCCCTGAAAGGATTATTACTAACAATGGCTCTAATCTGAACAACACTATGATTACTGATTTCTGCATGCAGTTCAAGATTAGGCATCACAACTCTTCTCCGTATCGTCCAAAGATGAATGGGGCAGTTGAAGCTGCTAATAAGAACATTAAGAGGATTATACAGAAGATGACTGTTACTTATAAGGATTGGCATGAGATGTTACCATTTGCTCTTCATGGTTATCGTACCACAATACGTACTTCAACAGGGGCAACCCCATTCTCCTTAGTCTATGGTATGGAAGCAGTTCTGCCCATTGAAGTTCAGATTCCCTCCTTAAGAATTATGAAGGATGCAGGCTTGGATGAAGATGAATGGATTCAGACTCGACTTGACCAGATAAATTTGATTGATGAGAAGAGGTTAGCAGCAGTTTGTCATGGCCAGATGTACCAGAAACGAATGATCAAGGCTTTTAACAAGAAGGTTAAGCCAAAGGTATATCAGGTTGGTGACTTGGTAATCAAGCGTATCATATTACCACAGGGTGATCCTAGGGGCAAGTGGACTCCAACATATGAGGGACCATTTGTAGTCAAGACAGTGTTTTCAGGAGGTGCCATGATACTTACTACTATGGATGGTGAAGACTTCCCACAGCCTGTAAACGCAGACATAGTTAAAAAATACTACGCATGAAAAGAGACCCGCTAGGTTGACAGGCCTAGGAAAAAATAAGGGCATCCCGGCAAACCAAAAGGGTTTGGGCAAAAATTAGGGATATATATAAAAAGATGTACACCCGGCAAGTCGAAAACCTGAAAAGGCGGCTTGGGTAAAAAAGGGTATCCCGGTGGATTGAAAACCTGAAAGGGCAATCCAGGCAAAAGTTAGGGATTAAAGCGTATGACTATGTCTCGTTTGGATCACCCATGAAACTGCAACCAATTGTGTTACTTACTCAAGTTCGAACAGATAAAGCTCAATCCAATCGTTTTCGTCTCAACAGAAGAAGATGAGATACTTGAAGATAATGGCAATAGTAGAATTGAAACTCAATAGGATTATTTCCCACATAGCTGATTTTCTTTGTTTTATAAAAACTTTATGACAAAATCCTCTTACTAGGTTTTATATCTCCTTGTACAAACTTACCTATGTATAGGTCACTCTTTGATATAAATAAAATTCCATTTTTGAATCCTGATTTACTTTTACCCTATTTACATAAGCGAAACGTCCATTGGTTGTGTTTGAATGTATGTATGCTTTTGAATATGATTGATGTTTACCAGAAATGCATAAAAATACAGTAATAGTATTTACTAAGGACGAACAAGGGAAGGATTTCAACGAAGCTTCGTCGGTGCATCTCTACAAAACAGCTACAAACCCTCAGTAGGACAAATCCATCTTCATAAAGTCACATCTCCCCTGGAACTTATATCCATCTCTTTTATCCTCATACGGATATTCGGGAATTTACTTTCCAATAGGAGTACGACGAACGAAGACGGGAGGTTATATATACCCTACTATCAAACGAAGACGGGAGGTTATATATACTCTACTACCGAACGAAGACGGGAGGTTATGTATACCTTGCTATCCCCAGCAGACGGGAGGTTATATATACTCTACTACCGAACGAAGACGGGAGGTTATGTATACCTTGCTATCCCCAGCAGACGGGAGGTTATGTATAATATATTATCAAACAAGACGGGAATGAGTTCCTCATATTCTTCGACAACAAATCGGGATTTATTTTCCCTGGCCAGCAGTTGTTATACGAAGATATCCAGATGCTTCGGGCAGCAACATGTCATACATACATCATTTACATCATACCATAACATACATATCCATAGATACATAATACATTACTTAAGTGCATCATATTATGCATGCATACATAATACATAAACTAATACTACCATATAGAATGCTACCTGCTACCTTGTTTTCAGGTTAATTCTCCAGCAGACAGACTTCATCAACAACTTGTGACTACCAGGACGTTGTTATCTTCCTGAAAGCATATTATCTCCTTGGGCCTTTGTTATCTTCCCAAAGGTTACCACTTCCTCAGGACGTTGTTATACTCCTGAAAGCATATTATTACCTCAGGACTGCTTTATCCTCCTGAAAGCTTCTTATACCTCAGGACGTTGTTATCCTCCTGAAAGCATATTATCTCCTCGGGACGGTGTTTATCTTCCTGAAAGCTATCATCACTTCCTCAGGATGTTGTTTATACTCCTGAAAGCATATTATTACTTTGGGCCGTTGTTATCTTCCCAAAGGTTACCACTTCCTCAGGACGTTGTTATCCTCCTGAAAGCATATTATTACCTCAGAACGTTGTTTATCTTTCTGAAAGCATATCACTCCCTCAGGATGCTGTTATCCTCCTGAAAGCATATTATTACCTCAGGACTGCTTTATCCTCCTGAAAGCTTATTATTACCTCGGGACGTTGTTTATCTTCCTGAAAGCTATCATCATACCTTCATATTTTGGACTGCTTTATCCCCCAAGAAATGTACCTGGAGAATGTTTCTCCAAGTGGCATCTTTAAGCCCACTCAAGCATATACAACCAATCATCAATACTACTCTACGCACCGGTGAGTGCAAATTTTTGGGCTTTTGTGTTCAATCCCCTTCAACCTTCCAGGTCACGACTGGCAAATATACCAATCTAACCCCTCAGGTTTCAGAAAATTGAACAGGGGCAGCTGTTGCACCCCAAAATTTGCCCTCACAATACAAGACTTTGTGTACTAAGAAGGTTCACAAGGTTCACAAGACCTTTCATGAAGTTCATGAAGTTTACAAAATACTTTATGAAGTTCACAAGGTTCACAAGATTCACAATACTTACAAGACCTTTCATGAGGTTCATGAAGTCTACAAGACACTTTATGAGGTTCACAAGGTTCACAAGACCTCCCATGAGGTTCACAAGGTTCACAAGACATCTTATGATGGTTCACAAAGTTCACAAATAGTCAGAAGAGTTGACAATCCCCTCATACAATGCACCTCCTAAGCAGTGCATTCAAAACTAGGGTTTTGACTTTAATCAGACTAAATGAACTTCCAAGACTTCAAGTGAGATTCATAACATCTTATATGTGTGTAAGAACCCCCATGACAAGTTTCAAGACTTTTCTCAAAGGTTTGTTCAGTCAGATGATCAGATAGGTCAAAATCAGTCAAAGTAGTTAAAAAGTCAAACTGAGGTCAACTGTGGTCAAACCAAAGTCAAACTTCATGATTTTTTGCCAACATCAAGTATATGAAGTAAAATTAATCATTTGATCAAGGGTTGATCATGATTCATCAAGGAGATTTCAGATCATCAAGAATCAGGAGTTTCTAAATTCGGGTTTCCTCAGTAAAAGTCAACTGAACTTTGACCAGCCATAACTTTCACATGCTTCATCACCAAGTCTCCATCCAAAGCTAATTTTGAAGGAAATTGAATTCTCTACAACTTTGTGTCTCACAAGCCAAGCCCAAAAATGCTTCATTTGGAAGGTATGAGCTAAGACATTATAGGTCCTTTTGAAAGTCAACAAAACGTCAACAACTTCAAAAGGGCATAACTTGAGAATGGTAAATGATATGGACATGAAACCAGTGGGGTTGGTTAGAGGACTCTTCAAGCTTTCCAAAATGTCCAAGAACACCCTCATAGCATTAAAATTGAAGGATGTGTGCCCTTGCAAAGTTGGGAAATTTTTGGGAAGTTTATGAAGCAAATGGAGGTTTAAAACCAAATTTTGCTAAGTGGGATGAACTTTTAATGACCCAAAGCAATCCATGACATCATGCACGAAAATTCTTTGATATTTTCATAATTTTTATTTTATTTAATTAATTTATTATGATTTTTTATACTAAAAATCATTTTAAATTTAAATAAAATATTAAACATGAAGATTTAAATTTATTTTTGATTCTAGAAGGTCATGAATTCAGCATGGATCAAATTGATACAAAGATAATATTGATTGGCTTGAAATAGAAAGTGGTGATGCAAAAATATTTGAATTTCAAAGCTTATCTTTTTGAATCTTTTTGGATCAAATCTTCCATACAAACATCAATTTTTTCTGACCTAATTCATCACTCTATAAGTATATGACTTAACCCTACTCACTATTCACGGATTCCAGCCTCCAAAGTGTAAGTTTGCATTTCAAAAAAAAACCTCTCCAAACTCAAATTCGGATTTTAACATACAAGGCATTAGAAGGTAATTTGAGGACAGAGAATGACTCCTTGGACATCCATAAACCAATCCCAGCCATCATTTGCATCAAAAACCTCATGAATTGCATAAACCGAATGGTTCTTGTTCTTGAAATTTAGTTTTTCGATTATGACTTTTTATGCATTGCTAATGAATTTTGGTTGTACTTTATTGTTTGTGAGGTTCTAAGGATTGATTCTGGACGAAAACATGGAAGGTGTAATCAGTCAATCACCATGGTTAGGGTTTATACCTTCGAATTGGGGTTTACTAATCCAGTGTATATAAATACATTTTAAAACCATAGATTGATTGAGTGAACTGTGTAGATCACAATGGTGTGCTCAATTGGATGAAAGTGTACCTGTTTGGTATGATTTGTATTTCGCAGGTTTATACACGCAAGAAGAATCGCAAGAAAATCCCCATCAAAATTCGCAGGTAAACCTGCGAAATCCAGAGGTAGGAGATGATCTCAGGCGCGCGAAAATAAAATTCAAATAACAGGCTTATTTTATTATGTATTGGTTCTGTTCTATGTCACCAATGAGCGCGTAGCTCAGTTGGTTTTGCACGCAGGCGATGAAGTTAAGAACCAGGGTTCGATCCCTTGGTTATACATTTTTTGCTTAAAATTCATTTGCTCAACAGGTTTATTATATTATTTTCATTGCTCATTCCAAAGACACGCTGCACACGCAGCTCAGTTGGTTGGTGGTTGGTGATGAAGGCTGGGAGACCTGGGTTCGACCCCAGGCTCCAGCAGGTGAGTTTTTATCATTTTTTTTGTTTTTCTTAACCTAATTGTTTTCTAATTCTTTTTATTTTCTTTAATTTTAGTTAAATATTATAATGAATTAATAAAAATAATATAAATAAAATAAAATTGTATATGTTGGAAATTAATATTCTATTTTATTTATATGTCCATATTATCATAGCTTATTTTTTTTTTAATATTGTATATTAAATTAAAAAACCTAATATTTTGTATATAAAACCCTAATTTTTATTAAACCCTAATTAATCTTAATAATTTTCAAAACCCTAATTTTTTTCTTCTCCTATTTATTTAATATTATTATTTGTATATATTATCTTCATAATTTAATTTAATTTTTATTAATGTATAAATTGTTTATAATTTACAATTTTTTATATAAGTTTAAAAATTAGAATTCTTAATATGATATAATTTGTTTAGAACTTAATTTTTGCATGTAAATAATTTTATTATATGTTTAAAATATGTAAAAATTGCTAATTTAATTTTTATAATTATATTATGTTCATAATTAATTTTTTATATAATTTATACATAACTTAAAAATTTTATAATAATTAGTATAATTGTTTATATTTTAATATTGAATGATAATTGTTTATAAGTTTGAATTTTTTTTCATTATTATTATTATTAATTATATTTATATGATTATTACTAACCCCATTTAATTTGGTATTTTTATTATTATTATTATTTTCACTAACCCAATTATAATTGCTTATTTATTTTGCTTATTAATATTTTGATTATTTATTTAAATTGCTTTTATCATTATTATGTAATTGCTCCTGGATGTAATATTTTATAATGTTTATTATTTATTTTATGCTATGGTTAGTAAATAGGGAGTGTAATATGTATGTTTATTTAAAATTAATTTAGATCACTTAATTCAAAAGATAAATATTAAAAATTGTACACTCACACACGTAAGTCGATCTTTGATCGCCATCTCACTTCCTTAGGGATACCTCTCATGTTGCCTAATCAAAAAGGTCAAGTAGGGTGTATAAAGCAAAAGTCCCTCAAAATAAAGTCATCTAGTCCCTTAACAAATAAAAGATCAAGTCCCTTTCGAATGTTGCCTTCATAATGATCTTGTCCCTTTCGAATAAAGATGACAGTCCCTCCAAAAATGCTTATACACCCCACAGTTGCCTAAATAAACAGATGTCCCTTCATATGTCCCTCACATCCAAGGTAATGACTACCTATTCCTTAATAATAGGGATAGTCTTACCATTTAAAGGATTCAAGAACAGAAAAGACTTAAATTTAGGGTAGGTTCCTCATAGTTGCTTGCTCACTATTCAAAAACTTTTTAAACACTTCACACTTTCAAACAAATTTTTCAAACAAAGGTTTTTTACGCATCCGTACATGGATCATTATCAAACTCTTATGAAAATTTCTATTCACACACTTCACATTTCAAAAACATTTTAAAGTGAGCTAAGTAACTAAGAGCCCATGGATAACCATGGATGTAAAGGGTGCTAACACCTTCCCTTTACATAACCTACCCCCCGAACCCAAAAATCTTTTAAGGTATTTCCTGTTCTTTTATGCCCTTTCCTTTGGATAAAATAAAAGTCGGTGGCGACTATTGCTAATTACTCTTCACATTCAAAGTTTGCTAATTACTCAGATTAGGGTTAATGACCCTCAGGTGGCCGAAGAAGGCTTCCGGTCGTCTTCTCCGGCGAGACCTTCATCCTATCTCTCTCAAAACCTCACTAAAACGTGTCAAAATCTCCAGATTCACTCAACCAAACATCTTAAACAAGAATCCAACAACAAAATCTATTTATTTTTCATGAATCAAAAGAAACGAGCAAAAATCATTTTCACGGGCAAAGTTTCAGACAGACCATACATCCTCATCTCTTCATCATTTTCAAAAATTCAAAGCTCATTGCATTCAGGGGAGCATGTAGATCATTTCAATAACTTAAAACAAGGTTTCTGGAAAAATGATTTTTCGAAGCTACCTGAAGTGAAGCTTTCAGTTTGGAGCTTTCAGGCTGCCTCGTTGCTTCAAAGCTCCTCTAATGGTCTCCCTGAAGATGCTTTGAGGTTTAGTTGGATTGTATGGTGGCTGATTTGTGAGATTGATGAAGTTCTATCCAAGGAAGTGGAAAATCGTATTTCTGCTTGGGGTGGTTTCAGGGCCAAATGAGGATTGGGAAATGATCAGAGGATCATGGTGAATGGTTTTGTGAAGTTTGTTTTGATGTTTGAGACTTGAGTGCTGAGTTTCGAAACAAAATGCATAAGAGGTGAGTTTTGAGGATGCTGACTTGTGGGAGAGATTAGGCTGTGTTGTGTTATGTGTTGAGTCCCATTTTGTCCATGTATCAAGTTTGGATAGGTCAGAGAGTTGTTGCTGGCCTAGCTTGATTGGTATGGGTCATTTTGCCAAAAGTCAATGTTAGGTGTCCTTTGAGGTATGGGTCATTGCAGGCTGGTTTAGAGGCATGGCTTGGCTCAGCTGTGATCAAGGAGAACCATGGAAATGAATTTGAGGCAATGCAGCAAGTGGATTTGAGTTTATGTGAGGTTTTGCAAATTTCACAAAGTTTGGCCCTTTTGGAAATTCTTTAAGTTCAAGGTATCAAAATGCATAATTCTTGGGCCAATTCTGATCTTTAGAGGTCATATGAGCATGTTGTGAAGTGTTTGTGCACATTTGAAGCCTTTAGAATGCCTTATCAAACCATTTTGCAAAATGCCTCTTTGGTGTAAAACATGAAATTATGTGATTTTTGCTAACTTTGCCAAGCCATAACTTTTGATCCAAAATGAATTAGAATGAGTTCTTGTACTTTTTGAAAATGGGAGGATCCATTCTACAACTTTTATGACCAAAGTTTTCTCATTTGAAGCATTTTTGAATCAAAAAGAGGAGGTTGAAGAACTTTCCCAAAATGGCAAGTTTCCATTACAAGTCACTTTCCCAAAAAGGCAACTTTGCAAATGGCTTGAAATTTTCCAATTTTGTGAACTTCTAACACCTTCTATGATCAAATAAAGATCATATACATTCAAAATGATGGAGAACACCCTGTGGTTGGGTCATTGGGGGCCTCAGATGCCCTGATTTTACACTGACTTGCTCAAGAAGTCAACTCTTGATCAGATGCCTTCCCCATGGAATTTCTTCATGAAAATTGATATGCATGATCCTTATACCATATAGAGACCAATAGAAACAAGAATGACCAAAAAAATTGGAGTTATGGCCTCTGAAACCAAAACCCTAATTTTAGGTTATCTGTGCAGTTAAACCTGGCTCTGCTCCCATGCCTTTTTCAGTCCTTGTGATTCTTTGAATTCTTTGACCTTGTGAGGATATGATTATTGAACACACATGGACCCCTTTGAAGTGATTGATAACCTTTGGAGTGGCTCCAATGGCTTAGGGATTGCTCAGATCACAACCCTAGATGCAGATGACTTTGAATCAATGCAGTGAAGCAAATATGCAATATGAGATGATGTGATTGAACTTATGCATATGAAAAGATCACAAGCCATGGTGTGAATGGGTGAGGGCAAATTTGGGGTGTTTACAGCTGCCCCTATTCAAGCATGAGTTAGTTGTGCAGGATGTAAGCAACGACTTAACAGGCAAACAGGATAACTTGTGGTTGAATACCAAAGACAGTCCAAAATTTGCACTCACAGAATGAAGAAGAAAAGGGATATAGATTGTAAAAGGAAGATAAAGTATGTTTATAAAGTGCGGGCGACGGAGGACGACCGTCAAGCAGAGGACGACTGCTGGGGATAAAGCAATGGCGGGGACGACCGACATGCATGGGGAAAATGCGGGAAATAAAGCAATGACGGGGACGGCCAACAAGCTGGGGATATAAGAGTTTATGATGGGGACGGCCATCAGGTAAAGCTATAAGACTCTCTGGGGATTATAGGTAAATGATGGGGACGACCATCAAGTTCAAGGCATAAATGAAATAAATGATGAGGTACGGTCATCAGGGGTGAAGGACGATCACTTAGCAGGGGACGGCTGCTCTGTTGGGGATAAGATGAGGGACGGTCATCTATTGGTGAAGGACGATCACCTGGCAAGGTATGGTTTCCAAAAGTATCGCGACATAGGACGAATGCCAGATAAAAAGGTCGACGATGGGGACGGCCATCGGATAAGCATGATGAAGGACGATCATCAAGAGGTGAAGGACGATCACCTAGCAGGGTACGGCTGCTCTGAGGGTATCATGACATAGGACGAATGTCAGTTAACAATATCAACGATGGGGACGGCCATCGGATAAGCATGATGAAGGACGATCATCAAGAGGTGAAGGACGATCACCTAGCATGGGACGGCTGCTAAAAATATCACGACATAGGACGAATGTCGGATAAGAAGGGGTTCTAATGAATATAGACTCCACTGGGGGTGATGAAGTACGATCATCTAAAAAGGTGAAGGACGATCACCTGGAAGGGTACGGCTGCCGAAACGGTATCATGACATAGGACGAATGTCAGATAGACAGGAAATAGTTCAACAAGATTTGTTGGGAACTCTTCTAGGGAATGGTAGACACAGACAAGTGTCTATATTCAAGAAGACATAAGTGTTTGACACGATGTATAGATTAAAGATACGGACGAGCATCCTTAAGACTATGATACGGACGAGTATCGGTAGAAACAAACGCTTGACGCATGCTCAGAGATGATGATACGGACGAGTACCAACTAGTTAACAAAGAACACGGACGAGTGTCGAATCTGAGGAGATCAGGTAGTATATACAAGATACGGACGAATATCTGTATAAGTGAAAGGTATGAGTGAGACACAGACGAGTGCTCAACTTGCTGGGGAGAGTGCGACGCGGACGGGTGTCGGAAAAAGTGTATTATAAACAAGCATATGGTTCCCAAATGTTTAGGTAACTATGTTGGGGAAGGTGACACAGACGGGTGTCAAGGAATTATATATATATATGAATCTGTGAGTGCAAAGGGGACGCTTTGGCTTTCTGCTGGGGATATGACACAGACGAGTGTCAAAAGGAGTGTGTTCTTGTATTTGTGGGTGTAATGCTTTGGCTTTCTGGTGGGGAATTTGGGAAATATTTTGTATATCGTTGACGGATTATCAGTATTTACAAGTGTTTGGTTCGACACATGACTTATGATTATGCAATATGTTTGATTTTTGCCGTAATGCTCAGTATTAGACGGAATGCTACGCTCTGTGGGGAAGATATGATGCGAATGCTTTGATTATGCAAAGATACCGATTCGGGATTCAGATCCCGATGCTGTGGAGATCTCTGGCTGATCTGCTTGAAGTGGATATTCCAGCTGGGGCTGAGATCATTGGTAGATCTGATACATATGACTCTACGTGGGGAAGTAGGTCATTGATAAACCTATCTCAGTAATGAGGGACCCAGCTAGGGTCTGTGGAAGCTCTTGTCACTCTGTTGTGAGATCTTAGGGCATTGCTCTTCTGGATATAAGTTGAAACTCTGTGGGGAGATGATTCCCTGTCTGTCACTCAGATGGGGAAGGAGAAAGACCACTGAAAGATCCTCCTAGAGATTTCTGCGGGGGTCCTACTGAGGATGATACTTGACAACTCAGCCGGGGATATGAGCACCTTCTGGTATATGCTCTGAAAGAAATGTTGGAGAAATGATGCCTGGCAACTCTGATGGGGAGAAAGCATCTCTGGTACTGTTTGGAAGGTGAGCTGAGGAAATAATGATTTGGACAGCCTACTGGGGAAAAGCTTTCATGCCCCATGTTGTGCTTTGAACACCTGCAATCCTGTATGACAAAGAAACGTACAAGTTTCCCGAGGTATCCCTTACTGGATTCCGTCATAGGAGTTTAGACACTCCCGGGAGCAAATATATTTCCTATAAGCACGTATTTTTAGAAGGGAAACATCTGTATTTATGCAATCAATATCTCAAGGACATCGGACATTTTGCAAATGAAAAATAAAATGTACGAGACAAGATATGACTGAAAATCTGTTTTTATTAATTTGTGTGCCCTGAATTGGCAAGATACAGTCAAAGAAACAGATCCCCTGAAATGAGGAAATCGTTACAAATTGAGAAACAAAAAGACAGTGGCAATGTAGATGATGCTTCAGTGTTTCCCTTTTGCTATGACTTGTATGACATTGACGTTCTTCTCATCTTGCTTTCTGAAGAAGGCTGATTCTGACCGATGCTCGAACCTTTCGAAGCTTGCCATGTTGTAAGCGATACAGACGAATTCAGGATGCAGTTGTTCGCTTATTCCCTTATTTTGCGTGGATCGCCCTTTCGGGTTTTCAATCCACCGGGATACCCATTTTTGCTTGAGTCGTCCAATGCGGCTTTTCAACTAGCGGGTGTACATTTTTTTTTTATTTCCCTTATTTTTGCCCGAGTCTTTTATTCTATTTTTGACTCGCCGGGATGCCCTATTTTTGCCTGGACTTACATTCTGTTTTTATGTCCAGCGGGTCATTTTTATGCGAAGTATTTTTTAACTGCATCTGAATTCACAGGGGACAGGAAGTCTTCACCATCCATAGTACTGAGCATCAGTGCTCCGCGTGAGAAAACTTTCTTTACTATGAATGGACCATCATAATTCGGAGTCCACTTGCCACTGTGGTCTGTATGAGGAGGGAGGAGTCTCTTCAGCACAAGATCTCCTACTTGGTACTCTCGGAGCCTGACTTTCTGATCAAAGGCTTTCTTCATTCTTTTCTGATACAGCTACCCATGACAAATTGCAGCCAACCTCTTTTCTTCAATCAGACTTAGTTGTTCATATCGGGATCGGACCCACTCTGCTTCATTTAGTTTAACATCCATTAGCACTCGCAAGGAGGGTAATTCAACTTCAACAGGTAGGACTGCCTCCATACCGTACACAAGCTGATACAGTGTTGCCCCAGTGGATGTCATGACTGACGTACGGTACCCATGTAAGGCAAATGGTAGCATTTCATGCCAGTCTTTGTAGGTGACCACCATCTTTTGCACAATCTTCTTGATATTCTTGTTAGCTGCCTCTACAGCGCCATTCATCTTTGGCCTGTAAGGAGAAGAATTGTGGTGTTGGATCTTGAAGTCCCGACATAGTTCTGCCATCATTTTGTTGTTTAAGTTGGAACCATTATCAGTATTGATTCGCTCGGGAACTCCATACCGACAGATGATATCTCTCTTCAGAAATCGGGCTACCACTTGCCTTGTAACATTTGCATATGAAGCTGCTTCGACCCACTTGGTAAAATAGTCAATGGCTACCAGGATGAATCTGTGGTCATTTGAAGCAGTCGGTTCAATCTTGCCAATCATATCAATGCCCCACATGGAAAAGGGCCAGGGTGAAGACATCACATTCAAAGGATTCGGAGGCACGTGCACTTTATCCGCATAAATCTGGCATTTATGGCACTTTCTGGCGTAAGCACAACAGTCTGCATCCATCGTGATCCAGTAATAGCCTGATCTTAGCAACTTTTTAGCCATTGCATGCCCTCCCGCATGGGTACCAAAAGATCCTTCGTGCACCTCGTGCATTAACAAGCCTGCTTCCGTCTTATCAACGCATCTGAGAAGTACCATATCAAAGTTCCTCTTGTACAGGGAACCATCAGTATTTAGGAAGAAACTACCAGCCAGCCTTCTTAATGTCTTCTTATCATTGGAAGATGCCCCAGGTGGGTATGTTTGATCCTCCAAGAAGCATTTGATATCATGGAACCAAGGCTTATCATCTTTAACAACCTCTGCTTAGAATACATATGCTGGTCTGTCGAGTCTGGATACTGAGATCCGGGGCACAAAATTGGCAGCTTGAACTTTGATCATGGATGAAATGGTAGCCAGAGCATCTACAAACTGATTCTCGTCTCGAGGGATATACTCAAGCTTGACCGTTGTGAAGAAAGTCAATAACCTCCTTGTATAGTCCCGATAAGGTATCAGATGATCTTGGTGGGTGTACCATTTGCCGTTGGTTTGATTAATTACCAGAGCTGAATCTCCGAACACGGTCAAAGTCTTGATCCTGAGGTCAATGGCTTCCTCAAGACCCATAATACAAGCTTCGTATTCAGCTTCGTTGTTAGTGCAGTTAAAAGTGAGTTTTGCCGAGAAAGGCATGTGAACTCCCTTCGGTGTAATGAGTACTGCACCAACACCACGACCATTCATATTAACAGCCCCGTCGAACATCATAGTCCATTCTTCTTCTGGGTCAGGCCCTTCAGTGTGAACAGGCTCTTCATGATCTTTCGTTTTTATGAACATGATGTCTTCATCAGGGAAGTCAAATCTCATAGGCTGGTAATCATCAATAGGTTGCTCAGCAAGATAATCAGACAATACACTGCCCTTGATGGCTTTTTGAGATGTGCACTGAATGTCATATTCGGTGAGGATCATTTGCCATCTTGCAACCCGTCCGGTAAGTGCTGGCTTCTCAAAAATGCACTTAACTGGGTCCATCTTTGAGATCAATAAAGTAGTGTGGGTCAACATATATTGTCTTAGTCGGCGAGCAGCCCACGCTAAAGCACATCAAGTTTTCTCGAGCAGTGAATAACGTTGTTCACAGTCGGTAAACTTTTTGCTTAGGTAGTATATTGCATACTCTTTTCGACCAGACTCGTCATGCTGGCCCAACACACAACCCATTGACTCTTCTAATACTGTCAAGTACATGATTAGAGCTCTTCCTTCAACCGGAGGCATAAGGATTGGAGGTTCTTGTAAGTATTCCTTGATTTTGTCAAAAGCCTTTTGGCAGTCTTTATTCCACCTGACCGTTTGTTCTTTTCTTAACAGCTTAAACAAAGGTTCACAGGTTGCTGTAAGGTGAGATATGAACCGTGAGATGTAGTTCAATCTACCTAGAAACCCCCGAACTTCTTTTTCAGTTTTTCGGCGCAGGCATTTCTTGAATGGCTTTAACTTTATCAGGGTCAACTTCAATCCCTTTTTTACTTACAATAAATCCCAACAGCTTACCGGACCGCACCCCGAATGTACACTTGTTGGGGTTCAACTTCAGTTGGTACTTCCTCAGACGCTTGAATAGCTTCAACAGATTCACCAGGTGGTCTTCTTCTGTGAGGGACTTGGCAATCATGTCATCCACATAACATTCAATTTATTTATGGATCATGTCATGGAATAATGTTACCATAGCCCGTTGATAAGTAGCACCAGCATTCTTCAGGCCGAATGGCATCACCTTATAACAGAACATGCCCCAGGGTGTGATGAAAGTTGTCTTCTCCATGTCTTCAGGTGACATCTTGATCTGATTGTATCCTGAAAATCCATCCATGAAGGAGAATACCGAGAACTGAGCCGTATTATCAACCAATACATCAATGTGAGGTAAAGGGAAGTCATCTTTCGGGCTGGCTCTATTCAGATCCCGGTAGTCCACACACATCCTCACCTTGCCATCTTTCTTAGGCACAGGTACAATATTAGCAACCCACGGCGGATAGCTAGTCACAGCAAGGAACCTGGCGTCCCACTATTTTTGTACCTCTTCCTTTATCTTCATTGCCATATCTGGGCGAGTACGGCGCAACTTCTGTTTTACCGGCGGGCAGTCTTCTTTCAGAGGCAGCTTGTGCATGACAATATCGGTGTCCAACCCTGGCATATCCTGATAAGACCAAG
Source organism: Lathyrus aphaca (assembly GCA_963966055.1). Taxonomy (NCBI): domain Eukaryota; kingdom Viridiplantae; phylum Streptophyta; class Magnoliopsida; order Fabales; family Fabaceae; genus Lathyrus; species Lathyrus aphaca. The sequence goes on from OZ014523.1 coordinate 75,856,706, forward strand.
CGAAGACATCCACATACTCCCGAAGCATATCAATCAGTTGCTCCTTCACTGAGTCCTGCAGGCAGGCCCCGATCTTAACTTCTTTCACGTCTTCTTCCGTACCAAGATTAACTGTTTCAATCTCCTCCTGATGAGGAGTGATAACCCTCTCCTCTTGCCTTAACAACCTGGCTAGCTCTTCAGGTAGCTCATAATCTTCTTCAACCCCTTCATCGGCTTGATTGATTGGATTGTCAAAGTCATACGAAGTCATAGCTGTGTTGTTGTCGGTGCAGTCTGAAAGGCACTCTCTGCAAGGGTTTAGATTGTTTATTTTAGTGATCCATTTTAATCTTGTTTAGGAAAAAGTGAAAATGAAGTTATTTATTTTGAAAACATTGCCATTTTATTTTTGTACAAAAAGAAAAATGAAAAGACAGTGAGCGAAAAAAAGACTCGTTTGCAAAAGATGTCTGATATTCATTGATTGATCTATTTGCACAAAATTACAAGATAGCCCGATTACAAAATGAGTCTTGACATCTTGGGCAAGATGCAAGACTTGATGCATGCTTAAAAATACAGGAAATAATAATTACTCTGCGGGAGTAACCCTTATAATTTCCTGGGAAGACCAGTTAAGGACTTGGCCCCCCGGGATCCTTGGACGTATCCAGCTCTCCAGGTTGCGGTCGCTTTCTTCCTCGTCTTCCAAGTTGTTCACAGCATCCGGGGTGAGCATTCCCCCGCTGACAAAATTGGGCTTTTTGGCAGCCTCTGATTGATCTTGTTGAGTTGGTTTGTAACCCAACCCAAATCTGTCTTCCTTCTTTTCCACGGGCAGCAGCTTGCCCCAGCCCTGGGCAGTACCCTCTTCAACAACCTTCCGGGCTTGCTGGTAAGACGTCATGGAAGTTCCCAGTACAGCAGATGCTTCATTAATGTTTAGGGCCTCAAACCCCTGGCTCATGGTTTCATGGATTTCTCCATCCATTTCAATGTACTTATACGTAGCCAGATGGCTAACAAAGATGTCTTCTTCCCCACAGATGGTGATGATCTGGCCTTCCCACTCGAATTTCAGCTTCTGGTAAAGGGTAGACGTAACAGCGCCAGCGGCATGGATCCAGGGTCTACCCAACAAACAGCTGTAGGCCGGCTGAATGTCCATCACATAGAAGGTAATTTTAAAAGTCTGCGGGCCAATCATCACAGGCAAATCAATCTCCCCAAGCACTGATCTTTTAGAGCCATCGAAGGCTCTTACCACCAAATTACTCGGACGCAGTGCCAAGCCATCATACTCCAGCTTCACTAAGGCTTTCTTTGGTAGGACATTGAGTGACGACCCAGTGTCCACCAGTACATGAGATAAAACAGCACCCTTGAATTCCAGGGTGATATATAAAGCCTTGTTGTGGTTACATCCCTCAGTTGTTAAGTCAGCATTGGTAAAAACCCAGTCCATGACTGGTGTTGACATTTGCCACCACAGTTTCTAGCTGATTAACGGTAATCTCCTCTGGCACGTATGCTGCGTGCAGGACTTTCAGTAATGCATTCATGTGAGCTTCAGAACACATCAACAGTGATAATATGGAGATCTTTGAAGGAGTTTGGTGAAGCTGATCCACCACCTTGTAATCACTTCTTTTTATGATTCTCATAAACTCGTCTACATCTTGTTCAAAAGATGTCTTCTGAGTTTCTTTGGCAGTCGGCTCTTCAGGTACCACACTCTTTCCTTTTGCTTTGGCAGCAGCTTCTGCTTCGGCATTAGGTCTTTGCACTTGTGAGGCAAAAAGGCGTCCGCTTCTGGTGAAGCCTCCGTCTCCCCCAACATTATCAATCTGTGGAGAAGAGGTCGATGAATCCAGAGTAATTTTCTCCCCGTTGCAGTAAAGATCAGAGCCATAATGCCAAGGTATGGCATTACTACTTTCATAAGGAACGGGCCCAGGCACCGTAATGGTGACTGGACTGACTGCTGCAGAGGAAGGTATTGAAATGGTGTGCGGATCGTAGTAGATTGTGACTAGTGACCTGGCAGGAGGTGCCACTGTTTGTTGCTGAAAGTTGTTATTTGGAGAAACATTCGATGGGTCGTAGTAGATTGTGACTGCTGAGACATCTTTATTAATTTCTGTTGGCGTTGTAGAAGATTCTGCTGATAAAATGGATGCTGATGTTGTAGAAGAAAGGGTTGTTGACATTTGATTTGTTGAAGTGATGGATGGAGCCATTGTTGATGATATCGATGAATCGGTAGGAATGATTGTTGCTGCTGTTGTAGAAGAATCAGGAATTGTTGTTAAAGGAATTGCTGGATTTGTAGGCGTCGTTGTTGAGATCTGAAGGATTCCATCCTTGATAAGACCATCTATGCCGCTTCTTAAATTATCACACCCGTTGACTGCAATTTTGCAATACCCACAACCGAGCTCACAGGGAAACACCTGGCACTCTAGAAGCTGAGCTTTAATTTCGACCAAAGGCGTTCGAATTTGTGCAACACTGGTGATCAAAGTAGATGGTTTGTCTTCCTCAATGACATTAATCCTCTGCCCGCCATGGTTAGGCATAGGATTCTTGTTGACATTTGGAGGGGGTGCAAAGTTGAGGGCTTTAGAATCCACCAGATCTTGGACTTTCATTTGTAAGGCCCTGCATTTTTCTGTATTGTGGCCAGGTGCATTGGAGTGGAAAGCACATCTGGCGTTGATATCATAATTCCTTGGGAGATTGGATGGATCTGGTGGTGCCAATGTCCTTAGCTCAACCAAGTTGAGCTTCAGGAGTTGTGGCAATAAGGCAGCATAAGGCATAGGGATAGGGTCAATCACCTTGTTCGCCTGTGACGGTCTTTGTTGAAATGGTCGTTGTTGTTGATTGCTATTGTTGTTGTTGTAGGTTCTCTGTGGCGGGTACTGAACTTGCTGTTGATAATGTGGTGGTTGTTGTGGTTGATATGCTGATTGCTGAGGAATCGGAGCTGGAATAGTGACAGCGGCTACTGATCTATGGACATACTGAGGTCTGCCTCTGCTGGCATGAATGGCATTTGTCTCACTGGTCCTTCGAGGTCCCATAAAAGGCTTCCTGGGGTTACTGGATGAACTTGCACCGTTATTAGAAATTTTGCCCATTTTTAACAGACTCTCAATTCTTTCACCAGCTATGACGACATCAGCGAAGCTGGTAGAAGAAAAGGCAGCCAGCCTATCAATATATGTTCCTTGCTAAGTATTCATGAACATGTCGGCCATTTCTCTTTCCGACATGGGTGGTTGGACAGCAGCAACAAGCTGTCTCCACCTTTGGGCATATTCCCTGAAGCTTTCTCTGGAGGATTGAGACATTCCCATTAGGAGGGTCCTGTTAGGAGCCATGTCCAGATTATATTGATATTGTCTGATGAAGGCTTCAGCCAAGTCCTTCCAGCATCTGATGGTAGCTCTGGTCAGGTGTGAATACCACTCTCTTGAAGCCCCAGTCAAACTGTCTTCAAAGTAGAACATCCACAACTTCTCATCCATATTATATGCTTTAAGTCTTCCCAGGAAAGACTGCAGGTGAGTTCGTGGACAAGAAGTTCCATTGTATTTCTCAAAGCACGGGGGCTTGAACTTGTGGGGAATTCTCACCCCATTCACTAACCCCATGTCCATTACATCGAAGCCTAAGGAATTTTGAGACTCCAGAGATCTCAACTTCTCAGCAATTTCATCAAACCTCCTATCATAGACTTCATCCCCAGCTCCCATTACAGTAAACTGCTCTTCTTGAGGATCTTCTTGCAAGATCCTGCCTGCAGCAGTGTTGCCTTGCACATACCTTGGGATGTTGACTTCCGGATCTAGATGAGGTCCAAATACTGGTGGATTAACATGAGGCTGACCTCCCTCATTATTACTAGTTCCTCCAGTTCCAGGATGAGGTTCCTCGGGAGTTTGTCTTTCCATTAATGCCCTTAACCTTTCTTGACTTTGGGCCAAGCCAGTCATCACAGTCATGAATTAAGCCATTTGGTTCCTCATCTCCACTATTTCATTAGCCATCTGAGTTCTGACCTCAGTCAGGTCCTGCTGCACTTGATCCATTTGGATACCAGGAAGGTTGTTGCGAGTAGGGTACCGGTGCGTACGGTTGACAAGGAACACCCGGCGACGAGCAATATTTCCTGAGACACAACCGAGTTAGAAACAGACAAATAAAGACAAAACCTACAAAACAAAACAAAAGTTAGTATGCAATGCAGTATGCTTATTTGTTTTCCAAGGTATCCGGCTTGGTTCTTGGTTTTGACCTTTCCAGACCCCGAGGAAGATGCTTTTGACTTCGTTGAGAAAGGAAATCCCAAAATGGAAACAAACTAAAATATATTACAAATACTGAACAATACATAGTTTGTTTTTACAACACATGCCCTTGGAGGGTCACAATACAGCAAAAAGAAAAGTACATAAAAAGGAAAATGAACAACAAGCAAAGAAATCAAACATCTAATCCAAACTCATCCTCCTTAACCTCCTTCAGAAGTGCCTCAGTCACTGGACCAGCTGGATGCTCTGTAATAGTCCTGATGAGGAGGTTTCTGGTGGCAATGGCAGTGGTCAACTTCTTGTGCCTGTTCTGATCCTTTGATCTCTTCAACCCAGCCCTAAGCTTCAACTCTGAAATCTCCTTCTGGGTTGCTAACAAAGCTTCCTGTTGCTTCTTTTCATTAGCCTCTAACTGTTCAATCCTGGCCTGAGTTCTCTGATCTTCTTGTGTCCGGCCTTCAGTGATCCTGACCCACCTAGCCTGACTTTCCTGCAGATAGAGCTCAGTCCTAGCCTTCTGAAGCTTGGCCTCTTTACAGGCATTCTTCAATATTTGTTCCCCAGCTCTTGCTTTTCTGATGTAGTCCTCTGTTTTCTCAATCTTAGCCAGATGCTCCACCCTAAGCTTCTCTAACCTCTCAATGTCCAGACGACCATCACTCCTTTCCCAAAGGGTCTTCTTCAGAGCTTGAGACAGATTCCCATTCCTTTCCTTCAGCTTCTCAAATTCTTCCAGGCTGACAGTTGCTGCAGGTTGCACTGTTGATGGTCCAGGTATATCCTCAATGGTGAAAGGCAACATTATTACACCTCCCCAGAATAGCCATCCCTTTTGTCTGGATGTTTTCCCAAGCCCAGGATGCTTGTCTGACAGCAGCTAAATTAGGCTTTATTTCACAATACAGGGTCTCAGCTAAATCTTGCACTCTAGGAGGGTGAACCAAAGCATAGCCCAATTGTCTCTTAAACAACAAAGGATTGTAGTTGATGCAACCCTTAACTCCTATTAGAGGTACATTTGGGTACTGTCCACAGCTAGTGATAATGTCCTTGCCTTTGGTGCTCTGGGTGCACCATCTGATGTCATCTGAAGTCAAAGCAATGAGCCTCTTGGCCCAATTCTTCTGTTGGTGGGGATTCAGGAATGCATCTGACTTAGGCAGGTGTTTGAGCAGCCAGGTGTGAAACAAAGGAGCACAGCATCTTACTAACTTTCCCCTTTGTTTCTCATTCCTCTGATGGATGGAATAATAGAAATCTCCCAGCAATGTGGGTACTGGGTTCCTCAAAAGGAAAAGGTGAATGACATTCTTGCTGATAAATTTGGGCTCATCTGCAAACAGTATAACCCCATATATGCTGAGAGCTAGCAATGCACAAACTGCCCTCCATTCTCCCAAAGAGGCCTTCGGGATGGCCTGAGAAGTCAAGAAGTCTAAGTGTAAACCAGGGATCCCAGCCTTTGTTGTCATGTTCTGCTCAATCAAAGTAGGCTCCAGGTACAGTGCTTTTGCCACTTCTCCATTGCTGGGAGAAGTCATCTCTGGGTTGAAAGGGACACCACCCCTAACAGGTACTCCAATCAATGATGAAAACTCCTCCAATAGAGGTCCTAACTGAAAGTCTGGGAATGTGAAGCATCTCAAAGGAGGGTCATAAAACTGTAGGCGGGTGTGGATCATGCTCCTCTGAGAAGGGTCCAGGTCCATAATCATATCCAGGATACCTCCATAATGCTCTCTGAATAATAGGATGTGGTCAGGGGTGATAAGTGACTGGACCTGCCTGATACCAGTCAACACAGGCTCAAAGAAATGATAGGATATGTTGCTCTTCCTGGGAGTAGCCATAAATGCTGAAGAGGATGAGGATAGGTGCTGATGAAGATCAATACTGATACTGGAGATGAGCCACTGACAGGCTGATGCTGGTGATGATGAGAATTGCTGAAGTAGATAACTGATGAAACAGAGGTCTATGCAGATGAAGGGGTCAAAACCAAGCCAGATATAATGTGGATACCCTGAAAAACAAATAAACAAATGTCAAATGATGCAACGATGATGTATGCAAATGATATGCAAGGGTTTGTGATCAAGCTGGATCTGATTATCTGTCCTGATATAAAGCCCATGTATGTTCAAGAAGTCCAGATGGAGGTTCAGAAATCCAGTAACCAAGGTGGGGGACTCAAATAAAGAGTCACATGTCCAGGGTTAAATCACAAGAACTGTCCAAAATGAGGTACTCTTAATCAAAACAAGTATCAGGGTATGATGTAGCCAAGGGTACCTGCAAACCTGTAAACAGCCCAACCCCCTCACAGGTGATGTTCTAGAACAAGGATCCTCAGACTTGGATCAGTTATGAGAAGTGTAAACACTTCTAACCCGGAGGTACAGTGTTTACGATAACCATAAAAGATCCTCCTCTAATTTTCCTCAGTTTCTGAAGGTCAAAATAAAGGTCATCCAGACTTAGCAGGCTTCCCAGATAGCCCTAGCACTATAGGAAATCTGTAGCACAGAGTTCTCAAGAAGAAACCCACATCTGAACCGTGTTTCATATTCCCGCACCAGAACGAAATGGAATGGGAAAGAATATGAACCACTCTAGCCTAGGTGTCACTCAGGTCCCAGGTATAGGACCTCAAACTCTCAATGGAACCCCCACCCATCAAGACAATAAACCAGATCCAGCAAAATGACAGTATGACAGTATGATGTATAAAACTGTAAGGAAAGCAGTAAACAAGACTGTACATAAAGCAATAAAATAAATACATAAGCACATATGGCACATAACACCCCAGTAAACACAAATCAAACAAACGCTAGGAGGAACCCACAAAAAGAACCAGAAGCCCTGGTTACAGTATAAGGGTCCCCAACAGAGTCGCCAAGCTGTCGCTCCCACCAAATGACACCCGGTCAGAAGGGGTACGGACGCGAATGGTCGTCGAAAGGAGAGAGAACACACAAGGGTGAACTCAGAAGAAAGAGTCGCCAGCTAGGCATTTTTATCCCGGAGGAAAGGTAATGCTGCATAGACCTGAGAAAAGGTATGGATAAGACGGTTGCGAACCAGAGAAACTGAGAAAGGGGGTTGGTTACAACCTGGGAAGGTATTAGCACCCAGATTGTCCGTCGTACTCGACGGGATCCACGCTTGAAAGATTTGTGTTTAAAGGGGTAGTGTCAGTGCAATCTGTGTATCAAAGCTGGAAGGAATGCAAGTGTCAGTGTAAGAAAAGTGTGAAGTGTATAAGAGAAATGTCAGTGTAGGGACAAGAGTGAAATGCTCAGGATAAAGAGGCTCAAAGAATAATGCTGGAAGGAGGGGGAATATACAGAGACTTTTGTTCGATAACTGTTAAGTTATGCCTACGTATCCTCTCGTGCAATGAGGAAGCCAGAACACCGTAGTTCGACTCAAAGAGACTGAAAGATAAATTGACTTGTGAACTGCTTATTTGTCTATGCTCAAGTGTATGACCTGTCTGGCTCAGGTGCAAACTGTCTTGCATTAGACGGAAGAAGCGAGTTCTCGTTTGTGAGTGAAGATGATGAGAAAAGAATCCCGGAGGAGACGATTATTGTTTGTTTTTGGTGTTTTCAATCTTTTATTGCGTTTTTTGGATTTTGTCATAAGTTAATGAGCTTAAGCCTAAACCAAAGGTTAGTAAACTCATCACATCCTCCCTCTGATTAGGGGTAATGAGAATACCTTAAGTGTGAGGTAAGCACCTCACACTTAATCACCATGATGTAGGATTAAGATCATTAACCTACTTGCATTTATTTAGATGTTTTTGGAGTTTTTGTTTAGTGTTAAGTAATGAGTTTAAGCCATAATCAAGGATTTAATGGACTCATTACACCATCCTAATAGAAGGATAATAGATGAGAACATTTAAGCTGAGAAAGGCTCCTCAACTTAATCCATGATTAGGGATTAACCTCATGACAAAACAAAGCCTTTATTAAAGTGGATTTTAGTTAATGGTAAGATTAAGAAATGAGTTTTATGGTTGGTAAGACAACTTGAGGGGGACTTGTCCATTAACACTAGGGTTAGTCCTTCTTAACCAATTAAGGAAGAATTAGAACCGTAATGTAAGGCCCAAGTTACAAGCTTGATGTCTTGATGATTATTAAGTGAATTGATTAAAGGATTTAAACACATTAAGGGTTTAACACTTAGGATTAAAGTTATACACTCCATCCTAATAGAAGGATGCAGGCATAAGCTTAATCACAAAGCCTTAAAACCTTTAGGGTTTAGTCCTTGATTATGAGATGAGAAGAGAAGACTCAAAGATGACACAAAGGCAAAACTAAATGGGGGACTAATCAAACCCTAATTATTATCATGCTTGGTTGTTCCTAGGGTTTATGAAGTTTGCAAGAGATCTTCATGAGCCACCAAGGAGAGAAGCAGATGAAAGGAGAAAGAAACAGAGAGAAGCAAGACAACTTGTTTCACTTAAGAAGACAAGTTGCTTGAAGGAAGAAAGTGGGAGAGAACATGAATGAGAAAGCTCACTCTAGTACACATACAAAATGCAGCAAAGAAGGTATGAAATAGATGAAAAGAGATTGTGAGAAGTGAAGGCAAATTCACTTCTCAAAACAACTTACCACCTGAAAAGTTAGCAAAAGAAATGCAATGCAATGAAAATGGAGTGAATGCAAAGATGCAAACCAAAATCAGAAGCACAATCATGATGTTAATGAAGCTAAAAGATGATGTAAACACATTCCAAGAGTTGTGGATGATCATACAAGGATGAGGATGCAAATGAAACATGCTTTGAACCATGGAAGTTCATGAAAGTTTATGAAATGGAATGGACATATAACATGGCAAATGAAAGATGCAATGATCAATCATGATTCTAATATGTCCTAAGATGTATTATGAATCATGTGGATACACAAAATGTCATGGCAAGTTCTTAAATGCAAGCAAATGAGAGATGGATGCAAAAGAAGGCACAAATTAGGGTTTACATACAACATACCATGCAACAATTCAAAACCAGAAGCAAATGATGTGATAAAAAATTGAAAATGGGATCAAAAGAACCCTAACCCTACACAAGTTCACTGCCCAAAGGAGGGGACCTAAATCTTAACCTAATGGGAGTTATGATTTTTCTAAGTCAACTAGGGTTTCAAGATACCTCACCATGAAAAATGCAAAACAAATTGAAAATGGAAGATCAATTCAAACCAATTTTACCCTAGAAACTATATGATGTGAAGGATGCAATGCAAGAAGAACCATCATCAAACTCCTCATGGTTAGGCAGAATGAATTTTTCTAAGTTTGAACAAAAATATTGCCTTTAAATGAATTAAATTCCAATGAAAAAGGTCAAAATAGTTCAAGAACCAAAAAGAAATTTGCTTTGAGAGTTTGATAATGTTTCTAAATGTTTTAAAATGCAATATGAATTTTTTGGTGATTTTTAAATACCTAAATGCATTTTTAATTGATTAATTTTCATTAACTAATTAAAAATAAACATTTAAATGATTTAAAAATAATTTTTAATGCAAAAAATAAAAATAAAATTATTTTTGGGTTCTGAAAACTAATGAAATGTTTGACAAAAATTTTCAGAATTTTAAAATATGTTTTACTATTTTTAATAATTCGTAGAAGTTAAATATACAATAAATGAAATAAAAATGAAATTATGAGAAGTATGCTAGATCCATGGCTGAGATTCAAATGGTTTTGGAGGGAGTTGACTGGCGCCAGATCCTGTGGCCCAGATTCAAACTGGCTGAATTAAAACTAAAACCCAATTAATTATGTTAATGACGTGGATTAGGGCTTAATGGGGTGATCTGAGCCACATAAACGCGCGCGGGTCAACACGGGTCAACAGAATCCATGGTTCACATTCAAAGTTTGCTAATTACTCAGATTAGGGTTAATGACCCTCAGGTGGCCGGAGAAGACTTCCGGTCGTCTTCTCCGGCGAGACCTTCATCCTATCTCTCTCAAAACCTCACTAAAACGTGTCAAAATCTCCAGATTCACTCAACCAAACATCTTAAACAAGAATCCAACAACAAAATCTATTTATTTTTCATGAATCAAAAGAAACGAGCAAAAATCATTTTCACGGGCAAAGTTTCAGACAGACCATACATCCTCATCTCTTCATCATTTTCAAAAATTCAAAGCTCATTGCATTCAGGGGAGCATGTAGATCATTTCAATAACTTAAAACAAGGTTTCTAGAAAAATGATTTTTCGAAGCTACCTGAAGTGAAGCTTTCAGTTTGGAGCTTTCAGACTGCCTCCTTACTTCAAAGCTCCTCTAATGGTCTCCCTGAAGATGCTTTGAGGTTTAGTTGGATTGTATGGTGGCTGATTTGTGAGATTGATGAAGTTTTGTCCAAGGAAGTGGAAAATCGTATTTCTGCTTGGGGTGGTTTCAGGGCCAAATGAGGATTGGGAAATGATCAGTGGATCATGGTGAATGGTTTTGTGAAGTTTGTTTTGATGTTTGAGACTTGAGTGCTGAGTTTCGAAACAAAATGCATAAGAGGTGAGTTTTGAGGATGCTGACTTGTGGGAGAGATTAGGCTGTGTTGTGTTATGTGTTGAGTCCCATTTTTTCCATGTATCAAGTTTGGATAGGTCAGAGAGTTGTTGCTGGCCTAGCTTGATTGGTATGGGTCATTTTGCCAAAAGTCAATGTTAGGTGTCCTTTGAGGTATGGGTCATTGCAGGCTGGTTTAGAGGCATGGCTTGGCTCAGCTGTGATCAAGGAGAACCATGGAAATGAATTTGAGGCAATGCAGCAAGTGGATTTGAGTTTATGTGAGGTTTTGCAAATTTCACAAAGTTTGGCCCTTTTGGAAATTCTTTAAGTTCAAGGTATCAAAATGCATAATTCTTGGGCCAATTCTGATCTTTAGAGGTCATATGAGCATGTTGTGAAGTGTTTGTGCACATTTGAAGCCTTTAGAATGCCTTATCAAACCATTTTGCAAAATGCCTCTTTGGTGTAAAACATGAAATTATGTGATTTTTGCTAACTTTGCCAAGCCATAACTTTTGATCCAAAATGAATTAGAATGAGTTCTTGTACTTTTTGAAAATGGGAGGATCCATTCTACAACTTTTATGACCAAAGTTTTCTCATTTGAAGCATTTTTGAATCAAAAAGAGGAGGTTGAAGAACTTTCCCAAAATGGCAAGTTTCCATTACAAGTCACTTTCCCAAAAAGGCAACTTTGCAAATGGCTTGAAATTTTCCAATTTTGTGAACTTCTAACACCTTCTATGATCAAATAAAGATCATATACATTCAAAATGATGGAGAACACCCTTTGGTTGGGTCATTGGGGGCCTCAGATGCCCTGATTTTACACTGACTTGCTCAAGAAGTCAACTCTTGATCAGATGCCTTCCCCATGGAATTTCTTCATGAAAATTGATATGCATGATACTTATACCATATAGAGACCAATAGAAACAAGAATGACCAAAAAAATTGGAGTTATGGCCTCTGAAACCAAAACCCTAATTTTAGGTTATCTGTGCAGTTAAACTTGGCTCTGCTCCCATGCCTTTTTCAGTCCTTGTGATTCTTTGACTTCTTTGACCTTGTGAGGATATGATATGATGCTTGAACACACATGGACCCCTTTGAAGTGATTGATGACCTTTGGAGTGGCTCCAATGGCTTAGGGATTGCTCAGATCACAACCCTAGATGCAGATGACTTTGAATCAATGCAGTGAAGCAAATATGCAATATGAGATGATGTGATTGAACTTATGCATATGAAAAGATCATAAGCCATGGTGTGAATGGGTGAGGGCAAATTTGGGGTGTTTACACATGTCTCCGATTTCAGCTTGGAAAACCTTATTCATCATGCGCTGATATGTTGCGCCCGCGTTTTTTAGACCGAAGGGCATAACGTTGTAAAAGTAATTGCCCGATTCGGTCATGAAGGCCATGTATTTTTTGTCAGACACGGCCATGGGTATCTAATTATACCCTGAATATGCGTCCATGAAGGATAGTAGCTTGAAACCGGACGAATTGTCGACCAATTTATCGATGTTAGGCAAAGGGTATGCATCTTTCGGGCATGCCCGATTGAGATCGGTATAATCAACGCACATCCTCCATTTTCCACTAGATTTTTTCACAAGTACAACATTCGAGAGCCAGGTCGTATACCTGGCCTCGGTTACAAATTTAGCCTCTAGGAGGTCTTTAACAGCAGATTCAGCAGCTTCGGTCTTCTCGGTCGACTGTTTCCTCCTGCGTTGAGCGACCGCCTTGTGTGTTGGGTCAATGGAGTGGTGGTGGCAAGCTGTCTCGGGGTCGAGCCCTGGCATTTCTGCGGCGCTCCAGGCAAATAAATCTGCGTTCCCTTTGAGGCAAGCTTCCAACTGTCGCTTCACCAATTCAGGCATATGTGCTCCGATTTTAACGCACCGAGCTGGGTCTTCTCCCAGAGGAATTAGCTCGAAGTCTCCATCTAGTATTGGTCGGGATAGAGACTCTGTTGGCCTTTGGACGCCCTCGCTATTATCCGTAAATCTGCAGTCTAGGTCGATCGAGTCTACCTGAGGGAAAGCCCTGGGGATATCTGGCGAATTCGATGTCAGGGGACTTGGTTGGTATGATATTGAGCTGAGACCTTTTGATGCTGCTTCGAAACACCTGCGGGCAGCGTCGACGTCTTCATGCAATGTGGCGACTTTACCTGAAGTAGTGTAATACTTCATCTTCAGGTGGACGGTGGACGGTACAGCTATTAGCTCGGCTAAGGTTGGTCGTCCTAGGATGCATTGGTACAGAGATGGGCAGTCCACGACTAGGAACTGGACCCTGACCGTCTTGGTTGTCTCGCCCGCCCCGAAGGTAACAAATAGGTCGACATAGCCCCATGGTCGAGATACTGCTCCGTTGAAACCCTGCAGGTCTGATCCGACGTATGGAGTTAAGTGTGTCTCGTTTAGCTGAAGTGTCGAAAACAGCTGGGAGTACATGATGTCGCAGGAGCTACCTTGGTCCACCAGGATCCTCCTCACATCGAAGTTTGCCATGCACGCTCGGATGAGTAGAGGAATGCTAGCATTGGGCGCCCCTCCTAGGAGTTCCTCCCGATAAAATGCAAGGGGTATAGAGCCCTCTCTTGGTGGATCCAGGGCGGCGTTTTGCGCGGGCCCTTTAGCAATTAGCTGGTCGAATTTTCATTTCACGGACCCGACCATGATTTTGTTGAATCCTCCTCCCGATATGACCATTGTCGAAGGAAAAGCTTCCCATGGGCTGTGGGAGGAGAGGTACCCCAAACTCTCGGCGTGATCTGGTAGGAAGAAGTCTTCCGGGCGATAAATGCTTAGAGCGACCTGCATGTTAGCATCTGCAGGGATGGGTACGGCTTCCTCGACTTTCTGGGTCTCCTGTGTTTCCTGTCGAGGAGTGTCTCTGGACTTGGTGAACTGCTTTAGGTGCCCGTCCTTGATGAGGATTTCGATCGCGTCCTTGAGATGGATGCAATCCTCTGTGTTGTGGCCGTGACTCTTGTGGAATCTGCAGTATTTCGTTTTATCCGTGCCGGGCTTGCTAGGTTGTTGCCTCGGAAAACGTACCCCTGCTTGTTTGAATTCCGAATTGGCGCATTCAGACAAAATTTTCTCTCTGGTGGCCAGGAGAGGTGTGTACTCGTGGAACCGACTGATAGGTCCCCGGTGCTCCCGCGGTTCACGGGAGCGATCATCCTTTCTTTTGTCTCCTCCTCGACGAGATGTCGAAGGTTCATCGACCCGGTGTGGTTTGGCGTCTTCACGGCGTCGAGCGTCTCTTACTGAACTGGCCGCTTGCTTTTCTTCATATTGGATGTAGGCTTGGGCTTTCAGTAGGAACGCGTCGAGGGTGGCCGGGGTTTCAATGCCGACCGCCCGGTGAAAATCAGTTGAGGGGCGTAGCCCTGGTTCCAGCAAGTACTTTTTCATGTCGTCGGTCGTGGATACTTGGACCGCTTCTTTATTGAGCATCTCGATGTAAGTTCGTAAAGGCTCGTCCCTCCCCTGGATGATTACTTCGAGCGAAGCCTCTGTCTTTGGGTGTCGTCTTGATGCGGTAAAGTGCCTGGAGAACGTGCGTCCAAGTTGTTTCCATGAGGTGATAGATTCGGCCTCAAGGCTTTTGTACCATGTCATTGCTCCTTTCCTCAGCGTTGTAGGAAAGAGGCGGCATTTGATTGCCCCTCGTACACCCCGATAGTCGAGCAGTGCATCAATATTCTCGATGTGCTCGTCTGGGTCTGTGGTCCCATCGTACGAGCCTAACGGAGGGGGTTTCTCTAAGCCCCTTGGAAGCTTGACCGCCATGATTTCAGACGAGAGGGGACCCCGAGCGTCCTCGTCATCGCTGGAATTGATCGACGAAGATCTGTGAGCATGTTTCTTTGTTCGTCGGGGAGAGGTGGATCTTGACCTGCTCCTTCTTGATTTTCTTCTAGGAGAGGGTCGTGGGGAAGACTGACGAAAACGTTTGTTGCCTGTTGATTCATCGGTGTGCCCTTTCCTCTTCTTCTTGGTAGGAGATGGAGTATGATTCCTCTGGGGTCTCGCGGGAGACGGTGGTCGACGAGAATTATCTTCAAGGCGGGCGATCTTCTCGCCATGGGTGAGGAGCAGCAAGTTTGTTTGATTAAGGATTTCGGCCAATGCGGCGAAATCCGACTCTGAAGGAGTCGAAGGAAAAAGAATTCTCGGGCGACTTTCCAAAGGTTGGTCGCGATCGGGTGAAGGTGATGCCGCCTTCCCGTCCGGATGGTCTTGCACCGTTTCGTCATGTAGAGGGGGATGGATGTTGCTCTCATGTTGTGTGAGAATCATGCCATCGTTCGATCGGTTTTCCTGGTTGTCCCGAGCAGCCATGGATCTTGTTAAAACTTTGGTTCTTCAAAGGTTTTGAAAGAAGAACGGGGAAATCAGTTTCCCACAGACGGCGCCACCTGATCGTACCTGGAGATCAGGATCCAATGCGGCTGGCCTCGAGAGCTGATGGAGACGGTCGTTAAGGAGAAAAAGGGGTTGTACCTGCAAGGCACTCCGATGCCAAAGTAAGTAACCGAGCAAAGAGTGGGCAAGTACAAGTATTAAGGTCAGAGAAATTTTATACCTGACCCTCTCAAATGAGAGGGTTTATATAAGGGACTAACTGGGAGATTATTGGTCCATTCTGTGAGGCGCGGATCGAGGAATCCGTGAAAATAGGCAACGGTTAGTACTAGCCGTTAGGGAACCTCATCGTGGTCGGACTATTTGTGGTCGACAGGGACCACTTTTCATAATTGTGCTCGACGTCGAGCAGGCCTATTGGATTGGTCTTCTTGGCCCAATTGTTGGGATTGGGCCGGTCCGGAACAATTATTATTATTATTATTATTATTATTATTATTATTATTATTATTATTATTATTATTATTATTATTATTATTATTATTATTATTATTATTATTATTATTATTATTATTATTATTATTATTATTATTATTATTATTATTATTATTATTATTATTATTATTATTATTATTATTATTATTATTATTATTATTATTATTATTATTATTATTATTATTATTATTATTATTATTATTATTATTATATCTCTTTTTAAATGAAAATGTCTAGTAAATAGAAAGGCCACACAATATTATCCCATTTAGATCTTCTAGAATATATGAAAATCTATTTGATATATATATATATATATATATATATATATATATATATATATATATATATATATATATATTCAAATAAATCAGTGAAGTATTTGAGAGGACTCCAAAGCAAAATAGAGAGGCCACACACTATTATCCCATTTAGATCTTCTAGAATATTTGAATATATATATATATATATATATATATATATATATATATATATATATATATATATATATATATATATATATATATATATATATATATATATATATATATATATATATATATATTCAAATAAATTAGTGAAGTATTTGAGAGGATTCCAAAGCAAAATACAGGCTTCTTATTAACAAAACAAAATCAATGTGATATCATTACATGTTTATATTATATATTAAATAAATTGTTGAATTTGTAAAATATATATTTTTTTGTGATAGTTTTTTTATGTATTAAATATTTTATTTATTCTCTTTATAGTTTTCTGTGCCAATTCAATTTAAAATATATTTAAGAGACTTCAAATACAAAATACACGCCTCTTATTAACACAAAAATAATGTGATATCATTAAATTATATTAAATGAATGGTTGAATTTGAGAAAATATTTTATGTTTGTGTAAAAAAAATGATAAATATGCCAGTTCAGCAAAAGTTATTAAAAATCGAATTTTTGTGTCATCTCAATAAAATATGCTTCTCCATCTTCTATTAAATATTATTTTTTACGAAAGCTAAAATCTTTACTTTATTTTTTAGATACAATTTATATTTTAACAAAATGACATTTGATTTGAAAAAAAAATTACACATAAACATTTAAAAAAAATAATTAAATACTTTTTTAAAATCTAAAAATCTTAAAAAAACTTACACATAAACATTTTTTAAAATATTTTAAAGTCTTAAGGAATTTTGATTGTCCTTGAATACATTTTGTTATATATTAGACCTCAATTTTAAAAAATGTTAAAAATTAATCTAAAATTTTTATATAAAATTTGTTTTATAAAAAATATTATCTGTTTTTCAAGTAATATAAATTTTATAGAATTCTAATAATTCTAGAAATAATTTTATATTACATGTAATTAATAGCATGTAACAATGTTAATATTGAATTATTTAAAAATTTAATTCGTTAAACTATTATGTCATTAATATTTAATAGGATATGTGGTTTATTAAATATAATATAAATATTTATATTATAGAATATGTAAAAAGGAGCAATAGCCCTAAAAAAATTAATCATATATACTAATTACTTATCATTTGAACAATTTAATCACGTAATATAGAATAGATTCTACTAAATCACATGTGAAATTAATGATATTTGTACTAAATCATATGTGTAATATGTTATTATTTATTTATTATTTTTATAAATTAATATGCATTATGTGATCATTTTTATCAGATTCTCAAAGCATAGTTTCAATATACATTTCTTTTAAACTTATTGAATCATGGCGTTCATAGAAAGCTATAGGTAAATTTTCAATTTACATATAATCTTCTAATTATAAAAAAGGAAAATTTTCTAATTAATAAAAGAAAAATTAATAAATTACAACTAAAAAATATACATGATATTCGTTAATATCCATAAGTATCTCAAAATATACGGATACCCGTATGTCAGATATCCGCACGAATATGAAACGAATATGGATATCATATTTACTAAACAATGTGGATAACAGGAGACTAATCACCGTTCCCATGAATATCTATTGTCATCCCTAATTAATTAGAATGACAAATTTTTTAAAGATAGAAGACATTTCAACTTATTTATACAAAATATTTTTGTAGATATTAGTCCTTAACACTCCTCCGTCCAAAATAAATATCACATTTGCATAAATTATTTGTTCTAAAATAACTTCATTTTTATTTTTCAAGTCAATTTTATTTTTATTTTTTAATTAAAATTTCTAAAAAAAAAATTCTTTTGCATTATATTAATAATAATTAAAATACATCAATATTTAATAAGGATAATTTGATAAAAAAAATATTGAATATTAACTTTAACATAGTTATAAAAAATAAATTGGGACATGAAAAAGTGATGTATTATATTTGTCATATCCAAAATGACAACCATAAGTTCATGCCAAAATTAGGTAACATTTTGAAAAAAAATAAAAACACATATAATCAACTTTTTTATATAATAAAAAAACGGTTAGAAAACGCTACAGATTAACTAGAATTCTTATCTGGCAATCACTCTTAACATCTCATTGTAACTTTCCATTCATAAAACTTTTTTTTAGTTTATAAAAGGTTGTTTGTTTTCTCATTAATTTGAGTTTGAACTTGGTAAATTTCTTACTCTCTCATTTACTTCATTCTTCATTGCTCCATTCTTCAAATTATATTCTTTGCATCTTATTGTTGATAATTTTTTAGGTGAAGTTGACAAATCGTGCTCATTTGTTTGTCTACGAGTTTATCTAGTCTACTTCATATGGGTATGTATGTTTTCATCAACTTCTTTTGTGTTTAGTTTTAGTAATCAATTCTTTCATGTGTGATGTCGCAAATTTTAATTGTTCAATTCATTGATGTTGTTATAATTTTATAATCAATCGAATTTGATGTCGCAAAATTTAATTGCTCGGTTCACTTGATGTAGTTAAATTTTAATTGCTCAATTTCTTCTCAAATGTTTTTACTTTTTTGGTGTGTAAAATCTCCTTCTTTCATTTCATCGAACAGATTTTCAAATCACATTTTAACTATTAATATTAAAAGTAAGGTTTAAATAGTATTTTCGTCCTTGTAAGTTAACAAGTTTTTGGTTTTCGTACCTGTACGTTTTTTTTTTATTTCGTCCTTATATCTTACTTTTTGCTTGCGGTTTAGTCCTCCAAAATTAGGGGTGTTCGAATCCAAACCAATCCAAATAAAAAACCGAAAACCGATCCAAATCAATCGAATTTGATGTCGCAAAATTTAATTGCTCGGTTCACTTGATGTTTTAATTTTTTTCGTGTGTAAAATCTCCTTCTTTTATTTCATCGAACATATCTGATTTTCAAATCTCATTTTAACTATTAATATTATAAATAAGGTTTAAATAGTGTTTTCTTCTCTGTAAGTTAACGAGTTTTTTTGTTTTCGTCCCTGTAATTTTTTTTTTTGGATTTCGTCCCTATATCTTACTTTTTACTTGCGGTTTAGTCCCCTAAAGTTAGGGGTGTTCAAATCCAAACCAATCCAAATAAAAAAACCGAAAACCGATCCAAAAAAACCGATTTGTTTTGGATGTATTTGAATGTCATTTTGTAAGAACCGATCGATTCGGATCGGATTTCAGATTAATTAACCGATCCAAACCAAACCGCATGTATATATGTTTTTTACTTATTTATATTTTATTAGTATATATATTGTGTTAATTTAGTATTAAATGATATTTATCTTTTAAAATATTATTTATTAGTTTGATTAATCTATTTACTTTTATTATTTTCATCTTGTAATATTAATTTTTTATATAGTATAATATATATTATATCAAATTTACTATTTATTAGTATTTTTAGAATATTAATAAAAGTTATAATTTATAATTTGGATATCCAAAAAACCGATTCAAATTAAACCGTATGAATTTGATCGGATCGGATCGTATTTTTTTAACCAATCATCAAAAACCTAACCAAACCGCAAATTAATTTATCTTTGGATCGGATAATATTATGCTTCAAAATCATTCTCATATACATGTTGCACATTTTATTTTTGTAAAACTTATACATTTTAGAGATCAAAGAGAAAGGAACAAGTTTTACTTTTGAGTAGCTAAGTGTTCAATCTCAAGAATAGATACTCTTATATATGTTGGATTTTTGTTAATTTATTTTTATGAAAAAAATTAAATAAGTAGGATTATATTAAAATTTGTTATACAATGGCAAGAGGGATATAACAAAAGTTGGTTAGTCTAAGTAAGTTTTGTAGTGGAACTAATAATTCAACTAGTTGATTGAGTCATTGAATATCTTAATCATTCTATTTTTATTTATAATTTTATTTAAGTTCTCTTCATCTCTATACAATTGTGAATCTTAGTGTAAATTAATTCATATAATCAATGATGTGTGTTTAGTTCTGCCTTCACATATATATGAATCAGGGTCTGAAGAAACAAAAACAATAGGGTTTGAAGATGAAGCAAAGCAAAATGAAAAGAAGAGGAAGAGTCAAGGAAATATAACTTTAGAAGATAGAAAAGAAGAATTAAAAAGAAATAAAGACTCGACCAACACACCATCTCATCTGCAAATGATTCCGTCAGTCCAGGTTGTTACTTTTCATTCTTGTTTTTTTAAGTCGGAATTTTCTTTATGAAATGTAAGCACCATACATTTAGCGCATAATTTTTATTTTATTTATTTTATCTTAATCATCATCTTGAAACTTGCAGATAGAAAGCTCTTTGTATTTTATTTTGTTTATTGACATTTTCTTCCCTGTCCTAAAATTCCTATAGGATGTACACTATACCCCTCAAAGTGGAAGTACTTCACAAACAAATGGTAAACTTGGTTAAACTAATCATCTCACATAAATTGTAGATTTTTTACATTAATTTCCATTTCTTTTGGTTGGAAGATTTTCTACTAATATAGAGAAGTACTAACTATTGTATTGTTGTATCATGCAGTGTCATATGCTATGCCTGAAAAATCCATACTTGAATTTTTGCTTGATATACTACAAAGGTATAAACCATATCAATTTATGATTATTTATCTTTTAATGTAAACATTCTAGTGAATCATTTTAATGTTATATTCATTGGTTTATTTAAACATGTAGGAGTGACCCAGATGAGTTATTTGCTAAACCTATTATTAATCCTAATGTAAGTTATTTCCATTTATTACTTCTTATTATTTTACTATTTAGATTTATTAATGTTAGATTAGTTGTTTATTTTTTTTCAACAGGTGGACCATAAACCGTTGGATTTTTCAACAATAAGAGCCAAAATCAACATGGAACATTATATGAGCATTGATTCATTTAAGGTAATTATTAACAAACTATCATATTAACAAATGTCACTTCCATTTTAATATATTGATTTGTAAAATAGTTTCAATTGAATATTCATATTATGCAGTTTGATGTGTATCGATTATGCTACAATGCTATGTATTATAATGGCAAAGACTCAAGACATTACCAAGTGGTATGACCAAATTAATAACAACCCTTGTAGATTTAAGATTTATTGTTTACTTATAATGTATATTATTTTATTAAACATAATGTATTTCAGGCTGCCACTTTACATAGTCTTGCAAATAGAATTTTTGAAGATATAAATGTTCTTAGCCTTCAACAATTTCATTTGGAATCTCTACCGAAAAATACACAAGGTGGAATACCTCAAGCTGGGAAACGGAAAACCATAGGGCATGCAAGGTTTCGTTACAATCCTAGTAAGTCACATAATTATGTACTTTAATTTAAAGAATTTAGTAAATTCTAAAAATTTATGAGTAAAAACAACAAAACTCATGCAACATGAAACCTAGGGTTTACAATTTTTTTATGGTTTGTTTAGGGAATTCATCATCATATGCCTCTAACAGTGTTTCCAGCACTGAACTGAAAGCACATGCCACAATACCACAGTTTCTGGACAAAAATGTGGCTTCAATTTCAAAGGATATTGGTGTTGGTGTTGGTGCAAGTTCAAGCCAAATAGAATTTTGGCCTTCACAGGATGCAAACTTTTCAAGAATGGATGATAATGCAAACAACTCTTTCTCCTCACAGCAAAACCAATATGGATACTTCCAAGGGTTGGTGAGTCCATCAACAATTTATTTCAATCAAACTAATGAGAATGAATTATTCCAAGGCAAAAAATTATTTAGTACTTTTCCTGTAAATAGTTATAGTGAGTTGCAAATGATTCTTGGTCAGGCATATCCTATGGGCCCATTTCCTATGTCACAACATTCCATATCATCATCAAGTCCTATTCCATCTAGCAGCAATGTAATGAGAGGAAATTTGAAAGAATCAGAAGGGGAGGGAGAAAAAAGAGAGAAAGATGGAGAGGGTACAAGTACAAATAATGGTGAAAATGAAGAACTGGACTTGGATCTTAAGCTCTAGGTGGGTTTAATGGTGACTATTGCATTGGTTTTATAGAATTATGAAAAACCTCCATATTGTTTGATTTGGTTACTTGAACTTATTTGCTTTGTGTGTAAGCCAAATTTGAGTTTGTTTTGTTGGATTATAACCATATTTGAGTTTGTTTGTTGGATCATAGACTTTTGTTGGATTATAACCATATTTGAGTTTGTTTGTTGGATCATAGACTTTGTTGGATCATAAATGAATCTCAGAAAATTTGTTGCCTAGTTTCCAATATGGGTTATACCTTTGTATTTATACCCAATATTGTATCTTATCAAAAGGACCTTTGTCAATATTTTCCTTTCCTATTTAATTTATCATAAATCTAACATACAAGTTATTAGTAGAGAAGCTAACAACTCCACCTTTTTTTTATACCATTTTGAACAATGCATAAAGTGACAAATTGTGTTTCTACTTGGTGGAAAGTCTTCTACTCTTCATACAACTTGAAATTGGCCAGTTGCTTAGTGAAAAGTGACATTTCTATTCCTTAACGTGCAAATCTTTCCAGTAAAACCAAAGGTGAACATATTGTGAAAATATGAGCATTTGAGAAATACTATAGTTTATAATATAGTTTATAATGGAACCTTTATAAAACCCTATTAAGTTATCCTAAGATTGTACGAGAATTTAGTCGGTTCTAAAAAAGCACGTGATTAAAAGGTTACTTATAGAAATTAGGCATAATTAGTCTTTGATCTTACCTGATCAGGAGGATCTTCCAGCAATCGAACGTGAATAGCAAAGGTGGTTGGAATGGAGAGGGGGTGTACCTGCAAGACACTCTGATGCCAAAGTAAGTAGAGGTACATAAATGGTAAGCAAGAAGAGATATTTCAGAATACCTGACCCTTTAGTGAAAAAAGGGTATTTATAGTGAGCCCCCAGCGCTAAGGCAAGGTCCTTCCTTGGGCTGGATCAGCGAGGCCCAAGGAAGAACCTCATAATTATTTATAGTGAGGTTTGTGCTAGTTTATTGTTCTCTTCTCCAACCATCATGCTAGAGATACTGTCATCCAAAATTTCCATAAGTTCAATAAAACTAAATGGGTTCACAAATGGAATTAGATGACAAATAATCACATCAGGTTTCTATTTCTCTTTGCTCATGTTCTTGGTGGTCTGAACCTCAACTCCATAGAAGAACAATACTATAGGACCCAAAACAACACCAAAGTGACAAGAAAACTACCCTCCACTCCACCAAAAACCAAATCAAACTAATCAACCCCAATACTTTCACTTCCAAAAACCATACCAAAACCATCAAATCCAATAACCTTAATTCCTCCAAAAACGAAACGAAACCAAACTCATCAAAACCAGTAACATTTCCTACAACAACCTTAATTCTTCCAAACACCAAACTAAAACTATAAAATCCAATAACACTTCCACTAAAACAATCAAATCCAACAACCTTAACTCCTCCAAACACAAAATCAATGCTACCTCAAAAAATGCATCATCCAAATCCACACCATCCAACACTAAGAAGCTCAATTCCACCTCCATTGCCACCAAGTTCAAGAAGCTGAACTCCACATCCACATCAACCAAAAAGCCATTAGATCTCGTGAAAGCAAGTAACAAAACCACAAAATCCACCACCACCACCGAAAAAACCAACAAGCCGCCAAAAACTTAAACTCACGACACAAACAAAAAACCAAAGACACAAACACCACCTAGTCGCACATTAGAAGAACAAGAAGACGAAGAAGATGACAATTTCGCTTCATTCTCAGAGTTCAAAGATCTCCCAAACAAATTTTACCGCTCACTAATCCCAGACCTAGAACGAATCTCAACAACCTCCAAAGCCTCCATAACAAAACAATGTTAAACAACTTCAGCACCTTCACGAAGTTCTTTGATATTCATGGAATCAGTGCCACCACCTAATAGAGTTGCTCGTGCAACAATTAATTTCCAACCGAACCTGATTAATAGCAAATTCAAAGAATATAATCATCGGAAGAGAAAATGGAGGGTGGATTGAAGAGAAATTACCTGTGGAATTAGTTTTGATTTAGAATCGGAGAGGGAAACGTGTTTTTCTTCAATCTGAATAGAAACTGCGTTTACACACATTCAGAATTCATTGTGTGGCTGTTAGGGTTTGTGTGGCTGCTAGGGATTTGAAGATGGTTGCGAAAGAAAACAATATGTTTAATAATAATAAATAATTATTATTATTATAATTATAGTATGTTTAATAATAAATTGATAATTAAAAAATTAAAAAACGAGGTAAGAGAATATATGCCAAGTAGACTGCCATGTATGCCCTTTTAACGTTTTTTCTCAAAATTTAACGGAATGGATTAATTTAACTAACGAAATCGTTTTAAGGGACTATAATGTAATGTTTTTTAACTGAGGGACTAAAGCGAAACAATAAATTAAATTAAGGGACAAAAGGATGAATTAAGCCAAGAAATTATAGGCAATGGGATAGGTATTTGATAAGTGAAAATTTTATTTGTTTTATATAAACACTTATTGACTTAAAATAAAAGTAAAAACATGAAATACCACAATTTATCATGAAAAGATTATAAAACAGGTATGTGTGCTTTTTAACAATGTTATTCATGAACACATGTGAATATAGTCCTATAAAACATTAAGCATCAACAAAAAGGGTAGAAAAGTTTGCAAGGAGAGACATGGGCATGCCTAGCAAAGCAAACGTCATCATTTTTCCTAGCTAACCAAAGACCTTACCCAACTAGATGTAGGCAAACTCAAGCAGGGATCTCCTTGCTTGGAGAGGAAGATAGTTTGTTATGAGAACTAAGGTTGGACTGAAGTAACCAAACCTTTCTTGAATAGAAAATTACTTAAGAGAAAATCAAATGGAATCTCGTTAGGTAAGGATGACAATATCATATATCCAAGCAAGGAAATTTGAGAATAATTGTTGGCTAAGTAACATCAAGGGGAAGAAGACATGGCCACTAGGTGAAAACAGGGCCCGCCTAACAAGATATAGAGGCACGGGCCCTTTTAGATGACTTTGTAATACCCCGAAATTTTCCCTCTCATTTTCACGGCATCTAGCATATTGCATTGCATTCGTAATTCCATACATTGCATAAATAAAAAATAGAAATAATTCAGGCGACATTGGTTAGCGTGCAAGGCATGTGATCGGGGTTTACTCAGTGGAAAAATCAAATATCAGAACCCAAGGTTGAATCTAGCTCAGAACGGACGGTGGAGATGCATCCTAAGGATTTCTCACCAAAAGGAGGGAAAATTCAAGTTTTTCATTTGTTAACCGGTTAACGCCTGCGAAATTTTGAAAAATATTTCAAAATTCAGTTGGTGTTTTCTTCTCCTTTCCATTTTCCACTTTGTTTTGTGTTTCTACCAAGTTCTAAAACTTTCCACCACCTTCTAGACACTTCTACCACTTTCCTATGGAATATTCCAAGGAATATTACAAGGAATATTATAGAAACCCTAACTAACTCCTAAGCTAGCTCCTAACCTCATTTTCCTAACCTAAGGCATAAGCTAACTCCTAGCCCAAAGCTTGCTCCAAGCCTAGTTCCTATATAAATCATTTTCACTCCAAACCTCAGGACTTCAACTTCATTTTCATAATTTCACTTCTCATCTCAATTTTCTCTCAATTTTTCTCCCATCTTCAACCTTTCACCAAAGCTTCTTCATCATAAGTTCTTCAAGTTTTGCATTGAAGCTTGAAGCTAAACCTTCATTCTAGCATTGATTCCATGGTTTATTGAAGATTAATTGGAGTAATTGCTACTGTTTGGGGCTGATTATTCATCTTTGAAGTGCTTTTGTGGAAGTTTTCATCAAGATCTTCATCAATTGCATTTATATTGTATTCTCGCGGATCGAATCTTGGAATCTTTGGTATTCTCTTCGTTTGTGCATTTATCAACTCGCAACAATCACCAAAGCAAGCCTCCGCTTTGTAGGTTGGTGGATTCGAAACTGTTTTTTGATTTAATTTATTACTTTTCATCTAGCCGTAAGGCATTCTTTGATTCGTTGATTGCTTTTGTGATGCGATATTTAGTTTAATTGTTAGTAGCTAGAATTGTATCTTGTTCTTGGTGCTTATAGGCATTAGAAGGTTGTGGTTAGTTAGCAATTTCGTGCTAATATGTTCATGGATGTATTAGGAGCTTTAGGAAATAAGTCAATAGCTAGAAGTGTTTTTTCCTCACTGTTTTGGCATTCTGGTTCAGTATTAACCGGTTAACACCCAGGATTAACCGTTTAACACATTGTTTGTGCCCTCTGAAACTGATTTTTTAAAGCCATTAACCGGTTAACCCAGGTCGTTAACCGTTTAACGCTATACTGATTTCAACTTTTATGTTGATCCATTGCATCTTTGTGCATCACTCTTCCTTTTATCATCATAGAATGATAGATCTTGATTTTAGAGAATTGTTAGGGGCTGGTTTAGCACAAGTATGCATAGTTTTGATGACTTTCGACACATGTTGCCTTAGGTTCTGGTTTTAAGCACATTGTTGCCTATGTGTTCATAACATGTTGTGATCATTGTTTGCATGGCTTATCATCCTTCATAGCATGATAATAATCGTGTACACTTCTGTTTTTGCACCATACTTGAAATCCGTTCATGTTTTGGTTCAATCATGTGCATGAATGCAATTTGCATATTATTAAAAACTCCCAAAATCATTTAGTTTGCATCCATTAATTGCATAATGATGTTGCATTCCATTGTTAATAATTCATTTCATGTTGCTGCACTAACTTGCATAATTTTTGCATTCCATTTTGTGCATCAAAATTCATGTTTGTGTGTTTAAACAAAATAATGGAAATCTACCTTGTTTTCATAGATGCATTTTGAAAGAGGAGCTGTAAAAAAACATGTTGTATTCATTTTGTTTTTGATCTTTTACACCTATTTTGCATGTTGTTTGGTAGCTGTAATAGGTTTGTTTGTGTTACGCGTTGAATTTAGTAGTTATTTACGCTATAGGAGCTGTAATAGCTGCTGGATTTTGGCTTTGTCTAGTTTTTAGGTCCCTTAGACGTAGGATTGAGTCTAGATTAGGTCCTAGATGCATTAGGATTTGGTTGGTATTTGTTTACTTTCATTCCTATCATCGCTTTTGTTTTATCCTACTAACCTTTGTTTTGTAGGGAGGTGGAGGTAAGTTTATTCACAACTTCTTCTTTTAAATTCTATACGCTTTCTAAGTGTGTTTGCTTTATAATGTTTTGCTTAGCTTGCACAACTTCATGCTAAATCCCTTTAGAAACGACTTAGCTTCCTTAGGAAGTGAGTTGCTTTCTAGTTCCTTCTCTTTTCCTTTTCTCATTAGGATTAGAAAGTCACATTAACCTAGGTTCATCCATGCATGACAACACTTAGGATTACTAGTCTCCCGTTAGACTTTTACCTTTGGTTCACTTTGCTTTCTTTTTCACCTAATAAAGGTTGAGCTTTCTCGTACGCCATGAGACTTTGTCGTGGGTTACTTATGCGCGTCCCATTTCAGGGTGAGGTGTAAGGCATCTACCACGATGAACAAGTCTTAGTATGAGAATGTTTCACAAACAACAAACTCATAAAACACTTCTTTAAAAGACAGTAAACAAACAACACTCGTCTTTTCCTACATGAATTATTTTCTCACCTCACTCACTCTCAACGCGAACTTGTTACGATTTGCCTCATTTGCAAGAGGGTAACGCACTCATACCAGACGAGCCTGCAACACCTGAGCATGGGCATAAGCAGTTCAGTCATAAAAAGCACAAATAAATAAGTTCCCGCCTTAGTTAGGAGAGCTACGTCGACTCTGATCCTCATTTTCCCGATGAGGTACGTAGGAAGCGGGGTAGTGCCCGTTCGAGCACACTCTTTATTTTCCCTACATTTTCCCCGTTCTTTCTTTTTGTTCACTTTTGCAGTTCCCCTTCTAATTCCAATTAACAGTTCTTTCATTCAATAGCATCTAATTTCTCACCCTTTGAAACAGACTAACATGCGTGGATCCCGTCGGGTACGGAGGAAGGTCTGGGGTGCTAATACCTTCTCAGGTCGTAACCGACTCCCGAACCCAGATCTTTGGTTCGCAGGACCCTGTCATTTCCTTTCTCTTAGGTTTGTGCAGCATTACCTTTCCCATTCATACGGCATAAAAATACATAGTTGACAACTCTACCTTTTCCGCGCCACTTTCGAGTTTGTACTAGGATGAAAATCCCGGGAGTGACAGTTGGTGACTCTGCTGGGGATCAAATCCAGAATCTCTGGTTTCCCCTTTGAAATTCAATCCTAGCGCCTGTTGTTTTTGTTTCTTTGGGTGTTTATATGTGTGATGTTGTGTGTTTATTTACTATTATTTATAGTTTTTACTTTATAACATTTATTTACCGCTTTCAGTATTTATTTTCCACACATCATATATACTGGATTGTCTGTGCTGGTTTGGTTTTTTCTGTGGGTTGGGGTTACTATGAGATAAGCCAACTACCCGACTTAAGTGCACCCTAGGATTAGCGTGGACAAACATTGTACTCGCATGGTATCATGATGAGTGGCGATGTGTTCCACACCCAGACTGCGACCGTCTTGGAACTATTCTGTATGGGGATTTCCTCCACTTTAGGGTACGACCTTGATAGTTATGTGCATCTGGTGACCGATCATCGAGGACCTTAGTGGAAACAACCCTCTCCAGTGATGACAATGGAAAACCACATATGTTGGAAAACCCACTCGCATCCGAGGGTCCACTAGGAACTCGCATAGGATGGCCTGGTTCTCTTATAGGAACCCAGACAAGGCAAATTGTTTATATGACGATAATACTGTATCCCAAGGGTTGAATGTACTATTGTTTCTCGATTCAGTGCTTGAAACTGGGGACTTATGAGGGATGTTTGTTTCCTTGAACTCAGCTGAGACCTCCCTGAGTAGTATATAATGTCAAACTAATTCCCTGATTTGGTCACGAGCCATTTCTTGGAAATGGTGAATGTATTATTGCTATTCGGCTTTGAGAGTCTGTGATGCTTGACCCGAGTAGCACACCCGTGAGATGGGAGTGATTTACAGGTTTGTAGGAACCCTAAAACTTCCAACATATCCACTTTTCCAGTATTGTTCTGTGTTATGATCTGGTTCTATGGTTCGTTAGTTCTAAGATATGGAATTTCTGTTCAGAGAAACTGTTACTATGATTAACGTTGTGACCCTACACAGACATTTGAGTACCTGATTGGCACAACACAGCCACGTCACTGATCACATGCCTTTCCTTGCATAAGCATCATCACATCATTAATCATTTGTGTTCTTTTTCATTCTCAGGGTTCATACTCTTCCCGGTTCCCGGTCAAACTTCTGTTCAGAAATGGAAGACGGTTGAAAGAAGAATGTGCACTACAAGTTCTTTGATACCAAAGTGGATCTGCTTAACCAAATGGTGTCGCTTATTACCCCGGGTCATGTGGGATACTTCAAAGAGAGTTATGGTGATATTATGTATATGGTAGTTAACCTGGATAGTTCTCAAAGGAGTGCAATTCATATCTTGTTGCATTACTACGATCCTCGTCTCCTATGCTTCACATTTCCTGACTTCCAGTTAGGTCCTATGCTTGAGGAGTATTCTATGATTCTGGGTGTCCCGCTCAAAGACCGGATCCCTTTCAATTCAGAGATGACTAGACCAGCTTATCTTGACATTGCCAAAGCTCTTTATTTGAGCTCATCTGAAGTGAGGGCTAACTTAACTTCTACCAAAGTCAGGGTACTTAGATTTTCTCTTGACTTTCTGGTCAGAAGAGCTGGAGAACTTGTTGTGGCTGCTCAGTGGGATTCAGTTTGTGTTATCTTGGCCTTATCCATCTATGGGATCATCCTGTTTGCTGACATGTATACATTTGTGGATATGAATGTCATCCACTCGTTTGTGCTGAAGAATCATGTGCCCACTCTTCTGGGTGATCTATACTACTTAGT
Organism: Lathyrus aphaca; assembly: GCA_963966055.1. Taxonomy (NCBI): domain Eukaryota; kingdom Viridiplantae; phylum Streptophyta; class Magnoliopsida; order Fabales; family Fabaceae; genus Lathyrus; species Lathyrus aphaca. Next base: position 75,886,925 of record OZ014523.1, read on the forward strand.
ACATTACAAAAATGAGAAGAAACGGGGTAGTCTAGTCAAGTGTTGTGCTCCTCTATTCTACAAATGGTTTATGAGACACCTACCCATCACCAAAGCTTTCAATAATCCCAATGTAATCTGGGCCCAGAAACTGAGCACGTTGTCCGCCAGGGACATCAGATGGTTTACCTTGAAATTAAAAGGGAAGTGTCGCTCCCAGGATTTTCATCCTAGTACAAATGCGAAAGTGGCGCGGAAAAGGTAGAGTCGCCAACCAGACATTTTTATCCTGAATAAATGGAAAGGTAATGTTGCACAAACCTGAGGAAGAAGGAAAGGACAAGGTCCTGCGAACCAAAGATCTGGGTTTGGGAGTCGGTTACGACCTGGGAAGGTATTAACACCCCAAACTGTCTGTCGTACCCGACGGGATCCACGCTTGCTTGTTTGTTTCAAAGGGTGAGAAAATACGAGTGCTGCTGAATAAAACTGCTGACTGGAATAGAACTGGAGATAAGAAAGGAACTGGAAGAAAACAAAAAGAAAGAGGGAAAATGTAAGGAAAATAAAGAATGTGCTTGAACGGGCCCTACCCCGCTACCTACGTACCTCATCGGGAAAATGAGGATCAGAGTCGACGTAGTTCGCCTAACTAAGGCGGGAACTATGTTTGTGTTTTTTATGGCTGAAACTACGTATGTCTATGCTCAGGTGTTGCATGCTCGTCTGGTACGAGTGCGTTTACCGTCTTGCATACGAGACAAGTCGTCACAAGTTCGCGTAAAGAATTTCCTGCAGGATAGTCGCTTATTGTTTGTTTTTGTCTTTTATGAGAAATGTTTTGAATTTGTTTGTGAACATTCTCATACTAAGACCTATCCATCGTGGTAAATACTTACACCTTGCCCCGAAACAGGACGCGTATAAGTACTCCGCAACAAAGTCTCATGGCGTATAAGAACATTCAACCTTTATTAGGTATTTTTATTATTTTGTTCATGAGGAGAGAAAGAAAGACTCAAGTGGAAAAAGGTCAAAGCTAATGGGGGACTAAGACACAAACCTAAGTTATTTATTATGTACAAAAGGTGATCCTAATGGTTTGTGAAGTTTTCTAATCCTAAGGAAGAAAAGGAAAAGAAGAAAAGAGAGTTAGAAACTAACTTACTTCCTAAGGAAGTTAAGTTATCTCTAAAGAAAGGGGAAGCCTAAGAGCAAAGCACAAGGTGCTAAGGCAAACACAATTATAATGCATAAGAGATAGGAATGAAGTGAGGCTTACCTCAATCTTCCCCCCTACAAAACAAAATTTAGCATGACAATGCATATTGAAAGTAAAATCAAAGCATAAAAGCGATTAAGTACCATAAACGTCCTAGAATGGAACTAGGATTCAAAATAAGACCTAAGTCTAAAGGTGAAGGTACCTAAAGGTTACATGACTTCTAAAGTCAGTAGCTACATACTATAGGTCCCTAGGTGTGCTAGGATACCTCACAAGATCAAACTATGTCAAACTATATACAAGAAGTTCACATAAGTTCACATGAATGCAAGTTAGGGTTTATGGATGAAGTATGAATGCATATGGCTTAAAAGCATGAATTAATACATGAAATTAGTATCAAAGTCAGTAGTGAATGCTTATGAATGAGGATGAATGAACATACCATCATGGATGCCATGGTGTAAGCATATGAAGCAAAGAGAAGAAGATGTGAGAACAAATGAGCAAACATCGCATAAGATCACAAAGGATGCAAATTAAGAATGAATGACATATGAATATGCATGAGATGATTATGGGTCAGTAGAATACAAGTTATGAGATGCAATTAGTGTGCATGAATAGCCATTTATGATTCCCACATAAATCAAATTAAACATGAGAAGAGATTAGCAACCCGTTTAAGTTAAACTAGTTCACATAAGTATGCACTTTGAAACACCAAAACAAATCAAATGAGCATGGCTCAAAAATTAATATATAACTAGAATTAAGGACCTAAAAATTACCTATAATCAACTCCTAAAAGTTACCAAAAAGTATCTCAAGCCAATGGCATGAATGCCTTCCTAATATATAGGGTATGGAGCAAATAAGCACATAATCAAACCTATAATCTAGGTGGCATGAAAAAATAGCAAAAAGGCTTTAAAAATTATAAAATTAAATCCCTAGAATTTTGAAGTCAGTATCTAACATGGTCTAAAAGGAGTTTACAAAATTATGCACCAAAGTGCCAAAACAATTACTTAATGGGCAAGATAACAAGGCATGATCGCCGAAAAACAACTCCACAAAGTGGATCAAAAATGGCACCAAAAATTATGAAAAAAATGTATAAGTAGCATCATAATGTCACCAATTTCAGTGATTAATCACACACAAAAATAGGTCTCACCCCTATTGGAAAAAATTGCTTTTGGTCTCTTATGTCTATATCATTCCTTTTGGGACAGCTTGGAATGAAAAATTCAAATTAATTAATAAAACCAATCAAACCTGGAATAAAAAAATATGAAAAATTAATTAAGAGGATGAGGATCACTCATGAATTTTTCCAGAATTTTATCCCACATAAAACTATTTTTAATAATTGGGACGAAACGGGCAAAAAAGGGTGTTTTAAGGGAAAGCGAGAGGAAGTGAATTCTACAATCCGTAACCTAATCCCTAAGCTCCGAAATCGACACATGTAATCAAAAATCACAAATAAATCCAGTGTCTCAGGTGGGAGGACTCAATATGCACCTTAAGTTATATGATCCTAAGCCGCATACAACTAGAATGGTGCGTTAAAGTGGAGCATCGAGATTACTTACTTGATCGAAGTACCGATTCTTCATATAAAAGAAATCCAAAAAATTCTTGCCAAGTATTGTAATCTACCATGAGAAAAATAAATGCTTATCTTCCATATTAGCTTTGTGAAGATCCACCATAATCGAAACAAAAACAACGGCACAAAATATCATTTGAATCCAAAGGTATCCCACAAATAAAGTGGAATACCAACCAAACGACCGTCGTTAAGATCTTTGCGAGAACCTTGCATGAACTCAACAAACGCATTAGAAACCAAAAATAGGTGTAACCGGAAGTTGCACCTATGCCTCACAACTCAAAATCAAGTAGAAAGATGAATATACGAGTCATAGACATGCATTGAAATTTACGTTTCAAAACGGGGCAGCACTTATGCTCTAACATAAACAACATGCAAACTCAAACCTAAATCGAACAAATTTACATGCAATGAATGGCAAATGATCAACAAACATAAGTACAAGTCAAAACAAGATCAATGCATCAAAATCGCACCAAACCGAACTTAAAAAGCCTTAAAACGGAAAAAAAACGCGTCAAAAATCACCAACTCGGAATTGAACGAAAATCGCATGGTAACTAGAAAACGTGCCAACGGATTCAAATATGCAATCGGTTTTTGAAAATTCCGCATGGAAGTGATACTTTTTGCCCGATTTTGTCGGCTGACAGTAGCGAAATAGCCGGAAAAAATTGTCCGAAATCGACTAAAAAGCTTACCAATGGCTCTGGAATAATCAACAAAGTCAATTTACACTATTCACATTCGCGAAAATACGCTACGGTTAGGAAGTTATGACCCAAAACAAATTCTCGACACGCGATACATGAACAACATCATCAATTAGACATCAATCTATCATATTTCGGATTTTCACATTGAAGCAAGCATTAATTCAAAAGTCAAGCACTTCAATCAATATCAAGTCACAATAATTAACTCTATTAAGAATTTCGTCAAACACCTAACATGCACCGATTATTCTATGTCAATTTTACCAAGCATTTTCAATTATGCACCACAACAATTATTAGGATAAATTAATCAAGAATCAATCAACAATCAAATCATGAATCAATACACATAATCTCCACAAGATTAATTCAACTTCAAAATTCAATTCAAGAAACAATTCAACAATTATTCATGAATTAAAGTTTAGGAAGCTTACCGAATGAAGAATCGATGAAGAAATTGTGAATCCGGAGGAAGTGAGACGCGATCATGAACGGAGGATAGGGGGAGAGGTCGCGTGGCTGCCGACGGCGAAAGATGGTGGTCGCACGGTGGTGAAGTTGACCGGAGGTGGTGGTTCGTGGCGGCTCGGCTACCGGAAGCTTGATCGGAATTGTTGTGTTCTTGAGTTCTTGATGAAGTTGTTGTTGTATTCTTGAGAAAGAGTTGAGAGAATGAACTTTGATCCTTTAGAGAGAGTTTGTGAGAGTTTTTTGGTATTTGTAAATTGTGATTGAAGTTATGAGACAAATTGTGGGTCAAAAGAATATATAGTGGAGTGTAAAATGAAAGGCAAAAGGTAGAATTTCGGCTTCAGTGAAAATAACAATATCTTCGGCAAGAAATTTTGACTATGAGTCTTCCACAACATCGTCCGCCTCTGAATCACGGTTGCAACGCAAAAAGAACGGACGTCATACGATCAAAATCGAGTGCGATCGATACGTTTAAGCTGCAAGACGTCACTGAATAAGTTGTTTTTTCGGCTTATTTGGTGTCCGCTACTAAAAAATGTGACGAGGTCAACCTCTTCGGTTCATAAATTCGACTCGACTTTGTCAGCAAAGTTGTAGATCTATGAGTCAGTGACCTGGTGTTAAAATGTAAGTTCAACCGGAAAAATGACGAGGGAGATATGCATTTTCTCGTGAAACTACTTTCAGCCTTTTTCTTCGGTTCAGCACTTCAGTTTTGTGAAATAAACCAAAACTACAATCTTTGGAGCACCATTCAAACTCGCATTTGTCTTTGAACTTGAAGAGGATAAAATTTGTGAACCAACGCTTCAAGAACGGGTGCAATCCGATGAAAATTGACCGAGTTATGAATTTTACAAAATCTAACAGACATTGCACTGCATCAAAGAACCTTACTGGTAATTCGCATTTTCGAGATCCTTCCTCTTGGACCTAACCCAAACGGAATTCACATAATGAAGATAACATATAAATGGAATTTTAGGCACCAGAACGACATCAATTCGATGAACGAGCCAAGAGTTATGAATTTTTTAGTATTCAAAACTCACCGGTTCAACACAGTTTTTTCACTATGTTGACTCTAAAAACTCGCACATTCGGAGATCTTCTTCAAAGAATTAGTTCTCGGCCAAAACCCAAAAGTTGGAAAGGATATCAAGACAAAAATTTTGGCATATGAATCTCCCAGACATGTTGACCCAATCAGAAGTTAGAAACTCTTTAATACCGTTAGCACAGTTAATCGGCGAAACCGAAATTTCAGAAACAAATAATTCTCGCCATTTTCCTTGATGAATTGGCCTCCGAGCCGAACACAAAAAGTTGTAGAGAATACCAAAACGGTCAAAATTATTGCGTTTCAAGCCAAAATTAGTTTCCGAGCATAAGTTACAATTTTTGCAAACTGCACCATAAAACTGATATTCTGCTTAAACTCCTCTGAATCAACCGAGAACTTTTGGCTTCTTCTGAAATTCTTGTGCACGTGCCGCATGAAGAAATAAAGGTCAGTCACAACCTATGAAAGCTCAAATGGAGATGTATATTCATGTATGTTTATGATGCGATTGTGATCTAAATGCAATGCAATTTATGAAAGGATATGCTAAATGGCATGAAAATGAGAGGGCAAATTTTTGGGTGTTACAGTTGCCCCTATTAAATCATCTGCAGACCTGAATGGATAATTCCAATAGCTTTTAGACGTTCAAGGTATGGAGGGATTGAATACTCAAATAAATCGGAAAATTTGCACTCTGTGGGTAATAAAATATGCTGGGAAGAATGTCATTCTTGAATGACAACTCAAAAATGTGATTTTCGGATCAAACACAAAACCATCATCGAATGGAAACGTAATGGTATACCGGCCTCAGTCGATAACCAGAAACACAAAGACTGACCTCAGATAGACTTTGCAAAAGAGACAAACTGACCTCAATCAATAAACTCAAAATGGTCTATCATCCTCGAATGATAGCCACAACAACAAGACCAACCTCAGAAGGACTTGAAGAAAAGAATGCCATCCTCGAATGACGATTCTCAAAAGATCCTCGGATCTAACACGAAACCATCCTCGAATGGAGACGCAATGGTATACCGGCCTCATTCGATTACCAAAAACACAAAGACTGACCTCGGACAGACTTTGCAAAAGACACAAACTGACCTCAATCAATAAGCTCAAAATGGTCTATCATCCTCGAATGATAGCCACAATAATAAGACCAACCTCAAAAGGACTTGAAGAAAAGAATGCCATCCTCGAATGACGATTCTAAAAAGATCCTCGGATCTAACACGAAACCATCCTCGAATGGAGATACAATGGTATACCGGCCTCAGTCGATAACCAAAAAACAAAAAGAAGTGATTGAGTACTCGAACAAAATCTGGGAATTTGAACTCGGCGGATGAGGAAAATGCCATCTGCCTTTATTTATTTTTCTTTTGTTTTGACCTCTGAATAGGTAGCGGGAAAAGAACAAGGTGGAATGGGATCGATGCCAAAAACCTGCACTGTGAATGCTGAGCGAAACAAGCCACAACGAGGGTGCCTGTTGGCGAAACAGGACTTAATGAGACCGTTAGCGAAACAGAACTCGACAATGTAACTGTTGGGCAGGACCAAGCCACAAAGAAAACACGCGACTGCTGGGCAGGACCAAGCCACGGAAGGTGCCTGTTGGTGAAACAGGGCTTAACGAGACCATTAGTGGAATGGAACTCGACAATATGACTGCTGGGCAGGACCATGCCACAAAGAAAACACGCGACTGCTGGGCAGGACCAAGCCACGGAAGGTGCCTGTTGGCAAAACAGGGCTTAACCTGACCATTAGCGGAATGGAACTCAATAATGTGACTGCTGGGCAGGACCAAGCCATAAAGAAAACACGCAACTGTTGGGCAGGACCAAGCCACGGAAGGTGCCTATTGGCGAAACAAGGCTTAACGAGACCATTAGCAGAATGGAACTCAACAATGTGACTGTTGGGCAAGACCAAGCCACAAAGAAAACACGCGACTGCTGGGCAGGACCAAGCCACAAAAGGTGTCTGTTGGCGAAACAAGGCTTAACGAGACCATTAGCGGAATGGAACTCAACAATGTGACTGCTGGGCAGGACCAAGCCACAAAGAAAACACGCGACTGCTGGGCAGGACTAAGCCACGGAAGGTGCCTGTTGGCGAAACAGGGCTTAACGAGACCATTAGCGGAATGAAACTCAACAATGTGACTGCTGGGCAGGACCAAGCCACAAAGAAAACACGCGACTGCTGGGCAGGACCAAGGCACGAAAGAAGGAGCCTGTTGAACAAAACAGGGCTTGGAAAGACAAAGCAGAGAAGCAACATCAACCGATTTACGACTCAAATAAGATCAACCGATCTAACCGGGAAATGGTATCAACCGATTCATAACCCGAAAAAAGAGAACGTAATATCATCCGATTTACGACTCGAAGAGAAGTAATATCAACCGATTTACAACTCAGATAAGATCAACCGATCTAACTAGGAAATGGTATCAACCGATCCATAACCCAGAAAAAATGAGAACATAATATCATCCGAATTACGACTCGAAGAGGAGTAATATCGACCGATTTACAACTCAGATAAGATCAACCCATCTAACTAGGAAATGGTATCAACCGATCCATAACCAAGAAAATGAAGCCATCGTACTTAGACGAGACCAAAAAGAACGGGATCATTGTACTTAAATGATAACCCGATATGAAACTGATGTACTGAAACAGGGACGCGGAAAAAAATGAGACTGTTGTACTGAAACAAGACCCAAAGACGAGACTATTGTACTTAAATGGAGACTCAAAAGGAACGGGATCGTTGTACTTAAACAAGAGCCCGAGACGCGACCATTGTACTTAAACAGAGACGCGAAAAAATGAGATTGTTGTACTGAAACAAGACTCAACTAGGGATAACAAACAAGACTTGGTAGAAATAACCACATTGGGAAATGAAGTTGCATTCTGTGGGGAATACTTCGGTCTGATTGGAGATGTAACGTTTCGGGCGTTTGCGCAAGGTACCACAACTAGCTTATGTTTCATATACATATGTTTGAATTTTTCTATGGCGTAATGCTCCATAATGATGGAAATGCTACGCTTTGGAGGATGCAAATTTAATGATGATTACTAAATGCAAATGAAAAGAGATCTCCTGATAAGGAGACTGCAAGTATCCCAAATGGCTTGACTGGGAAGCACTGGTGATCACTGTATTGATTTGGTTAATCTTTGTGAGAGGAAACAACTCTACGAGGAACATTGTTAATGATACACCGACTCTGAACAGCCGCCACTGCCAAAAATAAATTGGACTTTGAGATTAGAGAGCCAAGACCCTGCTGGAGATGGACCCTTCTTGAACTTTGGTGGGGAAGTGAAGACCTTCTAACTTGGTTGGGAACTAGAGGTATGGCATGGTTGAGGAAGAAACCTCCTGGAGAGGAAAAACACTCCTTGTACTGCTGGGGGATTGCCCCTGTATTTGAAGGGAAGTCTCTGCTTGGGGGAAACACCAGCCTTCTGTTGCCCTACTGGGGGAGATTTCAACTTCCAACTCTACTTGGGATGATGGAGGTTGTCAATGATAAAGCTTCCTGCTGAAGATAAGAGTTTAAGTTGCCCCTCGTTGGGGATGAGAGACGATGATACCCTTCTGCTCAAGAAGTATCCTTCCATTAGCTACACTGCTGGAGCAGGTATTGTCTAATGGGACTTGCTAAGGAATTCTTATCAATGAAGTCTGCTGATGAAACAACTCTTGAAGTACTTGTGTTGACAAAGGCTTTGCTTCCAGCCTCTAAGTTGATGGATTGCCTACTAATCATGAGTGAACAATGATCCCTTGAAATTTTCAACTCGCCATAGATTAAGGTCCATTGGAAGAAAATATCTCAAGAGGATTTTACAGAAAACATGACATACGAAATGCCTCAGTGTCTTCAAACTCTTGGAGAGATTCGTCGGATCTCAAAATAACTACCCCAGACTGCATGGTCTATGAAATAAATTGCCTCGCGAGTATTCATGAAAAAGCTCATATCACTGTGAGATAGTGTGTCCTAGTATTTTGAACCTTAGGATATGTGCTTCTGATTAACCGTCTTCAGGAGAAAGTAATTTCTAGCGCTCTTGGGGTGGCCTGCCCCAGTACGAGCCTTGAAGTGATCACCTATGACTAACTGTGTTTTGAAGAAAACACCCACACCAATTGTTCTTTGAAAGATTGGATCTCGAAGTAACTGCCCCAGTTTGGTTGAAATTTGAATAATGCCTCCGCCTGATGGCTCTTTGAGAGATTTGAATCTCGAAGTGATTGCCCCGGCTTGGCTGAATTTTGAAGAGATTGCTCGACATGATTTCCCCAGATTAGTTGGCTCTTACCACGACTGTTGGGAAAGTCCCTACTCAATGGAGTTTTCTTGAAAAGTGCACCTCGACAGATTGTCCTTCGGAAGTTTCAGACTTCTCAACTTGGCAAGATTAAGCTTCTGGACTGAAGTTTCGTATGTGAATTTTTATGATGCCCAACAAATATATGCAAGCAGAAAATGTTTATTCTAAGAATGAAAATTCTAATGCAACACACATGTTAATCTTGAAGTTTTACTGAAAAAGATGTCGCAAACCTTTGTGAGTGAATCACTGGTAAAGATACGGCATTTTTTTTTTTGAATAATAGAAAGCATGCACATGCAACACCAACAAAGATCTTTCAACACCACTCATAGGAGTTAGGAACGCGATCTCGTGGTAGTACGCTCTCAAAAATAACCCTGTTTCAGTTAGGACTTTTGAGGGTTGTATCGTGGCCTGGTTCACGGTTATAGAAACAAAGGATATAGGCTCGAAATTTATTTGTGCCCATCCATCTTCGTGATGTTCTCCATTCCTATTTTCAGCTAGCTTTCACAAGAGTTCACTTCTCAAAAAGGGTTTTGTGATGGTTGAGGAACCAATTACACTAACAGTTTAAGCACCAATCGAGTTGTTGTTTGAAGTCAGTCACCCCTTTGTCTTTTGTATCTGTATCACACGACTTTGTTCTTGTTTAAGGATCTTTCTAGTGTAATCCTCTTTGTTTTTCGCTTTTGCATTATTTTTCTTATCCCTAACTTTTTCCTGGACTGATTCTTGTGAATCTTTGATTGCGAAGTCCAGCGGGATGCCCTAATTTTTGCCTAAGTCGCTTGTTTTCAAGTTTCGACTTAGCGGGCTTTCTCATCATTTTTTTCATTCTTTTTTTGAACAAATTGTGTGACACTGTTTGTCTTGATTGCTTTGAAAAGGTCGTGATTGTCTCACTTTTCAATTGATAAGGAATAACCATTATGGTTTCTGGTCTTTGGACCTCTTGATTGGGATAACCATTGTGGTTTCTGGTCTTTGGACCTCTTGATTTGGTACAATGAAAGGTAATGGATCCTCAAATACACTCCTTTATGAAAGCTTGAACGCTTGGTCTGAATAGCTGATGCCTACCCTGCCCCTGGGTTACATGCAAGGGTTTTTTCATGCGAAAAGAAACTCCTACTTCAAGGCTCAAATAGGTTGGCGAGGGTCTATCTCCCTTATATCTCTGGTGTTTAGGATTTAAAACAATGCATGTACATCGTCAACAGGGTCTTTCTCAAAAGCACACAATTAGAGATTTTTGCGTTTTCATTTCGTCATCCTCCTTCATAGAGCTTAGCACGAGAGTTGGTATTGCAATGCACATACACAAACTCATGAGTGAATACGAATGGATTACTTCAAGAAAAACATGTGCATTTTATTATCGTTATCATTCAAAAACAAATAATTTTCATGCATGCATAAAAATGTTTAAACATACAACAGAAACTACAAATGAAAATGCAGTAAAGAAGTTGAACATTGCCGTCATTGAGGAGACTTGACTCTGTCTGGACTTATTGCTTTTAAAGATGCCTTTGCAAATTGGGAGGTCCATTTGATGATGAGACTTCAATATGTGAGCAGACTTTCTGGAATGATGACCTTTGATTCGATCAAATTTTTCACCTTGTACTTGAACACATCACAGTGGTTAATTGTATGCCTAAATTCCCCTAAGAGGTACTTGCATCTAGACTTCACGTCATGGTTGCCATTATTGAGGAGGTTTGAATCCGTCTGGACTTATTGCTTTCGGAGACTTTCAGCAGTCAGCAGTTTGGATGTTCATTCCATTAAAGTTTTGGTGCCATATTCCCACTTTTTCCTGGTGTGAACACAATAGTCTTGGAGTCAATCAAATTCGCGACCTTGTATTTACTTTTGCCTCTGAAAGACTTGCAATCTTCAATTATATGGTTAGGTGCCCCAGAATGGTAATCATACTTGGCATTGAAACCCCAAAGGAAGCTTTGTCAGAGATGATCCTGATGCACCTAGATCAAACAGCTTTGAATCTGAGCAAATGAGGAAACTCGTTGCACGTACGACACCAGAATATGATCAAACTTATTCTCAAGTTGTTCTGTCCATTACTCATATGCTCTGCCCCTAGGAATCTCTTGGGAGGCTGAAATTTTATGCCGACAAATGACATCCTGTAACACGGTGGGAGAACTGACTTTAAGTTATGTTGCGGATAGCAAGAGTCGCCACCGACTTTTATTTTATCCAAAGGAAAGGCATAAAAGAACAGGAAAGACCTTTTAAAAGATTTTTGGGTCCGGGGGGTAGGTTATGTAAAGGGAAGGTGTTAGCACCCTTTACATCCATGGTTATCCATGGGCTCTTAGTTACTTAGCTCACTTTGAATTGTTTTTGAAAATGTGAAGTGTGTGAATAGAAATTTTCATAAGAGTTTGATAATGATCCATGTACGGATGCGTAAAAAACTTGTATTTGAAAATTGTTTGAAATTGTGAAGTGTTTGAAAAGTTTTTAAATGAAGTGAGCAAGCAACCATGAGGAACCTACCCTAAAGTTTTAAGTCTTTCTGTTCTTTATCCTTTAAATGGTAAGACTATCCCTATTATTAAGGAATAGGTAGTCATTACCTTGGATGTGAGGGACATATGAGGGACATCTGTTTTATGAAGGCAACTGTGGGGTGTATTAAGCATTTAGGAGGGACTGTCATCATTATTCGAAAGGGACTTGATCTTTATGAAAGGCAACCATTAGGGACTTGATGATTTTTCTTTTAAGGGACTTGCTTTATACACCCCACTTGACCTTTTTGGATAGGCAACATTGAGGGATAGCCCTAGAAAGTGAGATGGCGATTAAAATCGACTTACGTGTGTGAGTGTTTAATTTATATTTATCTTATAATTAAAGTGATCTAAATTCAATTTTAAAATAGAATACATGTTTACACTCCCTATTTTACTAACCATAGCATAAAAATTAAATAAATTAAATATTTACAAAAATTTACACCAAGGAGCAATTACATAATAATTATAATAAGCAATTAAAATAAATAGCAAATAAATAAATATAAATAATAAGCAAAAATAAATAAATAGGCAATAATAAATATAATAGGGGTTAGTAATAATAATAAAAAATTAAATAAGGTTAGTGAAATAATAATAATAAGCATAATAATAAAATAAATGGATTAGTAATAATAATAAGCAAAATAAATAATGAATAAGAATTAGAAATTATTAAGGAAATAAGAGCAATTTAATTATAAAATTTAAAATTTAAAATTATAAACATAAAAAATTACAATTACAATATTAGCATAAATTTAATTATTTTTTAACCATATATATATTTTTTAAAAGAATAAAATTTGGATTATGAACAAAATTATAGAAACAATTTCATATTATAAAAAATTTGGTTATAAGCATATTTACAAGATTCAATTATATTAAATATTATATTTACAAAAAAATTAATTATATATATATGCATAATAATTATATTTACAAAATTTTATATTAAATATTTTACAAAAAATTAGAAAATAAAAAATTAGGTTTTTTTAATAATTGTTTAAAGAAACATACATTAGGGTTTTAGGGAATATTTTTTTAGGGTTTATAATATAATATATAAAATTAATAAATAAATATACATATATTACAATTTGATTACATAATAAAGAAAATAATTTAAATTGAGAAAAATAAAAGTTTAGAATTTTAGAAAATATAAGTGTTATTTTAGATATTTATTAAATATATATACATGCATAATTTATTTTTTATTTAATGAATAAGAAAACAATTAAACAAATTAATTAAATAAATTAAAACAGAAAAATGGTAAAAAAGAACTTACCTTGGCTGGGTTTGAACCCAGGACACCCTGCCTGCAAACAACAAAACGTACCACCAGGCCAGCCACGTATTGGTGATAATGGAATGAGTTGAATCAGTTTTATGCAATGCCTGGAAAAAATCAGAAAAATAAATGGAAGCAAAAGGCCTGGGGGAGGATTGAACCCAGGACCTTTCAACCAAACGCATGTGCACATTACCAACCAAGCTAGATGAGCGAACCTGTTAGTTATCCAACAACAATTGATAATATAATATAACTGTCAATTATATGGAAAAAATAAGAAAAAGGATGGCGCAGCCAAGTCTCGAACACAGGCCATCAAGTTATACGCGTATACTTCATACCACTGGGCCAAGCAGCCAGCTGTGACATAAAACCACCACCATTGCATAAAATATAATACATGATATTTGAATTTGAAAAAAACGCGCGCAGGCCAACTTCATCTTCAACCTCTGGACATTGAATTTTGCTGCGAAAATTGTTGCAAGATTACCTGCGATTTTACCTGCACCCTAAACCTACGAATTTCAAACTATCATCAAACAGTACAATTTTATCAAATTGGGAACACTTTTGGATTCCTTGCAACCTGCACAGTTCAATTTTATCAACCAAATTCATTTATAACGCATGAATCAAATAACCCTAATTTGAAGGTCCAAACCCTAATATGGCATCTCACGGATTTCTCATGGTTTCTTTGGTTTCTTTGCCCAGAAACGTTCTACATATCATCACAAACAAGATTAAACAAACAAAATTCATGGAAAAGCAACAAATTATTGAAATCGAAAAAATTATTTTCAAGAACAAAGTGAACTCGGGTTGAGCAATATAGCATGGTATTGATGCATATGAGTGTTAGTTCATGATCATAGAGGCCCAAGGAGTCTTGCTATGTTCTTGTTTTACCTTCTAGAGCCCTGGAAATCAAAAACCGAATGTGAGTTTTTGGATGGTTTTTCAATTTGTGAAACTTACTTTTGGAGGCAGAGAATTCGTGGCTTTGCAATGGCAATGAGTTATGCACTTATAGGAGAGTGAATTAGGTCAAAAAGATTGATTGCTTGTGTGGAAAAATTGATATGAAAAGATCCAAATTGATCATGCCTTGAAAATCAAATATTCATGTGTGAATGCTTGCTATTTTTGGACAAATCTCATGATTTCTTTCCTCTTCAATTTAAATCAATATTTAAGACTTTCTAGAAGCTTAATCTCCATCAAATCTTACATTTTCATATTTTATTTTTATTTAAAATGATTTTTAATGAATTAAATCAAAATAAATAAAAATAAAATAATAAAAATTCTGATTTTTAATGGTTTGGGTCGTGCATGAAGTCATTGTATGGGTTGGGTCATCATTTGGCAAGCCCATTTGGAAGAAATTGGTTTTAGACCTCCTTTTTCATCATAAACCAACTCAAAATTTCCCAACTTTGCAAGGGCACATATCCTTCAATTTTAAAGCTATGAGGGTGTTCTTGGACATTTTGGAAAGCTTGAAGAGTCCTCTAAACAACCCCACTGGTTTCATGTCCATATCATTTACCAATCTCAAGTTATGCCCTTTTGAAGTTGTTGACTTTTTGTTGACTTTTGAAATGACCTATAATGTCTTAGCTCATACCTTCCAAATGAAGCATTTTTGGGTTTGGCTTGTGAGACACAAAGTTGTAGAGAATTCAATTTCCTTCAAAATGAGCTTTGAGTGGAGACTTGGTGATGAAGTATGTGAAAGTTATGGCTGGTCAAAGTTCAGTTGACTTTTACTAAGGAAACCCTAATTTAGAAACTCCTGATTCTTGATGATCTGAAATCTCCTTGATGAATCATGATCAACCCTTGATCAAATGATGAATTTTACTTCATATACTTGATGTTGGCAAAAAATCATGAAGTTTGACTTTGGTTTGACCACAGTTGACCTTAGTTTGACTTTTTAACTGCTTTGACTGATTTTGACTTATCTGATCATCTGACTGAGCAAACTTTTGAGAAAAGTCTTGAAACTTGTCATGGGGGTTCTTACACACATATAAGATGTTATGAAGCTCACTTGAAGTCTTGGAAGTCCATTTAGCCTGATTAAAGTCAAAACCCTAGTTTTGGATGCACTGCTTAGGAGGTGCATTGTCTGAGGGAATTGTCAACTCTTCTGGCCAATTGTGAACCTTGTGAACCTTGTGAACTATCATAAAATGTCTTGTGAACCTCATGGGAGGTATTGTGAACCTTGTGAACCTTGTGAACCTCATAAAGTGACTTGTAGACTTCATGAATCTCATGAAAGGTTATGTAAACATTGTGAATCTTGTGAACCTTGTGAACCTTCATGAAGTGACTTGTAGACTTCATGAACCTCATGAAAGGTATTGTAAGTGTTGGGAAGCTTGTGAACCTTCAAGAAGTGACTTGTAGACTTCATGAACCTCATGAAAGGTCTTGAAAGCATTGTGAAACTTGTGAACCTTGTGAACCTTCTTAGAACACAAAGTCTTGTATTGTGAGGGCAAATTTTGGGGTGCAACAGCTGCCCCTGTTCAATTTTCTGAAACCTGAGGGGTTAGATTGGTATATTTGCCAGTCGTGACCTGGAAGGTTGAAGGGGATTGAACACAAAAGCCCAAAAATTTGCACTCATCAGTGCATAAAATGGTACAGATGGTTAGTCGAATATGATTAAGTGGGCTTAAAGATGCCACTTGGAGGAAAATTCTTCAGATACATGTCTTGGAGGATGAAGCAGTCCCAAATATGGAGGTATAATGATAGCTGTCAGGAGGATGGAGCAGTCCTGAGGCCATGATATGATTTCAAGAGGATGAAGCAATCCTGAAGTAAAGAAGCTGTCAGGAGGATAAAGCAATCCTGAGGTAAAGAAGCTGTCAGGGGGATAAAGCAATCCTGAGATATTGATAATATGCTTTCAGGAGGATGGAGCAGTCCTGATGTAGTGATATGTTCCCAAGAGGATGAAGCAGTCTTGAGAGATGATAAGTTTTCAGGAGGATAAAGCAGTCCTGATGTATGAGAAGTCGTCAAGAGGATAAAGCAGTCCTGAGGTAGTAATGAGCTGTCAGGAGGATAAAGCAATCCTGAGGTATTGATAATATGCTTTCAGGAGGATGGAGCAGTCCTGATGTAGTGATATGTTCCCAAGAGGATGAAGCAGTCTTGAGAGATGATAAGTTTTCAGGAGGATAAAGCAGTCCTGATGGATGATATGCTTTCAGGAGGATAAAGCAATCCTGATAATCATAAGTTTGTTTGCTGGATAATTAACCTGAAAACAAGGTAGGATTCCGTATAATAATATTAGTTTATGCATTATGTATGCATGTATGATATGGTGCACTGTACTATGTATATATGGATATGTATGTTATGGTATGATGTAAATGATGTATGTATGATATGACACTGCTGGAAATGTCTGGATATCTTCGTATAACAACTGCTGGCCCGGGAAAATAAATCCCGATTCGTTGTTGAAGCATATGAGGAACTCATTCCCGTCTTGTTTGATAATATATTATACATAACCTTCCGTATGCTGGGAATAACAAGGTATACATAATCTCCCGTCTGCTGGGGATAGCAAGGTATAGATAACCTCCCGTCTGCTGGGGACAGCAAGGTATATATAACTTTCGTCTTCGTTTGATAGTAGGGTAAATACAACCTCCCGTCTTCGTTCGTCGTACCATTATTGGAAAGTAATTTCCCGTATATCCGTATGAGGATAAAAGAGATGGATATAAATTCCAGGGGAGATGAGACTTTATGAAGATGGATTTGTCCTACTGAGGGGTTTGTGATTGTCTTGTAAAGATGAACCGGCGAAGCTTCGTCGAAATCCTTCCCTCGTTCGTCCTTAGTAAATACTATTACTGCATTTTCATGCATTTCTGGTAAACATCAATCATATTAAGAAACATACATGCATTTTTGGTAAACATCAATCATATTCAAAAGCATACATACATTCAAACACAACCAATGGACGTTTCGCTTATGTAAATAGGGTAAAAGTAAATCTGGATTCAAAAGATGGAAATTATTTATATCAAAAAGTGACCCATACACGGGTAAGTTTGTACAAGGAGGCATAAACCCTAGTAAGAGGATTTTGCCATAAAGTTTTTACAAAATGAAGAAAATCAGCTATGTGGGAAACAATCCTATTGAGTTTCAATTCTACTATTGCCATTATCTTCAAGTATCTCATCTTCTGCTGTTGAGACGGAAACGATTGGATTGAGCTTTATCTGTTTGAGCTTGAGTAAGTAACACAACTGGTTGCAGTTTCATGGGTGATCCAAACGAGACATAGTCATACGTTTTAATCCCTAACTTTTGCCTGGATTGCCCTTTCAGGTTTTCAATCCACCGGGATACCCTTTTTTGCCCAAGCCGCCTTTTCAGGTTTTCGACTTGCCGGGTGTACATCTTTTCATATATATCCCTAATTTTTGCCCAAACCCTTTTGGTTTGCCGGGATGCCCTTATTTTTGCCTAGGCCTGTCAACCTAGCGGGTCTCTTTTTATGCGTAGTATTTTTTAACTATGTTTGCGTTTACAGGCTGTGGGAAGTCTTCACCATCCATAGTAGTAAGTATCATGGCACCTCCTAAGAATACTGTCTTGACTACAAATGGACCTTCATATGTTGGAGTCCACTTGCCCCTAGGATCACCCTGTGGTAATATAATACGCTTGATTACCAAGTCACCCACCTGATATACCTTTGGCTTAACCTTCTTGTTAAAAGCTTTGATCATTCGTTTCTGGTACATCTGGCCATGACAAACTGCTGCTAGCCTCTTCTCATCAATCAAATTTATCTGGTCCAATCGGGTCTGAATCCACTCATCTTCATCCAAGCCTGCATCCTTCATAATTCTTAAGGAGGGAATCTGAACTTCAATGGGTAGAACTGCTTCCATACCATAGACTAAAGAGAATGGGGTTTCCCCTGTTGAAGTACGTATTGTGGTACGATAACCATGAAGAGCAAATGGTAACATCTCATGCCAATCCTTGTAAGTAACAGTCATCTTCTGTACAATCTTCTTAATGTTCTTATTAGCAGCTTCAACTGCCCCATTCATCTTTGGACGATACGGAGAAGAGTTGTGATGCTTAATCTTGAACTGCGTGCAGAGATCAGTAATCATAGTGTTGTTCAGATTAGAGCCATTGTCAGTAATAATCCTTTCAGGGATGCCATACCTACATATGAGATTATTCTTAATGAACCGAGCCACAACATTCTTGGTAACAGATGCAAATGAAGCTGCCTCTACCCACTTCGTGAAATAATCAATAGCAACCAGGATGAAACGATGCCCATTAGAAGCAGTAGGCTTGATCTCACCAATCATATCAATGCCCCACATGGCAAAGGGCCAAGGAGCAGTCAACACATTCAATGGTGATGGAGGTATATGGACTTTATCAGCATAAATTTGACATTTGTGACAAGTTCTGGAGTGTTGATAGCAATCAGCTTCCATGGTAGACCAATAGTAACCTGCTCTTAAAATCTTCTTTGCCATAGTATGACCACTAGAATGAGTGCCAAAGATCCCATCATGCATATCTTCCATAATCTCAATTGCTTCCTTCTTATCCACACAACGAAGCAAAGTTGAATCATGATTGTGCTTGTACAAAATGCCATTACTCAAAAAGAACTTTGCAGAAAACCTTCTCAAGAACTTCCTATCTTTGACAGATGCCCCTTCAGGGAACTCCTGAGCTTCAAGATATCTTTTTACTTCATAGAACCAAGGCTTCTCCTCTGCCCCTTCAGTATCAATTTCATTGCAGTATGCAGGCTTTTCAAACCTATCAATAGTTATCTTGGGAGCTTCATCATCCCAGCTGATCTCGAACATGGATGCCATGGTGGCTAATGCATCTGCTAACTGATTCTCTCTTCGTGGAATATGTCCAAAGGTAATCTCTTTGAAATGTGGGATCAAAGACAACACATGCTCTCTGTAAGGAATAAGGTTATCATGCTTAGTATCCCAATCTCCTTTAATCTGACTTACTACCAGGGCTGAATCTCCATATACATCAAGGAACTGAATCTTCATATCAATAGCAGCTTTAATACCTAGGATACATGCCTCATACTCAGCCATATTATTGGTACAATAGAAACAAAGTCTGGCAGTAATCGGGGTATGACAACCTTCAGGGGAACTAATCACAACACCAACACCATTACCAAGTGCATTAGAGGCACCATCAAAAACCATAGTCCATCGGGATCCTTGTTCAGGTCCGTCATATTGTCCAGGTTCTTTGGTAATAATCATAATATCTTCATCAGGGAACTCAAAACTCATTGACTGGTAATCATCCACTGCTTGATGAGCCAAATGATCAGCAACAACACTCCCTTTAATGGCCTTCTGAGTAGTGTACTGTATGTCGTATTCTGTCAAGATCATTTGCCATCTTGCAATTCTTCCAGAGAGAGCAGGTTTCTCAAAGATGTACTTGATTGGATCCATCTTTGAAATCAATAAGGTAGTATGGGTCAACATATACTATCTTAGTCGGCGAGCAGCCCATGCCAAAGCGCAGCAAGTTTTCTCGAGCAGTGAGTATCTTGTTTCACAGTCGGTAAACTTTTTGCTAAGGTAGTATATTGCCTGCTCTTTTCGACCAGACTCGTCATGTTGCCCCAACACACACCCCATTGAGTTGTCTAACACTGTTAAGTACATAATCAAGGGTCTTCCATCAACTGGTGGCATCAAAATTGGTGGTTCCAGCAGATATCTCTTGATTTCGTCAAAGGCAGTTTGGCACTCATCATTCCATTCCATCACCTGATCTTTCTTCAACAACTTGAAGATTGGCTCACAGATGGCAGTTAACTGGGAAATAAATCTTGCAATGTAATTCAACCGTCCCAAGAAACCTCTGACCTCCTTCTCAGTACGGGGAGCTGGCATCTCTCGTATAGCTTTCACTTTTGCAGGATCCACTTCAATACCTTTTCCACTGACAATGAAACCCAGGAGCTTACCAGATCTAACTCCAAAAGTACACTTGTTTGGATTCAATCTCAACTTGTATTTCTTCAACCTCTCAAACAACTTGTGCAGATGATCAAGATGTTGCTCTTCATTCTGAGACCTGGCTATCATATCATCCACATATACCTCTATCTCATGATGAATCATATCATGAAACAAAGCCACCATAGCACGCTGATATGTTGCCCCTGCATTCTTCAAACCAAATGGCATCACCTTATAGCAAAAAGTACCCCACTGTGTCACAAATGTTGTCTTCTCCATATCTTCAGGTGCCATCTTGATTTGATTGTAACCAGAGAAACCATCCATAAAAGAGAATACCTTATGCTGAGCAGTGTTGTCTACCAGAATATCGATATGAGGAAGTGGAAAGTCATCTTTGGGGCTAGCTTTGTTCAAATCTCTGTAGTCTACACACATACGTACCTTACCATCTTTCTTAGGAACTGGTACCACATTTGCAACCCACTGAGGATAAGAAGTCACCGCCAAGAACCCTGCATTGAACTGTTTCATTACCTCTGCCTTGATCTTTTCTGACATCTCAGGACGCATACGACGAACCTTCTGCTTCTTTGGAAGACAATCTTCTTTCACTGGCAAACGGTGAACCACAATGTCTGTATCCAACCCTGGCATATCTTCATAAGACCAAGCAAAGATCTCCACATAGTCACGTAACATCTGAATCAATCTGCTCTTGACACTGTCCTCTAAATCAGCCCCTATCTTGACCTCTTTTCTGTTTTCTTCAGTTCCCAGATTCACAACTTCGACTGGCTCTTCATGTGGCTGTATAGCTTTCTCTTCTTGTTGTAACAACCTAGCAAGCTCTACAGGTATTTCACAATCGTCCTCATTTCCGTCTTCAGTTTGATAGATCGGATTCTCGAAATTATAATTGGCAATAGTAGAACTGTTATCAACAGGATCCAGAGTGGATGAGGATCTGCATTTTAGTGATGTGGGTGTGTGTAAGAACACATAGCTGATAAAGTAAAAATAAAAGAAAAGAAAGACAAGGAACACAATATTTAATAAAACGAAACGTCCACTGATTTTATTGAATGAAGTATGCAAATGAAATGACAACCCGTTAACAAGCACACCATTGTGCCCCAGGTAAGGCACATGGCTTAAGAGTTCAATTGTTCAAGAGATTACAAACTTAAAAGCAACAACACAGTAATAGTATTTACTCCTGACTAAAGGAGATAGGGATAACATCTTCAGCTTTCCAATTATTGAGTCCAGCACCCACAGTAGGAAAAATCCAAGCATCCAGATTGTAGTCTTCCTCATAGTCTCCCACAGCGTTGATCTGATCTTTCGTAACCCCTTGGTTGGTGATACGAACAGCACGAGCACGACGAACAGCTTTCTGGGACTCTGCAGTGAAACCCAAACCAAACTTGTCAGACCTGTATGGAATATCAGGAAGCTGACCCCAAATAGTACAACCACCTTCATCCACTACAGCTCTAGCATCATTAAGGGAGGCCATTGCCATTGTTGGAGGTTTTCTGGTGACCACAGGAACTTTCTTGACAACCGGAGGAGCTACATAATCATTGACAATCCAGGGAACCACTTCAAATGTTTGACACGGAGTTTCAATGTATTCACCTTCCATTTCCAGATACTTAAAAGTGTTTACATGGCTGACAAAGTATTCTTCTTCTCCATAGACAGTAACAACCTTTCCCTCCACCGGATATCTCAACTTTTGGTGTAATGTAGAGGTTACAGCACCTGCCCCATGGATCCAGGGACGACCAAGCAGACAAGAGTATGAAGGACGAATATCCATCACATAAAATGTAGCAGTAAAAACCTGGGAACCAACTTTAATTGGTAAATCAATTTCTCCATGTACTACTCTTCTAGAACCATCAAAAGCCTTCACCACAATACTACTGGGCTTCAGCACAGCGTCTTCAGGACTCAGCTTATTCAGGACTTCCTTGGGCAGCACATTCAAAGAGGAACCATTGTCTATCAGCACATGTGACAGGGTAGTGCCCCTGCATTCAATTGAGATATGCAAGGCCCTGTTATGATCCCTCTTGGCAGGGGTCAAATCAGCATCAGAAAATCCCAACCCATTATCATAGGTCAGGTGGGCAACACAATTCTCAAACTGGTCAACAGAGATAGCATCGGGTACATGAGCAGTCTTCAGAAACTTGATCAAGGACTTGGCATGAGCCTCAGAACATAACAACAAGGACAGCATAGAAATCTTTGAAGGCGTATGCCCCAACTGATCAACAATGTCATAATCACTCTTGCGAATGATTTTCAATACTTCTTCCATCTGCTTAGAGAGATCATCAGCAGCTGGCGTATCAGTAGATACAGGCTCAATAACAGGACCTTTGCCCCGAGCATCAGTGGTAGACGTAGTAGCAGGAGTGGCTGCATTCTTGGAAGCAACTGGAGGAGAGAAGACTCTTCCACTTCGTGTGATCTTACTAGATCCAGCAATATTGTCAACATCAACGGGCACATCAGATAAGGGCTCTTGCTTAACACCATGGAGGTAGACATCAGATCCATAATGCCAAGGCACAGCTTTGTCAGACGTATACGGGATAGGACCAGGAGTAGTAATAACCACAGGAGCTACTCTGGCTTCAGCAACAACTTTCACAGGACCCTCAGCAGTAATCCTGATTGGACCTTGATGGGTGATTTTAATAGGTCCCTTGGAAGTGATTTTCACTGGTATTTTGTCAACCATATCAACCTCTTCAACCTTCCTACCTCTAGTAATATGCTCTACCATACTCTCCACAGAAGATGGCCTTCTTTCAAACACTATAGTATACTTATCCATGAGACGCTGAATTCCGTCTTTCAACCTGAAGCACTTCTCTGGATTATACTCACAATAAACACAATCTTCACGACAACCCGGAAAGAACCCAGCTTGCACTAACTTCTTTCTGATGACAGCCAATGGTGTGGTCAACTCTGCAACTGAATGGATATGTAAATCTTCATTAAGGGCATTGACAGTCTTCTCGTGATTTGGCATTGGAGCAGTAATCACATTTGGAGTACCTGGAGGATCAAACTCAATTTCTCCAGCATCAATCATATCTTGAATTTTGTTCTTCAAGATCCAGCAGTTATTAGTATCATGTCCCTGGCAGTTTGAATGATATGCACATCGTGCATTGGGGTTGTACCTGGGAGAGGTAACATTAGGATTCTGAGGAGCCTCTTTCAGAGTAATAAGTTCAGCCTTCAACAAATGTTGCAATGCCTGAGCCATTGACATGTTGATCTTCGTGAACTGTCTTCTAGACCTCTGTTGGTTGCCCTGTGGTTGTTCTGTTGTTGCAGGAGTTGGATTTGAAATATGAACTGCACTAACAGACTGATGCCTTCTATTACGATCAGGTTGACCATAAACAACATTGGATTCTTTCTTCCCAGTGGGAGGCTTCTTTGCAGCACCTGATGAAGAAGTACCAACCAGGATCTTACCATTCTTTATACCATTCTCTACTCGCTCTCCTGTCATGATCAACTCAGTGAAGCCAGATGATGAGCTTCCAATGAGATGACTGTAAAATGGACCATTCAGCGTACACATGAACATATCAACCAATTCCCTGTCAGTCAGAGGGGGTTGAACTCTTCCAGCTAAATCTCTCCACTTCTGAGCATACTCTTTGAAACTTTCTTTGGCACCCATGGACATGCTCTGAAGCTGCATGCGAGTGGGGGCTAAGTCAGCATTGTATTGGTACTGCTTATAGAAAGCTTCAGCAAGATCATTCCAGTCCCTGATGTTAGCACTCTCCAACTGATAATACCACTCCAGCTGAGCTCCAGCTAAGCTCTCTTGAAAAAAATGGATCCACAATTTCTTATCAGCAGTGTGAGGTTGAATTCTTCTGACATAAGACCTCAGATGCAGCTTAGGACAAGAGACCCCATCATAGACAACAAAGGTAGGAACCTTGAAACCAATGGGTATGACTACCCCAGATATCAAACTCAAATCCTCAAAATCCAGCCCAGATGATTTCTGTAACTCCATAGCATCCATCCTATCCACCAGCATTTTGAATTTGTCTTCATTAGGCTCATGGTAGTAGTTAGCCTCAGAATCAGAGTCCCCCATGGTGTTGTGGAGGCTGCCTCCTTCTTTTTCAGATTCCTCAGATTCATAGTCTTCAGCTGGTTCTTTGGTCTTGGCCAGACCTTTGAACCTTCTTCCCATGTTGATCAAACCAGCTGACCTTCTAGTCTTCTTGGTCTTCTTGGCCAGCAGTGCCTTCAATTCATCTTGCCCCTTGGACAAGTTCAAGATCAGCTCTTGGAACTGTGCATTTTGTGTCTGGAGATCCTTAACTGATTGTTCAAGAGCCATTGCTGAAATAAACAGCGAGTAGATGAGAAACCTGTACACAATAATAAACCTGTGATGCAATGAGATGATATGTGAATGCATATGCAATGTTTTCAAGGACCGCAGGATTTAAATTTGCTTAAACAAACAAGAAGGTAAACTTTTATTAGTAATAAATTTGTTTTGCCTCTTGGGCTTACAGAAAATGAAATGAAATAAATACAAGAGATGGGGTTTTAAGTCTCCCATGGACGTTTCCTCTTTGTGTTGAGGTATGAGTTGAGGTTCCGTTCCTCATGAAGTTGCTTTGTTAGTTCCAGGATTCTTTCTTGGCTTGCTTTGTAATGAGCCTAGAAAGTATCCCTTTGCTCCTTCAGTTGGATCCATGATCTCTGCAAGTCTTCCATATCAGTAGGCATGTCTGGGTGAAGGATGGTATAAGCAGTGTCTCCTTCAGCAACAGGTTCCATGGTAACTGGTAGGACGGCAAGATATGGCATCATGAGAGTCTGAGCACGAGATCGCACCCATCTGAGATAAGCTTCCATAGGAATAGTGTACTTAGGCTCCAGTGTCTTGCTGTCAACCCTGTTTACTTTTCCCCAGGCTCGTATGAATCTCTGACGGTAACCTTGAAGATCGTTGTCGTAATCAAACACAATGCCCTGAATCAACATGTCATGTGGACCATCACTCCGGGCATAACCAAACTGTCGTAAAGCTAAAGAGGGATTGTAGGTGATGCCTCCTCTTATGCCTAGAAGTGGCACATTAGGAAACTCCCCACAACGGTCAATGATAGTGACATTCTCCATAGATCTGGAGCACCAATGGATATCTGAGTGAGAAAGTGACATGATCCTCTTGGACCATCTGAACCCTTGCTCATTCTTCATTACTGAGCGAGGAAGGTGAGAAATAAACCACCTAGAAAGTAAAGGTATGCAGCACATCAAAGTTCCTCTTGTCCTTGTAGTACGGGTGTGAAGAGAATGTAGGATGTCTCCAAGCAATGTAGGCACTGGATTGTGACTCAGGAAAATGTTGATGGCATGAACATCTATGAACTGATCTGGATTGGGGAACAATACTAAGCCATAAATCAGCAAGGCTAAGATCTCCTCAAAAGCATCATAGCTCATGGCCTTCAAGAACATTTGAGCTTTATCCATTAATACCTTGGCAAGAATACCCTTAACTCCGCTTCTCGTTTCTAGAACAATGTCAGACTTCTTTAGATGTAGAGCTGCAGCAATAACCTCTGGTTTAAGCTCCTTCTCCAAGCCTGTGAAGGGTCTTTGATCAAGAACAGGTATACCCAGAAGTTTAGAGAACTCTTCCATTGTAGGGACCAGCTGATAGTCAGGGAATGTGAAGCAATGGTGCTTAGGATCAAAGAACTGAAATAGGACACTCATCATGTCTTCATTGAACCCTGAAGTGACTAGATCCAATAGGTGACCATGTCTTTTGTTGAACTGGGAATGATCAGACACTTGAGAAACCAAATTTTTAAGCTTAGGAGGTATCCCTACAAAGTTGATCCTGATGGTGTTTCTACGAGCAGAAGCCATGACCTGCAACAAAGAACAAAGATAAATCCTTTGGTCCTTGAAATGGTTAGTGAAAATGCTATGTTTATGATGCATGATGATGTCATGATGTTATGTTCAATCACAAACATGTGGCACACACAAACAAGCCACACAATAGCCCTAGGTTTAAAGGCTTGCATGAGGTTTAAAGGTAAGTACCCTCCCCTGAAGTTAGTTGGTTCATCCTGTCCTACAAAAGTAACAAGGTTCTAAGGGATCTCAATATCATTGATCCTTCACCAGGGTGGTTGTTCAGTAGGCAACTTACTTGCCAACCAAAACCCTCCAAGTTCAAGATCTCAATGAGCGTAGTATCGAGTATCAACCAACTTCAGTCTGCACCAAAGCCGGTTATCTCACTACTTTTCTAAAGGCCAAGATGGGATAACTAGGGTTCTAAAAGTTAGTTAGTGCATTGACAACATATGGCAGCCTCATATTATCCTCAACTTGACTTAAGGAACATAAGCACCAACCAAGAAGTCACACTAAGTATGGCCACCAGATCAACCATATCGGTATACGCCGTACAGTTTCCTTGGTCTATTGCCATTTACCTAAGGTACACTAGATCCGGGTTAGGATCTTTCACACATAAGAGCCCCCAACAGTTAAGTATAAAGCAAACAAGGCAAACAATTTAAAGTGATCTAATTCCTAAGGGTACCCCTCTTTAATATTAAATCCCCAGCAGAGTCGCCAGTTCTGTAACACGGTGGGAGAATTGACTTTAAGTTATGTTGCGGATAGCAAGAGTCGCCACCGACTTTTATTTTATCCAAAGGAAAGGCATAAAAGAACAGGAAAGACCTTTTAAAAGATTTTTGGGTCCGGGGGGTAGGTTATGTAAAGGGAAGGTGTTAGCACCCTTTACATCCATGGTTATCCATGGGCTCTTAGTTACTTAGCTCACTTTGAATTGTTTTTGAAAATGTGAAGTGTGTGAATAGAAATTTTCATAAGAGTTTGATAATGATCCATGTACGGATGCGTAAAAAACTTGTATTTGAAAATTGTTTGAAATTGTGAAGTGTTTGAAAAGTTTTTAAATGAAGTGAGCAAGCAACCATGAGGAACCTACCCTAAAGTTTTAAGTCTTTCTGTTCTTTATCCTTTAAATGGTAAGACTATCCCTATTATTAAGGAATAGGTAGTCATTACCTTGGATGTGAGGGACATATGAGGGACATCTGTTTTATGAAGGCAACTGTGGGGTGTATTAAGCATTTAGGAGGGACTGTCATCATTATTCGAAAGGGACTTGATCTTTATGAAAGGCAACCATTAGGGACTTGATGACTTTTCTTTTAAGGGACTTGCTTTATACACCCCACTTGACCTTTTTGGATAGGCAACATTGAGGGATAGCCCTAGAAAGTGAGATGGCGATTAAAATCGACTTACGTGTGTGAGTGTTTAATTTATATTTATCTTATAATTAAAGTGATCTAAATTCAATTTTAAAATAGAATACATGTTTACACTCCCTATTTTACTAACCATAGCATAAAAATTAAATAAATTAAATATTTACAAAAATTTACACCAAGGAGCAATTACATAATAATTATAATAAACAATTAAAATAAATAGCAAATAAATAAATATAAATAATAAGCAAAAATAAATAAATAGGCAATAATAAATATAATAGGGGTTAGTAATAATAATAATAAAAAATTAAATAAGGTTAGTGAAATAATAATAATAAGCATAATAATAAAATAAATGGATTAGTAATAATAATAAGCAAAATAAATAATGAATAAGAATTAGAAATTATTAAGGAAATAAGAGCAATTTAATTATAAAATTTAAAATTTAAAATTATAAACATAAAAAATTACAATTACAATATTAGCATAAATTTAATTATTTTTTAACCATATATATATTTTTTAAAAGAATAAAATTTGGATTATGAACAAAATTATAGAAACAATTTCATATTATAAAAAATTTGGTTATAAGCATATTTACAAGATTCAATTATATTAAATATTATATTTACAAAAAAATTAATTATATATATATGCATAATAATTATATTTACAAAATTTTATATTAAATATTTTACAAAAAATTAGAAAATAAAAAATTAGGTTTTTTTAATAATTGTTTAAAGAAACATACATTAGGGTTTTAGGGAATATTTTTTTAGGGTTTATAATATAATATATAAAATTAATAAATAAATATACATATATTACAATTTGATTACATAATAAAGAAAATAATTTAAATTGAGAAAAATAAAAGTTTAGAATTTTAGAAAATATAAGTGTTATTTTAGATATTTATTAAATATATATACATGCATAATTTATTTTTTATTTAATGAATAAGAAAACAATTAAACAAATTAATTAAATAAATTAAAACAGAAAAATGGTAAAAAAGAACTTACCTTGGCTGGGTTTGAACCCAGGACACCCTGCCTGCAAACAACAAAACGTACCACCAGGCCAGCCACGTATTGGTGATAATGGAATGAGTTGAATCAGTTTTATGCAATGCCTGGAAAAAATCAGAAAAATAAATGGAAGCAAAAGGCCTGGGGGAGGATTGAACCCAGGACCTTTCAACCAAACGCATGTGCACATTACCAACCAAGCTAGATGAGCGAACCTGTTAGTTATCCAACAACAATTGATAATATAATATAACTGTCAATTATATGGAAAAAATAAGAAAAAGGATGGCGCAGCCAAGTCTCGAACACAGGCCATCAAGTTATACGCGTATACTTCATACCACTGGGCCAAGCAGCCAGCTGTGACATAAAACCACCACCATTGCATAAAATATAATACATGATATTTGAATTTGAAAAAAACGCGCGCAGGCCAACTTCATCTTCAACCTCTGGACATTGAATTTTGCTGCGAAAATTGTTGCAAGATTACCTGCGATTTTACCTGCACCCTAAACCTACGAATTTCAAACTATCATCAAACAGTACAATTTTATCAAATTGGGAACACTTTTGGATTCCTTGCAACCTGCACAGTTCAATTTTATCAACCAAATTCATTTATAACGCATGAATCAAATAACCCTAATTTGAAGGTCCAAACCCTAATATGGCATCTCACGGATTTCTCATGGTTTCTTTGGTTTCTTTGCCCAGAAACGTTCTACATATCATCACAAACAAGATTAAACAAACAAAATTCATGGAAAAGCAACAAATTATTGAAATCGAAAAAATTATTTTCAAGAACAAAGTGAACTCGGGTTGAGCAATATAGCATGGTATTGATGCATATGAGTGTTAGTTCATGATCATAGAGGCCCAAGGAGTCTTGCTATGTTCTTGTTTTACCTTCTAGAGCCCTGGAAATCAAAAACCGAATGTGAGTTTTTGGATGGTTTTTCAATTTGTGAAACTTACTTTTGGAGGCAGAGAATTCGTGGCTTTGCAATGGCAATGAGTTATGCACTTATAGGAGAGTGAATTAGGTCAAAAAGATTGATTGCTTGTGTGGAAAAATTGATATGAAAAGATCCAAATTGATCATGCCTTGAAAATCAAATATTCATGTGTGAATGCTTGCTATTTTTGGACAAATCTCATGATTTCTTTCCTCTTCAATTTAAATCAATATTTAAGACTTTCTAGAAGCTTAATCTCCATCAAATCTTACATTTTCATATTTTATTTTTATTTAAAATGATTTTTAATGAATTAAATCAAAATAAATAAAAATAAAATAATAAAAATTCTGATTTTTAATGGTTTGGGTCGTGCATGAAGTCATTGTATGGGTTGGGTCATCATTTGGCAAGCCCATTTGGAAGAAATTGGTTTTAGACCTCCTTTTTCATCATAAACCAACTCAAAATTTCCCAACTTTGCAAGGGCACATATCCTTCAATTTTAAAGCTATGAGGGTGTTCTTGGACATTTTGGAAAGCTTGAAGAGTCCTCTAAACAACCCCACTGGTTTCATGTCCATATCATTTACCAATCTCAAGTTATGCCCTTTTGAAGTTGTTGACTTTTTGTTGACTTTTGAAATGACCTATAATGTCTTAGCTCATACCTTCCAAATGAAGCATTTTTGGGTTTGGCTTGTGAGACACAAAGTTGTAGAGAATTCAATTTCCTTCAAAATGAGCTTTGAGTGGAGACTTGGTGATGAAGTATGTGAAAGTTATGGCTGGTCAAAGTTCAGTTGACTTTTACTAAGGAAACCCTAATTTAGAAACTCCTGATTCTTGATGATCTGAAATCTCCTTGATGAATCATGATCAACCCTTGATCAAATGATGAATTTTACTTCATATACTTGATGTTGGCAAAAAATCATGAAGTTTGACTTTGGTTTGACCACAGTTGACCTTAGTTTGACTTTTTAACTGCTTTGACTGATTTTGACTTATCTGATCATCTGACTGAGCAAACTTTTGAGAAAAGTCTTGAAACTTGTCATGGGGGTTCTTACACACATATAAGATGTTATGAAGCTCACTTGAAGTCTTGGAAGTCCATTTAGCCTGATTAAAGTCAAAACCCTAGTTTTGGATGCACTGCTTAGGAGGTGCATTGTCTGAGGGAATTGTCAACTCTTCTGGCCAATTGTGAACCTTGTGAACCTTGTGAACTATCATAAAATGTCTTGTGAACCTCATGGGAGGTATTGTGAACCTTGTGAACCTTGTGAACCTCATAAAGTGACTTGTAGACTTCATGAATCTCATGAAAGGTTATGTAAACATTGTGAATCTTGTGAACCTTGTGAACCTTCATGAAGTGACTTGTAGACTTCATGAACCTCATGAAAGGTATTGTAAGTGTTGGGAAGCTTGTGAACCTTCAAGAAGTGACTTGTAGACTTCATGAACCTCATGAAAGGTCTTGAAAGCATTGTGAAACTTGTGAACCTTGTGAACCTTCTTAGAACACAAAGTCTTGTATTGTGAGGGCAAATTTTGGGGTGCAACAGCTGCCCCTGTTCAATTTTCTGAAACCTGAGGGGTTAGATTGGTATATTTGCCAGTCGTGACCTGGAAGGTTGAAGGGGATTGAACACAAAAGCCCAAAAATTTGCACTCATCAGTGCATAAAATGGTACAGATGGTTAGTCGAATATGATTAAGTGGGCTTAAAGATGCCACTTGGAGGAAAATTCTTCAGATACATGTCTTGGAGGATGAAGCAGTCCCAAATATGGAGGTATAATGATAGCTGTCAGGAGGATGGAGCAGTCCTGAGGCCATGATATGATTTCAAGAGGATGAAGCAATCCTGAAGTAAAGAAGCTGTCAGGAGGATAAAGCAATCCTGAGGTAAAGAAGCTGTCAGGGGGATAAAGCAATCCTGAGATATTGATAATATGCTTTCAGGAGGATGGAGCAGTCCTGATGTAGTGATATGTTCCCAAGAGGATGAAGCAGTCTTGAGAGATGATAAGTTTTCAGGAGGATAAAGCAGTCCTGATGTATGAGAAGTCGTCAAGAGGATAAAGCAGTCCTGAGGTAGTAATGAGCTGTCAGGAGGATAAAGCAATCCTGAGGTATTGATAATATGCTTTCAGGAGGATGGAGCAGTCCTGATGTAGTGATATGTTCCCAAGAGGATGAAGCAGTCTTGAGAGATGATAAGTTTTCAGGAGGATAAAGCAGTCCTGATGGATGATATGCTTTCAGGAGGATAAAGCAATCCTGATAATCATAAGTTTGTTTGCTGGATAATTAACCTGAAAACAAGGTAGGATTCCGTATAATAATATTAGTTTATGCATTATGTATGCATGTATGATATGGTGCACTGTACTATGTATATATGGATATGTATGTTATGGTATGATGTAAATGATGTATGTATGATATGACACTGCTGGAAATGTCTGGATATCTTCGTATAACAACTGCTGGCCCGGGAAAATAAATCCCGATTCGTTGTTGAAGCATATGAGGAACTCATTCCCGTCTTGTTTGATAATATATTATACATAACCTTCCGTATGCTGGGAATAACAAGGTATACATAATCTCCCGTCTGCTGGGGATAGCAAGGTATAGATAACCTCCCGTCTGCTGGGGACAGCAAGGTATATATAACTTTCGTCTTCGTTTGATAGTAGGGTAAATACAACCTCCCGTCTTCGTTCGTCGTACCATTATTGGAAAGTAATTTCCCGTATATCCGTATGAGGATAAAAGAGATGGATATAAATTCCAGGGGAGATGAGACTTTATGAAGATGGATTTGTCCTACTGAGGGGTTTGTGATTGTCTTGTAAAGATGAACCGGCGAAGCTTCGTCGAAATCCTTCCCTCGTTCGTCCTTAGTAAATACTATTACTGCATTTTCATGCATTTCTGGTAAACATCAATCATATTAAGAAACATACATGCATTTTTGGTAAACATCAATCATATTCAAAAGCATACATACATTCAAACACAACCAATGGACGTTTCGCTTATGTAAATAGGGTAAAAGTAAATCTGGATTCAAAAGATGGAAATTATTTATATCAAAAAGTGACCCATACACGGGTAAGTTTGTACAAGGAGGCATAAACCCTAGTAAGAGGATTTTGCCATAAAGTTTTTACAAAATGAAGAAAATCAGCTATGTGGGAAACAATCCTATTGAGTTTCAATTCTACTATTGCCATTATCTTCAAGTATCTCATCTTCTGCTGTTGAGACGGAAACGATTGGATTGAGCTTTATCTGTTTGAGCTTGAGTAAGTAACACAACTGGTTGCAGTTTCATGGGTGATCCAAACGAGACATAGTCATACGTTTTAATCCCTAACTTTTGCCTGGATTGCCCTTTCAGGTTTTCAATCCACCGGGATACCCTTTTTTGCCCAAGCCGCCTTTTCAGGTTTTCGACTTGCCGGGTGTACATCTTTTCATATATATCCCTAATTTTTGCCCAAACCCTTTTGGTTTGCCGGGATGCCCTTATTTTTGCCTAGGCCTGTCAACCTAGCGGGTCTCTTTTTATGCGTAGTATTTTTTAACTATGTTTGCGTTTACAGGCTGTGGGAAGTCTTCACCATCCATAGTAGTAAGTATCATGGCACCTCCTAAGAATACTGTCTTGACTACAAATGGACCTTCATATGTTGGAGTCCACTTGCCCCTAGGATCACCCTGTGGTAATATAATACGCTTGATTACCAAGTCACCCACCTGATATACCTTTGGCTTAACCTTCTTGTTAAAAGCTTTGATCATTCGTTTCTGGTACATCTGGCCATGACAAACTGCTGCTAGCCTCTTCTCATCAATCAAATTTATCTGGTCCAATCGGGTCTGAATCCACTCATCTTCATCCAAGCCTGCATCCTTCATAATTCTTAAGGAGGGAATCTGAACTTCAATGGGTAGAACTGCTTCCATACCATAGACTAAAGAGAATGGGGTTTCCCCTGTTGAAGTACGTATTGTGGTACGATAACCATGAAGAGCAAATGGTAACATCTCATGCCAATCCTTGTAAGTAACAGTCATCTTCTGTACAATCTTCTTAATGTTCTTATTAGCAGCTTCAACTGCCCCATTCATCTTTGGACGATACGGAGAAGAGTTGTGATGCTTAATCTTGAACTGCGTGCAGAGATCAGTAATCATAGTGTTGTTCAGATTAGAGCCATTGTCAGTAATAATCCTTTCAGGGATGCCATACCTACATATGAGATTATTCTTAATGAACCGAGCCACAACATTCTTGGTAACAGATGCAAATGAAGCTGCCTCTACCCACTTCGTGAAATAATCAATAGCAACCAGGATGAAATGATGCCCATTAGAAGCAGTAGGCTTGATCTCACCAATCATATCAATGCCCCACATGGCAAAGGGCCAAGGAGCAGTCAACACATTCAATGGTGATGGAGGTATATGGACTTTATCAGCATAAATTTGACATTTGTGACAAGTTCTGGAGTGTTGATAGCAATCAGCTTCCATGGTAGACCAATAGTAACCTGCTCTTAAAATCTTCTTTGCCATAGTATGACCACTAGAATGAGTGCCAAAGATCCCATCATGCATATCTTCCATAATCTCAATTGCTTCCTTCTTATCCACACAACGAAGCAAAGTTGAATCATGATTGTGCTTGTACAAAATGCCATTACTCAAAAAGAACTTTGCAGAAAACCTTCTCAAGAACTTCCTATCTTTGACAGATGCCCCTTCAGGGAACTCCTGAGCTTCAAGATATCTTTTTACTTCATAGAACCAAGGCTTCTCCTCTGCCCCTTCAGTATCAATTTCATTGCAGTATGCAGGCTTTTCAAACCTATCAATAGTTATCTTGGGAGCTTCATCATCCCAGCTGATCTCGAACATGGATGCCATGGTGGCTAATGCATCTGCTAACTGATTCTCTCTTCGTGGAATATGTCCAAAGGTAATCTCTTTGAAATGTGGGATCAAAGACAACACATGCTCTCTGTAAGGAATAAGGTTATCATGCTTAGTATCCCAATCTCCTTTAATCTGACTTACTACCAGGGCTGAATCTCCATATACATCAAGGAACTGAATCTTCATATCAATAGCAGCTTTAATACCTAGGATACATGCCTCATACTCAGCCATATTATTGGTACAATAGAAACAAAGTCTGGCAGTAATCGGGGTATGACAACCTTCAGGGGAACTAATCACAACACCAACACCATTACCAAGTGCATTAGAGGCACCATCAAAAACCATAGTCCATCGGGATCCTTGTTCAGGTCCGTCATATTGTCCAGGTTCTTTGGTAATAATCATAATATCTTCATCAGGGAACTCAAAACTCATTGACTGGTAATCATCCACTGCTTGATGAGCCAAATGATCAGCAACAACACTCCCTTTAATGGCCTTCTGAGTAGTGTACTGTATGTCGTATTCTGTCAAGATCATTTGCCATCTTGCAATTCTTCCAGAGAGAGCAGGTTTCTCAAAGATGTACTTGATTGGATCCATCTTTGAAATCAATAAGGTAGTATGGGTCAACATATACTATCTTAGTCGGCGAGCAGCCCATGCCAAAGCGCAGCAAGTTTTCTCGAGCAGTGAGTATCTTGTTTCACAGTCGGTAAACTTTTTGCTAAGGTAGTATATTGCCTGCTCTTTTCGACCAGACTCGTCATGTTGCCCCAACACACACCCCATTGAGTTGTCTAACACTGTTAAGTACATAATCAAGGGTCTTCCATCAACTGGTGGCATCAAAATTGGTGGTTCCAGCAGATATCTCTTGATTTCGTCAAAGGCAGTTTGGCACTCATCATTCCATTCCATCACCTGATCTTTCTTCAACAACTTGAAGATTGGCTCACAGATGGCAGTTAACTGGGAAATAAATCTTGCAATGTAATTCAACCGTCCCAAGAAACCTCTGACCTCCTTCTCAGTACGGGGAGCTGGCATCTCTCGTATAGCTTTCACTTTTGCAGGATCCACTTCAATACCTTTTCCACTGACAATGAAACCCAGGAGCTTACCAGATCTAACTCCAAAAGTACACTTGTTTGGATTCAATCTCAACTTGTATTTCTTCAACCTCTCAAACAACTTGTGCAGATGATCAAGATGTTGCTCTTCATTCTGAGACCTGGCTATCATATCATCCACATATACCTCTATCTCATGATGAATCATATCATGAAACAAAGCCACCATAGCACGCTGATATGTTGCCCCTGCATTCTTCAAACCAAATGGCATCACCTTATAGCAAAAAGTACCCCACTGTGTCACAAATGTTGTCTTCTCCATATCTTCAGGTGCCATCTTGATTTGATTGTAACCAGAGAAACCATCCATAAAAGAGAATACCTTATGCTGAGCAGTGTTGTCTACCAGAATATCGATATGAGGAAGTGGAAAGTCATCTTTGGGGCTAGCTTTGTTCAAATCTCTGTAGTCTACACACATACGTACCTTACCATCTTTCTTAGGAACTGGTACCACATTTGCAACCCACTGAGGATAAGAAGTCACCGCCAAGAACCCTGCATTGAACTGTTTCATTACCTCTGCCTTGATCTTTTCTGACATCTCAGGACGCATACGACGAACCTTCTGCTTCTTTGGAAGACAATCTTCTTTCACTGGCAAACGGTGAACCACAATGTCTGTATCCAACCCTGGCATATCTTCATAAGACCAAGCAAAGATCTCCACATAGTCACGTAACATCTGAATCAATCTGCTCTTGACACTGTCCTCTAAATCAGCCCCTATCTTGACCTCTTTTCTGTTTTCTTCAGTTCCCAGATTCACAACTTCGACTGGCTCTTCATGTGGCTGTATAGCTTTCTCTTCTTGTTGTAACAACCTAGCAAGCTCTACAGGTATTTCACAATCGTCCTCATTTCCGTCTTCAGTTTGATAGATCGGATTCTCGAAATTATAATTGGCAATAGTAGAACTGTTATCAACAGGATCCAGAGTGGATGAGGATCTGCATTTTAGTGATGTGGGTGTGTGTAAGAACACATAGCTGATAAAGTAAAAATAAAAGAAAAGAAAGACAAGGAACACAATATTTAATAAAACGAAACGTCCACTGATTTTATTGAATGAAGTATGCAAATGAAATGACAACCCGTTAACAAGCACACCATTGTGCCCCAGGTAAGGCACATGGCTTAAGAGTTCAATTGTTCAAGAGATTACAAACTTAAAAGCAACAACACAGTAATAGTATTTACTCCTGACTAAAGGAGATAGGGATAACATCTTCAGCTTTCCAATTATTGAGTCCAGCACCCACAGTAGGAAAAATCCAAGCATCCAGATTGTAGTCTTCCTCATAGTCTCCCACAGCGTTGATCTGATCTTTCGTAACCCCTTGGTTGGTGATACGAACAGCACGAGCACGACGAACAGCTTTCTGGGACTCTGCAGTGAAACCCAAACCAAACTTGTCAGACCTGTATGGAATATCAGGAAGCTGACCCCAAATAGTACAACCACCTTCATCCACTACAGCTCTAGCATCATTAAGGGAGGCCATTGCCATTGTTGGAGGTTTTCTGGTGACCACAGGAACTTTCTTGACAACCGGAGGAGCTACATAATCATTGACAATCCAGGGAACCACTTCAAATGTTTGACACGGAGTTTCAATGTATTCACCTTCCATTTCCAGATACTTAAAAGTGTTTACATGGCTGACAAAGTATTCTTCTTCTCCATAGACAGTAACAACCTTTCCCTCCACCGGATATCTCAACTTTTGGTGTAATGTAGAGGTTACAGCACCTGCCCCATGGATCCAGGGACGACCAAGCAGACAAGAGTATGAAGGACGAATATCCATCACATAAAATGTAGCAGTAAAAACCTGGGAACCAACTTTAATTGGTAAATCAATTTCTCCATGTACTACTCTTCTAGAACCATCAAAAGCCTTCACCACAATACTACTGGGCTTCAGCACAGCGTCTTCAGGACTCAGCTTATTCAGGACTTCCTTGGGCAGCACATTCAAAGAGGAACCATTGTCTATCAGCACATGTGACAGGGTAGTGCCCCTGCATTCAATTGAGATATGCAAGGCCCTGTTATGATCCCTCTTGGCAGGGGTCAAATCAGCATCAGAAAATCCCAACCCATTATCATAGGTCAGGTGGGCAACACAATTCTCAAACTGGTCAACAGAGATAGCATCGGGTACATGAGCAGTCTTCAGAAACTTGATCAAGGACTTGGCATGAGCCTCAGAACATAACAACAAGGACAGCATAGAAATCTTTGAAGGCGTATGCCCCAACTGATCAACAATGTCATAATCACTCTTGCGAATGATTTTCAATACTTCTTCCATCTGCTTAGAGAGATCATCAGCAGCTGGCGTATCAGTAGATACAGGCTCAATAACAGGACCTTTGCCCCGAGCATCAGTGGTAGACGTAGTAGCAGGAGTGGCTGCATTCTTGGAAGCAACTGGAGGAGAGAAGACTCTTCCACTTCGTGTGATCTTACTAGATCCAGCAATATTGTCAACATCAACGGGCACATCAGATAAGGGCTCTTGCTTAACACCATGGAGGTAGACATCAGATCCATAATGCCAAGGCACAGCTTTGTCAGACGTATACGGGATAGGACCAGGAGTAGTAATAACCACAGGAGCTACTCTGGCTTCAGCAACAACTTTCACAGGACCCTCAGCAGTAATCCTGATTGGACCTTGATGGGTGATTTTAATAGGTCCCTTGGAAGTGATTTTCACTGGTATTTTGTCAACCATATCAACCTCTTCAACCTTCCTACCTCTAGTAATATGCTCTACCATACTCTCCACAGAAGATGGCCTTCTTTCAAACACTATAGTATACTTATCCATGAGACGCTGAATTCCGTCTTTCAACCTGAAGCACTTCTCTGGATTATACTCACAATAAACACAATCTTCACGACAACCCGGAAAGAACCCAGCTTGCACTAACTTCTTTCTGATGACAGCCAATGGTGTGGTCAACTCTGCAACTGAATGGATATGTAAATCTTCATTAAGGGCATTGACAGTCTTCTCGTGATTTGGCATTGGAGCAGTAATCACATTTGGAGTACCTGGAGGATCAAACTCAATTTCTCCAGCATCAATCATATCTTGAATTTTGTTCTTCAAGATCCAGCAGTTATTAGTATCATGTCCCTGGCAGTTTGAATGATATGCACATCGTGCATTGGGGTTGTACCTGGGAGAGGTAACATTAGGATTCTGAGGAGCCTCTTTCAGAGTAATAAGTTCAGCCTTCAACAAATGTTGCAATGCCTGAGCCATTGACATGTTGATCTTCGTGAACTGTCTTCTAGACCTCTGTTGGTTGCCCTGTGGTTGTTCTGTTGTTGCAGGAGTTGGATTTGAAATATGAACTGCACTAACAGACTGATGCCTTCTATTACGATCAGGTTGACCATAAACAACATTGGATTCTTTCTTCCCAGTGGGAGGCTTCTTTGCAGCACCTGATGAAGAAGTACCAACCAGGATCTTACCATTCTTTATACCATTCTCTACTCGCTCTCCTGTCATGATCAACTCAGTGAAGCCAGATGATGAGCTTCCAATGAGATGACTGTAAAATGGACCATTCAGCGTACACATGAACATATCAACCAATTCCCTGTCAGTCAGAGGGGGTTGAACTCTTCCAGCTAAATCTCTCCACTTCTGAGCATACTCTTTGAAACTTTCTTTGGCACCCATGGACATGCTCTGAAGCTGCATGCGAGTGGGGGCTAAGTCAGCATTGTATTGGTACTGCTTATAGAAAGCTTCAGCAAGATCATTCCAGTCCCTGATGTTAGCACTCTCCAACTGATAATACCACTCCAGCTGAGCTCCAGCTAAGCTCTCTTGAAAAAAATGGATCCACAATTTCTTATCAGCAGTGTGAGGTTGAATTCTTCTGACATAAGACCTCAGATGCAGCTTAGGACAAGAGACCCCATCATAGACAACAAAGGTAGGAACCTTGAAACCAATGGGTATGACTACCCCAGATATCAAACTCAAATCCTCAAAATCCAGCCCAGATGATTTATGTAACTCCATAGCATCCATCCTATCCACCAGCATTTTGAATTTGTCTTCATTAGGCTCATGGTAGTAGTTAGCCTCAGAATCAGAGTCCCCCATGGTGTTGTGGAGGCTGCCTCCTTCTTTTTCAGATTCCTCAGATTCATAGTCTTCAGCTGGTTCTTTGGTCTTGGCCAGACCTTTGAACCTTCTTCCCATGTTGATCAAACCAGCTGACCTTCTAGTCTTCTTGGTCTTCTTGGCCAGCAGTGCCTTCAATTCATCTTGCCCCTTGGACAAGTTCAAGATCAGCTCTTGGAACTGTGCATTTTGTGTCTGGAGATCCTTAACTGATTGTTCAAGAGCCATTGCTGAAATAAACAGCGAGTAGATGAGAAACCTGTACACAATAATAAACCTGTGATGCAATGAGATGATATGTGAATGCATATGCAATGTTTTCAAGGACCGCAGGATTTAAATTTGCTTAAACAAACAAGAAGGTAAACTTTTATTAGTAATAAATTTGTTTTGCCTCTTGGGCTTACAGAAAATGAAATGAAATAAATACAAGAGATGGGGTTTTAAGTCTCCCATGGACGTTTCCTCTTTGTGTTGAGGTATGAGTTGAGGTTCCGTTCCTCATGAAGTTGCTTTGTTAGTTCCAGGATTCTTTCTTGGCTTGCTTTGTAATGAGCCTAGAAAGTATCCCTTTGCTCCTTCAGTTGGATCCATGATCTCTGCAAGTCTTCCATATCAGTAGGCATGTCTGGGTGAAGGATGGTATAAGCAGTGTCTCCTTCAGCAACAGGTTCCATGGTAACTGGTAGGACGGCAAGATATGGCATCATGAGAGTCTGAGCACGAGATCGCACCCATCTGAGATAAGCTTCCATAGGAATAGTGTACTTAGGCTCCAGTGTCTTGCTGTCAACCCTGTTTACTTTTCCCCAGGCTCGTATGAATCTCTGACGGTAACCTTGAAGATCGTTGTCGTAATCAAACACAATGCCCTGAATCAACATGTCATGTGGACCATCACTCCGGGCATAACCAAACTGTCGTAAAGCTAAAGAGGGATTGTAGGTGATGCCTCCTCTTATGCCTAGAAGTGGCACATTAGGAAACTCCCCACAACGGTCAATGATAGTGACATTCTCCATAGATCTGGAGCACCAATGGATATCTGAGTGAGAAAGTGACATGATCCTCTTGGACCATCTGAACCCTTGCTCATTCTTCATTACTGAGCGAGGAAGGTGAGAAATAAACCACCTAGAAAGTAAAGGTATGCAGCACATCAAAGTTCCTCTTGTCCTTGTAGTACGGGTGTGAAGAGAATGTAGGATGTCTCCAAGCAATGTAGGCACTGGATTGTGACTCAGGAAAATGTTGATGGCATGAACATCTATGAACTGATCTGGATTGGGGAACAATACTAAGCCATAAATCAGCAAGGCTAAGATCTCCTCAAAAGCATCATAGCTCATGGCCTTCAAGAACATTTGAGCTTTATCCATTAATACCTTGGCAAGAATACCCTTAACTCCGCTTCTCGTTTCTAGAACAATGTCAGACTTCTTTAGATGTAGAGCTGCAGCAATAACCTCTGGTTTAAGCTCCTTCTCCAAGCCTGTGAAGGGTCTTTGATCAAGAACAGGTATACCCAGAAGTTTAGAGAACTCTTCCATTGTAGGGACCAGCTGATAGTCAGGGAATGTGAAGCAATGGTGCTTAGGATCAAAGAACTGAAATAGGACACTCATCATGTCTTCATTGAACCCTGAAGTGACTAGATCCAATAGGTGACCATGTCTTTTGTTGAACTGGGAATGATCAGACACTTGAGAAACCAAATTTTTAAGCTTAGGAGGTATCCCTACAAAGTTGATCCTGATGGTGTTTCTACGAGCAGAAGCCATGACCTGCAACAAAGAACAAAGATAAATCCTTTGGTCCTTGAAATGGTTAGTGAAAATGCTATGTTTATGATGCATGATGATGTCATGATGTTATGTTCAATCACAAACATGTGGCACACACAAACAAGCCACACAATAGCCCTAGGTTTAAAGGCTTGCATGAGGTTTAAAGGTAAGTACCCTCCCCTGAAGTTAGTTGGTTCATCCTGTCCTACAAAAGTAACAAGGTTCTAAGGGATCTCAATATCATTGATCCTTCACCAGGGTGGTTGTTCAGTAGGCAACTTACTTGCCAACCAAAACCCTCCAAGTTCAAGATCTCAATGAGCGTAGTATCGAGTATCAACCAACTTCAGTCTGCACCAAAGCCGGTTATCTCACTACTTTTCTAAAGGCCAAGATGGGATAACTAGGGTTCTAAAAGTTAGTTAGTGCATTGACAACATATGGCAGCCTCATATTATCCTCAACTTGACTTAAGGAACATAAGCACCAACCAAGAAGTCACACTAAGTATGGCCACCAGATCAACCATATCGGTATACGCCGTACAGTTTCCTTGGTCTATTGCCATTTACCTAAGGTACACTAGATCCGGGTTAGGATCTTTCACACATAAGAGCCCCCAACAGTTAAGTATAAAGCAAACAAGGCAAACAATTTAAAGTGATCTAATTCCTAAGGGTACCCCTCTTTAATATTAAATCCCCAGCAGAGTCGCCAGTTCTGTAACACGGTGGGAGAATTGACTTTAAGTTATGTTGCGGATAGCAAGAGTCGCCACCGACTTTTATTTTATCCAAAGGAAAGGCATAAAAGAACAGGAAAGACCTTTTAAAAGATTTTTGGGTCCGGGGGGTAGGTTATGTAAAGGGAAGGTGTTAGCACCCTTTACATCCATGGTTATCCATGGGCTCTTAGTTACTTAGCTCACTTTGAATTGTTTTTGAAAATGTGAAGTGTGTGAATAGAAATTTTCATAAGAGTTTGATAATGATCCA
Source organism: Lathyrus aphaca (assembly GCA_963966055.1). Classification (NCBI taxonomy): domain Eukaryota; kingdom Viridiplantae; phylum Streptophyta; class Magnoliopsida; order Fabales; family Fabaceae; genus Lathyrus; species Lathyrus aphaca. The sequence continues at coordinate 75,929,701 of OZ014523.1, forward strand.
TGTACGGATGCGTAAAAAACTTGTATTTGAAAATTGTTTGAAATTGTGAAGTGTTTGAAAAGTTTTTAAATGAAGTGAGCAAGCAACCATGAGGAACCTACCCTAAAGTTTTAAGTCTTTCTGTTCTTTATCCTTTAAATGGTAAGACTATCCCTATTATTAAGGAATAGGTAGTCATTACCTTGGATGTGAGGGACATATGAGGGACATCTGTTTTATGAAGGCAACTGTGGGGTGTATTAAGCATTTAGGAGGGACTGTCATCATTATTCGAAAGGGACTTGATCTTTATGAAAGGCAACCATTAGGGACTTGATGACTTTTCTTTTAAGGGACTTGCTTTATACACCCCACTTGACCTTTTTGGATAGGCAACATTGAGGGATAGCCCTAGAAAGTGAGATGGCGATTAAAATCGACTTACGTGTGTGAGTGTTTAATTTATATTTATCTTATAATTAAAGTGATCTAAATTCAATTTTAAAATAGAATACATGTTTACACTCCCTATTTTACTAACCATAGCATAAAAATTAAATAAATTAAATATTTACAAAAATTTACACCAAGGAGCAATTACATAATAATTATAATAAACAATTAAAATAAATAGCAAATAAATAAATATAAATAATAAGCAAAAATAAATAAATAGGCAATAATAAATATAATAGGGGTTAGTAATAATAATAAAAAATTAAATAAGGTTAGTGAAATAATAATAATAAGCATAATAATAAAATAAATGGATTAGTAATAATAATAAGCAAAATAAATAATGAATAAGAATTAGAAATTATTAAGGAAATAAGAGCAATTTAATTATAAAATTTAAAATTTAAAATTATAAACATAAAAAATTACAATTACAATATTAGCATAAATTTAATTATTTTTTAACCATATATATATTTTTTAAAAGAATAAAATTTGGATTATGAACAAAATTATAGAAACAATTTCATATTATAAAAAATTTGGTTATAAGCATATTTACAAGATTCAATTATATTAAATATTATATTTACAAAAAAATTAATTATATATATATATGCATAATAATTATATTTACAAAATTTTATATTAAATATTTTACAAAAAATTAGAAAATAAAAAATTAGGTTTTTTTAATAATTGTTTAAAGAAACATACATTAGGGTTTTAGGGAATATTTTTTTAGGGTTTATAATATAATATATAAAATTAATAAATAAATATACATATATTACAATTTGATTACATAATAAAGAAAATAATTTAAATTGAGAAAAATAAAAGTTTAGAATTTTAGAAAATATAAGTGTTATTTTAGATATTTATTAAATATATATACATGCATAATTTATTTTTTATTTAATGAATAAGAAAACAATTAAACAAATTAATTAAATAAATTAAAACAGAAAAATGGTAAAAAAGAACTTACCTTGGCTGGGTTTGAACCCAGGACACCCTGCCTGCAAACAACAAAACGTACCACCAGGCCAGCCACGTATTGGTGATAATGGAATGAGTTGAATCAGTTTTATGCAATGCCTGGAAAAAATCAGAAAAATAAATGGAAGCAAAAGGCCTGGGGGAGGATTGAACCCAGGACCTTTCAACCAAACGCATGTGCACATTACCAACCAAGCTAGATGAGCGAACCTGTTAGTTATCCAACAACAATTGATAATATAATATAACTGTCAATTATATGGAAAAAATAAGAAAAAGGATGGCGCAGCCAAGTCTCGAACACAGGCCATCAAGTTATACGCGTATACTTCATACCACTGGGCCAAGCAGCCAGCTGTGACATAAAACCACCACCATTGCATAAAATATAATACATGATATTTGAATTTGAAAAAAACGCGCGCAGGCCAACTTCATCTTCAACCTCTGGACATTGAATTTTGCTGCGAAAATTGTTGCAAGATTACCTGCGATTTTACCTGCACCCTAAACCTACGAATTTCAAACTATCATCAAACAGTACAATTTTATCAAATTGGGAACACTTTTGGATTCCTTGCAACCTGCACAGTTCAATTTTATCAACCAAATTCATTTATAACGCATGAATCAAATAACCCTAATTTGAAGGTCCAAACCCTAATATGGCATCTCACGGATTTCTCATGGTTTCTTTGGTTTCTTTGCCCAGAAACGTTCTACATATCATCACAAACAAGATTAAACAAACAAAATTCATGGAAAAGCAACAAATTATTGAAATCGAAAAAATTATTTTCAAGAACAAAGTGAACTCGGGTTGAGCAATATAGCATGGTATTGATGCATATGAGTGTTAGTTCATGATCATAGAGGCCCAAGGAGTCTTGCTATGTTCTTGTTTTACCTTCTAGAGCCCTGGAAATCAAAAACCGAATGTGAGTTTTTGGATGGTTTTTCAATTTGTGAAACTTACTTTTGGAGGCAGAGAATTCGTGGCTTTGCAATGGCAATGAGTTATGCACTTATAGGAGAGTGAATTAGGTCAAAAAGATTGATTGCTTGTGTGGAAAAATTGATATGAAAAGATCCAAATTGATCATGCCTTGAAAATCAAATATTCATGTGTGAATGCTTGCTATTTTTGGACAAATCTCATGATTTCTTTCCTCTTCAATTTAAATCAATATTTAAGACTTTCTAGAAGCTTAATCTCCATCAAATCTTACATTTTCATATTTTATTTTTATTTAAAATGATTTTTAATGAATTAAATCAAAATAAATAAAAATAAAATAATAAAAATTCTGATTTTTAATGGTTTGGGTCGTGCATGAAGTCATTGTATGGGTTGGGTCATCATTTGGCAAGCCCATTTGGAAGAAATTGGTTTTAGACCTCCTTTTTCATCATAAACCAACTCAAAATTTCCCAACTTTGCAAGGGCACATATCCTTCAATTTTAAAGCTATGAGGGTGTTCTTGGACATTTTGGAAAGCTTGAAGAGTCCTCTAAACAACCCCACTGGTTTCATGTCCATATCATTTACCAATCTCAAGTTATGCCCTTTTGAAGTTGTTGACTTTTTGTTGACTTTTGAAATGACCTATAATGTCTTAGCTCATACCTTCCAAATGAAGCATTTTTGGGTTTGGCTTGTGAGACACAAAGTTGTAGAGAATTCAATTTCCTTCAAAATGAGCTTTGAGTGGAGACTTGGTGATGAAGTATGTGAAAGTTATGGCTGGTCAAAGTTCAGTTGACTTTTACTGAGGAAACCCTAATTTAGAAACTCCTGATTCTTGATGATCTGAAATCTCCTTGATGAATCATGATCAACCCTTGATCAAATGATGAATTTTACTTCATATACTTGATGTTGGCAAAAAATCATGAAGTTTGACTTTGGTTTGACCACAGTTGACCTTAGTTTGACTTTTTAACTGCTTTGACTGATTTTGACTTATCTGATCATCTGACTGAGCAAACTTTTGAGAAAAGTCTTGAAACTTGTCATGGGGGTTCTTACACACATATAAGATGTTATGAAGCTCACTTGAAGTCTTGGAAGTCCATTTAGCCTGATTAAAGTCAAAACCCTAGTTTTGGATGCACTGCTTAGGAGGTGCATTGTCTGAGGGAATTGTCAACTCTTCTGGCCAATTGTGAACCTTGTGAACCTTGTGAACTATCATAAAATGTCTTGTGAACCTCATGGGAGGTATTGTGAACCTTGTGAACCTTGTGAACCTCATAAAGTGACTTGTAGACTTCATGAATCTCATGAAAGGTTATGTAAACATTGTGAATCTTGTGAACCTTGTGAACCTTCATGAAGTGACTTGTAGACTTCATGAACCTCATGAAAGGTATTGTAAGTGTTGGGAAGCTTGTGAACCTTGTGAACCTTCAAGAAGTGACTTGTAGACTTCATGAACCTCATGAAAGGTCTTGAAAGCATTGTGAAACTTGTGAACCTTGTGAACCTTCTTAGAACACAAAGTCTTGTATTGTGAGGGCAAATTTTGGGGTGCAACACATCCGGAGGGAATAGGTTGATAAAGTTAATAAATATGGTTGCTCGGAAAGATCTCATCTGATCTCCTGCCTATGTATCTCCATTGACCAATGGAGAATCAGAGCAGCGTAGTTCCCCTCACTAGGGAAGAAAATAACTTCGTTTAGAATTTCCATAACCAAGCTCATCTGAGTCGTCATCTGGTTGACTTCCTCTTTCAACAGTTTCTGGTTCTGAAATAAAGCTTTCACCTCTGCCCTGACTTGCCCTAGCTGGGTCTTCGTTTGATTACCTCCTCCCGGAGTTATACCTTGATAGTTGTGATTCAAGTTGGCCATTGTGAAGGGAAACCAAGTCAGGACAAGAATCTGTCTCTGAACACCTGTCAAGAATGCAAGGATGTATGCAAATGACATGTTCAGTTATTTCTAAGGAATCTATCTGATTTGATTCAAGTTTTGACACAAAAAAGTCTAATGGCATGATTCATATATGTGATCCTCGGAAATAACTGAACATGTGTGTAGAAATTCTATGGTGTCATGTATCAACATGCATGTGATCAATGGTCAGATGTTGGTGTTGAGCAGTGAACCACCTATTTGTATAGAACCACAATAACAACATCATCTTTGTATAGAACCCCATAACTGAGAACCCAATAATTGTAGAACTGGATCACATAATAGAACAACCAGTGATGGTGTTGAAGTTGAACAACGAGCCAAGTGTCTGTGGAGAGTCATAATAACAGTCATAATATCAAGGTCACAATGGTAATCACAATAACAATTTCTCTGAACAGAAATCCCGGATCTCAGAATCAAAGAACCATAGAACACTGAACAATACTGGCAAAGTGGGTATGTTGAAGTTTAGGGTTCCTCCAAACCTGTAAACCCCTCCCAATCTCACGGGTGTGCTACTCGAGTCAAACATCACGGACTCTCAAAGCCGAATAGCAATAATACGTTCACCATTTCCGAGAAATGGCTCATGACCAAATCAGGGAATCGGTTTGGCATTATGTACTACTCAGGGAGGTCTCAGCTGAGTCCAGAAAAACAAGCATCCCTCATAAGTCTCTAGATTCAAGCACTGAATCGAGAAATAATAGTACATTCATCCCGAAGGGTACAATACTATTGTCATATGAAAAGTTTGCTTTAACTGAATTCCTACGACCAGGCCATCCTATGCGAGTTCTCAATGGACCCTCGGATGTGAGTGGGTTTGCCAACAAATGTGGTCTGCCACTGTCAACGCTGGAGAGGGGTGTTTCCACTAAGGTCCTCGAAGATCGGTCACCAGATGCATATAACTATCAAGGTCGTACCCTGAAGTGGGGTAATCCCCACATATAATAGTTCCAAGACGGTCGCAATCTGGGTGTGGAGCACATTGCCACTCATCATGGTGAGATACCATGGAAGTACAATGTCTGTCCACGTTAATCCTATAGTGCACTCAAGTCGGGTATTTGGCTTATCTCACAGTAACTCCCATCCCACAGAAAAAATTAAAACCAACACAGCTAGACAGTCCAGTATAATATGATGCGTGGAAAATAAATACTAAAAGCAATAAATAAATGCGATAAAGTGAAGCTATAATGTAAAAACTGTAAATAAAAACAGTAAAGCTAAACTAAAGCACACATCAGCAAACAGATAAACACCCAAAGAAACAAAACCAAACAGGCGCTAGGATTGACTCTACAAGGGAAACCAGAGATTCTGGGTTCGGTCCCCAGCAGAGTCTCCAGCTGTCGCTCCCAGGATTTTCATCCTAGTACAAACACGAAAGTGGCGCGGAAAAGGTAGAGTCGTCAGCCAGACATTTTTATCCCGAATGAATGGGAAAGGTAACGTTGCACAAACCCGAGGAAGAAGGAAAGGACAAGGTCCTGCGAACCAAAGATCTGGGTTCGGGAGTCGGTTACGACCTAGGAAGGTATTAGCATCCCAGACCGTCTGCCGTACCCGACGGGATCCACGCTTGCTTGTTTGTTTCAAAGGGTGAGAAAATACGAGTGTTGCTGAATAAAACTGCTGACTGGAATGGAACTGGAGATAAGAAAGGAACTGGAAGAAAACGAAAAGAAAGAGGGAAAATGTAAGGAAAATAAATAATATGCTCAAACAGGCCCTACCCCGCTGCCTACGTACCTCATCGGGAAAATGAGGATTAGAGTCGACGTAGTTCGCCTAACTAAGGTGGGAACTATGTTTGTGTTTTTTATGGCTGGAACTGCGTATGTCTATGCTCAGGTGTTGCATGCTCGTCTGGTACAAGTGTGTTTACCGTCTTGCATGTGAGACAAGTCGTCGCAAGTTCGCGTTTAGAGTGAATGAGGTGAGAAAAGAAGTTCCCGCCGAATAGTCGCTTATTGTTTGTTTTTGTCTTTTATGAGAAATGTTTTGAATTTGTTTTTGAACATTCTCATACTAAGACCTATACATCGTGGTAAATACTTACACTTCGCCCCGAAACAGGACGTGTATAAGTACTCTGCAACAAAGTCTCATGGCGTATAAGAACATTCAACCTCTATTAGGTAGTTTTATTATTTTGTTCATGAGGAGAGAAAGAAAGACTCAAGTGGAAAAAGGTCAAAGCTAATGGGGGACTAAGACACAATCCTAAGTTATTTATTATGTACAAAATGTGATCCTAATGGTTTGTGAAGTTTTCTAATCCTAAGGAAGAAAAGGAAAAGAAGAAAAGAGAGTTAGAAACTAACTTACTTCCTAAGGAAGTTAAGTTGTCTCTAAAGAAAGGGAAAGCCTAAGAGCAAAGCACAAGGTGCTAAGGAAGACACAATTATAATGCATAAGAGATAGGAATGAAGTGAGGCTTACCTCAATCTTCCCCCCTACAAAACAAAAGTTAGCACGACAATGCATATTGAAAGTAAAATCAAAGCATAAACGCGATTAAGTACCATAAACGTCCTAGAATGGAACTAGGGTTCAAAATAAGACCTAAGTCTAAAGGTGAAGGTACCTAAAGTTTACATGACTTCTAAAGTCAGTAGCTACATGCTATAGGTCCCTAGGTGTGCTAGGATACCTCACAGGATCAAACTATGTCAAACTATGTACAAGAAGTTCACATAAGTTCACATGAATGCAAGTTAGGGTTTATGGATGAAGTATGAATGCATATGGCTTACAAGCATGAATTAATACATGAAATTAGTATCAAAGTCAGTAGTGAATGCGTATGAATGAAGATGAATGAACATACCATAATGGATGCAATGGTGTAAGCATATGGAGCAAAGAGAAGAAGATGTGAGAACAAATGAGCAAACATCGCATAAGATCACAAATGATGCAAATTAAGAATGAATGACATATGAATATGCATGAGATGATTATGGGTCAGTAGCATACAAGTTATGAGATGCAATTAGTGTGCATGAATAGCCATTTATGATTCCCACATAAATCAAATTAAACATGAGAAGAGATTAGCAACCCGTTTAAGTTAAACTAGCTCACATAAGTATGCACTTTGAAACACCAAAACAAATCAAATGAGCATGGTTCAAAAAGTGATCTATAACTGGAATTAAGGACCTAAAAATGACCTATAATAAACTCCTAAAAGTTACCAAAAAGTATCTCAAGCCAATGGCATGAATGCCTTCCTAATATCTAGGGTATGGAGCAAATAAGCACATAATCAAACCTATAATCTAGGTGGCATGAAAAAATAACAAAAAAGCTTTAAAAATTATAAAATTAAATCCCTGGAATATTGAAGTCAGTATCTAACATGGCCTAAAAGGATTTTACAAAATTATGCACCAAAGTGCCAAAACAATTACTAAATGTGCAAGATAACAAGGCATGATCGCCGAAAAACAACTCCATAAAGTGGATAAAAAATGACACAAAAAATTATGAAAAAAAATGCCTAAGTAGAATAAAAATGTCACCAATTCCAGTGCTTAATCACACATAAAAAATAGATCTCACCCCAATTGGAAAAAATTGCTTTTGGTCTCTTATGTCAATATCATTCCTTTTGGGACAACTTGGAATCAAAAATACAAATTAATTAATAAATCCAATCAAACTTGCAATAAAAAAATATGAAAAATTAATTATGAGGATGAGGATCACTCATGAATTTTTCCAGAATTTGATCTCACCTAAAACTATTTTTAATAATTGCGACGAAACGGGCAAAAAAGGGTGTTTTAAAGGAAAGCGAGAGGAAGTGAATTCTACAATCCGTAACCTAATCCCTAAGCTCCGAAATCGACACATATAATCAAAAATCACAAATAAATCCAGGGCCTCAGGTGAGAGAGCTCAATATGCACCTTAAGTTATATGATCCTAAGCCGCATACAACTAGAATGGTGCGTTAAAGTGGAGCATCGAGATTACTTACTTGATCGAAGTACCGATTCTTCATATAAAAGAAATCCAAAAACTTCTTGCCAAGTCTTGTAATCTACCATGAGAAAAATAAATGCTTATCTTCCATATTAGTTTTGTGAAGATCCACCATAATCGAAACAAAAACAATGACACAAAATATCATTTGAATCCAAAGGTATCCCACAAATAAAGTGGAATACCAACCAAACGACCGTCGTTAAGATCTTTGCGAGAACCTTGCATGAACTCAACAAACGCATTAGAAACCAAAAAGAGGTACAACCGGAAGTTGCACCTATGCCTCACAACTCAAAATCAAGTAGAAAGATGAATATACGAGTCATGGACATGCATTGAAATTTACGTTTCAAAAGGGGCAGCACTTATGCTCTAACATAAACAACATGCAAACTGAAACCGAAATCGAACACATTTACATGCAATGAAGGACAAATGATCAACAAATATAAGTACAAGTCAAAACAAGATCAATGCATCAAAATCGCACCAAACCGAACTTAAAAAGCCTTAAAACGGAAAACACGCGTCAAAAATTACCGACTCGGAATTGAACGAAAATCGCATGGTAACTAGCAAACGTGCCAACGGATTCAAATATGCAATCGGTTTTTGAAAATTCCGCTCGGAAGTGATACTTTTTGCCCGATTTCGTCGGCTGGTAGTAGCGAAATAGCCGGAAAAAATTGTCTGAAATCGACTAAAAAGCTTACCAATGGCTCCAGAATAATCAACAAAGTCAATTTACACTATTCACATTCGCGAAAACGCGCTACGGTTAGGAAGTTATGACCCAAAACAAATTCTCGACACGCGATACATGAACAACATCATCGATTAGACATCAATCTATCATATTCCGGATTTGCACATTGTTGCAAGCATGAATTTAAAAGTCAAGCACTTCAATCAATATCAAGTCACAATAATTAACTCTCTTAAGAATTTCGTCAAACACCTAACATGCACCGATTATTCTATGTCAATTTTACCAAGCATTTTCAATTATGCACCACAACAATTATTAGGATAAATTAATCAAGAATCAATCAACAATAAAATCATGAATCAATACACATAATCTCCACAAGATTAATTCAACTTCAAAATTCAATTCAAGAAACAATTCAACAATTATTCATGAATTAAAGTTTAGGAAGCTTACCGAATGAAGAATCGATGAAGAAATTGTGAATCCAGAGGAAGTGAGACGCGATCATGAACGGAGGATAGGGGGAGAGGTCGCGTAGCTGCCAGCGGTGGAAGATGGTGGTCGCACAGTGGTGAAGTTGACCGGAGGTGGTGGTTTGTGGCGGCTCGGCTACCAAAAGATTGATCGGAATTGTTGTGTTCTTGAGTTCTTGATGAAGTTGTTGTTGTGTTCTTGAGAAAGAGTTGAGAGAATAAACTTTGATCCTTTAGAGAGAGTTTGTGAGAGTTTTTTGGTGTTTGTAAATTGTGATTGAAGTTATGAGACAAATTGTGGGTCAAAAGAATATATAGTGGAGTGTAAAATGAAAGGCAAAAGGTAGAATTTCGGCTTAAGTGAAAATAACAATATCTTCGGCAAGAAATTTTGACTTTGAGCCTTCCACAACATCGTTCGCCTCTGAATCACGGTTGCAACGCAAAAAGAACGGACGTCATACGATCAAAATCGAGTGCGATCGATACGTTTAAGCTGCAAGACATCACTGAATAAGTTGTTTTTTCGGCTTATTTGGTGTCCGCTACTCAAAAATGTGACGAGGTCAATCTCTTCGGATCATAATATCGACTCGACTTTGTCAACAAAGTTGTAGATCTATGAGTCAATGACCTGGTGTTAAAATGTAAGCTCAGCCGGAAAAACGACGAGGGAGATATGAATTTTCTCGTGAAACCACTTTCAGCCTTTTTCTTCGGTTCAACACTTCAGTTTTGTGAAATAAACCAAAACTACAATCTTTGGAGCACCATTCGAACTCGCGTTTGTCTTTGAACTTGAAGAGGATAAAATTTGTGAACCAAGGCTTCAAGAACGGGTGCAATCCGATGAAAATTGACCGAGTTATGAATTTTACAAAATCTAACAGACAGTGCACTGCATCAAAGAACCTTACTGGTAATTCGCATTTTCAAGAGCTCTTGGCTGAACAGGAAGAGCTACTTCAGTAAGCCCACAAGCAGCATGGAGATTACCCAAGGTCAAAGAGTTGTTGAAGATATCCAGAAAGAGGTAGAAGAGATGAAACTCTGGGCCAATGTCAAGAAAGTAAAGACTGGGCCAAGAAAAAAGAATGAAGAGGTGTTCCTGCAACAGATCAATGAACTCATGCTTCCTTCGATCAGAGGGATCTCATTATTGAGAAGCTTATCCAGGAGCCAGGTCACCTAGACATAGCTCAACTATTCCAGGTGGTCAGGCGTCTCAGCTGGAGGCTAAAAGACATAGAGCCTCCTAGGGCCTAGTTTCATTTGCTTGTACCAGGATTATCCACATGCCTGTTGTGGGATTCCCTTTATACTTTACTATTTTCTCTTGATGTATGAATTGGCACCCTTCGGGGAATTTGTTATCTTCAGATTTCAGTTTATGATATTTGACTTGGTTGGAATATCTAGTTGTTATCCTTGCACTGACACGGGGTTCTAAGCACCAGTTTTCCACAGTTATCTGAGTTGAACTTCACGCGGGGTCTTTTTCCCTAAAATCTTAATTGTCAAAGGCTGTCTGAATTCTCTAAAATACCGGAACGGGAATGTAAAAAACCTTGAGAATGAAAAGAACACAACATTGCATGCATTCATATCATTTTCATTTTTTTCTTGCAGGTTATCCGGATTTCTTAACTTACCTGTTTATTCAGGAAAGATTGCGAGAGCCGCAAAGACCCGTCTTCTCCAACACGACACTCCTCTGCACCAGTACGCTACTTGTCACAACCAAAGAAACATCATGGATACAATACAGATAGACTGAATGAGTTCTGCACCAGGATGGTGGAGTTTATGACTATGATGCAGGGCATGGCCCAGGGGCAGCAGGAACTAAGAGTTGTTGTTCTCAGACTTGATCCACCATAGACGGGCCCTCTAGTAGTCACTTTGGACGCTCAAGGTAATCCTGTTACAGCCAGAGGTAACAGGACTCTAACTCCAGAGGGTGGCGGCTATATTCCTATCCAGGTGGAAGAAAGTCAGGAAGATCAGTTCACCCTGGTCAATGAAGACATGGGCTTTGGCACTGGCGGTAACTCCCAGGACTTTCAAATGCATGCTGAGAAAGTTAGAGCTTTGGAATGCAGTGATACTCTAGGCATCGATGTTTCTGACATGGACCTGGTCCAAGGGGTGATCATTCCTCCAAAGTTTAAGCCTTCAATCTTCGACAAATACAACGAAAATTCTTGCCCAAAAACTCATATGCAAGCTTTTTACCATAAGATTGTTACACACACCAAAGATGAAAAGCTTTGGATGTACTATTTCCAGGACAACCTGTCTGGGGGATCACTTGAATGGTATATAAAATTAAAGAGGACCGCTGTTCGCAATTGGAAAGAGCTCGGGGAGGCTTTCCTCAAGAAATACCAACATAATATTGACATGGCTTCAAGTCGGACCCAACCGCAAAGTTTGTCTCAAAAGAGTTCCGAAAGTTTCAAGGAATATGCACAGAGGTGGCACGAAGTCGCGGCTAGAGTTCAACCACCGCTACTGGAGAGAGAAATGATTGACCTTTTAATGGATACTCTTCCTGGGCACTTCATGGAAAGGTTATCATGTTGTTCATCTAGTTTTTTTTCATATATCATCCAAACTGGTGAGAGAATTGAAAGTTGAATGAAGCAGGGGGAAATTCAGAATAACGGAGCGTCGACCTCTGGGGCTAAGAAACCTTTCGTGAAGCGAAGAGAAGGTGAAACTGGGGCTGTATACTCCCAAAGGAAGAGGGGGAATCAGCACTCCTATCATCAGGAAGCTCCTGTTACCATTTATGCTCCCGCAAATTCGCAACAGGTTCAACAACCGCAGCAACATCGTCAGTAGAACTACCAGCAGCAGAGAACTCATCGTCAATATTATCCTCACAGACCAAAGGATAGGCGTCTTGAGACATCGCTGATGTCTTAATCCCAACTTCTGCAAAACCTTCTTCAACTTCAAATGGTCCAGTTAAGAACTTTGCAGCCTCCAAGACCGGGGCATATTCCCGAGGGTTACGATGCTAACACCCACTGCGAGTTCCATTTCGGAGCTCCAGGCCACAAAACTGAAAATTGTAAAGCCCTTAAACACAAGGTGCATGATTTGATAGACTCCAAGGCAATCAATTTTGCTTCAACCCCAAACATGTTGCAGAACCCCGTGCCTCCGCATGGAAGGACCGTAGGAGCTATTGATAATGGTGAAGGCTTGAATCTGATATATGATGTCAATGCTTTGAAAACTTCATTGTTGGCCATGAAGAGTTGCCTCGCCAAGAAGAATATATTTTCGGGCTGTGAAGAGGGTTATTCAGATTGTGAGAATTCGAAGGCAACTTTGAAGGGACAATGAGAGACTATGATCTTTTATTCGAAAGGCAACTGTGATGATTTATTTCTTTAGGCAACAAGTTAAGATACCCCTACGTTCGAGGGACTTAATCATATTTCATAAGGCAACAAAGAGAGGTTACCCTAGAGGTGTGAGTTTGCAAGTGTATTTAATTCAATTATTTTAGTCTTGGAAATTAGGGTTTGCTAACGGTTGATTTTAGTCTTACCATACAATCCTATTAAGCATACATCTTACATTTTATAGTGCAGAAAATAAAACTCTAATTTAAACTATTACATGACTTTGGGAGAGATACATAAATATAAAAAATCCTGGCAAAAAATGTAAAGTGCGAAAAATAAACCTAAGCTATTACAAGGCTTTAGCAGTTACATTATTTAAGAAAGAAAATCGGGCGAGAAAAATAAATCTACTTATTACTAGTTTTTGCGTAACCTATACAATTATCCTAAGAAATAAAATCGAGCAGAAAAATATGAAGGAAATAAAAGTTTCGGATATCAATTAATTAGTTTTTTATTAAAAAGATAAATGTTTGATTAAAAAGAATTAATTTGATAAAAATAAATCTAATTTGATTTAATTATCTGAAAAAATATTTTTTGGCATTTTATGATTTTTATGAAAAAACATTATTAGGTTACCTATTTTTCTTGTTGGTTAAAAAAATTAATTGAATTAAATCATTAATTTTAATGAAAAATAAAAGAAATAAGGAAAAACAAATAAAAAAGAAAGAAGAAAAGAGGTCAAAAAATAGAGGGAGGGACGCCGAGAATAGTCCTTTGAGTTCATTGATCCATTCAATTTGGTCTGAAATTACTCCTAGCTATGGTTCCCCAAACTAACGACCTTGAACCATAACAATGGAAATTCACGATTTTTGCACCTAAACTCCAATTGGATGGCCCAGGTAGCTTGCAAACATCATAAGAAACATAAATATGCAAATAAATTAGATGTATCATGTGTAAAAATATGAAATAAAAAAATTGAAAAATAAACCAAAAAAATAAATTCGGTTATGGCATTGTAAGAGTCTTTGGAGCAAGGTGATGATTGGGACACCTTCAGAGGAACCTCAGGAACGTGTTTGGACATTCAAATCTCCTTGAGAATGGCTGCAACCCTAAAACCGAATCCTACTTACTCTTGAATTTTTTTAAAGTTTTGTGTGCTCTCTTTGATAAAAAAATTCGTGTCCTTGCTATCTGAAGGTGTTATGTATTTATAGAGGAAGGATTTAGGTCAACTCGTGGGCTTGCGTTCAATTTATTTTGGGATGATAGGATTTGATTTAAAAACTTTCTATTTTGGTCATATTTGGCCATCATATCTTTCTCCTCTTGTTTTGCACGAATTTTGGATCTAATATTATGTAAATAAATCTCAATATTTGATCCTAAAATAGTCCAAATATCAAATCTTTGATTTTTCATATTTATTTTGATTAAAATTGGATTTAAATTAATTAAATCCAATAAATTATGAAATAAATAAAGAAAAATCATAAAATATGACTTAGGGGTCGTTGACTATCTTAAGATTAAGTTTAGATTGTGAAAAGATAGGCCCATTAGGCACAAACTCAAGTTTTAGTCATTATTTGCTTTATGCACCTCCTCAATTTTGCTCAACTTTAACAATGCACAACTCTCTCAATTTTTATCCCATGAATGTTTTCTTGGTCTTTTTAGAAAGCTTGAAGTGTCCTTTAATCACTCCTTTTAGTCCCATGTCAATTTAATCTTCCATGTTCAAGTTACGAGCTTTTGAAAAAGTTGACTTTTTGTTGACTTTTTAGAGGACCTATAATGTCTTGGCTCATATCTCTCAAATGAAGCATTTATGGACTTGACTTGTGAGATACAAAGTTGTAAAAAATTGAATTTCCTTCAAAATGAGATTTGAATGAGAAATTTATGATGAAGCGTGGAAAGTTAGATCTGGTCAAAGTTCAGATGACTTTCTCCTTAAGAAACCCTAATTTAGCAACTTTTGCCTTGTGATGAATTAGAGGTTTTCTTGATGAATCATGATCTAACCTTGATCAAATGATGAATATTACTTCATAATCTTGATGTTGACCAAAAATATTGAAGTTTGACTGTATGTTGACCATAATTGACTTTTTACCCAAGTTAACTGATTATTGATTATCTGAGCATCTGACTGACCAAACTTGTAGGGCAAGTCTTGAAACTTGACACGAGGATCCTCCGAAGTATATGGGATATCATGAAGTCCACTTGAGCCTTAGGAAGTCCAATTTACCTTAGGAAACACAAAACCTTAATTTGAGATTTATTGCTTAGGATGAGGTTTTGTCTGATGAAACCTTGAATTCCTTTGAGCAATTGAGAATCTTATGAACATTAGGAGACCTCTTGAGACATATGGTCTTGAAGATATGAGGGAAAATTTTGGGGTACAACACCTACATTCAAATGGAGTAACAAAACAATGTCACCGGTTAGAGAGGACTCCGATTGTCTTCTCCGGCCAAACGCCGGTGAAAGTTCATCATTTTTTTTTCATAAATCCACAAATAACACATCAAAATGAAGCCTAGGCAACGAGGATCGTGAATCCACTAACCAAATTCACTAAAAAAATACACAGAGAGAATCGAACAAAATAAGATTACATCTCAAAACTGAAACTCAAGATTTAGGACCTCTAATGGCTTCCATTTATTACATACACTTCAAATCAAACAAAATCAGACCAAACTAGCAAGATTATGGAAATTTCGAACCAAAAAGAGTGTGATGATCAAACCTGGATGAAGCTTGTCTTGATGATTTTGAGAAATCTAGAGACTTTTTTATCCTCCTTGAGTTTGTTCTTAGCCAAATAAAGGCTTAGATCTTGTAAATGAGTAGAGAAATGAAGAAAACGAAAGTGTTGATCTTCAAACACCACCTTCCACTATGAACCAGAGATGGTAATGGAATGAGCAAGGAGATTTCAAGATGATTCAAAGATGTTTTCAGAGTATGATGAAGTTTGTTGTGAATCTGAGTTTTTTGAGAGTAAGAAGAAAATGAGAGGATATGATGTATGTGAGTGAAAAATGAGAGAGTGAGGAATGATGTTTTTGCGTGTAGTCTTTTGCTCTCAAAATGATGAATCCATGAATGAGTATTTTTTAGTGGAAGTTTGTTATAGTGGTTTGTATGAAAAACTCAGAGCATTTCAAAATCATGATTCCTCTTTCTTATTTTTCAAAATCAAACATGTGGTGATGGTGCATGGTTCTTGTGATGGTCTTACATGTGTTGTTGACATCACATTGGTTGATGATATCATGATGAGAAGATAATGAATGTGAGGGTGTAAGTTGGTGCAGTGCATGATGATCACATTACGTGTGATCACTTTTTCATTTGATGCCAAAAGTGTGACTATGTGAGTGGGAGAGGAGCATGAATTGCTGATGATGAAAGGCACGTGGTGTGTGTGATCCTTGATGACTATCAATTCTCATATTACACACACAAACACACACACACACACACTACAAACCCTCTGTGTGCTACTTTTTTTCCACTTTCTAACTACAACAATGAAACAAAAAGCAATAAGTGTACCCCTTTCTTTTTTTTTAGTCACGTAAATGACCATGTCTTATTAATAAATGTGTAAGAAAATAATAGAATAATAATTCTTGCCACAAAAGATGAGAATAAAAATGCACAATGAGGAATTGTCTAAAATGCACCAAAAACCCTAAAAAGGCCTTTAACTTCAAAAAATATATATCTTGAGTTCTAAAAATGCTATGAGAGTGTTCTTGTACTTTTTGGAAAGGGAAAATCAATATTTACAACTTTCATGTTCATGGAAAAATCATTTGAAGCTTTTTTGAACATGAAATAATGGGTTGAAGATTAGGGCAAAGATTTCCAAAAATAGAAACTTTTCACTTGAAAAAAATCCATTTTTAGCAAATTCTTGTAAACCCCTGATTCTTGATACTTGATACATTTAATGTTATTCTCTGACCAAATAAAGGTCCATGAAGTTGATGATCATGATTAAAACCCTAGAAATCCACTAGTTGACTTTTCTCCTTCACAATTGACTTCTTTCTTCACATACAAGTAACTGAACAATTGTCTGACGTTCTCAATGAATTTTTGAACCAAATTTCATCCTTAGGCCTTGTATAACATAGAGAAGTCTTTGACCACAAGAATTGGTCAAAGCTATGAGGATATCATGTTCTGGGCCAAAACCCTAATTAGGGTTTCCTTGTGTATGAGGAAGTTGCACTGATGAATTCCTGATGAATCACGTCTCCTCTAGGGCTTTGGGGAAAAGTTTGAGCTTATGCCAGATATAAGGACCCCTTGTAGGCTTGTTGCAAGACCACTTGGATCTTATCTTGACTTTGAAGAATCATGATTTGATGAATAACTGATCACATGCTCTATGCTTCTAATCATGGATGTCATGCCTCATCTTTCTATGCAAAGATGTTATGATATGTATGATATATGCTATGCTATATCATATGAAAATGAGAGGGAAAATTTTGGGGTGTTATATAGAGTAACTATAAAACCTTGATAACGGCTGGCAGGATCCTCCTTCAACGTGTGTCTACTACATTATACACATTGCTCAAACCTTTTGTATGCGAAGGGACGTCTAGGGGATCCCCCAATGAAGGGACGTCTAGGGGATAATATCAAGTGGAACTAGGTAGTGTTTGATGCGATTGCGAAAAGTTCCAAACCTTTTGTATGTCTTACTCCCATGTTATAACGACATGTTTAAAGGCTCGCCAGGACCCTTCCAACTTACTATCCTCCGTTTCCAAAGTCATAAACCTATGCAATTTCTACACCAATAACTTTCAGGTGGTAGCAAAAGAGGACTATTGTCCTACATATCAAGGGAAGATAGTCTGACACAATAAAATCATACAAAAAAAAACGAAAAAATGTTGTCCTAATAGTACGCGTACTCGAACCAAAATGGATACGACAAACAAATTGATGAAATTATGTAGTTCATGTCGTCAACTCGGTCACAATCGTACAAACGGTTCCAGTGTTGTACCAAGCACACAACATAATTTTGAATGTGACCATTTTACTTTATATTTCATAGATATCATAACTTACGGTTACAACACTACAAAAACAACAATAATTATACGACAAAACAAACAAATACAATGACTAAACAACATAATCATGCGATTACAACCATCAGGACAATTTTCTTAGAGTTGTACATTATCATGCGGACATCTCTCTCAGTTTTAACATTGTCCCAGAAATAACTTTCATCGTTTTCGTTGAACATGATAACAAGCCTTTGAATTCTTTTGGTCTTTTTCACCCTCTGTAATGTCTCTATCTAACCAACAGATCAAATTCATATTAAGATTCTCGAATGTCTCTGTATTTCAGAGTTAGATCTTTGCCGGAGACTTTGCTGTCGAATAAATAAAATCAACATTTCTGTTGTGAATATAAGAACACATATATGAAAACATTTTAAAGAAAAATGAAAAGAGATAGTAAGAAGATGTGTGAAAAATGATATAATTGCAAATAAAAAAGTAGCCACTGCATATGATGCATGCAAGCATATGCACTTGCAATAATGACACAACAATATTGATTACTCTCTTTTCATCCACCTTAAATTTGGTTACTTTGGTATAAAAAATTGAAACAATAATTATTTTACCATTTTATTTTTAAAAAAATGATTATTTAAAAAGAAAATCCACTAATCACTCCTTAATTTTAAATAAAATTCGATTTTCTCCCAACTATAAAATGTCTCTAATTTTTTAATTCTTTTAATATTTAATTAAATTAAATAATTAAATTAAATTTTTTGAAAACTCTATTAAAAATAAAATATTAAAATTGAGGTGTTAATCCACTATTTAGGAGGTATTAATCTAATTTTCCTAAAGTTTTCACAGCTTGAAACTCACAAATATAACCCTATAATAATTAATTATTATTTTTAAAAAGTTTAAATAAAACACCTTATTAGAGACCAAAGGAGTAATGTTTTATAGAGGTGTGCATCCAAATTTAATTCACAAGTTGATCTAAATAAATAAATAAAAATAGAAATTAAATATTATTGATATATTTGAATGTTATTTTTAAAAAAATCGATCAAATCATATCTGACTTATAATATATATTTTTAAAATTGATTTAAATCGAATCAAATAATATAATGAGATTACTAAAAGGATGTTTATAGAGAAAAAATAATTGAGTAGTGATAATAGAGTGTAATAGAAAATACTAGTAGCAGTAGTGTACTAGAGTTGAGTGGCAGAAAAGAAGAGAGAGAATGAATAATGACTTAAAGTGGAAACAAGAAACCCCACCTTTCATCCCACTATCTTGAATTTTTTTTCTCTCTTTTCTCTACACTAGTTAAAGAGTACTATGATATAGGTTGGATTGTGTGTGAGTGTGGTAATGGTCTCTTTCAGTTTCAGGAGTTGATTGATTTGTTATAAGGAATTGTAGAAACAAGTAAGAGAAATAACTCTAGTTTTGTTTTCTCTTTTCTCTTGTATCTATATAACTTTGCAAAAGTCATAAATTCCCTTGCTGTGCAAAAGATAAAGTTGATCTTTGCTTACCTTTGTTTTCATTTCTTTTGGAAAACAGTGCTTTTTCCAGATTTGTGTGGTTATTAAGATCTTCAATCGCTTTCCTTTAATCTCTGACTCCTTATCATGACTGTGACACTTCTCTCTCTCTCTCTCTCTCTCTCTCTCTCTCTCTCTCATATTTTTTCCTTTTAAAACTTCTTCATTTTTCATCTGACCTTTCATCTCTTCTCTTCTCCTTTCCCTTCCTTTCCCCTTTTATCATCTCTTCAATTTTATTTTCTTTCTTTCTAATTTTATTAGATTTAACATATTTTCTCTACCCTTTTATCTATATCATATCATGTTTTTCTCACTTTTTTCTGCTTTTCTTTAGTTGAAGCTTTGGATTCATGACATTATGAGAATGGTAAATCTCAAACTAAGTAAGTTTAAGCTGTTTTTTATTTGGTTTATAACACATAAGTTGACTTTTTTAATTTTTTTATTTAAATTATGATTATTAGTTGGTTTAATCATGTTCTCAAAGATGTGTATACTGTTCTTGAATAGTGCATGTAATCAATTAAGGTGTGATAAATTCTCCTTTGGTGAAAGGAGATACAAGTGAGAAAATCTCAATTTTTTTATGATTTTGAAGTGTTTTAAGATTTAGGGTTAGGGTTCTTTGAATGTTTTTTTTTCTTTTGAAAGACATTTACATTATTTTTTAAAGAATTATATATGAATATTTTTTGATTAGATCTGTTGAAATATTGTTAAAATATAAATATTATTGGTGCATGATTTGGGGTTTGGAATAATATGAATATTATTATTAAAATTATATGGAATTAGGGATGGATGAAGAGAGCTTCCTTCAGTCCACTCATGGAAGGGTAAGGGGTTAGAATTACCTGCTGACTCATTGATTCAAACACAATAGATAAGAATGAAAGAATGCTATTGTGAATGTGTGAATGATGCAGGAGGTAAATTTCTTCCTTTTCTTCTCTTTGCTTGGACTGAAGGGAGCTCCCTTTTTCTCTCTTAGTTTTATTGGAGTCTCATATTCTTGTGCAGGTGGAATTGGACACTAGGGTTCCATCTAACTTTTGAGATGAGATCTAATTAAGCTCATAATTACTTTCATATTGTTTAATTTCTTACTTCCATTTCAGCCAACTCTCTATTTCATTTAGGTTTTTTATTTACCAACTCTCAATTACATTCTTGTGCAGGATGGTTTTTTATTTACCAGCAAAAATCAAACAACTGATTTTTCTTTCTTGCAGGGGTACCTGACTAAAGATCCTCTCAATTTCTTTTATTTCTATATATGCTCTTAAGTTTTCTAATTTGGTTATACATGTATGAATTATTTTCTTAAATATTAAGTAGAACTGATAATAGTCTTGTAGAACTATATTTGATGTTCGAACCTACTTCCGAACTTGATTAATCGGTTCAGTGGTTTGGATACTATGAATTATTTTTCTTAAATGTTAAGTTGTGTTGATAAGATTAATCTTGTGGAATCTATAGTCGGATATTATGGTTAAAACAAATATATATAACGAATTGAAGTCTTGATATATATGAGAAATTATGTAAAATTTGCTTATTTCTACTCTTTCATAAGATGATGATAACTAATGAAACTATTGTAAATTCATGTAAAATTCAAAGGTACTCATCAAGACTTGAAATGTGTGAGTTAAGTGTCCCTCTAATACCAAACATTCACATGTCATTGCTCTATAGTTCTCGAGTTTGTTTGAATAATTTTTCTTCCCAAAGAAATGTGTGAGAGTGAGATTGGGGGGTTTGTTGGTAGATTAGATAAGAAGTATGTGTATGACAGCGTTGATAGTGGTGTAATGTAATGTAATGTTGCATGCAGTGTATGTGTCTGTCGGTTACTTTATTCCAAAACAAAACAGCGAATAAATACACAAACTTGTCCCCATCACACGCACACTTTTCTTCGATCAATATTGTGTTTTCTTGCTTACCATGTTGCCTGCTGATTTCATTTTACAACACTTTTTTGCCTGTCTCTTTCTCATCTGTCATTATCATCAGGTACGTTTTTTTCACCCTTGTGTAAAATCTAAAACCAACCAAGCACCGTTACAAAAACCACTGGGTATTAGATACTATCTTCTTGTCATAGCAATGAATATGAGTTTCACACTTTTCAGTCAAGTGCAATTTTACTTGCATACTTTCATAGCAAACAAGTATGTTTGGTAAATAAAAAACACTTTCTACTTGTGTTTAGAAATATTTGTATTAATCATGGTTTGTTAACTTTTTCTCCACAGTTTAAAACAGCTCACTTGATAGCAAGGACAATATGTAAGGGCATAGATTCAAACTCCAACATCTTATTTGTAACATCTTCACATTTAAAGTATGAATTTTGGCATTTCGTGTAAAAAATTACTTACTTCATTTTTAATCATAAATATTCCATGTAAATTTTAACTTTTTATCATTAAATAGTTGATGTATTTGGTCTATTTATAGTCAATTTTTTTTTATAAAAGAGATGGAGAGAGTAATTATTTAGAAAACAAATTTATTTCTATAAATATTTTTAATCATTTAAATTGTATTATTATTATTATTATTATTATTATTATTATTATTATTATTGTATCCATTTATTATTTATTTTATTTATTAAGTGTGTTTCATCGCATTCACAATATTAAGAAATATAATTAATTTAATATGTAAAAAAATTAAATTATTTTTATAATAATATATTTTAAAAAATTAATTAAAAGAGATAACAAATAATTAGAAAAATAATAGTATCTTTACTAATATTTCCTCTAATATTATCTTATTTATATTTTATATTTTACTATTTCCTTTCTAAAATGTCACATTTAAAAATCATTAGTTAAATTACAGTTTTGAATGTAGCATGTTTTGGTGAGATTTTTGTTTGTAAAGTTTAGAACATGAATGTGATATAGCCATACATATTTCTTTATGTTGTGTGGAGTAAAAAATAATTGTAGTTATTGCATGACCGATCAATCTTGTGGATTCTGAACAAGTTTGCAGTAGGTGGAATTAAATACTCTATTTAGCCGCGCAAATGGAACTTAAAACCTTACCTTTTCGTTTCTTGTACCACTAAGCTAGAAGTTGGAACTTGGAGCTATAGTGTTCTAGAGACAATTTGTTTGACATTCGTGTGGTGTGGTGCATCAACTTTATATCTTTGCCTAATTTGCTTTTAAGTCTCGTGTAATGCACAACTGCCACTGTCTTTCAAAACATTTTGTGGACGAGGATATTGTTTTTTAATTACATTTTCTCAACATTAAATTATTTTATTTTACACATTTTGAGTACTATATGTTTTTTTTTATGTTTGTGTTGTTATGAATCATACAGGATTTAGATAGGTGATATGAGAGATAATTGAGTGATAGAGGATGATTGCACTATTTAAGAGATAATGTATCTTTAAGTAGTGGGTGACAAAACGGATCCTCTATCTGTTCCGTCCCACTTTAAGTAGGGGGTGACATTTTGAGTACTGAATGTTTTTTTAATGTTTATGTTTTAGAATAATTTTTTAAAAGTAATTTGTTTTACAAATTTTTCTTAAATATTATTGCACATATTTACAAATAAATGTATAAAATAGAATCATCATTTGCAAAACTATAGTTCAAGTGTTAATTTTCAGTGAACCAAAATAAATATTTAAATGTTTGATAAACTGAAGGTTTAAATAATATTTTTGTCCCTATAAGTTAGTGAATTTTTAGTTTTTGTTCCTATAATTTATTTTTTTCCCTATATCGTACTTTTTGTTTGTAGTTTAGCTTTTAAAGCCAAAATCCACAATTTTTCTGCGGATCTTTCTGCGAATTTTCCTGCGCATTTTGATTTTAATGACTAAAATGAATACGAATGTGAAATATAGAGACGAAAACAAAAAAATTAAATAAAATTACAAGGATGAAAACCAAAATCACGTTAACTTACATAGATGAAAATACTATTTAAGCATAAACTAAATTAATAGTCTGACATATCAATTCCCTCTTTTTTGGCGGGTTTTAGGCGTGACAAACTTAAAGTAGAACAGACTGAGCGGATTGACTGACACCGCCCATTTTACCACTACATGTAAGCACTTATAATCAACTCACTTATGAATATAAAGTGTCAATTTTACCACCACTATATGTATATGTAAGCACTTATAATCAACTCACCAATGAATATAAAGTGTTTGTTAAATTAGTTTGTCAACTGATGAATATAAAGTGTTTGATAAATTAGTTTGTCAATTGATGAATATAAAGTGTTTGATAAATTAGGTTGTCGGGCTGACAAACTAATCCATCCTTTTTTAGGAGGGCTTTAAGCGTGGTAAATATGAGTGTTCAAATCCAAACAAATCTAAATAAAAACTGTAAACCCATCCAAAAAATTGAAAACTGCAAAAAAACCAATAATATTGAATGTGTTTGATGCCATTTTGTAAAAACCGCTTGTTTTGGATCGGATTTCAGATTGATTTTTCAAAGTCGGTCCAAACCAAAACAAACCAAACCACATTTATTTATTTTTATATTTATTTATTTTTATTAGTATAATATGTTGTATTAATTTATTATTAGAAGATACTTTTTTTTATAAAATACTATTTATTAGTTTGATTTAATCTATTAATTTTTATTATTTCATTTGTTTCAATCATAACCGATATTTATCATTTTGTAATATTAATTTTTAATATAGTATATTTTATATATTATATCAAATTTATTATCTATTAGTGTTTTTAGTAAGATTAATAAAATTATAATTTGTAATTTGGATATCCAAAAAACGATCTAAATCAAACCGAAAGAAATTGGATTGGATCAGATCGGAGATTTTTAACCAATCATCCAAAACCGAACCGAACCGCAAGTAAATTTATCTTTGGATCGAATGATATTTTGCTTCAAAATCGATCTAAACCGAACCGCAAACACCCCTAGTGGTAAACTTAAAGTAACACAGGCTAAGCAGATTGACTTGCACCGCCCATTTTACTGTTGGAAATAAGACCTTTTGTGTTTAAAGAAAATGTGTGTGGAAATATTAGAGGCTTGATATGAAACTTGATAGGTAGGAGAATTATTTATGGAAGAGAGAACTTTGTATTTTTGCTTGATACAAATGTGTTAGATTACATCTCTATTTATAGCTCTAAGGAGAACTCTAAACACATTACTTCTAGAGAGTTTTCAACTCCAGAGATTCAAAGAGCATTCTAGAAAATATTACAACTATGAGAAATATCTAGACACTCCAAAAACTACAAGATTTCTCTAGAAACATTACCCAAAATTACTTAAGCCCAAAATAACTAAGCCCAAAAATCCAAAACAACAATAATAATGTTAGGCCCAAATCAAGTTTATAATTTTAACATCCCCCTTAAACTTGATTTGTGACTCCAAGCATACTCCTTAGCTTCACGAAAGTTTCCAACTTGAGTGACTTGGTGAAAATTTCGGTAACTTGATCTCGAGACATCACATACTTCTACTTCACATCCTTCTTCTTGATGCATTCTCTTATGAAGTGGTAACGGGTGTCGATGTGTTTACTTCTTTCATGAAAGGCATGATTCTTTGCCAAAGCAAATGCTGATTTATTGTCAACACTTATTTCCATAGGCTCTTCTTGTGGCATTTTTAACTCTTTCAACAAGTTCATTATCCAAATTGCATGACAAACACATGATGTGGTGGCGACATATTCGGCTTCACAAGTTGACAGTGTGACGATAGGTTGTTTCTTTGACATCCAAGGGAAGCAGTATCTCCCATAAAGAACACAAAATCAATAGTGCTCTTTCTATTATCCAAGTCTCCACTCCAATCGATATCACTATAGCCAACAATTTCAAGATTGTTAGAAGAGTAATAGTGCAAGCCAAAGTTTGTTGTACCTTTGATGTATCGAAGGATTCTCTTTGCCACCTTGAAGTGAGTTGTCGTTGGAGCTTCCATGTAGCGACTTATGACTCCTACAACATAGAGAATATTTGACCTTGTACATGTCAAATAACGTAGACTTCCAACCAAACTTTAGTAAAGAGTTGGATCTACAATCTCTCCACTTTCATGCTTACTTAACTTGCTGCCACATTCCATCGGGGTGCCAACTGGATTGACATCATCCATCTTGAACTTCTTTGGCAGAGCCTTCTTGGGTGATAAAAAATCCTTTGTCTTCTTGCTTCACTTTGATGCCAAGATAATAAGCCATGAGCCCCATATTTGTCATCTCAAATTCATTTGACATGTCTTTCTTGAACTCCTCGAACATGATTGGATTGTTCCCAATGAAGATTAAGTCATCAACATATAAGCACACAATCAAAATATCTCCATTTTGAACTTTACTATAGAGTGCGTGCTCATATGGACATTTGATGAATTTCTTGTCTTGAAAGAACTTGTTGATTCGAACATTCCAAGCTCTCGGTGCTTGCTTGAGTCCGTACAATCCCTTTTTCCATTTCAAGACTTTTTCTTCTTGCCCTTTTACTTCATAGCCCTATGGTTACTCAATATAAACTTCTTCTTCAAGAAAACCATTCAAGAATTCCGACTTCACATCATTTGATAGATCTTCCATTCATTTTGGGCTGCCAAAGAAGAGATTAGTCTAAAAGTTTCAAGACGAGAAACGGGGGTAAATACCTCATCATAGTCAATTCTTTGTCTTTGATAATAGCCTTTCGCCACCAATCTTGCTTTGTATCTCTCCGCATTTCCTTTTGCATTCTTCGTCGCCTTGTACACCCATCTTACTTTGATTGCTTTGTGTCCTCGTGGAAGTGTAGTAAGTTCCCACGTATCATTCTTCGTGATTGACTTTATTTATTCATTCATGGCGTCTTTCCATTTCATGTTTTCAACTACTTCTTGATAGCTTAAAGGCTCACAATCACCAAAAAGAAAAAAGAGGTTAACGTCATTTTGGTTTTCAGTTACCTCATAAAGCTCTTCAATTTTCCTTAGTCGTGGTGTCGTCTCACTTGAGCTTGTTTCATCCAACCTTGGTGCTAGTGAGGCATGTGGTTTAATATGTTCCTCTATCATTGGTTGTTCCATTTCATCGTCGTCTCACTCTGAAGACAAGGTTCTGAGTGAACGACATTCTGAAGACTCTGAAAACTTGAAGTTCTGAAGACCAAGGCTTTCAAAGATAAGTGATGAAGTTCTGAAGACATGGTTTTGAGTGAACAAGTTCTGAAGACTGAAGAGTTGAGATTATGAAGACCCAACTATCACGTCTCTACTTATACTTCAATCATATACAATCAGAAGCCTCTGAAGTTCAGAAGACAAGTTATTGTTAGCAAGGATAGTACACGGTACGAAAATGCTTTATCCAACTACCTCTATTTTAACCTTAAATTGTGAAAAAAGGACAGACGTGATAATACTATTTTCATCCCTGTGTAACGACATTCCTCAGTAGCCAGCTGCTCTCTAACTACTCTATTTTGCTTGGCTATATAAGGAAATGTTCAGGGTTAGTGTGATGTTGTTAAATTCCACAACCAAAAAGGTTGATACATACACACTACCAAATTGTCAGATAGTTATTGAACCATGTTATTGACGTTTTCATACAATCACATGAGGTTTATGATTACAACATAACAATGGTACAAACCATGATGTGCGTAAATGAATATGCAGCTCAAAGTTGATATTGGTATTTGACAACTTGATTAAGTAACCTGCTTATGCAGAAGTTGCAGATTCATAAGTGCTTAATTTCATATGTTGCAGAAGACTTGCAAAGTCGCAGATGAAATAAGAAGATGATCATGGAAGCTCATATTACAAATCCACAATCGAATATTGTGTTCTGAAGTGATCATTGGATTGAATAGAACGAGGGTTATTGTCCAGAATGTTCTAACGTGAATCAAGATGAAGAAGTCCTTTTATGTGCTCATCAAAGATCAATTAAGCTTTCAGAAGCTTATGAAGAAGACTTAAGCAACTTAAGTGCTCTGGGTTGTTTTCCGTGAAGAAGCGACTTGAAGAAGAAGAAGAAGAAGACTTCACACATTTGTGCTGCAATACAATGTAATATCTTAGTGTGTATTAGGATCTTCTGATGTACTTAAATGTGTTTACACGTGCTTATGTAAGAAGCAAACATTTGTAAATGTTACCCACTATCCCTAAATGACCGAGTGAAGTTCAGAACTTTAGGAGGCTCAGAAGTTAGCAGTTTGGTGCTCTCTCTCAGAACTTGGTGTTCTAGTGATTGCTCAGGGGCTAATGTTCTGGTTCTGCTTGGGACTATGTGTCCTGGTGCCTGGAATTCATATCATCTAGTAGAGCCATTTGGTAAGTCACTTTAGTTGGTTGTACAGTTCGTCACAGTAGGTAGTTGAGCAGTGGAAGTTGCAATTGTTATTATGTAGTTAGTCATGACAGGTATTCGCGCAGGGAAGTAACAATTGTTGTTGTGCAGTTAGTCACAGCAGGTAGCTGCACAATAAAGTCACATGTCTATGCATAGTTAGTCAATGCAGTTGGCCACACCTTTTAATCAGTTTGGTTATAGTGGATTAAGTCATTTCCTCAGGAAAATCACCTTGCGGGTGGACTTGACTAGCTTGAGAGTTTATCAAGTGAACTAAGATATATTGTGTGTTATTTATTCTTTTTTATGCTTTAATTTATTGATTATGTTTCCGCAACACAACTCAAAGCATCATTTAACGCAACAACGTTAAAAGTCAAAAAGTTGACAAGAGTGAAAACTTCAATTCAAACTCGTCCCTTTATTGTGGTTTTCTCACACCATCACAAATTGATAATGTGTTTAATCCTTTGATCCAAAACAAAAACCATCCTCAAGTTTAGGCAGGCGGGGGAATTCGAAACCCAAGTCCCCCTATTAACTAAGGGCAACAAAAGGTTTGAGCCCCAACAATTCAACAATCTGCCCAAGGGATAGTCGAACTAGGCATGGGTCAAAATGGCCCAGAGTTGGTATTGGTCAATAGAAACGGGATGCATACCAAGTGATTAGAAATGCCCAACAAAATAATTTTGGGGAAAAAACATAGCTAATGTGGTTGAACAAATCCTGGTCCAAAATGGGATTAATGTTGGTTTCTATAGAACAAACTTTGTTTCTTCCTTGTCTGAGTATGTATTGCAAACAAAACTTCCTGGTGGTTTGAAAATCCCAAAATTCTCCCAATTTGCTAGTGACACCAACAATTATATTGTTGAACATATTGCTCGCTACCAAACAAAAGTAGTTGACTTGGGCAATAATTAGAATTTAAAGATAAAATATTTTCCTAATTCTCTGACAAAAAATGCTTTCACTTTGTTTACAACCCTTCCCTCAAACTCTATATGTAACTAGAATCAGTTGGAAAGGGTATTCCATGAGCAATTTTACATGGGTCAATTGAAGATTAGTCTGAAAGAGTTAACTAGCGTGAAAAGGAAGTTTGTTTAGTTGATATATGATTATCTCAATAGGTTTAGGCTAATGAAGTCAAGATATTTTACTCAAGTTCCTGAACATGAAATAATCGAAATGGTTGTTGGATGCCTGGATTATTCCTTTGAGAAGAAGTTAGATACCCAATACCTAAGGGATATGACCCAATTAACATATAAGGTTATGCAGGTCAAACATTTAAAGGATGATAAGGCTAGGTCAAGCAAATACCAAAAGAAAGAAAAAATATGTAGAAATAAATGAAAACGACCAGGAATTTGACATAGTCTTTGAATATGTCGAAGAAAATAAGGTTAATTTAGCATAACTAAGGCCAGAACATCCATATGTTTGTAAGCTCTTAACACCTTCTAATGGGAAAAAAACATGCCGAACCTAGTAAGAATGAAAAATTCATTACAAAAACGTATACATTTGACGTGACTAAGTGTGATGAAATTTTTGATATTTTGGTTGCTGATGTTCAGATAGTAGTGCCAAAAGGCCTAAAGAAACCACCAATGGAACACAAAAAGAAAAAAAGTTTATATAAATATCATTATTTTCTTGGTCATGAAACCTCTCAACGTGTTCTTTTTATGGATCTTGTATAAAAATCTCTGAAAGATGGAAGGTTGAAGATTGGAGACAATATCAAACTGCCCATGAAGGTTGATTATGACCTCTATAGGTAAAAAAAAAAAGGCAAACTCCGCCGAACCCGTTGATGAGATGATGGTCGAGATCACTAAAGATACAAGTTTGAAGGCAAAAGAGGATAATAGGTTGGATTATGCCTTAACATATCTATTAAAAAATATTTAAAATAACATAAACAACAACATTTATCAATAAAAACAAAACTTACATTAACATGAATAAAAACTTACTTTAATAAAACAACAATATATCTCAACAATAATTTAAACACTTTACTTATTTCAACAAAAACAACAATATAAAATCTATAATATCATATTAACAACAAGAAAAATATAAACCCTATGTTGGACGAAGATAAATGTTTCACATATATTTTGAACAACAATAATGTCTTAACACATAAAATATTTCATGTATGTATCTTTTCAAAAATATTTCATGTATGTATCTTTCCTTGAAAAGATTCGTGAAAAATGAAGAAAAGGATATGAGATAGCTACTTGTTTCGTGACACCTTTACTTGATTCATATTAGTTGGAGAGATAATGTTGGCGATAATGTGTTAAATTTGAATGTTGTCGCCAATTCATGTGTGCTAGCTTTGATAGTTTCCTCTTTCATCAATTTCATTATGCATTCACTGAATAATTGATGTGCCATTAACATTCCACTCCATCTTTCGCCTCTTGTTGAGAAAAGTGATGCTAACCTATAATAAGTTGATCTAACCAATATGGTTATTGGAAGATTTATAATTCCTTTGAAGACGTCGTTTATGGATTCCACAAGGTTTGTTGTCATGTGGCCCCAACGATATCCACCGTCAAATGCCCTTGTCCAATTGTCCAATGGAATGTTATCCAGCCACCTTCATGCATCTGCATTTGACAATCTAATTTCTTCACGGTAGTATTTAAATGATGGTTGAGTTAGAGCATACCATGCATTCACAACTTCTTTGTGAAGGTTCTAGTCTTTGATTGCATGCATGAAGTTTTACGCGATATGTCTAATGCAATAGACATGGGTAGAATAAGGATTATGCCACCTGTTATCATGTTTATTGTAAGCACTCTCAATAGCAGCATGTCTATCTGAAATCAAATAGATATTGACTTGTGGAGCCACATGTGTTATGAGATTCTTAAGGAAGAAACTCTAACCAGCAATGGTCTCACCTTCAACAAGAGCAAAGGCAATAGGAAAGATATTATTGTTGTTGTCTTGTGCAACTACCATAAGTAAGATGCCTTATATATTTCGTATTTTATTGATTATTATCTCTAACTAATTTATTTGAACTTTTTTTGTTTAAAAGGTTAGCCCGCATTATGAGTCACAATAGATGTCTTAGACATTGTATCATTCAATACTACAATCTCTTGGATCACCTTAAACCTGGAGATGTAATGCCACTAAATGAATCAATTTATTTTTAGTATCACCAATTTTATGATCTAATCTTTTTCTCTTTTATAGTTCATTTGGCGTCCATATCTAAACATGGAACACGAACACGAAGTCAGAGAAGAATATTCAGTCCTTTGGACTGCATGCATGCTACTCATCAAATTCACCACTGTTGAGATGCACCACAGTGGCCGTGTAAGACTAAGTATTGAATGCATCAAAACATCTCAGATCCATTGATTGACCTCGGTAAATGACATCTATAAAAAAATTAATGAACAATGGAATTATCCCAATTGGAAAAATTTGCTAAATCTGAGTGTCATAAATGGAGAAATCGTTGTGCCTATGTCTTACGTGACCTGGTGATGACAACCCCTTATATACCAAATAATACTTATATGGCTTGGTACAAATCGACTGCAATTGGGTTTGTCTCCGGAGATGTGTGTCTATATGACCTAAGACAAACCACTTACACACAAAAAGTTTAAACGTCTAACCCACGAGGAAATTAGCAACCATGTTATCACAACCCTCTATCCAACAAAATTACTGACCCATAAAAACACAAACCATAATCCAAACATGTCAGACACCAAACCACAATATCAAGAGCGTCCCTCATACCATCTCCAACAAAATGACTATTATCAAGATACCCAAAATGCGCATATGCCCCCAACACAACATCAAGATATAGCCAAAACGCCCAAACATCGTACCATAGACAAAATGCTCAAACATCACACCATAGCCGACACACATAAACATCACATCGTAGTCGACAAACACAAACATCACAACAACCCTATGGCTTTCAAACACCACTACCAGTTCAACCTTTCACCAATGAAGCCTTCACACCAATGTCCCCTTCAATTGTCGACGCCGCATAACAATGACCCCTTCATCACATCCCAACTACTCTGGCATGGGTCGCGAACTCAGTTACGATAATGTGTCGTCCCTTCATACACAAGACTTCTTAGAAATACAATAACTTCTTAGGGATCCTACTGATGTTCCTAAGACCTCAAATCCTCTACCACTTGGAGTGAATCAACAATGAGGTCAGCGGTTGAGGGTACTTAAGGGATGTGGAATTGGTGGTCGGTATGACCAAACCGGTAGTCATCATTTGTTTATGTAATATTATTTTTAATTTATTATTAATGTTAATTATTTTATGATTACGCCCTTTCTCCAAATGAATTGACAAAAACATTCAAAATTAACACAAAGTCGCCAATTAGATTGACAACACCATATGGTCTCTCCAATCCAATTGGCGACGCTTTTTAAGCCCACAACACAGTCGTCAATTGGTATGGAGACAACACTTAATTTTTTCTCAAACTGGGGTACTTTGGAAACTAATTTAAAAAGTGGATTATTTTAGGATTTTTATTTTATTTTTAAAAAGTGGGTTATTTCAGTAAAAAAATTCACAATCTTGATCTCACCGATATTAAAATTTGAGATGTATTTACAAAAAGAGAAATGATCATGTGACACCAAAATAACACACTTATACCGTAATTTCGACCATAAACAAATATTTATCATTTATTATAATTTTTTCCTCATTTTGATATATGTGTCTGCTAAAGCAAATATACGAGTATTCATGAGTTAGGTCAATCCACAAAATTTGGTCAAATTCATTAAAAAAAGAAGTTATAAAAGTGAGTTGGGTCGGATAATTGGGTGAATATAAGTTTAAAAACTAAAAATCCATTAAAAAAAAGTTATAAAAGTGAGTTGGGTCGGATAATTGGGTGAATATAAGTTTAAAAACTAAAAATCCATTAAAAAAAATCGGGTTTCGGATAAAACCGGATCCAAACTCACAAAACCCACTAATCAAATATTTATTATTATAATTTAAATAATTTTGATGAATATTAACTTAATTATTATAATTTTTTAAACATTTACTATTTTAATGAATTATAACAATAACTAATTTTGAATATTTCACTGTTTGATTATTTTGATACTAATACAATTTTATGTCATATAACTTTAATTTGTTTCTAGTATTTTATGATAATTTTTATTAATTAATATTGTCATTTATTATTTTATGATTGTTAAAAATAATTAAAAATAAATTATTTAATTTTATTTACGAAGATAAAAATATTAAATAATTTTTATGAAAATATTTTAATTATTTAACATTAATAAAATAAAAAAATTATTTGGATAATCCATTAGCCAACCCAATCCAACTTAAAAATTAATGAATTTTTCCAAATCGATTCATTGATATTGCGGATGATTACCTCATCCAAACCAGAATATCCTATAAAAATTGGATATTAAATTTGGTCAAACCTAATGCCCATGTACATCCTTGAGCAAATATGTATAGGTATATATGGTGTAGCAAAATAATGAAATATTGAAATAATGTTTGCATGTTATTTGAACAGTAAACAAACACTAGTCCTGCTTTTCGATGATTTCAAGATGCGCAAGTACACTTGAACTATTTTTATTTTCTTGACAAAGCAAGTACATACAGTTTATAAACTGGATCTATAGCTTTTTAACTACTGTATTTCCCTATTTATACACACGATGTTTCGATTATTGAGCATGTGATGATGTGATTGGTCTCTGTTCGTTACTATTATACTATTGTATATAAAGTTGTCATAGATCTATCTCAACTTCAATCTTAATTAATCTGCCTTATTTTTTAAATTATGTTGTTCAATGTTGATATCACTCTAATGCAGGACCACTAACTAATCCTCCATGTTGGTTTTCATTTTTATAATCAACTTTGTTGGCACGTGCTGAAATACCATTGCAAAATACTTTTTTGCAGAGAAAACTTTAGCACTCTTGATGTTTACTTAATTAATTAATTAATTCACAAATACTATATATTTAAATGTGAAGCTAGCTGCTACCCTCACACTGGCTCATAAATAACTTCAATTTGTTTGATTGATTTAATTGAAGAGTTTAAGATAGTTGTAAGTTAGTTATGCTTGGTTAGAAATCAATTATGCATGATTAATTTTTTTAGCTAGGATTATGGGTATATACGGATTGGGTTGGAACGGATTTGGACTAATATATCTAATTCGTTTAAATTTTAATGAATGAATTTGTCGTTCACCCTATAATTTTATTGTGAAAATTGACCCGAACTGTATCGTTCATTTATGGGTTGGATTCGATTTGGTTCGTAGGTTGTGTTTTAAATAAAAAAATATATTCTTTTATTTTTTTAATTAAAAAAATTAACACAGTACAAATTGGATGAAACATGCCGTATAATGTCTAATAAAATTTATCAACGCGATATAAAATTTCACTAGACACGTTATTTCTATAAAATACATAAGTCGAAGATGATGCAAAAGAAAATAAGAAATAATATTTAGTCTAAAATTATGTAAACTAATTTGTTTATTAGTATTAGTGGTGGACAATATAACTTTTTTTTATACAAAATTATAGTTAGTAGTGAGATATTAATTTTATATTTTTATTTAAAAATAATAAAAAAAAGTTATTACTAAAATCACATCAATGGGTTGGGTTAATGGTCTGCGAATTTCCTCTCACCAAACCAAAATTCTATTGCAACTAGATATTGAACTTGATACCTCATGGTTGTAAGATGCATTCCTTGTCACTGACCACAACTCAACTTATGTTTTATATTTGAAACATACTTATATAAACCATTTTGATCTAACTATTTTATATTATTTATTATTTAGTTATTTATTAATTTTATTTAATATTTATTATTATATTATTACAGTATATTTAAACAATTTTTAAATATAATAATATATAAAATTAATTTATTAAAACTAATTTTATTTTTTTATATTATTTAACATATTTCTATTATATTGTTTAACTATTTAACTATTTAATATCATATATTATAACTATTTAACTAATAAATAGTTTTAAATTAAAAAATAACACTTTTTTTATAAAACTTTTTAATAAAATTTGTTTTAATAAATTAATTTCATATACTGTAATTATGTAAAATTGTAACTATTTAACTAATAATTATGTAACTATTTAACCCTATATTAAATAACATTTAACCCTATATTAAAATTATTTAAACAATATTTATTAAAACTATTTTGATTAAAACTATATTACATTTAAATAATTTTTAGATACTACAATATATTTAAACAATTTTTAAATACAATATTGTATGAAATTAATTTATTAAAACAAATTTTATTAAAAAGTTTTATAAAAAAGTTTTATAAAAAAGTTTTATTTTTAATTTAAAAATACTTTGTGTAAATAATTTTAGTTAAAAAAAATTAATTTAAGAAAGTATATTATTAGTCAAATAGTTAGTGTAATTATTAGTTAAATAATTACAATATATATAGTTAAATAGTTAAACAATATAATAGAAATATACTAAATAATATAAAAAATAAAATTAGTTTTAATAAATTAATTTCATTTACTATTGCATTTAAAAATTGTTTAAATATACTGTAATAATATAATAATAAACATTAAATAAAATTAATAAATAATTAAATACTAAATAATATAAAATAGTTAGATTAAATTAAAATAGTTGGATCAAAATGGTTTATATAATTATGTTTCAAATATAAAACATAAGTTGCATTGTGGCCTAGTTTTTTGGAAGTGCACTTTGCAACCATGAAGTACTAGGTTCAATCCTTGGTTGTATAAAATATTTTGGTTGCATTTTTTTTTAAGTTGAGCGCCTTGCTACGTGGAATAAAAATTAAATAAAAAATAAAAATAAATGCTACAGGGACGCCCCATGTGCACACAGTCAGCAAAAAGGGGGAGCGAAAAGAGAATTAAATTAAAAATAAGGGGACAACTTCTCTATCCACCATAAAAAGTTGGGTAATGTACATTCGTCCAATCAAATAATGTCATATCATTTTATTGCATTTATTTATTTATTTAATAGTTCAAACTTTTAGATTTTCAAAGCAATTTCAATGCAAATTACACTATGAGTAACTCTACCCAACTTTTTGAGGTGGGTAGATAAGAATTCACCTAAAAATAAATGTCACAG
The DNA here is from genome assembly GCA_963966055.1 of Lathyrus aphaca. Taxonomy (NCBI): domain Eukaryota; kingdom Viridiplantae; phylum Streptophyta; class Magnoliopsida; order Fabales; family Fabaceae; genus Lathyrus; species Lathyrus aphaca. The sequence continues at coordinate 75,965,884 of OZ014523.1, forward strand.
GGACGCCCCATGTGCACACAGTCAGCAAAACGGGGGGGAGTGAAAATAGAATCTAGGTTTGGTGGGGAATCTCAATTTTTTTTCTTAATGGGGTAAACCAAATCTCGCTCATATGGCAGGGGTTAAACAACATTTAACCCAAAAATGTATAGGTTGTTGCGAGCTGAGTTGGATATACCCGCAAATGGATGAGTTCGAGTAATTTATAGGTTGGTTCGGTTTGGATCAGCAGATTCACGGATCCATCCACACCCATGAACACCCCTAATTAGGATGATTATATAAAATATAATATGGTATGATGATGATGAGATTGAGTGAGTTGAATACCTTCTGTCATGTTTCCACCATAAAATGAAAATGTAGCTTCAATTAATGCGAGAATGGATGCGTTAAGAAGCTAACGTAGAAAACTACGATATAGAGAGAAGTCTCTATGACTCATTCCGCTGAATCTTTCTCTTTAATTCCGGTGAACCCCCACCATAGGATAATAAGATGGTTGTTGCTTTAAGACTTGAAATTGGAATAAGTTAGAATGAGGCAGGTTGTGTGATAACCTTGTCGATGCTTTTGTAATGTGTTAAGTTATCGTTCCTTATGTAGGTTTTGAGTTATATCATGGTGCATGCTTTATATTATGAATTATTGTTGTGAGGTTTGTGTAATAACTTGACTAAAAGCCTATGATGATTGAGTGAGGAAACCTTAGGAGTATAACTTGACTAATAACTTAGAAAGATAACTTAGGTTGTAAAATGACTTAAGTGGTGATGCTTGGACGCAAGGGTACCTCGGTGCGTATCCCAGACAAATAGTCATTTGATTAACGAATCAATATGCAATATATGGAATATGTGATTATTTGTGATGGGTGGATATGATCACCCAATATTTAATGAAATTCCATGAGAATCGATTTTATATTTGGTGAGGATCCTTTGTTCCTAAAGTCCTATTTGGTGAGGAGATTTGCTCTGAAAGTCCTATTATTGATGAAACTCGATCTCATATTTGGATAGTGATGTGCACATACCCTTTCAAAGGCTTGCGTAAAACGGTAAATGGGATGTGGGAATAATGATTTGTGTCTCAATTGGGTTTGAGTCCCAACCATGGAGGACATAGGAGAAAGGTGGACACCTAACTAGGTTTAAGCCCCACATGGTGAAAGATACTCTAAATGGGTTTAAGTCTCATACGAGTGACGATCATTTGAACTGGGCTTGAGTCCCATAGAGGGCTTGATATCCATCGTGAAAGTCGAATCATACGGGCATGTGTGAACCGAGTCTAGCCTAAACGTAGGTCCGTTCGAGAATTGATGTTTTGTGGCTTCTAAATAGTGATTGTTTTAATTATGAGAACTAAGGTGACATGTTTCCATACATTACGAATATCCCTTAGACACTTAAATCTTGGTTATGTTGTGTGAGTAATGCACAAGTAACGAAAGATGATGACTTAAGTTAGGAATCGATTAAAAATACTATAGAGCCGAGATGACCCATAAGATATGGGAACTCACTAAGATTATTATCTCACTCCAATATTGTTGTTGTTTTTCAAGTGTTGTTTGCAGGTTATTTATACAATAAGAGTTGTGCATTGATGTTTCAAAGGATTTTGATTAGTGTGATATTCTTCTATGGATTGTGTGCAGTGAAGAGATTGCACATAGATCTTAGTTTTTATTTTAGGCACTATTGTATAACATGCTCCATAGATGTATTTAGTTTGGACATGTGTATATAATGATGTCATTATGCTCTTATGTTGTATCAATACCACAAATTAACACTCGTTTGATATTATTCTAGATTTAAATTATACGGGTTGTTAAATTTTATGTGGGTTTTGTGATTTTTTTTAATTATTTAAGAAAGTGTCAAATTCGATTTATGAAAATTTTGAACTATTGATTTAAAAACTAAAATAAAATAAAAAGATAAACTGTGTAAAGTGACTTGATTGATCGACTATCCTTAATAATTTATGTGTTCTGATATTTATATATGAAAATTATCATACAGACGATAAAATTATGATTTAGACAAATACAATTTCATTAGACTATTTATAAAGATAATGTGTGAGTGTTCCCTCTATTTTAGAATAGATGACTCCTCAAATTTGACTTACTATATACTATTTCTCGGTGTTTTCTTGACTTTATTCTTTTGTGCGAAACTTTTACATGTCGTAGTTCCACAATATTTACCCTATTCGGTTAGTGATATACTATTCACATGAAACATAATCATAAAACCCAATATCCTAATATAGTTTATCCACCAATTTCGACATACACTTTAACTAATCATATATAGGTGTACACAAAAGCTTCGTGACTAACCTTTAATTGTGAGATGATGCAACATAACTAGTAATTTATGCACATAAATTTAGTCATCGTTACATAGTAAACAAAACAAAAATTGTTATCGTAAACCTTGTAATAGTATTGACTTAGAAAAGAATAACAACATAATACACTTGATTTTCAAACAATCACGTAATTCTTTTGAATTTATCAAAAGTGTTTAATATTCCTAATTCTCTAGACCTTTTTTATAAATATATTAAATCAAAATCACTTTTATTTATTTTTTACTATTTGAAGTAAGTTTCCTTAATTTTTTTTAAAAAAAATTCTCGTGCTCTTCATTTTTCAAGCCCTAAGCATATTAGACATTTAGAGAGATTAAGTTAGAGGAAGCCAAAAATTGAGCACCTGCAATAATCCTTGAGATCACGGGCATGAACCCACTTCCACGAAAAATTAATAATCCTTGAGGTCCAGAGGTTAACTAACAAGCTAAAACTATCATTTTCTAAAGTTTCCAAATAGACTATATCACAAAATGCTAGATCAAAACTCGACCTAGAACATCACATTTCCTTTCCCAAAACCTCAAATCAAATCAAACACGCCTAAAATGGATTTCCACAAGTGCCCTGATGCCCATAACCACCTAAACTGTAATACCCATATACAAAAGACATACATAAAACATATTTTTCATATATAATATTAAAATTTGGTACTGAAATACAAAAGAGTTCTTAGCAACACATTTCATAAATATAGCCGCTACAACATAAGGTACTAAACAAGGCTATATAATAGTACAAGATGTTCAACTACAAAAATATCTAAGAACTAGATACGAAGATCTCAAAAGTCCACAGCGGAAGACTAAGCCATCAACTAGTAAGGATAATCAAGTCGCCTTATCCTTACCCTTAGCGGAACCTGAAGCACCTGAAATAACAACATCAACATGGGGTGAGATAAAACATCTCAGTGGATTCCCTATCTTAGAATTCTCTCGGCTCTAAGGGTCATTTCCAACGAAACTCGCATGCTTCACAAACCAATTTACACAAGGACCAAGGACATAAGGGAAACTAAGGTCCACACACGATTTCAAAACACAAAGGGAAATGTCTACCTCAAGTCCTTACGGATGCTCTAGTGAAACACATAGTAACCACTTTGAGACTTATACAAGACCTTACGGAGTAATTGACATAACACGCGCTTCAATCTTTACGGATGCTTCCCGTGGGACTAAAGATAACCCACCTCAAGACTTACTCAAGATTGACACATAACTAGCATATCACTTGCCTCAAGTCCTTACGGATGCTTCACGTGGGACTAAGGACAACCCACCTCAAGGCTTACTCAAGACCTTATGGAGGACTTATAGTCTACACTTCTCAAATCAACGCCCATGCATGCTGTTGCACCCCAAAATTTGCCCTCACCAAGACAAGACATTGTGTACTAAGAGGTTCACAAGGTTCACAAGACATATCATGAGGTTAACAAGGTTCACAAGACATCTCATGAGGTTCACAAGGTTCACAAGACATCTTATGAGGTCCACAAGGTTCACAATTAGTCAGAAAGTTTAACAATTCCCTCAGACAATGCATCCTCCTAAGCAAGGCATCCTAAACTAGGGTTTTGACTTTCATCAGGCTAAATGGACTTCCAAGACTTCAAGTGAGCTTCATAGCATCCTATATGTGTTTAATAATCCCCATGTCAATTTTCAATACTTTCCCAAAAGGTTTGCTCAGTCAAATGATCAGATAGGCTAAAATCAGTCAAAGTAGTTAAAAAGTCAAACTAAGGTCAACTGTGGTCAAACCAAAGTCAAACTTCATGATTTTTTTGCCAACATCAAGTATGTGAAGTGAAGTTCATCATTTTATCAAGGGTTGATCATGATTCATCAAGGAGATTTCAGATCATCAAGAATCAGGAGTTTCTAAATTAGGGTTTTCATAGGAAAAGTCAACTGAACTTTGACCAGCCATAACTTTCACATGCTTCATCAAATTTTTTCCATACAAAGCTCATTTTGAAGGAAATTGAATTCTCTACAACTTTGTGTCTCACAAGCCAAGCCCAAAAATGCTTAATTTGGAAGGTATGAGCTAAGACATTATAGGTCCTTTTAAAAGTCAACAAAAAGTCAACAACTTCCAAAGAGCATAACTTGAGAATGGTAAAAGATATGGACATGAGACCAAAGAGGTTGGTTAGAAGACTCTTTAAGCTTTCCAAAATGTCCAAGAAAACCTTCATAGACTTAAAATTGAGGGATTTGTGCCTTTGCAAAATTGGGAAATTTTTGAGAGGTATATTGAGCAAATGGGGTCTTAAAAGCAATTCTTTCCACATGTGCTTGCAATTTTGTGATCCAATCTTTACCATGACATCATGCACGACCCAATCCAAGTATTTTCTGATTTTTATAATTTATTTATAATTTATTTGGATTTTATTCATTAAAATTCATTTTAAATCAAAATAAAATATGAAAATATGAATATTTGATTGGATTCTTCTTCTAGAAGCTTTTAAATAACATTTAAGTTGATTCAAAACCATCCAATTTCGTGCAAACTTGTTATGGAAATGATATATTTGATTTTTTGACAAAAATAGAAGTGTGATTTCTTCAATCTCAAGCTATCCAAAAGCCCACAAAACATCTTATTTTTTTGACCTAAATTCATTTTTCTATAAAAGGACAAGTAAACACAAGTAAGAGAGGAGGTTTTTTGCAGCCTCTAAAGAGAAGAGCAAAACTCAAAAATATCAAAGAAAAGTCAATTTCGGTTTTGAGTTTGGAGGCCCTTTCAAAGCAAACCAAAGGTTGCAAATTGCTCCTAGGTGTTCCTTGAACGTATTTGTAACATCATAAGCATAAAAACCTCTCACAATCGCATGATCCGAATCATCCTTTCTTTGTCTTTTTGCTTTTTTCGTTTTCATGTTTTTATGTGTTAATAACTAAATTTGATGATCAATTTGTGTTTATTTTGAAGCATAGAAACTTCCTGGATGATTTTTACAAAGTTCCATGACCTATAGCGCGATCGGCCATTGTTAGGGTTTATCCCTCCAAATTAGGGATTCCTAATTTAGCAAATATAAATAAATTCTAAATGTATAATTGAACTGGGCTGGTTGTGTTGAGTACAATGGTACTCTCAATTTGGTGAAATTTTACAGGTATCATGATCGTTGAAGAAACCTAGGAGATCCTACAAAACTAAAATCGCAGGAAATATGGCATCTAAATTCGCAGGAAAAAACGCAAGTCTAGAGGTTGAAGGAGACCTCAGCGTGCGCTTTCTGATTTTTAAATTTTGTTTTAATATTTATTCAATTGTTTGTATTTTATTTCATGAATGGCTTGCTAGCCCAGTGGTGGAAGGCGCGTGCGTATGAATCAGTGAACCTGGGTTCGATCCCCAGGTTCTTTCCTTTTGTTAATATTTATTGTTTTTTTCAGGTTTATTATTTGTTTGCTTTGGTTCATATGGATATCAACGCGCGTGCATAGCTCAGTTGGTCAAGCGTCTTCCCTTGGAGGTACAAGACTTGGGTTCGATCCCTAGGTCCTTTATTTTTTAGTATTTTACCTCTTTTCTTCATGTTTTTTTGTTTTCTTGTTTTTTTTAATTAATTTAATAAATATTTAACTTAAACTAATTATAATGTAAAAATAAATTCCTTTTGTTTCTTAATAAATCCTCTAATATATCATTTAATTAATATTTTCTAAAATAAAAAATATATTTATAAATTTTTTTTTACATAACCTATTTACGAATTCATCAATTTTGTTCTCTTTATAATAGTTTGTATATAATTTATATATTTGTATATAAGTGACTATTTTTATATTTTTTATATAATAATAATTCTAAATTTTTTTGTATATAATTTCTAAATAACCTATTAACTTAATAATTTAATATTTTCTATTTTTTTTCTATAACTAAATTCTTTTCATTAGTAATAATTAATTAATTCAATTTATATTTTTTAATAACTTCTAATTAACCCTCAATTATTCTTCTAATTAAATTTTTAATCTCGTTTATTATTTATTTTTCTTTAACCTTATTATTGTTGCTTTATTATTATTGCTATTATTATGTTTATTATTATTGCTTTATTATATATTCTTATCATAAGTTATTTTTATCCATTATTATGTATTTGCCCATAAGCCTTGAAATAGCTTAGAGATTTATATTTCCGTTTTTATTTATTTTGTAAATATTTAATTGCGTGGTTAGTAATTTAGGGAGTGCATAAAATTGTAATTAAAAATTAACTTAGAAAATTAACTTAAAAAAGATAAATATTTGAAAATAAACACGCACACACGTAAGTCGATCTTTGATCGCCATCTTGCACTTCCTAGGGTTGCCTCTCAGTTGCCTATTTCAAAAGGTCAAGTAGGATGTCTTAAGCAAGCCCCTTCATAAATATCATCAAGTCCCTTCAGCTTATAAGATCAAGTCCCTTTAAGGTTGCCTACAATAAATGATCTTGTCCCTTCGAATAAAAGATGATAAGTCCCTACGAATTGCTAAAGACACCTTACAGTTGCCTACATTCATATTGTCCCTTCATATGTCTCTTATAACATCCAAGGTAATGACTACCTATTCCTTAATAATAGGGCTAGTCTTACCATTGAAAGAACATATAAGAACAATAAAGATTTAGCATAGGGTAGGTTCCTCTTAAGTACTTGCTCACTTTTCTTCAAAATACTTCATTACACTTCACATTTCAAACAAATTTTCAAAACAAAGTCTTTGTATACATCCATACGAGGATCATTACAAAGTACTTAGAAAATTTCTAATCACACACTACACTCTTCAAAAACAATTTAAGTGAGTTAAGTAACTAAGAGCCCATGGATAACCATGGATATAAAGGGTGCTAACATCTTCCCTGTATGTAACCTACCCCCCGAACTCAAAATATTTCTAAGGTCTTTCCTGTTCTTTTATGTCCTTTCCTTTTGAATAAAATAAAAGTTGGTGGCGACTCTTGCTATCCGCAACATTTATAGAAAGTCAGTTCTCCCACCGTGTTACACATACACAACAGATACCTCAAGTCCTTACGGATACTCTAGTGAAACACATAGTAACCACATAGAGACTTATACAAGACCTTACGGAGGATCCTAAAAACAAAACATAAATCATAATTCAAACGAGTTTAAGGGGAACCTAGATACCTCACAAGTCATACCTTTCTCTATTCCCATTAACTCACACGTTCCATTTTATCAAGTTTTGGTCATTTGAAAAAGTCAGGTAAAAGTCGGCTCGAAAATAATGTTTCTTGATCTTAATATATAGATTATGCCATTAGCTTCAAAACGATATGTGGAACGCTCAAAACGGATACCCGAATCATAAGTTACAAATTAAAAACCAAAGTTGGAAATTACAGGTCTCGCTGAGCGAAAATCGCCCTGGAACTTTCGCTGAGCGAGGTATGCTTGCTGAGCGAGCTACACCAGTTCAGGAAGTTCCAGCCTTACGGGAAAACACTCTTTCCACACCCAATCCCTCCCAAACATCAACCAATGCAACAAGACATAATCAAACATATTCATTATCATCATGTGAGTATTTTAGGTAGGTTTTAATCGAGTTTTAACCATTAAACTTCCGATTTTTCTTAGATTTCCAATTAAGCCCTAACCACAAACATCTCTAAAACTCAACCAAAATAAAAGATAAAAGTTTCTAACTAAGAACTCACCTCGAGAGATGGAGATTGGCAGGAAGATTGAGTTGATTCGACGGACGGATGATCGGGAATGAGTAATTGGAGCTTTAGGGCTTTTCTCTCTTCTTTTTCTCTTCTCTTCTCCTTTTCTTCTTTTCTTCTTTCTTACCAACTTTCTCTTTCTCTCATAATCTTTCTATATATATAAATTATAAAAGCTTATATTTTTACCAATAGGTCAAAAATTAGAGAGTATCTGAAAATGTCTCTTAATCCGATATTTTATAAAACCTCTGAGTCAGCTAATATCAATTAATAAAATAAAATCCCATGAATTACTCTATTTAGTTTCGTTAAAATTTCTTAGAGTATTCCGGAATAATATTATTACCAATTAATATTGTCCAGAGCTTTAAATAAAATACGGGGTACTACATCCTCCCCCCCTTAAATAAAATTCGTCCACGAATTTGAAGGATTACCTGAACAGATGAGGATATGATTCCTGCATTTCTGATTCCAACTCCCACGTAGCATCGCCTGGATGCGTCTCATCCCATTTCACTTTAACAAGTGGTATCTCTTTATTTCTCAGTACTTTGGTTTCTCTTCCAACAATACGGCTTGGTTTGGGTTCAAAAGTCAAATCCGTTTCTATCTCTATAGAATCCGGTAGAATTGGCTGAAGAGGATCGAGAACGAACCTACGAAGTTGGGATACATGAAAGACATCATGCATTTCAGATAGAGATGGCGGCAAGGCTAAACGGTAAGCAACTTCACCAATCCTTTCTAGGATCTGATACGGTCCTACGTATATCGGACTTAACTTACACGACTTAAACGGTCCTTTCAATCTTAATCTCGGAGTGACTTTCAAGTACACATGATCGCCTTCATCGAATTCCAGGGGTCTCCTTCGATTGTCAGCATAGCTCTTCTGACGATCTTGGGCTTGCTTAATCTTTTCTCGGATCATACGAATCTTTTCCGTAGTCTCTTGAATAATTTCCGGTCCTAGAATCCTATCTTCACCCACTTCTGACCAACACAACGGTGTTCTACACTTTCTTCCATACAAAGCCTCATACAGAGCCATTCTGATGCTCGCATGATAACTATTATTGTACGAAAATTCGATCAACGGCAAAAGTTCTTTCCAATTTCCTCTGCTCTCAAAAACACATGTTCTCAACATGTCTTCCATTGTTTGAATTGTACGTTCCGTCTGACCATCTGTTTGAGGATGATTAGAAGTACTCAAGCACAAATCCGTACCCATGGCTTGTTGGAACACCTTCCAAAATCTCGAAGTGAACTTCAGATCTCTATCCGATACAATACTGGACGGGACACCATGCAATCTCACAATTTCAGCAATAAACAACCTTGCAAGCTGACTTGCCTTATATGTAGTCTTCACGGCTAAGAAATGCGCAGATTTCATTAGTCGGTCCACAATCACCCAAACAGAGTCATAGCCACCCTGAGTACTCGGCAAACCTACTGCAAAGTCCATAGAGATACTATCCCATTTCCAAATTGGGATGTCCAAAGGTTGTAACAATCCACCTAGCCTTTGGTGCTCAATCTTCACTTGCTGACACATCGCATATTCTGACACAAATACCGCAATGTCCTTTTTCATTCCGGACCACCAATACTCCCTCTTCAAGTCTTGATACATCTTTGAAGAATCCGGATGTATCGTAAAAGAACCTTTATCTGCTTCTTCCAGAATCTTTCTCTTTAACACATCGTCATTTGGAATGCAAATTCTTTAATTAAATAGGATGATCACATCTAATGCTCTCACGAAACCCGGTTGGAGTAACAGGCCTTGCAGCTTCTGTAACACGGTGGGAGAACTGACTTTAGTTATGTTGCGGATAGCAAGAGTCGCCACCGACTTTTATTTTATCCAAAGGAAAGGCATAAAAGAACAAGAAAGACCTTTTAAAAGATTTTTGGGTCCGGGGGGTAGGTTATGTAAAGGGAAGGTGTTAGCACCCTTTACATCCATGGTTATCCATGGGCTCTTAGTTACTTAGCTCACTTTAAAATGTTTTTGAAAGGTGAAGTGTGTGAATAGAAATTTTCTTAAGTGTTTATAATGATCCATGTATGGATGCGTATAAACCTTTGTTTTGAAAATTGTTTTGAAAATGTGTGAAGTGTTTGAAAAGTTTTGAAGAGTGAGCAAGTAACTATGAGGAACCTACCCTAAGTTTAAGTCTTTTCTGTTCTTGAATCCTTTAAATGGTAAGACTATCCCTATTATTAAGGAATAGGTAGTCATTACCTTGGATATGAGGGACAAGTGAAGGGTCATCTGTTTATTAGGCAACTGTGGGGTGTATAAGCAATTTTGAAGGGACTATCATCTTTATTCGAAAGGGACAAGATTATTACGAAGGCAACATTCGAAAGGGACTTGATCTTTTATTTATTAAGGGACTAGATGACTTTATTTTGAGGGACTTTTGCTTTATACACCCTACTTGACCTTTTTGATTAGGCAACATGATAGGTATCCCTAAGGAAGTGAGATGGCGATCAAAGATCGACTTACGTGTGTGAGTGTACAATTTAATATTTATTTTTAAATGATCTAAATTAATTTTAAATTACAAGTATATTTACACTCCCTATTTACTAACCATAGCATAAAATATAAATAATAAACATTATAAATAAATATTACACCAAGGAACAATTACATAATAATAATTAAGCAAAATTAAATATAATAAGCAAAATAAATAAATAATTATAGTTGGGTTAGTGAAAAAATAATACCAAATTAAATGGGGTTAGTAATAAATAAATATTATATAAACATAATTAATAATAATAATAATAATAATGAGCAAGAATATTATAATAATTAAAAGATCAAATTTTTATATAGACAATTATTTAAAGTTAATAAGAAAACATGAACAATTATATTAATTATTATAAAGTTTTGAATTATATGTAAATTATAAAAATTAAATTAATTATGAACATATTATGAAAATAAAATTATAATTACAAAAATTAAATTAGCAATTTTTAACTATTTTTAAACATATAATAAAATTATTTACATGCCAAAATAAATTAGGTTTTATATGCCAAAATGTTAAATATTAAATATTAACTCAATTATACAAATAAATTATATATAATAATAATATATACATATTAATAAAAGAAATTAGTTTTAGAAAATATTATTATTATTTTTTTAGAAATTTTTTTAGAACATATATTAATTTAAATCTATTTACATATTAATCATATAAATAATATTCAATAATAAACAATTAACAAAATAAATAAAATAGAATTTAAAAAAAACTTATCTGGGCTGGGGATTGAACCCAGCCCCTTTGCCTCCAAGAACTCCAGCCAGCAACAGCAATCACTAGGCCAACGCGCGCCTGATGCCAAGGAAAGGAGAGAAATTGGTTTTGTGCCTTGTTCCTGAAAATCAAAGAAAAAGAAAGAAAAACAAAAGGCCTGGGGGGATCGAACCCAGGACCTTCAAACATCACACAAACACCTTAACCATTCCAGCCGGGAGGGCGCATCTGTTAGCATAACAACAATAATACATAATATATTATGTCTAATGGTTAAACTGAAAAATAAGAAAAAAATTGGGAAGCCAGGATTCGAACACAAGTCATCTGGCTATACACGCGCGCTTCATACCACTGGGCCAAGCACAATGCTTGTGAAACAAACAGAAACAATAACATAATATTTTAAAACAAATTTTTGAACTATGAAATTCGCGCGCAGGGGATCATCTTCTTCCTCCAGCCCTGCGAAATTTGCTGCGAATCTTGCTACAATATTTCCTGCGAAATCTAAGTTGCAGCAAACCCTACAAAACTCAAACATCAACAAAACAACAAAATTTCACAAAATTGAAACCATCATTGAATTCCTGAGGATATTTGCAACTAATCTACGTCTTTAGAAATTATTTATATTGGCTCAATCATTGAATCCTAATTTGGCCGAAAAAACCCTAAAATAATGGTGAATCCTCATTCGTGTCCCTAAACTCCAATTGATTCATCCAGAAACATTCCTTGTATCATAACAAACACAAAACATCAGTCAAATATGATTAATCATGAGTTAATATGTAAAAACGAAAAATTTCAATATGAGCATAAACACAGATTCGGTTTCCATGATTCAGTGCAAGGATGAATGGTTTTATGATCCAGAAACACTAAGTGACCTTCAAAGAACAATTTGCAACCTTTAGTTTGTCTTGAAAGTGGCTCAAAGTACCAAACCGAATTGGAGTTTTTTATGAGATTTTTGAAGCTTGAAGATGATATGAGGAGGCTGTGAATTCGTGTCCAATGAGTAGGGTTATGTTATGTACTTATAGTGTGATGAATTTAGGTCAGAAAACTTGATGTTTGTGTGAAAGATTTGATCAAAAAAGATTGAAAAAGATCAAGCTTTAAAATTCAAATATTTGAAAATTAAGCCTTTCTATTTCAAGTCAATCACCATGATTCTCTTACCAATTTGATTCCAATCACTTTTATGAATTTCTAGAAGCTCAATCTCTTTTAAATATTTGACTTTTCTATTTTAATTTAATTTAAAATGATTTTAATTGAATAAAATCAAAATAAATAAAATAAAATGATGAAAAAATCTGATTTTTAGAGACTTGGGTCGTGCATGAGGTAATGGTATGGATTGGATCATCATATGGCAAGCCCATTTAGAAAAAAATGGTTTTAAACCTCCATTTTCTTCATAAACCAACCAAATATTTCCCAACTTTGCAAGGGCACACATCCTTCAATTTTAATGCTATGAGGGTGTTCTTGGACATTTTGGAAAGCTTGAAGAGTCCTCTAACCAACCCCACTGGTTTCATGTTCATATCATTTACCATTCTAAAGTTATGCCCTTTTGAAGTTGTTGACTTTTTGTTGACTTTCAAAAGGACCTATAATGTCTTAGCTCATACCTTCCAAATGAAGCATTTTTGGGCTTGGCTTGTGAGACACAAAGTTGTAGAGAATTCAATTTCCTTAAAAATGAGATTTGGATGGAGAATTGGTGATGAAGCATGTGAAAGTTATGGCTGGTCAAAGTTCAGTTGACTTTTACTAAGGAAACCCTAATTTAGAAACTCTTGATTCTTGATGATCTGAAATATCCTTGATGAATCATGATCAACCCTTGATCAAATGATGAATTTAACTTCATATACTTGATGTTGGTAAAAAATCATGAAGTTTGACTTTGGTTTGACCATAGTTGACCTCAGTTTGACTTTTTAACTACTTTGACTGATTTTAACTTATCTGATCATCTGACTGAGCAAACCTTTGAGAAAAGTCTTGAAACTTGTCATGGGGGTTTTTAAACACATATAAGATGTTATAAAGCTCACTTGAAGTCTTGGAAGTCCATCTAGCCTGATTAAAGTCAAAACCCTAGTTTTGGAGGCACTACTTAGGAGGTGCATTGTCTGAGGGAATTGTCAACTCTTCTGACTATTTGTGAACTTTGTGAACCATCATAAGATGTCTTGTGAACCTTGTGAACCTCATAAAGTGTCTTGTGAACCTTGTTAACCTCATGGGAGGTCTTGTGAATCTTGTGAACCTTGTGAACCTCATAAAATATCTTGTAAACTTCATGAACCTCATGAAAGGTCTTGTAAGTATTGTGAATCTTGTGAACTTTGTGAACCTTCTTAGCACACAAAGTCTTGTATTGTGAGGGCAAATTTTGGGGTGCAACAGCTGCCCCTGTTTAATTTTCTGAAACCTGAGGGGTTAGATTGGTATATTTGCCAGTCGTGATCTGGAAGGTTGAAGGGGATTGAACACAAAAGCCCAAAAATTTGCACTCACCGGTGCGTAGAGTGATACTGATGGCTAGTTGAATATGCTTGAGTGGGCTTAAAGATGCCACTTGGAGAAAAGTTCTTCAGATACATTTCTTGGAGGATAAAGCAGTCCAAAATATGAAGATATGGTGATAGCTTTCACGAAGATAAACAACGTCCTGAGGTAGTGGTAATAACTTTCTGGAGGACAACCAACGTCCTGAGGAAATGATAATAGCTTTCAGGAGGATAACCAACGTCCTGAGGAAATGATATGCTTTCAGAAGGATAAACAACGTTCTGAGGAAATGGTAACCTTTGGGAAGATAAACAACGGCCCAAGGTAATAATATGCTTTCAGGAAGATAAACAACGTCCTGAGGTAATAATATGCTTTCAGGAGGATAAACAACGTCCTGAGGTAGGGGTAATAGCTTTCAGGAGGATAGACAACGTCCTGAGGAAATGATATGCTTTCAGAAGGATAAACAACGTTCTGAGGTAATAATATGCTTTCAGGAGGATAAACAACGTCCTGAGGGATTGATAGCTTTCAGGAGGATAAACAACGTCATGAGGGATTGATAGCTTTCAGGAGGATAACAACGTCCTGAGGAAATGATAACCTTTGGGAAGATAAACAACGACCCAATAGTCACAATTTGTTGATGAAATTTGTCTGCTGGAGAATTAACCTGAAAACAAGGTAGCATTCTGTATGGTAATATTAGTTTATGCATTATGTATGCATGTATAATATGATGCACTTAAGTAATGTATTATGTATATGTATGATATGATGTAAATGATGTATGTATGCATCATGCAGCCTGAAGCGTCTGGATATCTTTGTATAACAACTGCTGGCCAGGGAAAATAAATCCCGATTTGTTGCTGAAGAGTATGAGGAACTCGTTCCCATCTTGTTTGATAATATATTATACACAACCTCCCGTCTTCGTTTGATAGTAGGGTATACATAACCTCCCGTCTGCTGGGGATAATAAGGTATACATAACCTCCCGTCTGCTGGGGATAGTAAGGTATATGTAACCTTCCGTCTTCGTTTGATAGTAGGGTATACATAACCTCCCGTCTGCTGGGGATAATAAGGTATACATAACCTCCCGTCTGCTGGGGATAGTAAGGTATATGTAACCTTCCGTCTTCGTTCGTCGTACTCTTATTGGAAAGTAAATTCCCGAATATCCGTATGAGGATAAAAGAGATGGATATAAATTCCAGGGGAGATGTGACTTTATGAAGATGGATTTGTCCTACTGGGGATTTGTAACTGTCTTGTAAAGATGAACCGACGAAGCTTCGTTGAAATCCTTCCCTCGTTCGTCCTTAGTAAATACTATTACTGCATTTCCATGCATTTCTGGTAAACATCAATCATATTAAGCATACATGCATTTCTGGTAAACATCAATCATATTCAAAAGCATGCATACACTCAAACACAATCAATGGACGTTTCGCTTATGTAAATAGGGTAAAAGTAAATCAGGACTCAAAGATGGAATTTTATTTATATCAAAAAGTGACCTATACCTAGGCAAGTTTGTACAAGGAGACAGAAATCCTAGTAAGAGGAATTTGTCGTAAAAGTTTTACAAAACAAAGAAAATCAGCCATGTGGTTCATTAAATCCTATTGAGTTTCAATTCTACTATTGCCATTATCTTCACATATCTCATCTTCTGCTGTTGAGGCGGAAACGATTGGATTGAGCTTTATCTGTTCGAGCACTGAGTAAGTAACACAACTGGTTGCAGTTTCATGGGTGATCCAAATGAGACATAGTCATACGCTTTAATCCCTAACTTTTGCCTGGATTGCCCTTTCAGGTTTTCAATCCACCGGGATACCCTTTTTTGCCCAAGCCGCCTTTTCAGGTTTTCGACTTGCCGGGTGTACATCTTTTTATATATATCCCTAATTTTTGCCCAAACCCTTTTGGTTTGCCGGGATGCCCTTATTTTTGCCTAGGCCAGTCAACCTAGCGGGTCTCTTTTTATGCGTAGTATTTTTTAATTATGTCTGCGTTTACAGGCTGTGGGAAGTCTTCACCATCCATAGTAGTAAGTATCATGGCACCTCCTGAGAATACTGTTTTGACTACAAATGGTCATTCATATGTTGGAGTCCACTTGCCCCTAGGATCACCCTGTGGTAATATTATACGCTTGATTACCAAATCACCAGCCTGATATACCTTTGGCTTAACCTTCTTATTAAAAGCTTTGATCATTCGTTTCTGGTACATCTGGCCATGACAAACTGCTGCTAACCTCTTCTCATCAATCAAATTTATCTGGTCAAGTCGAGTTTGAATCCACTCATCTTCATCCAAGCCTGCATCCTTCATAATTCTTAAGGAGGGAATCTGAACTTCAATGGGTAGAACTGCTTCCATACCATAGACCAAGGAGAATGGGGTTGCCCCCGTTGAAGTACGTATTGTAGTACGATAACCATGAAGAGCAAATGGCAACATCTCATGCCAATCTTTGTAAGTAACAGTCATCTTCTGTACAATCTTCTTAATGTTCTTATTAGCATCTTCAACTGCCCCATTCATCTTTGGACGATACGGAGAAGAGTTGTGATGCTTAATCTTGAACTGCGTGCAGAGATCAGTAATCATAGTGTTGTTCAGATTAGATCCATTGTCAGTAATAATCCTTTCAGGGATGCCATACCTACATATGAGATTGTTCTTAATGAATCGAGCCACAACATTCTTAGTAACAGATGCAAATGAAGCTGCCTCTACACACTTCGTGAAGTAATCAATAGCAACCAAGATGAAACGATGCCCATTAGAAGCAGTAGGCTTGATCTCACCAATCATATCAATGCCCCACATGGCAAAAGGCCAAGGAGCAGTCAACACATTCAAAGGTGATGGAGGTATATGGACTTTATCAGCATAGATTTGACACTTGTGACATGTTCTGGAGTGTTGATAGCAATCAGCTTCCATGGTAGACCAATAGTAACCTGCTCTCAATATCTTCTTTGCCATAGTATGACCACTAGAATGAGTGCCAAAGATCCCATCATGCATGTCTTCCATAATCTCAATTGCTTCCTTCTTATCCACACAACGAAGCATAGTTGAATCATGATTGCGCTTGTACAAAATCCCATTACTCAAAAAGAACTTAGCAGAAAACCTTCTCAGAAACTTCCTATCTTTGACAGATGCCCCTTCAGGGAACTCCTGAGCTTCAAGATATCTTTTCACTTCATAAAACCAAGGCTTCTCCTCTGCTTCTTCAGTACCAATCTCATTGCAACATGCAGGCTTCTCAAATCTATCAATAGTAATCTTGGGAGCTTTATCATCCCAGCTGATCTCAAACATGGATGCCATGGTGGCTAAGGCATCTGCCAACTGATTCTCTCTTCGTGGAATATGTCCAAAGGTAACTTCTTTGAAATGTGGGATTAAAGACAACACATGCTCTCTATAAGGAATGAGGTTATCATGCTTGGTATCCCAATCTCCTTTAATCTGACTTACTACCAGGGCTGAATCTCCATACACATCAAGGAATTGAATCTTCATATCAATGGCAGCTTTGATACCCAGGATACATGCCTCATACTCAGTCATGTTGTTAGTACAATAGAAACATAATCTTGCAGTAATCGGGGTATGACAACCTTCAGGGGAACTAATCACAACACCAACACCATTACCGAGTGCATTAGAGGCACCATCAAAAACCATAGTCCATCGGGATCCTTGTTCAGGTCCGTCATATTGTCCAGGTTCTTTGGTAATAATCATAATGTCTTCATCGGGGAACTCAAAACTCATTGACTGATAATCATCCACTGCTTGATGAGCCAAATGATCAGCTACAACACTCCCTTTAATGGCCTTCTGAGTAGTATATTGTATGTCATATTCTGTCAGGATCATTTGCCATATTGCAATTCTTCCGGAGAGAGCAGGTTTTTCAAATATGTACTTGATTGGATCCATCTTTGAAATCAATAAGGTAGTATGAGTCAACATATACTGTCTTAGTCGGCGAGCAGCCCATGCCAAAGCGCAGCAAGTTTTCTCGAGCAGTGAGTATCTTGTTTCACAGTCGGTAAACTTTTTGCTAAGGTAGTATATTGCCTGCTCTTTTCGACCAGACTCGTCATGTTGCCCCAAGACACACCCCATTGAGTTGTCTAACACTGTTAAGTACATAATCAAGGGTCTTCCATCAACTGGTGGCATCAAAATTGGAGGTTCCAGCAGATATCTCTTGATTTCATCAAAGGCAGTCTGGCACTCATCATTCCATTCCATCACCTGGTCTTTCTTCAGCAACTTAAAGATTGGCACACAGATGGCAGTCAATTGGGAAATAAATCTTGCAATGTAATTCAATCGTCCCAAGAAACCTCTAACCTCCTTCTCAGTACGGGGAGCTGGCATCTCTTGTATAGCTTTCACTTTTGCAGGATCCACTTCAATACCTTTTCCACTGACAATGAAACCCAGGAGCTTACCAGATCTAACTCCAAAAGTAAACTTATTTGGGTTCAATCTCAACTTATATTTCTTCAACCTCTCAAACAACTTATGCAAATGATCAAGATGTTGCTCTTCATTCTGGGACCTGGCTATCATATCATCCACATATACTTTTATCTCATGATGAATCATATCATGGAACAAAGCCACCATAGCACGCTGATATGTTGCCCCTGCATTTTTCAAACCAAATGGCATCACCTTATAACAAAAAGTGCCCCACTGTGTAACAAATGTAGTCTTCTCCATATCTTCAGGTGCCATCTTGATCTGATTGTAACCAGAGAAACCATCCATAAAGGAGAATACCTTATGCTGAGCAGTGTTGTCTACCAGAACATCAATGTGAGGAAGTGGAAAGTCATCTTTGGGGCTGGCCTTGTTCAAATCCCTGTAGTCTACACACATACGTACCTTACCATCTTTCTTAGGTACCGGCACCACATTTGCAACCCACTGAGGATAAGAAGTTACAACTAAGAACCCTGCATTGAACTGTTTCATTACCTCTGCTTTGATCTTCTCTGACATTTCAGGACGCATACGTCGAACCTTCTGCTTCTTTGGACGACAATCTTCTTTTACTGGTAAACGGTGAACCACAATGTCTGTATCCAACCCTGGCATATCTTCGTAGGACCAGGCAAAGATCTCCACATAGTCACGTAACATCTGAATCAGTCTGCTCTTGACACTATCCTCTAATTCAGCCCCTATCTTGACTTCTTTCCTGTTTTCTTCAGTTCCCAGATTCACAACTTCGACTGGCTCTTCATGTGGCTGTATAACTTTCTCTTCTTGTTGTAACAACCTAGCAAGCTCTACAGGTACTTCACAATCGTCATCATTTCCGTCTTCAGTTTGATAGATCGGATTCTCGAAATTATAATTGGCAATAGTAGAACTGTTATCAACAGGATCCAGAGTGGATGAAGATCTGCATTTTAGTGATGTGGGTGTGTGTAAGAACACATAGCTGATAAAGGTAAAAAATAAAATATAAGAAAGACAAGGAACACAATATTTACTAAAACGAAATGTCCACTGATTTTTATTGAATGAAGTATGCAAATGAAATGACAGCCCGTAACAAGCACACCATTGTGCCCCGGGTAAGGCACAAGGCTTGAGAGTTTTAATTGTTCAAGAAATTACAAACTTAAAAAGTAACAACACAGTAATAGTATTTACTCCTGACTAAAGGAGATAGGAATAACATCTTCAGCTTTCCAATTATTGAGTCCATCACCCACAGTAGGAAAAATCCAAGCATCCAAGTTGTAGTCTTCATCATAGTCATCCACAGCATTGATCTGGTTCTTCATAACCCCTTGATTGGTGATACGAACAGCACGAGCACGACGAACAGCCTTCTAGGACTCTGCAGTGAAACCCAAACCAAACTTGTCAGACTTGTATGGGATATCAGGAAGCTGACCCCAAATAGTACAACCACCTTCATCCACCACAGCTCTAGCATCTTTGAGGGAGGCCATTATTGGAGGTACTCTGGTGACCACAGGAACTTTCTTGACAACAGGAGGAGCTTCATAATCATTAACAACCCAAGGAACTACTTCAAATGTCTGACACGGAGTTTCAACATATTCACCTTCCACTTCCAGATACTTGAAGGTGTTCACATGGCTAACAAAATATTCTTCCTCTCCATAGACAGTAACAACCTTTCCTTCTACCGGATATCTCAACTTCTGATGTAATGTAGAGGTTACAGCACCTGCCCCATGGATCCAGGGACGTCCCAGCAAACAAGAATACGACGGACGAATATCCATAACATAAAAGGTAGCATTGAAAACCTGAGAACCAACTTTGATTGGGAGATCAATCTCTCCATGCACCACTCTTCTCGAGCCATCAAAAGCCTTCACCACTATATTACTGGGTTTCAACACAGCATCTTCAGGACTAAGCTTATTCAGGACTTCTTTGGGCAACACGTTCAGAGAGGAACCATTGTCTATCAATACATGTGACAGGGTAGTGCCCCTGCATTCAATAGAGATATGTAGAGCCCTATTATGATCTCTCTTGGCCGGAGTCAAATCAGCATCGGAGAAACCTAACCCATTATCATAGGTCAAGTGTGCAACACAATTTTCAAACTGGTCAACAGAAATTTCATTTGGTACATGAGCAGTCTTCAGAAACTTGATCAAAGCTTTGGCATGAGCCTCAGAACACAACAATAAAGACAGCATAGAAATCTTGGAGGGAGTATGCCCCAATTGATCAACAATGTCATAATCACTCTTGCGAATGATTTTCAATACTTCTTCCATCTGCTTAGAAAGATCATCAGCAACTGGCACATCATTTGGTATAGGTTCAATAACAAGACCTTTGCCCCGAGCATCAGTGGTGGAGGTAGCAGCTGGAGTAACTGCATTCTTGGAGGTAACTGGAGGAGAGAAAACTCTTCCACTTCGTGTGATCTTACTAGACCCAGCAATATTATCAACATCAACAGGCACATCAGCTAAGGGTTCCTGCTTAACACCATGGATATAAACATCAGACCCATAATGCCAAGGCACAACTTTATCAGACGTATACGGAATAGGACCAGGAGTGGTAATGACCATAGGAGCCACTCTAGCTTCAGCAACAATCTTCACAGGGCCTTCAGCAGTAATCTTAATTGGACCCTTATGAGTGATTTTAATAGGACCTCTGGAAGTGATCCTCACCGGCACTTTATCAACCATATCAACCTCTTCAGTCTTCCTACCTTTAGTAATATGATCCACCATACTCTCTACAGACGATGGAGTCCTCTCAAACACTATGGTATATTTATCCATGAGACGCTGAATTCCATCTCTCAACCTCCAACAACTATCCGGCTTATAGGTACAATACAAACAATCTTCACGACAACCTGGAAAGAACCCAGCTTGTACTAGCTTTTTCTTGATAACAGACAATGGTGTGGTCAACTCTGCAACTGAATAGATATGTAAATCTTCATCAATGGCATTGACAGTCTTCTCATGATTTGGCATGGGAGCAGTAATCACATTTGGAGTACCCGGAGGATCAAACTCAATTTCTCCAGCCTCAACCATATCTTGAATTTTGTTCTTCAAGACCCAACAACTATTAGTATCATGTCCCTGACAGTTTGAATGATATGCACATCGTGCATTGGGATTGTACCTGGGAGAGGTAACATTAGGATTCTGAGGGGCCTCTTTCAGAGTGATAAGTTCAGCCTTCAACAAGTGTTGCAATGCCTGAGCCATTGACATGTTGATTTTTGTGAACTGCCTTTTAGCCCTCTGTTGGTTGCCCTGTGGCTGCTCTGGTGTTGTAAGAGTTGGATTTGAAATATGAATTGCACTCACAGACTGATGCCTTCTATTACGATCAGGTTGACCATAAACAGCATTGGATTCTTTCTTCCCAGTGGGAGGCTTCTTTGCAGCGCCTGATGAAGAAGTACCCACTTGAATCTTGCCACTCTTTATACCATTTTCCACGCGCTCTCCTGTCATTATCAACTCAGTGAAGCCAGATGATGAGCTTCCAATGAGATGACTGTAAAAAGGACCATTCAATGTACACATGAACATATCAACCAACTCCCTGTCAGTTAAAGGGGGTTGTAATCTTCCAGCTAAATCTCTCCACTTCTGAGCATATTCCTTGAAACTTTCTTTGGCACCCATAGACATGCTCTGAAGTTGCATGCGAGTAGGAGCTAAGTCAGCATTGTATTGATACTGCTTATAGAAGGCTTCAACGAGATCATTCCAATCCCGGATGTTGACACTCTCCAACTGGTAGTACCATTCCAATTGAGCTCCAGATAAGCTCTCTTGGAAGAAATTTATCCACAACTTCTTATCAGCAGTATGAGGTTGGATTCTCCTGACATAAGACCTCAGATGCAGCTTGGGACAAGAGACCCCATCATAAACAACAAAAGTAGGAACCTTGAAACCAATGGGTATGACTACCCCAGATATCAAACTCAAATCTTCAAAATCTAGCCCAGAAGACTTCTGCAACTCCATAGCATCCATTCTATCCACCAGCATCTTGAATTTGTCTTCATTAGGCTCATGGTAGTAATTAGCCTCAGAATCAGAGTCCCCCATAGTGTTGTGGAGACTGCCTCCCTCTTTTTCAGACTCTTCAGACTCATAGTCTTCAAATGGTTCTTTGGTCTTGGCAAGACCTTTGAACCTTCTTCCCATGTTGATCAGGCCGCCTGACCTTCTAGTCTTCTTAGTCTTCTTGGCCAGCAGTGTCTTCAATTCATCCTGCCCCTTGGACAAGTTCAGGATCAGCTCTTGGAACTGTGCATTTTGTGCCTGGAGATCCTTAACTGTTTGTTCAAGAGCCATTGCTGAAATAAACAGTGAGAAGATGAGAAACCTGTGCACAATAAACCTGTGATGCAATGATATGGAATGTAAATGCGTATGCAATGTTTTCAAGGACTGCAGGATTTAAATTTGTCTAAACAAACAAGAAGGTAAACTTTTTATTAGTAATAAATTTGTTTTGCCTCTTGGGCTTACAGAAAATGAAATGAAATAAATACAAGGGATGGGGTTTTAAGTCTCCCATGGACGTTTCCTCTTTGTGTTGAGGTATGAGTTGAGATTCCGCTCTTCGTGAAGTTGCTTTGTTAGTTCCAGGATTCTTTCTTGGCTTGCTTTGTAATGAGCCTCGAAAGTATCCCTTTGCTCCTTCAACTGGATCCAAGATCTCTGCAAGTCTTCCATGTCAGTAGGCATGTCTGGGTGAAGGATGGTATAAGGAGTATCTCCTTCAGCAACAGGTTCCATGGTAACTGGCAGGATAGCAGGATATGGCATCATGAGAGTCTGAGCACGAGATCGCACCCATCTGAGATAAGCCTCCATAGGAATAGTGTACTTAGGCTCCAGAGTCTTGCTGTCAACCTTGTTCACTTTCCCCCATGCTCGTATGAATCTCTGACGGTAACCTTGAAGATCGTTGTCGTAGTCAAACACAATGCCCTGAATCAACATGTCATGTGGACCATCACTCCGAGCGTAACCAAACTGTCGTAAAGCTAGAGAGGGGTTGTAGGTGATGCCTCCTCTTATGCCTAGAAGTGGCACATTAGGAAACTCTCCACAACGGTCAATGATAGTGACATTCTCCATAGATCTGGAGCACCAATGAATATCTGAATGCGAAAGTGACATGATCCTCTTGGACCACCTGAACCCTTGCTCATTCTTCATTACTGAGGGAGGAAGGTGAGAAATAAACCACCTAGAAAGCAAAGGTATGCAGCACATCAAAGTTCCTCTTGCCCTTGTAGTACGGGTGTGAAGAGAATGTAGGATGTCTCCAAGCAATGTAGGCACTGGATTGTGACTCAGAAATATGTTAATGGCATGCACGTCTATAAACTGATCAGGATTGGGGAACAACACTAAGCCATAAATCAGCAAGGCTAAGATATCCTCAAAAGCATCATAGCTCATGGCCTTCAAGAATACTTGAGCCCTCTCTATCAACACCTTGGCAAGAATACCCTTAACTCCGCTTCTCGTTTCTAGAACAATGTCAGACTTCTTCAGATGTAGAGCTGCAGCAATAACCTCAGGTTTAGGCTCTTTTTCCAAGCCTGAGAAGGGTCTTTGATCAAGAACAGGTATACCCAGAAGTTTATAGAACTCTTCCATTGTAGGAACCAGCTGGTAGTCGGGGAATGTGAAACAATGGTGCTTAGGATCAAAGAACTGAAACAGGACACTCATCATGTCTTCATTGAACCCTGAGGTGACTAGATCCAATAGGTAACCATGTCTCTTGATGAACTGGGAATGATCAGACACTTGAGAAACCAACTCTTTAAGCTTAGCAGGTATGCCCACAAAGTTGATCCTGATAGTGTTTCTACGAGCAGAAGCCATGATCTGCAACAAAGAACAAAGATAAATCCCTTGGTCCTTGAAATGGTTAGTGAAAATGCTATGCTTATGATGCATGATGATGTCATGATGTTATGCTCAATCACAAACATGTGGCACACACAAACAAGTCACACCATAGCCCTAGGTTTAAAGGCTTGCATGAGGTTCAAAGGTAAGTACCCTCCCCTGAAGTTAGTTGGTTCATCCTGTCCTACAAAAGTAACCAGGTTCTAAGGGATCTCAATATCATTGATCCTTCACAAGGGTGGTTGTTCAGTAGGCAACTTACTTGCCAACCAAAACCCTCCAAGTTTAGAATCTCAATGAGCGTAGTATCGAGTATCAACCAACTTCAGTCTGCACCAAAGCCGGTTATCTCACTACTTTCTAAAGGCCAAGATGGGATGACTAGGGTTCTAAAAGTTAGTTAGTGTATTGACAACATATGGCAGCCTCATATTATCCTCAACTTGACTTAAGGAACATAAGCACCAACCAAGAAGTCACACTAACTATGGCCACCAGATCAACCATATCGGTATACGTCGTACAGTTTCCTTGGTTTATTGCCATTTACCTAAGGTACACTAGATCCGGGTTAGGATCTTTCACACATAAGAGCCCAACAAGTAAGTATAAAGCAAACAAGGCAAACAATTTTAAAGTGATCTAATTCCTAAGGGTACCCCTCTTTAATATTAAATCCCTAGCAGAGTCGCCAGTTCTGTAACACGGTGGGAGAACTGACTTTAGTTATGTTGCGGATAGCAAGAGTCGCCACCGACTTTTATTTTATCCAAAGGAAAGGCATAAAAGAACAGGAAAGACCTTTTAAAAGATTTTTGGGTCCGGGGGGTAGGTTATGTAAAGGGAAGGTGTTAGCACCCTTTACATCCATGGTTATCCATGGGCTCTTAGTTACTTAGCTCACTTTAAAATGTTTTTGAAAGGTGAAGTGTGTGAATAGAAATTTTCTTAAGTGTTTATAATGATCCATGTATGGATGCGTATAAACCTTTGTTTTGAAAATTGTTTTGAAAATGTGTGAAGTGTTTGAAAAGTTTTGAAGAGTGAGCAAGTAACTATGAGGAACCTACCCTAAGTTTAAGTCTTTTCTGTTCTTGAATCCTTTAAATGGTAAGACTATCCCTATTATTAAGGAATAGGTAGTCATTACCTTGGATATGAGGGACAAGTGAAGGGTCGTCTGTTTATTAGGCAACTGTGGGGTGTATAAGCAATTTTGAAGGGACTATCATCTTTATTCGAAAGGGATAAGATCATTACGAAGGCAACATTCGAAAGGGACTTGATCTTTTATTTATTAAGGGACTAGATGACTTTATTTTGAGGGACTTTTGCTTTATACACCCTACTTGACCTTTTTGATTAGGCAACATGAGAGGTATCCCTAAGGAAGTGAGATGGCGATCAAAGATCGACTTACGTGTGTGAGTGTACAATTTAATATTTATTTTTAAATGATCTAAATTAATTTTAAATTACAAGTATATTTACACTCCCTATTTACTAACCATAGCATAAAATATAAATAATAAACATTATAAATAAATATTACACCAAGGAACAATTACATAATAATAATTAAGCAAAATTAAATATAATAAGAAAAATAAATAAATAATTATAGTTGGGTTAGTGAAAAAATAATACCAAATTAAATGGGGTTAGTAATAAATAAATATTATATAAACATAATTAATAATAATAATAATAATGAGCAAGAATATTATAATAATTAAAAGATCAAATTTTTATATAAACAATTATTTAAAGTTAATAAGAAAACATGAACAATTATATTAATTATTATAAAGTTTTGAATTATATGTAAATTATAAAAATTAAATTAATTATGAACATATTATGAAAATAAAATTATAATTACAAAAATTAAATTAGCAATTTTTAACTATTTTTAAACATATAATAAAATTATTTACATGCAAAATTAAAATTATAAACAATTTTATGTCGTATTTACATATTATAAAAATAAATTAAGAATTTTAATTTTTAAACATATTTATATACAAAAATTATAAATCATTTATATTATTACATTAACAAAAATTAAATTAAGTATTTTAATTAAGTCATGAACATAATATATACAAATAATAATATTAAGCAAATAGAAGAAGAAAAATTAGGGTTTGAGAAAAAAATATGTTTTTTAGGGTTTATAAAAAAATAAATTAGGTTTTATATGCCAAAATGTTAAATATTAAATATTAACTCAATTATACAAATAAATTATATATAATAATAATATATACATATTAATAAAAGAAACTAGTTTTAGAAAATATTATTATTATTTTTTTAGAAATTTTTTTAGAACATATATTAATTTAAATCTATTTACATATTAATCATATAAATAATATTCAATAATAAACAATTAACAAAATAAATAAAACAGAATTTAAAAAAAACTTACCTGGGCTGGGGATTGAACCCAACCCCTTTGCCTCCAAGAACTCCAGCCAGCAACACCAACCACTAGGCCAACGCGCGCCTGATGCCAAGGAAAGGAGAGAAATTGGTTTTGTGCCTTGTTCCTGAAAATCAAAGAAAAAGAAAGAAAAACAAAAGGCCTGGGGGGATCGAACCCAGGACCTTCAAACATCACACAAACACCTTAACCATTCCAGCCGGGAAGGCGCATCTGTTAGCATAACAACAATAATACATAATATATTATGTCTAATGGTTAAACTGAAAAATAAGAAAAAAATTGGGAAGCCAGGATTCGAACACAAGTCATCTGGCTATACACGCGCGCTTCATACCACTGGGCCAAGCACAATGCTTGTGAAACAAACAGAAACAATAACATAATATTTTAAAACAAATTTTTGAACTATGAAATTCGCGCGCAGGGGATCATCTTCTTCCTCCAGCCCTGCGAAATTTGCTGCGAATCTTGCTACAATATTTCCTGCGAAATCTAAGTTGCAGCAAACCCTACAAAACTCAAACATCAACAAAACAGCAAAATTTCACAAAATTGAAACCATCATTGAATTCCTGAGGATATTTGCAACTAATCTACGTCTTTAGAAATTATTTATATTGGCTCAATCATTGAATCCTAATTTGGCCGAAAAAACCCTAAAATAATGGTGAATCCTCATTCGTGTCCCTAAACTCCAATTGATTCATCCAGAAACATTCCTTGTATCATAACAAACACAAAACATCAGTCAAATATGATTAATCATGAGTTAATATGTAAAAACGAAAAATTTCAATATGAGCATAAACACAGATTCGGTTTCCATGATTCAGTGCAAGGATGAATGGTTTTATGATCCAGAAACACTAAGTGACCTTCAAAGAACAATTTGCAACCTTTAGTTTGTCTTGAAAGTGACTCAAAGTACCAAACCGAATTGGAGTTTTTTATGAGATTTTTGAAGCTTGAAGATGATATGAGGAGGCTGTGAATTCGTGTCCAATGAGTAGGGTTATGTTATGTACTTATAGTGTGATGAATTTAGGTCAGAAAACTTGATGTTTGTGTGAAAGATTTGATCAAAAAAGATTGAAAAAGATCAAGCTTTAAAATTCAAATATTTGAAAATTAAGCCTTTCTATTTCAAGTCAATCACCATGATTCTCTTACCAATTTGATTCCAATCACTTTTATGAATTTCTAGAAGCTCAATCTCTTTTAAATATTTGACTTTTCTATTTTAATTTAATTTAAAATGATTTTAAATGAATAAAATCAAAATAAATAAAATAAAATGATGAAAAAATCTGATTTTTAGAGACTTGGGTCGTGCATGAGGTAATGGTATGGATTGGATCATCATATGGCAAGCCCATTTAGAAAAAAAATGGTTTTAAACCTCCATTTTCTTCATAAACCAACCAAAAATTTCCCAACTTTGCAAGGGCACACATCCTTCAATTTTAATGCTATGAGGGTGTTCTTGGACATTTTGGAAAGCTTGAAGAGTCCTCTAACCAAACCCACTGGTTTCATGTTCATATCATTTACCATTCTCAAGTTATGCCCTTTTGAAGTTGTTGACTTTTTGTTGACTTTCAAAAGGACCTATAATGTCTTAGCTCATACCTTCCAAATGAAGCATTTTTGGGCTTGGCTTGTGAGACACAAAGTTGTAGAGAATTCAATTTCCTTCAAAATGAGCTTTGGATGGAGAATTGGTGATGAAGCATGTGAAAGTTATGGCTGGTCAAAGTTCAGTTGACTTTTACTAAGGAAACCCTAATTTAGAAACTCCTGATTCTTGATGATCTGAAATATCCTTGATGAATCATGATCAACCCTTGATCAAATGATGAATTTAACTTCATATACTTGATGTTGGCAAAAAATCATGAAGTTTGACTTTGGTTTGACCATAGTTGACCTCAGTTTGACTTTTTAACTGCTTTGACTGATTTTAACTTATCTGATCATCTGACTGAGCAAACCTTTGAGAAAAGTCTTGAAACTTGTCATAGGGGTTTTTAAACACATATAAGATGTTATAAAGCTCACTTGAAGTCTTGGAATTTCATCTAGCCTGATTAAAGTCAAAACCCTAGTTTTGGATGCACTACTTAGGAGGTGCATTGTCTGAGGGAATTGTCAACTCTTCTGACTATTTGTGAACTTTGTGAACCATCATAAGATGTCTTGTGAACCTTGTGAACCTCATAAAGTGTCTTGTGAACCTTTTGAATCTCATGGGAGGTCTTGTGAATCTTGTGAACCTTGTGAACCTCATAAAGTATCTTGTAAACTTCATGAACCTCATGAAAGGTCTTGTAAGTATTGTGAATCTTGTGAACTTTGTGAACCTTCTTAGCACACAAAGTCTTGTATTGTGAGGGCAAATTTTGGGGTGCAACAGCTTCTCATCCAAAACTTGCACTTGTTGAATATCATTCCTCAATGTATAATTAATATTCAAGTTTCCCATGATTACGCCATTCGGAGTCCAAACTAACTGAAGGTTAAGATCTCAAAACTTTTCTAACAATGCATACTCTAATACCATCAATTTGGCATTACGAATCACTTTTCTACTCAAGGCATTTGCCACTTTGTTTGCTTTTCCGGGGTGATACTTCAACTCAAGATCATAATCCTTCAAATACTCCATCCATCTTCTCTGTCTCATATTCAGTTCCTTCTGATCAAAGAGGTACTTCAAACTCTTATGATCACTAAACATCTCAAAACACACACCATACAAATAGTGTCGCCACACCTTCAAAGTAAATACCACGACCGCTAATTCCAAATCATACGTAGGATAATTCTTCTCATGAACTCTCAACTGTCTGGAAGCATACGCCACCACCTGTCCTTCTTGCATGAGAACACCTCCTAAACCCATCTTTGAAGCATCGCAGAACACTTCATAAGATTTGTTAGGATCGGGAATAATCAAGACTGGAGCAGTTGTCAATCTCTCCTTCAACCACACGAAACTTTGTTCACAATCAGAATCCCATTCATAATCGAAGTCCTTCCTAGTGAGTTTAGTTAACGGTAACGCCATCTGGGAAAAACCTTTAATAAATCTTCTGTAGTAACCTGCCAAACCTAGGAAGCTTCTCATTCGGTAACATTCTTTGGTCTCTCCCAATTAATTACAGCTTCTATCTTTGACGGGTCTATAGCTACACCTCATTGTGATATAACATGTCCAAGGAACTTGACTTCTGACATCCAGAATTCACACTTACTAAACTTAGAAAAAAGTTGCTTTTCCTGCAGTATCGATAGGACAATCCTTAGATGTTCTCCGTGCTCTTGCAGAGTACGAGAATAGATAAGAATATCATCGATAAAGATCACCACAAATTTATCCAAATAATTATGAAATATCTGATTCATGTAGTCATTAAAATAGCTGGAGCATTCGTCACACCGAAAGGCATCACTAAGAATTCGTAATGACCGTAACGGGTCTTGAATGCAGTCTTCGGAACATCAGAACTCTTCACACGAATCTGATGATAGCCCGATCTCAGATCAATCTTCGAGAACACGTAGGCTCCTTTCAATTGATCTAGAAGATCGTCTATCCTTGGTAAGGGGTATTTATTCTGTATTGTAACCTTGTTCAACTTACGATAATCGATGCACAGCCTCATACCACCATCCTTTTTCTTTACCAATAACACTGGAGCTCCCCACGGTGAGATACTAGGTCTTACAAAATGCTTTGCCATCAAATCTTCCAATTGATCCTTCAACTCTTTCAACTTGAGCGGAGCCATCCGATAAGGGGAAACTGATATAGGAGCCGTTCCCGGTATCAGGTCGATTGAGAATTCAACTTCCCTCACCGGAGGTAAGGAAGTGACATCTTCAGGAAAGACGTCGGGAAATTCACAAACTATCGGAATGTTCAAAACTTGCTGGTCATTACTCTCCTCTTTAGTAAGGACAAGCAAAACAAATTTCTCTTGTTCAAACAGAAAATTTACCATTCCAATCGTACCTTCTAAGATCGTTGTCAAAACATCTTTCGGAGGCACTTCAACGGAGGGAATGAGGATCAAATTTTCTTCACACCCAATAAACACAGAATTAGCAGACAACCTATCGGGAAATGACATCTTCAGGAAAGACGTCGGGAAATTCACAAACTATCGGAATGTTCAAAACTTGCTGGTCATTACTCTCCTCTTTAGTAAGGACAAGCAAAACAAATTTCTCTTGTTCAAACAGAAAATTTACCATTCCAATCGTACCTTCTAAGATCGTTGTCAAAACATCTTTCGGAGGCACTTCAACGGAGGGAATGAGGATCAAATTTTCTTCACACCCAATAAACACAGAATTAGCAGACAACCTATCAATTCCCAGGATAACATCAATTTTCTTAAGGGGCAAACAAATGAGGTCAATCTGAAAGATTCTGCCATCCACGGACAACATAGAGTTCTCACACTTAAACGGTGTCTCGACAGTTTCATCCATAGCGGTAGTAACCACCATTGGAGGAGACAAGGGAAAAAGTCGCAACCCAAGTCGCTTCGCACAAATAGTAGATATAAAAGAATGCGTAGCTCCACAATCAAATAAAACAAGACAAGGATGGTTGTTAACAAGACAATTACCCGCAATCAAGGAATTGTCGCCTTTCGTCTTCCTGGCATCCATAGCATAAACTCTCCCTTGAGTCAGATCCTTTCTCTGAGGGCAATCCCTATAAATATGTCCTTCCTTCTGACAATGATAGAAAATTACACCGTTCTGCTCACATCTTCCAAATTGATTCTTGCGACATAGGGGGCAAGAAGGAGGAGCACTGGATCTAGGACTCGACACTTGTTTCCCCTTGAAGGGTTGAGGCCTCGTCCTAAAAGATTGACTAGCCCTCCCCCTATCTCCTTGAACCACTCTTCCAGCACTGGCTTCTGTTTGAACTTTCTTCAAACTATGTTCCGACACATAACATTGCCTCATCATCTCGGAGTAGGTAGTGAACTCCCTTTGAGAGACACTATGCGAGATTTCGGCCCTTAGCCCAAACAAGAACTGGTCAATTTTCCACCTTTCATCAGGAGCATACATAGCTTGCCTAGAGTAGGCCGCCATGTCCTCAAACTTCTCAGCATAACTGGCTACAGTCATACTCCCTTGCCTCAATTGTTGAAATTCAAACTCTTTTTGCTTCCTCAAGGAACTCGGGAAATACTTGTCCATAAAAACTATCTTAAATTGTTGCCATACTCTTGGAATTTATTGCACCATTATCAAGTTGGAGGCACTCTCCCACCACCTAGCAGCAGTACCCTTTAGTAAATGTGACGCGAAGGTCACCTTGTCTTCTTCACTACAAATCATAATCTGGAATATCCTCTCTATTCCAGTCACCCATTCATGAGCCTTAACCGGATCCAACCCGCCATGAAACTCCTGAGGGTTCATGCGGAAGAAGTCTCTAAATGTTCCACCCGCAGCTCCAGGAGCAACCACGTGAAGGTGAAGGCCCCCACTCATCTGATGCATCATTTCTTGCATGAATTGGTGCTGTTGTTGCTGCATAAATCGGAACATAGGAGCATTCCCATCGCTACCTGCTTAATCGCTACCGGGAGGAGTGACACTGGGTCGAGCACGAGTTCCACGTCTACCAGCCATATTTCCTAAATGTCATCAAAACAGAATTAAGTTGATCAGGCTCAATACCATAAACATAACATTTAGTCCTACTGTCAATCAACGTGTATGAACGGAAGGAAACACCTATAATATTTCAAGGCTAGGTCGAGGATACGACCTGCTCTGATACCAACTGTAATACCCATATACAAAAGACATACATAAAGCATATTTTTCATATATAATATTAAAATTTGGTACTGAAATACAAAAGAGTTCTTAGCAACACATTGCATAAATATAGTCGCTACAACATAAGGTACTAAACAAGGCTATATAATAGTACAAGATGTTCAACTACAAAAAGATCTAAGAACTAGATCCGAAGATCTCAAAAGTCCACAGCGGAAGACTAAGCCATCAACTAGTAAGGATAATCAAATCGCCTTATCCTTACCCTTAGAGAAACCTGAAGTACCTGAAATAACAACATCAACATGGGGTGAGATAAAACATCTCAGTGGATTCCCTATCTTAGAAGTCTCTCGGCTCTAAGGGTCATTTCCAACGAAACTCGCATGCTTCACAAATTAATTTACACAAGGACCAAGGAGATATGTGAAACTAAGGTGCACACACGATTTCAAAACACAAAGGGAAATGTCTACCTCAAGTCCTTACGAATGCTCTAGTGAAACACATAGTAACCACTTTGAGACTTATACAAGACCTTACGGAGGAATTGACATAACACGCGCTTCAATCTTTACAGATGCTTCCCGTGAGACTAAAGATAACCCACCTCAAGACTTACTCAAGATTGACACATAACTAGCATAACACTTGCCTAAAGTCCTTACGGATGCTTCACGTGGGACTAAGGACAACCCACCTCAAGGCTTACTCAAGACCTTACGGAGGACTTATAGTCTACACTTCTCAAATCAACGCTCATGCATACACAAAGGATACCTCAAGTCCTTACGGATGCTCTAGTGAAACACATAGTAACCACATAGAGACTTATACAGGACCTTACGGAGGATCCTAAAAACAAAACATAAATCATAATTCAAACGATTTTATGGGGAACCTAGATACCTCACAAGTCGTACCTTTCTCTATTTCCATTAACTCACACGTTCTATTTTATCAAGTTTTGGTCATTTGAAAAAGTCGGGTAAAAGTTGGCTCGAAAATAATGTTTCTTTATCTTAATAGATAGATTATGCCATTAGCTTCAAAACGATATGTGAAACGCTCAAAACGGATACCCGAATCATAAGTTATGAATTAAAACCAAAGTTGGAAACTACAGGTCTCGCTGAGCGAAAATCGCCCTGGAACTTTCGCTGAGCGAGGTATGCTTGCTGAGAGAGCTACACCAGTTCAGGAAGTTCCAGCCTTACGGGAAAACACTATTTCCACACCCAATCCCTCCCAAACATCAACCAATGCAACAAGACATAATCAAACATATTCATTATCATCATGTGAGTATTTTAGGTAGGTTTTAATCGAGTTTTAACCGTTAAACTTCCGATTTTTCTTAGATTTCCAATTAAGCCCTAACCACAAACATCTCTAAAACTCAACCAAAATCAAAGATAAAAGTTTCTAACTAAGAACTCACCTCGAGAGATGGAGATTGGCGGAAAGATTGAGTTGATTCGACAGACGGATGATCGGGAATGAGGAATTAGAGCTTTAGGGATTTTCTCTCTTCTTCTTCTCTTCTCTTATCCTTTTCTTCTTTTCTTCTTTCTTACCAACTTTCTCTTTCTCTCATAATCTTTCCATATATATAAAAATATAAAAGCTTATATTTTTACCAATAGGTCAAAAATTAGAGAGTATCCGAAAATGTCTCTTAATCCGATATTTTATAAAACCTCTAAGTCAACTAATATCAATTAATAAAATAAAATCCCATGAATTACTCTATTTAGTTCCGTTAAAATTTCTTAGATTATTTCGGAATAATATTATTACCAATTAATATTGTCCAGAGCTTTAAATAAAATACGGGGTATTACATAAACAACCCATACCAGATATTTGATGCAACCTCATACAACACAAAGAGGTGATCTGCCAACTTCACCGGCCAAACACACGTAGTTCAAGACATATCACTACTAGAAGATACAATTCTCCTCCTCATGAGATTTTTCTTATTCGGCAGCCTATTTTGAAGTAGTGCCAAAACAAAACTTTAGAAGGCACCAAACTCTTCTAAATGCTAGCCATCCCTCTAATCAATAACTCAGACATACTATATGGCACCCCAGCTAGTGAGACAAATGAATCATAAGTAAATCACACAGATAAGCCACCTACCAGATCTGGATTCCAAACCCAAATATCATATCGACCGAACTTCACTACCCCCGAGATAACCCCAAAAAAGATACTCTAAAATCCATTCTTACCCAACAAGGAAAATACATCTCTCCTAAAACTCCACACCAGACATCTTCCTCTCATGCTCCCATAGAACCCACCATAAGAATTTTTAGCTCCGAGACAAAAAACTGTTGCTCGAAAGATACACATAATAAAGTTAAGCCAACCCAAACATCATGACAAAACCTAGTCAATTGACCATCCTTGACTTTCTTAACATAAGATGAGGAAAGCCAATCATCTTCCAAATAAAGAGAAGAATCTAGAAGAGAAAATACTCACCATCACTAGAACACCCTCTTAAGGTCATATTCCTTAACTCCCAACAGGGATACAGGTCTTTGAGAACCATACCTCGCGACACAAATATCACTCCACAAAGAAGGAAATTCAAAAGAATCCTCTATCTCCACTTAATTAGCAATGCCAAATTAACAAGCCTCAAATCATTAACTCATAAACCATCCTCCTACTTTACCCAATAAAACTTAGACTCCCCTTTGGAAACTCCCCTCCCATATCCAAAGAAAATTCATTTGCATAACTACCAAGTTATGTCAGACTGAAACTGATATCTTCATGAAAGACAAAAAAAACGGAATGAAAGTTCAACACTTAATTCAACAGGATCACTCTCCCCCATGACACACAAATATATTCCTCTAGGGAGAAAACCTCTTGTATACTAGCTTAACTAAAGGATACCAAGTCTCATTCTTTCTCAGATTCATATCCACCGAAAGTCCCAAATACTCAAAGGGAAGGGAATCTACATAACTATGCAAAAAATCCTTAGCACAGTCCATAAAAGGCCTACCCACATTAACACCAAACATACAAATTTTATAAAAGTTCACTTTGATTCCTTAAGTCAACTCAAAACTTCTAAGAGTCACTTTTATAGTGAAAAGGTTATCGATCTATGAGACTCTTACTATAATCGTATCATTAGCATACTGAATCTGGGAAAATTGTAACCCATCAATCCCAACCTTAAACTCTTTAAAGACACCCACTGAAATAAATTTATTTAAAGAAGCGCTAAGAACCACTAAAGAAACATAAAACAAGTTGAATGGTCTCCTTGATTCAAGCACTTTTGAATACTTATTTATTCTATACGAAACTCGTTTATCAACACATAAAGACTCCCTACAAAAACTCAAGTTCTAATCCAGACCCTCTGTAACACGGTGGGAGAACTGACTTTAGTTATGTTGCGGATAGCAAGAGTCGCCACCGACTTTTATTTTATCCAAAAGGAAAGGGTATAAAAGAACAGGAAAGACCTTAAGAGATATTTTTGGGTCCGGGGGGTAGGTTATGTAAAGGGAAGGTGTTAGCACCCTTTACATCCATGGTTATCCATGGGCTCTTAGTTACTTAGCTCACTTTTGAATTGTTTTTGAAAGTGTAGTGTGTGAATAGAAAAATTTTCATAATAGTTAATAATGATCCATGTACGGATGCGTAAAAACTTGTTTTTTTGAAAATTTGTTTGAAATTGTGGGAAGTTTGAAAAGTTTTGAATGAAGTGAGCAAGTACATAAGAGGAACCTACCCTAAAGTTTAAGTCTTTTCTGTTCTTTATCCTTTAATTGGCAAGACTATCCCTACTATTAAGGAGTAGGTAGTCATTACCTTGGATGTAAGGGACATGTGAGGGACATCTGTTGATGAAGGCAACTGTGGGGTGTATTAAGCATTTAGGAGGGACCATCATCATTATTCGAAAAGGGACTCGATCTTTAAAGGCAACCATTAGGGACTTGATGATTTTTTCTTTTAAGGGACTTGCTTTATACACCCCACTTGACCTTATGATTAGGCAACATTGAGGGATAGCCTTAGAAAGTGTAGGATGGCGATTAAAAATCGACTTACGTGTGTGAGTGTTCAATATTATTTATCTTTAATTAAAATGATCTAAGTTAATTTTTAAATAGAATACACATTTGCACTCCCTAAATTACTAACCATAGCAAAAATTAAATAAAATTAAATATTACAAAATTTACACCAAGGAGCAATTACATAATTATAATAATAAGCAAATTAAAAATAAATAGTGAAATATAAAAAGCAAAATATAAATAATAAGCAAAAATAATAAATAAGCGATAAATAAATAAATAGGGGTTAGTAATAATAAGAATTAAAAATAGGGTTAGTTAAAATAATAATGAAAAATTAAATAACATTAGTGAAATAATAATAAAATATATAAGATTAATGAAGCAAAAATAATAAATAATAACATGGTTAGTAACAATAATTAAAATAAATAAAATTAGCCAAAATATTATAAGAATAAAAAATTAACAATTTTTTTAATATAGGCAATTATATTTACAAATTATTTTTAAATGTATTATAATCACAAAATATAATTATTATAAGTTAAATTGTTTCTAAACACATATTAAAAGAAAATAATTTAGATTATAAATATATTTACAAATAAGTTATAATTATTTTTAAATAAACATGTACATAATAATTACATCACAAATTAGAAAATAAACAATTAGGTTTTAATAGGTATTTAGAAAATAAATTAGGGTTTTAACAATTAGGGTTTTGTTTAGAAAAATATTTTTAGAGTTTTTTAATTTAATTATACATATTTACATACATGATAAAAAAAAAATAATTTTTGAATTACAAAATAATTTATGAACATTAGAAAATATTGAAATAA
The DNA here is from genome assembly GCA_963966055.1 of Lathyrus aphaca. Taxonomy (NCBI): domain Eukaryota; kingdom Viridiplantae; phylum Streptophyta; class Magnoliopsida; order Fabales; family Fabaceae; genus Lathyrus; species Lathyrus aphaca. The sequence goes on from OZ014523.1 coordinate 76,003,511, forward strand.
CATTTTATAAGATTATTTTTTATAATATATGATTATGGACAAAACTTAAATTAAATAAAATTGAATAAAACAAAAAAAATAGAATAAAATGCTAAAACAAACCTGGCTGGGATTTGAACCCAGGTCACCAGGCTCACAAGCAGCAAGTCCTACCACCAGGCCAGCCCACACGCAGGCAACAAGGAGAGGGTCTTAATTTGTTTTGTTCTTTGCCACCAAAAACTTGGAAAAATAAAAGAAACAAAAGGCCTGGGGTGGTGTTGAACCCAGGACCTTTGAACACAAGCAAACACGCATAACCGCCTGGCTGGAAGAGCCCATCTGTTAATCAAACAATCATAAATAATAATATATTAAGAATGCAGTTTAAATGAAAAAAATGTTAAAAAACTTGGTTGGAGGCAGGATTCGATCCCCTCCCCTTTTGTCAAACGCACACAAGCCTTTCCACTGGGCCACTCAGCAAGCTGTGATAACAAACCAATAAAACAAGATAAAATATTTTAAACAAAATTTGAATATTTCCTGGGCGCGCCATCAGCTTCATCTTCTTCCTCATACCTGCGTTTTTACCTGCGAACGTTGCTGGGAATTTACCTGCGAATAACAAGTTCCAGCAAAACCTACGAAACTCAATGGGCAATAAAACTGTACAATTTCACAAAATCAAACACAACAACATGATCCAAACATTCATGCGATTCATCCTGTGTTTTTAGAATCCATTTATATTCATTAAATTAGAAAACCCTAAACCTAGGTCCAAACCCTAACAATGGTGTTTCACGAATTTGCCACGGTTTCTTTGATTTTCCTGCCCAGAAACATTCTACATAACATTATAAACAACATTAGACAAACAAAATCCATTAATATGCAGTGAATTGATGTAATCGAAAAAAAGAAAAGCAAGAACAAGAATGGCTCGGGTTGAACAATATGGCATGTATGGGATGAATGTGAGTGATGGTTTTGCTTCAGTGATGTCCAAAGAACATCTCTATGTTCTTATTTTACCTTCAAATGCCCTGGATTGAAGAATCCGAATATGAGTTTTGGATGGATTTTTGAGGTTTTGAACTTACACTTTTAGGCAGCCAAATCGTGTCTGAGTGATAGGGTTATGATCAGTACTTATATGAGGATCATTTAGGTCAGAAAAATTGAATGGTTGTATGGAGATTTTGATATTTGAAGATTGAAAAAGATCATGGTTTAAAATTCAAATATTTGTTCATGAAGGCTTACTATTTTTGTACCAATCTCATGATTTCCTTCCCTTTCAATTCCAATCATCAATTAAGACTTTCTAGAAGCCTAATCCATATAAAATCTCTTATTTTCATATTTTATTTTTATTTAAAATGATTTTTAATGATTTAAATCAAAATAAATAAAAACAAAATAATAAAAATTCTGAATTTTAGTCCTTTGGGTCGTGCATGATGATAGCATATGGGTTGGATCATAATTTGACAAGCCCATTTGGAAAGAAGTGGTTTTAAACCTCCATTTTCAACATAAACCATCACAAAATTTCCCAACTTTGCAAGGGCACATCTCACTCAATTTTAATGCTATGAGGGTGTTCTTGGACATTTTGAAAAGCTTGAAGAGTCCTCTAAACAACCCCACTGGTTTCATGTCCATATCTTTTACCAATCTCAAGTTATGCCCTTTTGAAGTTATTGACTTTTTGTTGACTTTTGAAATGACCTATAATGTCTTAGCTCATATCTTCCAAATGAAGCATTTTTGGGCTTGACTTGCAAGATCAAAGTTGTAGAGAATTCAATTTCCTTCAAAATGAGCTTTGAGTGGAGACTTGTTGATGAAGTATGTGAAAGTTATGGCTGGTCAAAGTCCAGTTGACTTTTACTGAGGAAACCCTAATTTAGAAACTCCTGATTCTTGATGATCTGGAATCTCCTTGATGAATCATGATCAACCCTTGATCAAATGATGAATTTTACTTCATATACTTGATGTTGGCAAAAAATCATGAAGTTTGACTTTGGTTTGACCACAGTTGACCTCAGTTTGACTTTTTGACTGCTTTGACTGCTTTGACTGATTTTGACTTATCTGATCATCTGACTGAGCAAACTTTTGAGAAAAGTCTTGAAACTTGACATGGGGGTTTTTAAACACATATAAGATGTTATGAAGCTCACTTGAAGTCTTGGAAGTTCATTTAGCCTGATTAAAGTCAAAACCCTAGTTTTGGATGCACTGCTTAGGAGGTGCATTGTCTGAGGGAATTGTCAACTCTTATGGCCAATTGTGAACTTTGTGAACCTTGTGATCCATCATAAAATGTCTTGTGATACTCATGGGAGGTATTGTGAAGCTTGTGAACCTTGTGAACCTCATGAAGTGACTGGTAGACTTCATGAACCTCATGAAATGTTATGTAAACATTGTGAATCTTGTGAACCTTGTGAACCTTCAAGAAGTACCTTGTAGACTTCATGAACCTCATGAAAGGTCTTGTAAATGTTGAGAAGCTTGTGAACCTTGTGAACCTTCATAAAGTAACTTGTAGACTTCATGAACCTCAAGAAAGGTATTGAAAGCATTGTGGAACTTGTGAACCTTGTGAACCTTCATAAAGTAACTTGTAGACTTCATGAACCTCATGAAAGGTCTTGTAAGTGTTGGGAAACTTGTGAACCTTGTGAACCTTCTTAGAACACAAAGTCTTGTATTGTGAGGGCAAATTTTGGGGTGCAACACCCTCCACCTATCATTTAAGCCAAATCTCCTCAACAAGTAATTTAAGAAGGACCAACTAACTGAATCATAAGCCTTCTCAAAATCCATTTTTAACACAAAATTATCTCTTAGAAACCTTAGTCACATCTAAAACCTCATTAAGAGCAACCACCACATCCACCAACCGCCCCCCCTTGACAAAGGTCAACAATTCAACATAAATCAACTTCCATATCACCCAACCCAAAGAAGAATCAACCTTCGGGTAAAGGGAAACAAAAAAAGACAGCAAACTCTTTGGCTGGACAACATTAAGGAAAAAAATGATCAAACATCTCAAACAACTCTTACTTGATTAACCCTAAAAAACTCTTAAAAAATAAAAATTGAAACCATTTAGGCCCGAGCTCCTGATCCCATCCATCCCAGAGACAACTACACCTAACTCCTCAAGCATAAACATTACTGACAAAGACTTAGCCTCCTCTGCAGGTAGACAGGGAAGGGGAACCCCATCTAGGGCAAGCTTAAAGACTACTAGATCCACAAAATTCTTTAAAAAGAATTTAAAACCTTCCTCTCTAACATCATAAATTGAATCAACCCACCTATCTCCAACAGGAAGTGAAATCAGGCATTTTCTTCACTTCTTATGCTTAACTCAAGCATGAAAGTACATCGTATTAACATTTTCCTTCTTAAGCCACACCACTTTTGACCTTTGAAATAATTCTGAATCACGGTGTTGGGTAAGCATGCACAACTCTTGACACATCAATGATCTACTATCCAAAATTCATAGACTCTGACTTCAGCTTCAAACTCTCAAGCTTACTCGAGTTGGCCTTAATCTTAAACTCCAAATTACCAAACACCTCCTTATTTCAAACCTTCAGGGTGACCTTAAGAGCTTTCAGTTTATCCCTTAGAACAAATATCATCCAACCTTGGCTAACCTCTGACCCCAATAACCCCTAACCATAAAAGCATAAGTCGAAACATCAAATAAATTTAAACCGAAAGAGCTTAGGTTCCCAAAGTTGAGATATATATTAAACCACAATCGGGCAATGATAAAAAAAACATCACGAGCCAAAGCCTAAAGACTACCCTGGCCCTATTCCTCCTCCCAACCAGCCGACAAAAGGACACAATCCAACCTTCTCATAGCTACCCCATAGAATGAAACCAAGTAAACCTTCTCCCTGAAAGGGGGAGGTCCACAACCCCATCTCCTCAATGAATGTTTTAAACTCAATGGACTCCACTAAAGGCGAGCCCTTAGCCCCAACTCCCGCACCCTTACGCTCTAAAGGACCGAGAACCGCATTGATGTCTCCCAAGACACACCAAGCATCACCACAAAATCGCACATGAGCCCTAACCAAATGGGACAACATCTCCTTCTTATCCGCCAACAAGTACTTATCATAAACATTCCCAAAAAACACTGCCTAACTTTCACACCCCATTCTAAACAAACCTCAAGATAACCTGACCCTGAAAATGAGAAAATAGCCTCCCCCTTTGAACTACACCAAATATAAAACAGATCCCCATTAGCCTCCACAACCGAAGAAAAGGTCAAACCGCAAAAAGTATTACCCCATAGTGAATTACAAAAGAAATCACCCACCTCTTTTAACTTAACCTCTTGAATAGCAATAAAATCTAAATGAAGATCTTTGATCAACTCACGCACACTTATCTTCTTGACACTACCCCCTGGACTTCTTACATTAAAGAACTCCACAATTATTGAAATCCTTCTGCCTCCCTTGACCTCTTGACCAAAACATATATCTCTTCTAACTAATCCAACTTTTTAATCTCAATAGAATCCTTCTGATTGAGGGAAAATCCAACTTCTTTAGACCTGACCAAGATCTGAATGATATCTTAAACATCTGACTCTGATCCTAAGGGGTTTGAAATAAGGTGAGATGAAATTGGCCGGATTTTAATTGGTTGCAACTTTTTTTAACAAAATATATTAAATGATTCTAAAACAAGCACACAATGTATACAAACAAATATAGAGGAAAAAAAACATAATATTTTGCATGTACAGTTAACTAATCAAAGGTTAAATATTCAATTAATTATGATCATGAGAGGTGTATATTCACACATATTATAAGTGAAATAAGTGTTATTTGAATATATAAAAAATAAACACCATATTTTGGTATTCTAAAAAAAAAGTATAGTATTAATAACTGTTACAAATATCGATAATAGTAATACATAATGCATATACACATGCTAGACAACATTTTATTTTGGCAAAACAAAATTTATTATTAAGCAATGCTTAATCTTCATATGTAACATGCTTGGTATGATTGATAGTGTTGAAAATGCAATCTTAAGATTCATATGAGAAAGCTGAATTTGAAGGGTCAATGAATAAGGTTGATGATGGTATGGTTTTGCATTCTATAGAGTATAACAAAATAAAGAAAAATAATCAATATATAAACATATTAGTATAACAAAATAGCTTAAATAAAAAAGCTCATTAACTATGGAGGACCATGCACTAACAGCATGTGCATTGGACAGTAGTGGTTTTTTTTCTTCTCATGATGCTAATTCAGCTTGGTCTCAATAAAACTCAATGAAGTGATTCTCCAATGTGTGTGTTTTGTCCTTTATTCAACACTTACTATAGTCTCACAAGAAGCACAGTTATTTGTGAATTTCAAAAAGAAAAATGAAACAGCTTGTTTTTTTCTGGACTCACATGTTTTCTCCCTGACCATTCATATAGTTGTACAGATAATAATCACTTTTTTGAAGATTCGTCACTGTTTGTGAATCTAACATGGTCCTGGTTCTCGTTTTCCACAAAGTTACTTGAGGATGGTGACATGACTCTTAGTCCAAGTGAAGTACATTTGAATTACAAAAGTGTTGGTGGTGTGGTGTGGTCCAGGTGAATGTCATGACAGCAGCTGTAAAATCTGTGATAGGTTACAAAACATGGTTTCAACAGTTACTATGTTCTAAACTTCAAATACTTCTTCCAATCTTTATAATTTTTTAGGGTTAATATTATTTATGCATATAATATAAACATGTTTTGATTTATCATTTAGAAAAAATTAAATTATCCTTTGAAATTTTAAAATTTTAAGTCATTTTTTTATCTCAGGTGAAAAAATATTCCGGTAAATTTTTTTTATTTACTCTATTGATTTTTACACGTTTAGGGAATACTGTAGTTAAAAATTTCAGAGGGTAATTCAATTTTTTTTTAAAGAACTATATCAAAATTCGTCTATATTACAAGGTGTAAATAACTATTAACCTAAAATTTAAATATATCGAATAAATTATTTATTTAAATTACATGCACGAATCAAATACATTATTTATTCGATATATTAAAAAAAATCTTATGATAAAGATCGGAGTAAGTACGTTGTCATTGTATAGGCATAACAATCTGACATGTTTGTTTCATTTAAGTCCGTCCAATAAAAATTAAAAGAAATAAATTGGAGTACGACGGGATGGAGCGGACCTGCGGATCGGACCATATATCTCTAAAGATCAAAATTTGTACAAATTCTTATTAATTCAAATTTCGCAATCAAACAAGATATAACGAGATATAATTATTAAAAGATACATACCTAAATCATAATCCATTCCGTGAAAAAATACAGATAAAACAGACATGTCTAGCTGATCGGATAGTTTTGCCACCTAAGGATAATTCGAATGTGGCTTGTGTTTTTGTTTCATGGTGAGGTGGAATTCACTAGTAGTAGACTTTCTGTCTGGTGTGCAACCAAACTTCTTAAGCACATGAGTCTTTTGATCGGTACTTGTTCCTCAGATTATCCACCAATTAAATGTCACTAACTCTTATTCTAAAAATTAACTTAAATAATCAAGGCGACAAGTTCTGTTCCTTAAATTACTTTCTTTTTAAACACCAATCATGTGTTATTATTACATTATTAAATTAACTATAAGTTTATAATGTTCAATTCTTTCAACATGGCCAAAAGTCCAGCAGCAAATAAGAGACTGGGTAATATATTGGGCTGAAAAATGGGTCCATAGAACCCACTTAATCAAGATAGGCCTGCCAATTGGTGTAACACAAAATAAGAAGATTTCATCTTGTCACCCAACTAATACTTAACACTCTCTAATTGTTGTGCTTTTACTATGTTACATTTGCATATTAAATATTTCATTATTTATTTGTAACATTTTAAATGTTTTTAAAAGCTATGTGTTTTATCGGATTTTTCGAGTCAACTATCGAATATTTACAAGTGTTCAATTCTATTGACAATTTAAATTTTATACCGGATTTTCGGAAGAAAAAAAACATGTATTTTTACTGGTATTTTTGAAATGTCCCGATAAAAACTCATGTTGCTGATGCACTTTTACCGGGTAATTTGAAAAATCTGGTGCATGCATTTCTATTGAATGTTTTAAAAAATCTTGTAAAATGCATATAGGCATACCAAAATTTTCAAAAAAAAAAAAAAAGGTAGAAGAGAAATGTAGGGATGGTTAATCGCATATTTTGAAAAATTCGGGAAAGCTAAGTTGATTTTCGATTTTTTTTTAAATCTGATAGTTCATATATTTCATAGTTTTTTTCTCTCCAGTGAGGACTAAAGGAAATGTAGAGATGATTGCTTGTAGACAACTTGATAGAGCTGCAAAAAGGGCTTATGTGAGGGCAAATGACGTCGAGGAGGCGGATGGCTAAGCAGGCTCGTGCATCCCGCAGTATCCAATGTAGACAGGCTAGAGCTGATGGACGTGTCATAGATCCTTCTGATGAGCTCAATGTTGCGGTTGATGACGATGTCCAGACAATTATTGAGGAGGTGGAGGGTCAGGATGATAGATAGATGGTGGCCAAGACAGAGGTTACCCATCATACTGAGGCAGAAGCCTTGGTTTATAGGGAGGTGACTCATACAGATGATAATGAGGTGACTCCTTCAGTAGATACGGAGGCTACTACTCTGGCGGATACAAAGGCAACTTCTACGAGTGATATGGAGGTAAATCATACAGTTGATATTGAGGAAATTGCTCCAACTTCAACATAGTTGTCTGTACACACTGATGGAGGATTTTTTGGAGGGTCTAGTAATTGTAAGTATGAAATGTAATCTAAGAGGGTGTGTTAGCTCCTAAATTTAAAGCATATTTTATGTTATTTGATAGCATGTGAATTTCGTGAGGAATTGAAAGGCTTCGACGGGTAGGTTATTATGTAGCTTGGTCGAAGGAGTCTTCAGGGAAAAGGAATATTATAAGTGAAAAGTTACAAACTTAGAGAAATGTTTGTTAAGTGAAAGGACTAAGTTCGATCAAGAAGCTATTGAAGGTGTCTTCGACGGGGAATTTGAATTCAAAATAATGGAGGGAATTATTTATCCTTATCCAATTCAAAGAAGGACACGTTGAGTGTGTTTAAAGGACAAATACATGCAGAGCGACACTTGTCTTGATTTAGTTTATAGGTCATTAGAGGCAGTTATTTTCGTTTGTTATAAATAGGAGATCTCCATGAGAGGATTGTGTGTGTTCAATTGTGTACAAATACTCTATTTTACTCAAAGTATCAAGTGTTAAGAGAAAAGAGTGTGACGGAATGTACGTTGTATAACACCATTTTTATTTTAATGCAATTTATCAAGTTTCTTCAATAAGAATTTAATTTACTTGTTCAAGTTACTTTCTGCCCTTTACCAGCATTTCGATCTAAAGTCTTTTACATTTATCTTTCATTCATACTTTAAAAATAAACTATTTTATCATGAATTTTGTCGAAGTGTTCATTGCTTTTCTAGACACCATATAAGAATTAATTAGGACATGTCCTAGGATAAATCTGGTTGATCCTGCGAGTAACCAAAATTTCTAAGATTTGGAAGACTAGCGGTTGTTTACCAATTTTCACGATAAACAAATTACACCTAATGGAACAGTGCTAAGTGAATTTTTAAATAAATTTTTGTGTTTTGTAAAGTTTTCATCATTTTCATTCAAGTACTTTCTCTTTTATAAGACTTCGTTGTATGTTATTAAGAAGCGGTAAGTTAGAAGTTACTAATGAAGATAGACCTAGGAGAAGGCGTACGAGGAAAATGGAAAATCCAAAACCAGATAAAAAACCAAAACCCTTCAAACACATTTAGTAATAGCGGATATGCTCATAATGTGTCTTCAACAGGAAGACCAATGGTCCCGACAACCGTATTTGAACCAACACCATCAATGGCAAGTTCGATGCCTATAAAGTCAATTGCCCATACCGAGCCCATATTGACATACATTTGGTCTATGGGACCCTCAAAAACTCCTTCACCAATAGGAACTTCAACCTGTAGGCCTTTTCCACCACCAGGATTTACCATGCCTCCTCCTGGTCGAGAACAACCCTATGGAATGCCAACTTTGATAATGGCAAGTTTATATAACTCCCCTTCGACATTTTCAGAACCAGTAATGAACACAATGTCACCATTACAAGGGTCTGGCTCTAGGAGTAACCCGGGTCGAAACAACCAACCATTTGGGATGAATTATTCCACCCAAATGGCTAATTTGACCAACAATTCTGCACTAATTATAAGGCAACAAATGAAAGAAGTAACCACAAAATGGTCCAGAATTTGAACCAAACTATGGGGACAATTTTCACCCCTTTGCAGAGTTCTTTGGTGTACCAACCTGTTCAACATCCACAAAGATAATATATGGTGGAAAATCAAGAGGTAGCATTTGAAGAAGATCCCACTATCAATCAGGTCCAACAAAACCAAATGAATGTTCCTAGTATGAACCAAGAAATAGACTAACAACCAAGATTCGAACCTCCTAGGTGTTAACCATAAATCCCAGTGGAAGAAGATCAACCAATGGTAGTTGTGGTCAATAGGAACCAAAATGTTGGAAATGTCTTACAACAAGTTCAACCTGATGATATGGCAGCAGATAACAATCTTACAGCTATGGTCGAAAGAATAATGGCACGAAATGGAGTGAACTTTGGTCTTCGACGACCAAATTATACTTCTCCATTGTCAGAATATATTCTTCAGTTGGATTTGTCACCTAGATGGAAGGTCCCTAAGTTTACTAAGTTTTTAGGAGATACCACTGAGTCCACTGTCGAACACGTTGCTAGGTATCTAATAGAGGATGGGGACATTTCAAACAATGAGAACCTTAGGATAAAACACTTCCCAAGTCCGCTTACCAAAAATGCTTTCACTTGGTTCACAACTCTACCCCCAAATTCGATCCATACTTGGACCCAATTAGAGAAGATGTTCCATGAACAGTTCTACATGGGACAAACAAAGATTATCTTGAAGGAATTGCCACCATTAAACGAAAGTTTACTGAGCCTATAGACGATACTTAAATAGGTTTCGTTTACTTAAGGCTAGGTGCTTTACTCAGGTCCCAAAGCATGAATTGGTTGAAATGGATGCTGGAGGCCTCGACTATTCCATTAGGAAAAAGTTAGATACCCAGTATTTAAGGGACATGGCTTAGTTGGTCGATAGGGTTCGATAACTAAAGCGCCTAAAGGAGGAGAAAGCTAGATCAAATAAGAATAAGAGAGTGGCCTATATCGAATTTAATGAAGATGATGAAGGACCGCTTAGTAAGCATTTAGGTTTCAAAGAGAGCGAAATAGACCTTGTAGAACTAAAACAATGTCCACCTTATTCCTTCAAACAATTAGCCCCTTTGAATGGAAAGAATCCAATCAAACAAGAGAAAAATGATAGGTTCTCGAAAAGAACTTATACTTTCGACATTACTAAGTGTGATGAGATATTCAATTTATTGGTAAAGGATGGTCAAATGATAGTGCCTCTTAGTGCTAAGATACCTCCTCTAGAACAAAGAAAGAATAGGGGTTTTGCAAATATCATAATTTCTTGGACCATAAGACTTCTCAATATTTTATTTTCAGAGATCTTGTTCAAAATTCTATCCAGGAAGGAAGACTCAAATTCGGAGAGAATTTGAAAAGCCAAATGAAGATTGACTCTGATCCTATGCAAGTGGTGGACTCTCACTTTACTGAGTCGACTGAGGTCAATATGGTCGAATTTGCTGACGCCTTTGCAAATAATGTTAACATGGTCGGGGTACATAAGACTTCACCAAAGAATTCGTTATGGCCATGATTACTGAGGATCTTGACAACAAGTTCATGGAGAACTTCGTGCGTGAGGCTACTGAGGGTTTCACCAAAGAAACTTCTGAGGGTTTCAACATGTGAGTCACTGATGAATTTGTCGAAGGAATCATTGAGGATTCCAGTTTGATGATGGTTACGAAGGAAACCGCTGATGGTTTTGTGCAAATGGATGAGGCTGCTGAGAGCCTTCAAATCAATTTTAACATGTTGGACATCGTTGACGATGTCGACATGCCAGTTAACATGGTGGAGATTTCTAAAGAAACATCCATGGAAGTCGATGAAGAACATCGACAAGAAGAATATAACAAGGTGACTTTCCCGAACCAGGAAGAATCTTTGGTAGATTTTCTGCCCAGATGCCAGAATAAAGGGTCGAATTTTATGCCATGCCCTATCTGCATCGCAATGTTCAACAAAAAGGTGGCACATGATCTGTAAGGCGCTAGGAGAGCCAAAGATAGTCACACTAAAAGGAGGCCCAAACCAACGGGCCTTTGATCCAAGAAAATCCTCTTCAAGGCAAAATACAACAAACAAAAGGTTCCAGGAGTGAAACTCATCACTTTTAAATTAAAATAGACTTGTGGATTAAGTCTTGTGGTATAACTTGTGTCTTGTATTGTCTTCTTCACTTTAATTTTTTTGGAGTGTTGTTGTAACACCGCTTTCGAGTGCAAATTGCAAGCTTGTGTATGTTTTTTTGCAATGGTTTCATGTTTGCGTTATGCAGGGTGTAGTTTTAGAGTGTGATGGAAGGAGCATGTCGTTGTTGTAAGGTCTTGCAGGTTTTTGTTTCATGGTGTGTGGCTTGGTTTATTGCTGATGAGTTTTGGCCTGGTGTGGTATTGTACGTTTGTGGAGTCATTTTCAAGTTTACGGGATTGTGTAGTAGACTTGTTACTTGGAATTGTTGTTGTTGCTTCAGTCTTGTGTGGGGCAGGCTCGGTCTTGTGAAGTTATTGGTCATACGATATGTGGCTATGTGGGTGTAATTTTGGAGTGTAGCATTGCCATGGCTATTTGCAGGTTGTAGCAGAATATTTTTCTATTTTTCTTTGTAAGCAAAATGGATCTTGTAACATAATTTCATGATGGAATTTTTTTGTAGTAATGTATAAAATTTAATTGTGATGGTGATGAATTGTAACATGGATCATAGGCCTAAGAAATGTTATTGGCACACCACTTCTTGCATTTGAACCTTGTTTATTTTGAACTTTATATGATGCCATGGCCTTATGTGAATCCAATATTGAAGGTGAACAAGGCTTGAATCATGCTTAAATGATGAATGAATTGGAATTGAATCCACACCTATAAAACTTGAATTATGATATGATAACCATTTGAATAAACTTGTCATAAAACCAAGTGAACGATGACCCAAAAAATGAATTAACACCAAAATAAATCTTAAACGAGATTAACATGATAATGCTTTGAATTAGAAGTCATACCTTGTAATTGCCTCATTATTTTTGCACTTGAATGAATCATGACGGAATAAATAATAATTGTAACTTGACTTTGCATGTTCAATGCCATTCTTGACTTAAATCCATGGTTAAAACTGACTTTCCACTTCCTTAAATCCATCATTAAAATTAATCTTGAAGTTAAATGAAATCTTGAACCAAACCTTGAGGAATGAAATTAAAGCAATGAATCCATCTTGAAATAATCTTGAACTAAATAGCCGACTTGAATTCTCACTTGAACAAAACTATGATCTTGAATCAATTCCTTGAGGACCAAAATCAATCATGAATCAATCTTAGCCTTGTATGGCTTAATACCTTAAATCAAAATCAAACTTGATCTTATAGCCATTTGGACATTGATGGATCAAAGTATTTATTATGATTTGAATTATGAGCCACAATACACTGCACCAAAACCTAATGGGAAACAATATGATCCTTGATGAAACACTTGGGATTGTATCACATCCTTACCTTTAAAACAACCCATGGCACATATAACTTGTAAATGAATCACAGCCACTACTGCACACACACCTGTCCTGATAAACTTTCCTAAAATTCAATTCAGTTTTCCAACAACTTGGACTCAGATAACAAGGAAATACAAGCAACAAACAAAAGTTTTTTTTTTTGGATTTTTTGAATAATGGTTAGTAGACAAAGAGATAAATGAAGGTAATATATAGGTATGACAAATTTGGGGTATGACAACAAGCTGGTTTAATCAAAATTATCAAGGGGTTCTCTTTGGTCATCATGACAAGGTCATTTTGACTAGTCATCATTGTTTTTTGAGTTAAGGTAATTTAGAAGTCTTATAAATCATTTTTTTGTGCATGCGTGTTCAAGAAAACATTTTCAATGACATGGGAATTATCATTTCAAATGTGGTGGTCAAAGCTTGGAAAGATAAAAGGAGGAACAAAATGTGTCTATCTCTTTCTCATATGTGAGTGATGCTCTTATAACAAGGAGAATTTCAATTTTCTTCTAAATTATGTCCTTGATTGATCAGGCGATACAACAAGAATATTGTTCCCTATAAATTTTGAAACATGCTCGTAACCTGCTTGCTTCTACCAAGTTGTGGGTCAACATGAATCAGCCCTCCAAAAATTATGTCGCCAAGAAGGAGAACTGTATCGACCCAAAAAAGGATGAGTCCAAAGCTTTGACATCTGTTGGATCATCTAGGATGGGGAAAAAGTTCGTGAAAGAGATGAAGTCCCTCAAGAAAATTCATGTTCAAGTTTGCGACTTTGATGCAGATGGTGATGAAGATTGGGTTAATTTCATTAACTCAGGTGGCTGGAGTGGATAACTAACTTCAAAGATGGATATATCTTTAGTTTTGTTAGGTATGTTTTTTTGTAATGATTCCTAACATTGTTTGCCTCCATCAAGTTCTTTGGTTTTTGTTTCCATTAGGGTGTTTTCATTAAAACTGTTTTACTTCCATTGCTACTTTGTGTTTCCATTTTATGTTTAAATTTACTCTAACTTTTGTCAATTTTTGGCTAAAAAGGGGGAGGAAAGTGTTAAAAGTGTTTTGGTGTTTTCTGATGTCTTGATGTCATGTCACATGTCTTAACATGATGACAAACATTATGATAGGACTTCGCTACTGCTAAGGGAACAATAATGTTTTGTTGTTGCCATTTGTATGCAAATATTTAGGGGGAGCATAAGTGTTTGTTATTCTTGTTGATGTTGTTGTTGTTGTTTGTGTGCAGTGATGAATGCATTAATATGGTTGATGTTTGTGTGGAATGATGAATGCATTGATGTGAGACCCTATGTTTTGACTTTATGCCTTATATGGTTAGGAGGAACTTTGGTATTTTATTACTCTGGTGCTATGAGTAATATGTGTAGTTTCTGTTGTATGTGTTTCTAATGTGTGTGGCTTTAACCATATGTATTTATAATGTATAAACTTGGATGGTTCATGCTTTTGTGCTATGGGTTTTCCCATTGAGGGGGAGTACTAGTTCTGCAGGATAGGGGGAGCATTTAACTTGTTTGATCTGTGGCTGCAATGCATCTATGACATATTTTATGGTTGCAGGTTGTACAAAGTTTACATGTTTACATGTAAATTTGTGTTGTTTTGTGGTTTTATTCCTCTCTTCAGGTTTATTGTGCAAAAGTTGTTTTAGCCAAAATTTGTCAAAGGGGAGATTGCTAGATCCATGGTTTTAGGATTGACAATTTTTTTGCTAAAACATGATTCACAGCAGGATGATGTGTGTGATGCTCTGACAAGCTGATCAGTTCACCTTGTAAGCAGATTGTTCTGATAGATGTTGTGATATGATGTACCTGAACATCAGTACAACTGTTTTAATTCTTGACATATTTGTTTTGATTTTGTGAGATTTCTTTTGGATATATCTCACTTATTTTCACAGGTCAATAAGATTTAATCTGAAATATTTTATTTGATCTCCAACTGTTCATAAAGTTCTTAAAATTGGATGCTGAGACAATTTAGGTAACGTGATGATTTGTTCCAAGATTTAAGGAGATTTCTCTGCATGATTGATGCACCCCTTAACGTGTGGATCAAAAAATATTTGGGTGGAGATTTCGAAGCCCACAGACTACTGAGGAGTATTTAAAAAGAGCAACCTAGACTTGATGTACTTATAACTTTCACTTTTGTAAAATAAGGGGAAGGTTTTAGAATCTAAAGTTTTGAGAGTCTCTTTTGTGTGACCTTGTATGTCACCCATTGTATCTTTTGATACATTGTGGTAGACTGATTGTATGTTGTTGTTCACTCTAAAGCTTTTAAGCAAAAGTGTATTGTTCTTGGTTGAAGCTTTTAAGCAAAACCTAGTATTATAGTTGGAAGAGTGTTCTTCTTTATTTTTTATTTTTTGAGGTATTGTCACTGGGATTGTGACTGTTTGGAAGTGAGAGGGGGATATCATTTCTAGAGGGGCTTCTAGGTTGAAGTTGCATGAGGTAGTGATTAGGCGATAAGTTGTAAACGAGGGAGTTTAGCTTTGAAACTAATGTTATCATAGTGAATTTTCTTCCTGGCTTGAATGCTCACAGATGTAGGTGATGTTACACCGAACTGGGTTAGCAATCTCTGGTGTTATTTTATCTTTCTACAATTTACTTTTCTGCATTATTGTTTGTGTTGTGTCCATATTGTTTTAATCCTAGTGTTGTGACATCTGTCTCGACATTCGGTATCTGCGTGCCAGAATTTTAAGATGGTATTGAAGTGTAATCTCAATTTAGTTAGCATTTCATTTAAGTTTCATTTGAGTTTAATTTGATTTGCATTTGAATGCCATTTTAGGTGTTGATAGCATATAAGCGAAGTTTTAGTTGTAACAAAATTTAGTAGTGTAATTTTGTTCTATTTTAAAAGTTAGTTACAAATTCACATTCCCTCTCCTCCATCTTCATCATCTTCATTTTCCTCCTTTTTGTGCATTAACAATATCTTCCTATAATTTGAAACTTATTACACTGAACTATGCTAATTTGTTAGCTAAATGTTTTCTCAAAGCATAATCTGTCTTATCCAACAAGAAAGATCTCCTAGAATGCACACAGATGCAGTAATATGATTTTGAATATTGATGGTAGCAACCTCGGTAATCCCGTAATCTCGAGGTTTGGTGGATTTATTCAAAATGCTGATGATGCTTGGGTTCACGGTTTTGTGGATAATATTGGTTATTCAAAAATCCTTCACGCTGAATTGATGACACTAGATCATGACTTGCGTATGACATATGAACTTGGCATAAAAAACATGATGCATTATTCTGACTCCAACCGTGCTATCAAACTTATCACAATGCGTGTCAATGTTTAATATCACTATATCAGGATTCTTCACAACATTAAAAAAACTTATTTCTAAGGAATGAAGAATTCAAATATTTTATATTCTTAAGGAATAAAATCTTTGTGTTGACAATCTAACAAAACATAAAGTTAACAATGACACGACAATATCAATTTTTTTACGAAGTCTCTTATAGGAATCACCACTCTCCTAGTGAAGTTTTATTTTCTAGATAATTTTGTACTTATTTTTTTAATATTTATTTTTCCACTTGTAAAAGAAAAGAAGTCCAACTCTGTTTTAAATTTTAAATTTATGGATAAACATGAAAGTTGAAAGATTTTATTTCCCATTCAAAATTAAAAGGATTTTTTCTAAAGAAAAAATTAAGAATATTTGATGAACAATTTTTTTCTCTTTTTTTGGGTGATAAAACGAATACAGAACAATCGTCGTGTAAATCGCATCGCTATCCTTTCTTCACCTCTGGCTCGCTCAACTTTTTGTAAGTTTGAATCTACTCGTTCAACTTTTTTGTTGCAAAATTTAGTAGTGTTATTTCGATTACTATTTCATTACCGCCAAATTTGCTAGGGTTTCTAATCGAATGTGTAGTTTCTTATGGAATGGTAGAGTATCACATTGCATTTAAGTTCATGTGGCTGTTTGTTATGAGGAATCTCTAGATTGAGTACTCTTTTGCATCGGAAACCTAACCCTATATTTTTGTTGGTGTTGATGGTTTCCATGGAAAAAGGAATTGGAAATATGATTAAATTTTTTCAATATTTAGTTTTGATAAATGTGATTGGAAATTGCCTTTCTACCTTCATTGTTATCGCGGAATTTTAAATGGTTTAGTTTGTCAGTTCAAAACTATTTGCCGGAGCTGAGTTATTTTGCTGTTGTGGGCAGTTCTTTGCTTGCTTGATTGGTTTATTACCTTACTGTTTCTGCGTAGGACATTATAGCGAAAGTTGATTAGCCGAGCCCACTTAGTGGGATAAGATTATGCATGGTTCTGGATAAAACATTATGCATGGTTCTGGATAGCAGCGAAAGTTGATTAGCCGAGCCCACTTAGTGGGATAAGATTTGGTTGTTGTTGATCCATGTAGCCGAACCCACTCTGTTTCTTTGTTGTTGCTATAATAGATATGAAACATAAATTTTTATCCTTGTTATGACATTTAATTTGCCACTCCTTAACTTGCATAACAACAGTTACTATCCACCATTCTCAATATAGGTATCGAAGATTCGTTTCATCAAGACTGAATAACTTGAGATGAGTTCGAATTTGTTGTCTATTACTTCTGCTATCCCCCAGAATGATGAACTTGCCCAAATGTTTTCTTGCTCAGTAAGATATTTCTCATGTTTTTACCAATGTTTCAAACTTTGTTGAGACTCAATGCTGAGTTTTTAATCATATTTGTAGATTTGCTTGGAGATATTCTATGAGCCATGTACCACTCTTTGTGGTCACAGGTGCAGATGTTTTGATTTAATAGATTTCTAATTATAATCATATATGATTGTATATTTCTGCAGTTTATTTATTTATTTTTTTGCATCAACTCTAATTTTGATCCGTAATATACAATTTTGTAGTTTCTGCAAAAAATGTTTGCAATCTTCCATCGATAGGTCTGGCCAAAGGTGTCCTATATGCAGGAAATGGATAAGGTAATCGGGAAAAAATGATTTTACAAAATCACATTCAAAACAACTTTTGTTCCATAAATTTGCATTGTTGTCTTTTCAATTGTTTCTGTTTTGTTTTCTTTGCAGAAGAGAATCTTCTGATGTTAACATAGTTCTTTGGAACACAATACAACACATGTTTCCACGTGAGGTTGAAGCTAGGAAAGCAACCAATGTTTTAAGTGCACAACCATCTAAAAATTCTAACTGGCGCTTCTTTGGACGATGCATCTTCCATGTCTTATTAGGCATTTCAATGAGTGCTGTGAGTTTGCTGGTGATAGACCGAAGAGCTCCGGCAAGGAGTTTTTTAAGGGAATTGATTAAGGAGACACTGAAGGGAACATTTAATTTCAAAATAAAAACCGAAAATTTCTCATTGTCATATGCCCATTCACTCTGACATTTATTTTGTTCCCTTAACAATGCTCTAGAACATATGTTAGCATTCTTTTAAAAGAATGATCCTTGGTTGAATAGTTTGCCTCTGTCTAGTGAAACTTCTACTAGTATAGCCTGTTCAGTAACATTTTTAAGTATCTTTGTATTGTTTCTGTTTATGACTACTACTTGCCTTGATATACTTATATCACTTGTTAATATGTTGGTCTTATGTGATTATGTTGGATGGATATTGAAATCTTAATCTACTTATATTGTGATATACAGCATCGATTTATTTTATTTTGGCAATTTTTTACCTCTATTTTGTAATTTCTGAAGTTGACCCCAATACTGTAATTTAAGGTGATCTGAAGTTGACCTCAATACTTGAATTAAGACTTAAGTGACAATTTTTAATTTAATGTGATGCCATATCATTTAAGTGGGTATGTTGGTGGCAGTGTGACCTCACTCATGCGTCCGACGGAAGCCTTCCGCCCTCCAAAAGAACCTCCTCCATTTTTCTGAATTGGCCCTCCAAACCTCAAACTGGTTCCCAAATCTCATATCTTTTATGTTGGAAAATGATTGTTTTTAGAGAGAGAGAGGCTTTGCCGCCTTCTCTCTAGGAAGTTTTTCCTTGTGCTTTTTCTCGGTTCATCTAGTTATGGAGTGGACGAGTGTAAAATGGAATGGGTTCAGACATTTAGCTCCAAGAAGTGATATTTTTCCGGTGGGAGGCAAGAAAGGTGGTGGATGCAACAATGTTTGTTCTATTTATTTTTCGGAAATTCCAGACAACTCGAAAGCAACAAATATTTATGAACTCCTTGGGTGTATTGGAGATATTGTCGAAGTGGTCATTCTGGCGAAGAGAAATAAGCTGGGCAAGAAGTTCGATTTCGCTAGGTTTTCAGGTGTGGAAGATGTCAGACTCTTGGCAGTAAACTGGATAACATGTTGATCGAAGGCAAGAAGATACACGCTAACGCACTGCGTTTTGATAGGAACAAAGGTGTTGGTCGTAACAGTTTCAGTGGTAGAGGCGATGAAGTTAAAGGGAAAGGGAGCTTTGTTAGGCCTTCATTTCGTCATGCTCAGGTTTCTAACTCCCAACGTTTTTCTCAGCGGAAGGAGGGATGATCAGGGTATGTTGGTGGCAGTGTGGCCTCACTCATGCGTCCGAAGGAAGCCTTCCGCCCTCCAAAAGAACCTCCTCCATTTTTCTGAATTGGCCCTCCAAACCTCAAACTGGTTCCCAAATCTCATATCTTTTATGTTGGAAAATGATTGTTTTTAGAGAGAGAGAGGCTTTGCCGCCTTCTCTCTAGGAAGTTTTTCCTTGTGCTTTTTCTCGGTTCATCTAGTTATGGAGTGGACGAGTGTAAAATGGAATGGGTTCAGACATTTAGCTCCAAGAAGTGATATTTTTCCGGTGGGAGGCAAGAAAGGTGGTGGATGCAACAATGTTTGTTCTATTTATTTTTCGGAAATTCCAGACAACTCGAAAGCAACAAATATTTATGAACTCCTTGGGTGTATTGGAGATATTGTCGAAGTGGTCATTCTGGCGAAGAGAAATAAGCTGGGCAAGAAGTTCGATTTCGCTAGGTTTTCAGGTGTGGAAGATGTCAGACTCTTGGCAGTAAACTGGATAACATGTTGATCGAAGGCAAGAAGATACACGCTAACGCACTGCGTTTTGATAGGAACAAAGGTGTTGGTCGTAACAGTTTCAGTGGTAGAGGCGATGAAGTTAAAGGGAAAGGGAGCTTTGTTAGGCCTTCATTTCGTCATGCTCAGGTTTCTAACTCCCAACGTTTTTCTCAGCGGAAGGAGGGATGATCAGGGAAGAGATCGTATGCTAATGTTGTTAAGTAGGTCAATGAAGGAGGTCATGTTGAGGAGGGTACTCCTTTGACAACTTTTCATTATCTTGATGATGCTGATGAATTTGTGAGACTTAAGAAAGTGTTTGTAGGTGTTGTTATTAATCCAGGTTCCTCCTATAACATACAAACATGTTTCGAGACATAAAGGTACTTATCGATTAAAGTCACACCTCTTAGTGGCAATCTCTGCTTGCTAGAGGAGCTTGAGGATGGAGCGTTCAAAGATTTGGTTGGGGAAGGTATATATTGGTGGGGGCAGTGGTTCTCCTCTATTAGAGAATGCAATGAAAATGATGTTGACTCCGAGAGAGTTAGGGGGCTTAGGGTTTATGGGATTCCTTATCATGCTTAGAACATGAACTTCTTTGTTAAGGTGGCTAATGTTGTGGGTAGTTTCATTTGTTGTGATGATAACACCTCAAAGGCTATAAACATGGATGTTGCCAGGATTATAGCGAGAACTTCGTTTGAATTTATTGTATGTAAGATTATCTCAGTTATGATCGATGGTTGTATTTTTAAGCTTCGTGTTTCGGAAGACTCATATGGTCCGGTGCGTATTTATCCAAACTAGACTAAGGTCAGCCCTACTTCTTCATCCTCTTCTGGCTCTGTGGTTGCTTGGTCAAATCCCGATGGTGGTTTGCTTGGAGAAGGTGACTTTGATATCTCTTCTTTCGAGGAGGTAGAGGCTCAAGGCCACATTTTCCCATACATGTGAGGTTCCTGTTGTACCTACTTTATCTGTGGGGATGAAGCATAAAGGTTGTATCAGTAAAGTTAAGGAGATTGTTGTTCAGAACAATGCAAAAGGTAGGTTTGATGATGCTCTAGTTGCGGTGAAAGAGGTGTCTTCAAATAGGACGACAGAAGAAGGGTCCCCCATTTTTGTTCCTAATTCCAATGACAAACCAATTTCTAGAGTTGTTTGTATGATGTGCAATAACCTTTTGGACAAAACTCTTCCAAAAAGGGTGAAAAATAAAAGGTTGGGACCATTGAGAAAAACAAAATCTATTATAGAGTTGGTTGGACTTTATTTTCCTAGTAAAAAGAAGCCCAAAAAGAGGAGACTTAGGCCTTTCACCCCGATTGACCTTCTACCTCAATTATTGGGCCTGTTCTGTTTTAAGTTGATACCTCTATAATCTCAAAAACTCGTTTTTCCCAAGTTTCTGTTAAATCTATATCTTCATTAGAAGTAGATAGTAGTTCTGCTGGTGCTATTCTTTGTTGTGATCCTATATCTGAATCAGATGTGGTGCATTGTAAATAAAAAGTTAGATAGCTTAATTGTGAGATGTATTCTATTAGTTGAAATTGGTTCCTCGGCTAAACATTTTCTTTTGAATACGGGTGGCCTACAATGTGAAGTTAATATTGTTCAAGTTCTAATGTTGATTACATCTCCCCTAGATGTAATAGATAATACCTAATTTAGTAATGCTAGAAACTATACTTGCCTCTGCTTTCAAATGAGAATTGACACAAATTGTTAACCTGACTGATGCTCTTGATGCTTAAGTGTGCAAAAGGATTTTGTGAGTTAAAAATATTCACGCAATTATGGTTGACACAAAGCAAGACATGCATATCGGACGATTAGAACCAGTTAAGATGCATGCTTTCAATTCACTTTAGACACTTTTAAAAATGATATATAAATTTAGTTAGAAATATAGGTATAAATATACTACTTTAGGATTTTAAATGTATGATGATGACATTTTGATTCGTTAACGAACAATATACGTGATTTTGTGTCAAAAATATTTTATAACGGTGTGTTGATTAAGAATTTTGTATTTTATGACAATGTGTAATATTTCGTCAATAACTATGTCAATTGTATTAAACAGGCATTGAAAACTTCCAAACAATTTCTTAGTATAACTTATAAACCATCCAAACCAAAAACTTATATTGTAACTACACGTCAAAATGTATGCAATATTCCAATTTCTTAGCAATTATTTTATAAAATATTAATAAATTAGTTAATATAATGTTTAACCTTGCAATTTTTTATAGGAAAAATGGTCTTATCAAGTGGTACCATAAAGCAACTTTTGGATAATTACAGTAACTATCAAATAAAATAAAAAATTCCTTGTATCAATTATAATTTCCAACCATATTTAAAATAAGTTGAGTAGAGAATACAAATATTGAACCAGAAAGAACGTTTAAAAGAGAAATTGATTACCATAGGCAAGGTAGAAAAATGATTTTTGTCGGTAGTTGTTAGTAGTGTGTTGTTGCAAATAAGAAAACAACTTCACCATAAAAATGCTCACTTGTTTTTTGTATTATACAACAATTTGTTTTTTTGAGTTTAAGTGATTTATCATGTTTTATTAGCATTTGTAACCACCCAGCAGTTAGTGGAATGTGTACGGTGTAAATATAACAATAGTTAAATGTTAATTTAAGAAACAAAATATGCAAGACCAAACAAACGTATCATCTTTATATATGTAATAGATAATAGATAACAAATGAACACATAAAAAAATCTTAGGAAAGAAAAATTAAAATGAAAAAAAAAATCTAAATACTACATTAGAAGTATAATAAATTTGCAACAAAAAGAAAAAGTTTGAAAATTATTCATTTACTCTAAAGAGGTTATTACTTCACATAAATATAAAGTCACTGCAAATGATACATCCAAATCTAAATTAATTTAAAGAGTACAATTTTTACACTAAATTAATTTTCTTTAATATAGTTAATTCTACAAATAAATTGTATAACATACAAATAAAAGAAATTAAACAGTAAAAATAATGTTAGAATAACAAATAATAATAGTTAAATATATTACTTTACCCTTGCATCAAGGGAAACAAAAAATAAATAGGGAGAAATAAAAAATAACTTCTCACTCATTTGTTGTGTCATACACCATTACATGAATTTCTATTTGTGAAAAATAATATAAATGATCTAGAGCAATCAATAAAAAAAAGAAATGGAAGCAACACAAATAATAAAAATATTAAATAGGAGGAGAAACCTTGAGATTTGATTGAACATCTTGTCTTATTCTTATTGTTTTGATGACATTATTCACTTGAAGTTTATCCATTATGTCATTTTCTTCTTCATGACCATGATATGAATATTCATTTGTAAGAAACCATGTATATGATTAAGAGAGAAAATCGTCAATTATTATGAAGTTTGTTCTTATGAGATTATGCTCATTTCTCTTCCTTATAACTTCCTCATGGTTATTTTATCTCTATTTCTTACAACTTCTAGGTGGTTATTGCATGTAGAAGTTACTTAAATTGATGTCTTGAGTTGTAACATATGAAATAAGTAAAGGGTAATTATGAAATAGAAAATATGCAAGACCAAAAGTATCTATCCCCTTTATATATAGTTATAGATAAAACAAATTTACATGTTTTTAAATATTTGAATATAATTTCCTTTTAACATCAAATATTAATAATTAAAGTGAAAGAAAAAGCATTCAACTTTAATTAATCATAGAATTTATATTAAAAAAAAAAGAAGTAAAATTACATAAATGTGTAATAAAAATAATAAATACAAATGATTTTGAGTAAGTTGGATGGAGTTAGGGGGCGAGTGCGGGATGGGTATCAACATCCACACTTTCACCCTCACTCTTATTTTTAGAAGTAAAGTTTTCTTCCTATTTAATTAAATCGAGTTTTTTTCGTTAAATTCGAGCGGTTTTAACTCGATTTTATCGATGTTGAATTTTATTTTCCGGTGTTTTTATGTGAAGGCAATTGTAGCTTAACTATATTCACATTATGTTAAGAAGCCCAAAATATTATTCAAAAGAGTGACAAAAAAATCACGTTTGTTAAAGGATTTCTACACTCATTAAAATAGAAGTGTATTTAATACTTTCTCACTTGGGCTTTCATTTATTATTATTGCAATTTATGTCCTTGCATGTTAGGTCAATTTCTCTTGGGTAACCCTAAGTATATAAGGGTTCCTTGTACTTGCTTCTCTTCTTTAATGAAAGATATCAAACTGTTTTATGTTTTTAATTTGATGCAACCCTAGATCTAACCTTAGTCCTAACTTAATTCTATCAATTGGTGCTTTCTACCTCTACTCATTGCTCCCCCTAAACCCCCAATCCCTCTTCTAGAGAGATTGTAAAAGAAGTTATTCATACAACCCAAATACTCCTAGATAATGCAATGAATCATAACCAAATTCAAATGGATGAAATGTTTGATAAAGTTGCTGCAGATTTGGAACAACAACCGGGACTGACTCATACAAGGATGGCTAATGATAAAAAAATTGAAGATAGTAGGTATGAGTCTCTCATGAACTTGCTCACTAAATTGGCAGCCCAACAAGAACAACATACTGCCACGGTTTCTACAGCTACTACTGTTGCAGCCTGCAACTCAGGTATCACTAAAATTCCTTCTATAATTTCTATTGTTACAAACCCTATTACCCATGTTGTCACCCCAAAAAACACACCTCTTAGAAATTCTACTTCATTTTCAAACAATCCATCACCACCTCCCATTACATCCACCATAAGACAGTTTTTCCCTCAACCACAAATATACAATACCTACCTCAACTCTCCACCAGCTTTTGCCAACACTACACAAAACTATACCCTTCAAATTTTCCAGCAAATAACATATTCCCTTTTTCCCCAAATTCCCCCACTACCCCATTTATGAAGCCCAAAATTAGAATTAGCTATGTTTGATGGTTCAAATCCATTGGAATGGTTATTTCATGTTGAACAATTTTTTAGCTTTTACCAATTACCACCAGAAAATCGTTTATCTTTGATTTCATTTTATATGAAAGGTGATGCCCTTGGTTGGTTCAAATGGATGCACCGAAATTAATTATTGACTGATTGGTTTTCATTTACAAAAGCTTTAGAGCTGCATTTTGGTCCCCCTACCTATGACAATCACCAATCTGAGTTGTTTAAATTAAAACAAGAAGGTTATGTGGTTGATTACCAAACTCAATTTAAAAAACTTGGTAATAAAGTTGTTGAGCTACCCCAAGAGGCCCTCTTAAATTGTTTTATTGCGGGGTTGTCACGTGATATTCGCAATGAAATGGAAATACATAAATCGGATTCAATTTCATAAGCAATTGATCTTGCTAAAATTATTGAATCAAAACTCAAGGACAACAAACTCAAATTCTATAAACCCTTTAACAACACTTACCATAAACCCAACCCCCTTTACCAACTTTTCTATCCCCAAAACCCCAAATTCTGCCAACACAAACACCCCCTCCCAAACATAATTCCCACTCCACTCCAGCCACAAAAATCACCTATTCGAAGATTATCTCCAACCCAAATGCAAGAAAGGCGAGCACAAGGTTTGTGTTACAATTGTGATGAGAAGTTTGTGATAGGACACAAGTTCTCCACCCCAAACAGATTTCTTTTACTCTTGGTGGAAGATGAAACAACATAACCAACCCAAGTGAATGATATTCCAACTGAATAAGAACAAGGCCAAACTGAATTTAGTGATACCTACTTTCACTTATCTACCCAAGCATTGACGGGCTATTTCTCTCCTCAAACATTAAAGTTTAAAGGTTCTATTAAAGGTCTATCGGTAATGGTTCTGGTTGACACCGATAGTACTCATAACATCCTCCAACCCCGTATAGCTCACCATCTTAACCTCAAACCCACTCCTATCCCAAATATTTCAGTCATGGTCATAAATGGCTCTCATTTACAATGCCAAGACATTTGTCAAAATGTTCAAATTGTTTTACAAGACCAACCATTCTCTTTACCATTTTTTTACTGCCAATAGAGGGGGCTGACATAGTACTCGGTATGGCATGGTTGCGTACTTTGGGTCAAATCTAAGCGGATTTTCCATACCTTCCATCACTTTCAAACACAATGATACATCATTGACTTTAAAATGGGATCCCAATTCACATTCTACCCAAACATGGTTATTTTAAAAATATGGTTATGTTCTGAATAATTATTTGATAATGATGTTTCCGCTGATTCAATAAAAGTTGATGTTTCAGACATGTTTTGTTCTTATTATTATTATTATTATTATTATTATTAATATTTTTTTATATAAAAATTCGTGTGTTACATATCATGTTATATGAGCAGTATTTTTTGAATTGTGACATCCTAAATGTTGTTTATTTAAATTTACTATGATAATTTATTTTAATTATGCAGGGGATATTTAGGGTGTTACATTTTACATTTAAACATATAAATCAAAGAGTACAACCATGAAGAAAAAGAAAGCATCTGAAAAGGTTAGTACCTCTGAAAAGGAACCTTTTGTGCATACTAATGTTTAATTTATGTTTGTTAATGAGGAAGTTATGTCCAATTCCATTGGAAAAAAAATTCTTATATTGATACCATTGTTGAGGAACAGCATGTGGAACCACATGTTGAATCACACGATGATCCACATGTTAAACCAAATGTTGAAGAATTTGTCTCAATATTTGGTGAACCACAGGATGAACCCACATCTATTCCAGTTGGCGAACCACCTGAATCCATTAATGAACCACATGTTAAAGCAAACCCTAGGGACAAACCTGTCATCGTTGATGGTCATCCTATTGATACTCCTATCATTGATAAGCTTCTTGATGATATTTTCAATGATAACCACGTCTCCTCTAAAGATTCTACTGATGATATCTTAAATGAGAACCATCAATTTGTAGAGGTTGAGGCTCAAAATAAAAGGAGTGTGGAAGTTGATCAAGCTGATGATGTTCCAATTGCTAACATCATGAAGATGATTGCTGAAAGTGTATTCAAGCCTCAAGAGAAATCTATAGCTAAAGAAGTGGCGAGTTTAGATGAAGAAACCGAGTCTGACGAAACACTTGATGTTAAATAATGAAGAGGATAGTTAAGTCAATGGTTGCTGGGGTGAAAGAGAAAAAGAGAGATGTTCCTCCCAAAACCTCTTAGAAGAACACTGAAGTTGTGAAGAAGAAAACTCCCCAAAGGTCACCCTTGAGTAAGAAAATAAAGGTAGAAGAGAAAACTATTGAGAAAAAGTCTTTCAATGGGTTACTCAATTGCTTCAGCTTATACCTTTCTCATCTAGGACAAGCTAATTTCCTCTCTATTTATTTAATTAGGGGGGACTGGGTTATCAATATTATTTGGCGTAGTTCAGTTCCTTCCAAAATATCTGTCTTCTCTTGGTAACTTCTTTTGGATAAGTTATCGTCAAAAGTTAATTTAGAAAAGTGTGGGGTGATCTAAGAAAATATAAAGGAGTCATGTAGTTTTTGCGGGAAAGTTGTTGAGTTGGCTTCAATTTTTTTGGTCACATGTGATACTATTTTGACTATTTTCTATATGATTTTTAGGTGGATGAGTTGGTCTTATGTTATCAATGAGGATATTTTGTCTCTTCTGAGTCTTTTAGTAACTTAGGGGTAGCATCAAAACTAAAAAGTGGCCATCTAATAGTTTGATATGAAGTGGCTTAGATTATCAGGAAGTCTTAGATTGATTTGGTTTTTTAGGTAACATTGTAAATGTGGAGGACTTGGAGGCTATGAGCATCGCTTTGATCTGGAAATGGTACTTGGAAAGTTTTTGAAGTACTTTTTCCCTTTCTCTGTTTGATTGGAGAACCATACCCTCATTATGGTTCCAATTGTTCCTGGCGTTGTGGGAGACTTGTTTCTCCTTGTACCGGATGTACGTATGTTCCTTGTGTAAGAGTACATCCGACAAATGAGGAGGTTTGATCCTGCTGCTCTGTTAAGTTCATTTCCGGGGAGTAACCCCTTCTCGAGGAGGTATTTCTTCATGTAGTTTGATGTGTTCACCTCAACGGCTTCTTGGTTGAACCTTTCGATGTAGGAACACAACATTCCGTTCTTTCCTTGGATAATTTCCTTGAGCGTGACCTCCAACTTCGGGTGACGTCGGGATGCTATGAAGTGCCTTGTAAACGCCGAACTCGGGTTTCTCCATGAAGTGATGGATTTAGGAGCTAGGCTCTTGTACCAGGCCATGACACCCTTTTTTAGTGTCGTGGAGAGCAGTCTGCACTTAACGGCGCCTCCAACGTCATTGCGGTAGTCGAGCAAGACACTGATATTTTCAACATGGTCATCTGGGTTTGTAGTCTCATCGTGCATTGATAGGTTTGGGGTTTTTCCATGCCCGCGGGGAGTCGGGTATCCATGATGGCTCCAGAGAGTGGGCATTTGGGGTCCTCCTAATCGCTCCTCAAGGGCGAGGGAGGCTCTTCCCTAGGGTTTTGGCTGTGGTGGGGGATCCTCTGGCTCGGCTAGTGGTCGGATCGGGACACTCACTGGCTTTATTCTTCTTGGGGTATGGGAAGCGTCGTCCCTGGCGAGGGGGGCGATTGTGCTTCTTGGTAGCTTCTGGTAAATTCCTCTCCAGTTGAGGTCCGCATTTGTGACCACGGGGAAAATGGATGAGGGAATGTCGAGATCTCCACTAAGGAGAATCAGTGTGATAGTCGGTTTCCAGCAGGGCGATTCTCTTGTGATGTTGGAACAACATGAGGTTTTTTCGGTTAAGGGCGTGGACCATGGCTATCATCTTCGGGTCCCCTTCAACTAGTACCAGAATGAGCTCGAAGGTGGCCGCTGCATTTTGCTGGGAAGATCCGTTGGCAACTGGTTCAGGTGATGGGGTAGCATTCTTCTCGTCCCTAGAGTTGGCATCATGGACAACCTGGAGGTTATCGTCATCGCCAGTGTCATAGTTGACAAGGGCCTGACAGTGGTTGTCACCGTATTCGCTAGTCATGATGGTTAGTTGATAAAAGGAGTTGAAGCTTTGGTCCTTCGTTTTAAGAAAGATGGGAGAGTAGTGAAATTCCCATAGACGGCGTCACTGATCTAACCTGATCAGGAGGGACCTTATGGACTAACGCAAATTCTCTTGTGAAATAGAAGATGAGGGGGTGTACCGACAAGGTACTTCAATGCCAAAATGAGAATAGGAAACAGAGTGAGAGAAAGTACAAAAATGTAAGTGAGAATATAATACCTAACCCTCTAGTGAAATAGGGTATTAATAATGTGCCCCCAGCACTAGGCCAAGGTCCTCTTTATGGGTTGGATCAACAATGCCCAAGATGGGGACTGTCAGGATCTATGAAGAAGCAGTCAAGACCTAGCACGTGGTATTTTCCCTTGTCCAACTTCCCCATGAATCTAGGAGGTGAGATTAATGCAGGGGAAACAATTGGTTGGATAACACGTGGGGGAGGTACTCTCCCCATGCCCATCAGCTGATGGGCCTTGGATTTGTGCCCACTGGACTGTGTCATGCCTGAAATGCCTGGAGCTAGGCCCAGTCCAGAACAATACTTTTGGACAATGCTCTAGCAGAAGAGAAAACAAGTCATTGTTTTCCGCAACCAAAACGTATAACATAATGATTTCATTTGCGAAAGGTTTCAATATCTCATTAACCTATTTAGCGAGGGCGGCTGAACAATTGCTTCCTCTAGTGCTTTTACGACATACAAAATGTGTTTGGGGATCTTGATCATCAACATTATCTTCATTTTCATCTGTACATAGTTGTAAGAATTCATTTAATCTCTGAGACATAACATTCATTAATTTAAACACAAATAAACATATACCGCATAATAACATTCATTTCAAATAAAACACTTACCGCAAATAACTCTTCCATGTCTTTCTTTTGATTTTCCCGCTTAGTGTAGAACCCTAAAATTGGCCCTCTTAGTTGATTGGCAACCACAAGTGGTTTATGCTTCGTCATTTCGCATGATCGTCCGAGCATCACATTGCATTCAAAAAATAATAAAAATAAAATAAATCATGATCATTTTCATGTTCATGAGGCATGTGATCAAGCAAGGCTTGTCAAGTATTGGAGCTCAAGAGAAGAAAGATGATGCACAAAAGTAATCCAAGCCATTTCCAAGTTAACCCACCAAAGAAAAGAAGAAAACAAATTTTCCTTCTGTTAACCAGTTAATGCATATGGTTAACCGATTAATAGATGCGAAATGGGAAAGATATTTCAAAAATCAGTTTGTTTCCATTTCCTTTTCTCTTCACATTTTTCACCTTATTTTCACATTTCATTTTACCTTAGAGTTTTTTACCACCTTCTAGACTCTTCTAGCATATTCCAAGGAATATTCAAAGGAATATTCTAGAACTCCAACTAACTTCAACTACCTCCTAGCCTAACTCCAAACCTAACCTAATACCCAAGAAAAGTCCATACCCAAACCTAGCTCCTCACCTACCCTCTATATAAACCTAAATCATTCCAAAGCAATGGGGTTCCAACCTCATTTTCATTATTTTCCAATTTCCAAATCTCATTTCTCTCTCAATTATCCACCATTTCCAAAATCACAAGAGCTTCTCCATAGAAGTTTTTCAAAATTTTCATTGAAATTTGAAGAACTTGGAGCTAAACCTTCATCTACCATCAATTGTGGAGCTTATTTGAAGAAGTGATTATGCTTTTGGATTGTTTTTGGCTTATTGGAAATGATTGTGCAAATGTTCATCAAGAAGCATCATCAACCACATTTATTTTGCGCGTTCGCGGGTCTTCGGTTTTCTTCTTCATTTGCATTCCGATTCACCGCAACATTCACCAAAGCAATCCTCCGCTTTATAGGTTGGTGATCTAAGATCTCTTTTCGCTATAACTTATTCTCTTCATCTCGCCGTAAAGGCATTCTTTGAGTGTTTATAGCTTCGTTTGCGTTTTACCGTTTGATTAAGTTTTGATCGCGATTTTCTTGTTTTGATTGTTAGTAGTTAGAATCATAGCTCATTCTAGGTGCTAATAGGTGTTAGAATACCTTAGATAAGCCGCAAATTCGTGTTAGCATGTTCATGTATGTATTAGGGGTTTTTAGAAGTCGGTTCATGACCATAAGTGCTTATTTCTTGACTTTTTTAGCATTTTTTTCAGTGTTAACCGGTTAACGCATTTGGTTAACCGGTTAACACGTTGTAAATTGCCTTGAGTTTTGAAAATTTAAGGGCGTTAATCGGTTAACCTATAGCGTTAACCGGTTAACATTGTTCTGAAAGTGAAAAATATTTTGTTTCATGGCATGTTTGCATTTCTTCTTTCCTTTAAACTTCATGTAGTGTTAGGTCATGATTTTAGGGAATTTTTAATACCACGTTAGGTGTAGGATTCCATCGTTTCAAGTCGTTTCGACGTATTTCTATTACTTTTGCATATTTTGTGCTTATTTGTTCATTAGTGCATAAAGTGATTAGCGCATATTGTTGCTATGTTCAATGAATCATTTAACATGTAAATGATTGTTCCATATTCTGTTTTCGCATCCCTAGCATGATCCTTGCATGTTTCGTTAACTTGTACGCATCATTGCATGGCATATTTGCATGTTGCATTATTGAAAAACATAAGCATAAGTATGCATGTTCTTGAATTTGATTTGAATTTTGATCACACTCTCATGATAATGCCAATGCTGATTTTTGCATCAAGTTGTATGATTCATTGTGTTGAGCTTTGATACATTCTTTAATCCATATTCATATGCTTATGTGCCAATACTTGAAATGCATACTTGTTGCGTATTTAGTGTTTTAGTGCATTCTTCCATAAGCATACTCTTGTAAATAATCATGTTCCTTGATCCATGTTCATGTTGCATTTAACCATGTTAATTATGCATTTGTGTCATCCATTGTTGTGCATAATTGAAAATAAACCAAATATGCATTTGCATTTCATAGCTGTGTTTTCATGCAGTAGTTGTAAAATGTATGCTGATTGTTGCATTTTCTCACTTTTTACACCTGTTTGGCATGCTGATCGTGGGCTGTAAAAAGCTGTTTATACTTTACATTGCATTTCATTGTTGTTTGTGTATGTAGGAGCTGTAATAGGCTGCTGGTTTTTTTCACTTTGCATTATTTTTAGGTCCCTTAAACTAAGGATTGAGTCTAGTTTAGGTCCTAGATCCCTTAGGATTTATTTGGTAATTGCTTACCTCTCTTCTTATCATATTTATCATGATAACCCTTGTTTTGTAGGGAGGTGGAGGTAAGTTCACAAACCTTAATCTCTTTTACATTTTTCATACTTTCAAAGTGTGTATGCTTTAGCATTTTCTTTGCATAGTTTCACAACTTCGTGTTAATCCCCTTTAGAATTAACTTAACTTCACTAAGAAGTAAGTTGTATTCTATTTCTCCTTTTTCTTTCCTTTTCTCGTTAGGATAGAAAGCCACACTAACCATTGGGACCTCCATTGAATAAACAATTTAGGGTTGTGTCTTAGTCCCCCTAGTTTGTCCTTTTGCAACTTGAGTCCTTCTTTCTCATCTCATGAAGAAAATAACAAGAACACCTAATAAAGGTCCAATGTTCTCGTACAACACAAGACTTTGCCGTGGATTACTTATACACGTCCTGTTTCGGGGCGAGGTGTAAGTCATATACCACGATGAACAAGTCTTAGTATGAGAATGTTTCACAAATAATAAACTCAAAACACTTCTCTAAAAGACAAAACAACAAAGAAGAATCGTCTTTTCCTTCGGGGATTATTTTCTCACCTCATTCACTCACAGCGCGAACTTGCGACGACTTGTCTCATTTTCCAGATGGTAACACACTCTTTCAAGGCAAGCCTGCAACACCTGAGCATAGACATAAGTAGTTCCAGCGCATAAAAAAACACAAACAAAGTTCCCGCCTTAGTTAGGCGAACTACGTCGACTCTGATCCTCATTTTCCCGATGAGGTACGTAGGTAGCAGGGTAGGGCCCGTTCGAGCACATTCTTTATTTTCCCTACATTTCCCCCCTTTTCTTTTCATTCTCTTTTTCCAGTTCCCGTTCTCATTTCCATTCCAGTTAGAGATTTTATTTAGCAACAGTTTATTTCTCACCCTTTGAAACAGACAAATAAGCGTGGATCCCGTCGGGTACGACAGACGATTTGGGGTGCTAATACCTTCCCAGGCCGTAACCGACTCCCGAACCCAGATCTTTGGTTCGCAAGGCCTCGTCCTTTCCTTCTTCCTCAAGTTTGTGAAGTATTATCTTTCCCATTCATTCGGGATAAAAATGCCTGGCTGGCGACTCTACCTTTTCCGCGTCACTTTCGCATTTGTACTAAGATGAAAATACCGAGAGCGACACTTAGCTTCTAACATTTTCTTTTGTTCCAATAGCCTCGACTAGTAAATAATATTGTATCCACCATGCTCATCTATTCCAATAGCCTCGACTAGTATATCATGTCGTGGTTCCGGAACAAATGAACCTCCACGAGTCTCCTCAACCAACAAATCCTATACAACATGCATGATAATATTAAAATTGTAATCACAACATCATTTAAATAACACATAACATATGCACAACAAATCATACTTACAAATTTCTCAGTAACTACTTTTGAAGCGTCTGAGGTGTACTTTGCATTTGGTCTT
Organism: Lathyrus aphaca; assembly: GCA_963966055.1. Classification (NCBI taxonomy): domain Eukaryota; kingdom Viridiplantae; phylum Streptophyta; class Magnoliopsida; order Fabales; family Fabaceae; genus Lathyrus; species Lathyrus aphaca. The sequence goes on from OZ014523.1 coordinate 76,037,212, forward strand.
AGTCTAGCCCTCTTCCACTTCTCATGCCTTGACGGTGGAGATGGGTGGCGATCACGACTAATGGAGTCCTCATCTACCATTTTTTGTTTTTTTTTCTATGGGGGTAAATGATTTTTGCTTTATTTAGTATTTCTACTTGACTTTTAGTCTTTTATAAACTTTTGTAAATATGACAAGTATCTATAAATCATTAGCATTAAATTATCAAAATAAATAAAACTAGCACTAACCAGAAATTTCTCAGAACGACGACCATTCACAAACTTTTTCCAAACCTTCTTCGAGAGAAAATTGTATCTCACCCATGGAGAAGGTATGATAATGGCTCAGATAGAAGATGCACCTTTGTGACAATGGCGTGCGAAAGAAGCAGGAGATATCACATTCCTTTCCGAAATTTTAAAATAAAAGACATAGGTATTAGAAAATGTGAGTGTCCATTTAAGGTTTGTGGTTTCATGTTGGCAAACAAAAATTGGATATTTAATGTCATTTGTAATTTACTTAACCATGATTTGTGTTTAAAATTAGCCGATCATCCTAGTATTTATCGGGTTAACCCGGAAGAGAAAGATTGTATCAATGACATGACCTTGAATCTTGCTCTACTGAAAAATATACTTGCAACATTGAAATGGAAGTGACCCGACAATATATCAAATATCAAACAAATGTATAACATTCGGTACCTCACTAACAAGGCGATTATGGGGGATAGAACTAAGATGCAACAACTCTTGAAACTGTTGCACGATAACAATTATGTGTCTCAGTACCGAACATGCGATGATGGAGTTACGATTAGAGATATTGTTTGGACTCATCCTGATTCGTTATAGTTGTTCAACACGTTTCTGACGGTGCTCATACTTGATTCAACCTACAAGACCAACAAGTATAGACCTCCATTATTTGAGATGGTTAGTGTTACCTTAACTGAGAAGACATATTCTGCTGGTTTTGCATTTCTTGAGTGTGAAAAATAGGACAATTTTACTTGGGCATTAGAGGTGTGTCGGTCACTTTTGAAGGATCAAAGTGAGATGCCTAAAGCTATTGTTATCGACTGCGATAATGCATAGATGAATGCAGTTGCAAAGGTATTTCCTTCTTCTTATGCATTATTTTGTAAGTATAACATAACATAGAATATGAGAAGTCGGGTTAAACCTACAGTATGCATGAAACAAGTAGATTCCGAAGGTGGAAAATTGGTGAAGTCGGGTGTGATTATGGAAAAATAATGGATGCATGGAAATAGTTTAATAAATTCTTCCACAAGAAAATTATATGTTGATTCCATTATTCATTTCCGGAAAGTGTGTAAAAGGTATTCTGCTTTGTTGAAATATGTTGAAACCATAATTCTTGATAAGGTGAAGGAGAAGATATTTTGTGCATGGAATGATAATGTCAGACTCCTTGGAAATACAACTACCAACAGAGTTGAGTCAACCCATGCTACTCTGAAAAATTGGTTGGGAAATAGAAAGAGAGATTTGTGTTGAGACTAAGACTCCATGAACCACATGATTCAAAACCAACATAATGATATACAAACAACATTCGGTCGGAGCATCACCTTTTTGGAACATTTCTCAGGCGGGGTTGATCTATAGTTTTTACGAGGCCAAATGAGTTGATAATGTAGGCTCTGATAGCGTAAAGTATGGTTTCACTTTTGTGAAAACATATGGTCTCCCATGTGATTGTGTTATTGCAAAAAAAGGTGAAACTTGGTGAACCAATAAGAACAAACGAGGTTTGGTCTCATTGGGAAAGGCTTAGGTTTGATGATGATGGATGCATGGATCAAGGTAAATAGAATATCTATTTTGATCGAATGGGAAGCAATACAAGAGAGATATTTTCGAAAGTCGATGACAACATGAAACTCCACATCAAAGAACAATTGAGGAAGATTTCCTATCCCGAAACCATCTACATGAAATTGCCTTCTCAACCGGTAAAAACAAAGGTTGCTCCGAAGAAAATGAAGCCTACGTCAAATGACAACTTGACTACACGGTCTCCTTCAAATTTTGAGCACGTTGACAAAGTTTTTCCCGACTCACCGACTCCAAAATCTCAAAAAAAAGTGTTATGAAAGGAGCTCACATTAGCAAACCACATTCGACGCTGCTTCCATAGAAGATTCCATTCATTGACGAGATGTTGATTTTTTGCAAAAATATATCAAGTGGATCGTCAATGTTAAGGGGGACAGTAATTACCGTTACCAAGCCATTTTGGCTTTACTTGATAAAGGAAAATATAGTCATACGCTTTTTCGACATCAAATTCTCTAAGAGTTGAAGACACATAAAGAATCGTACACGTGGTTGAAAGAAAATAAAGAAAAATACAATGTGGTTTATGAGTATCTTGTTCCTTGCTTGAGTGGTTCAACGCTGGAGGAAAAATTGATGAGCTTCCCTGAAATGGGTCACCTAATATCATGTGCATATGATAAAGTGTGTATTGACCTGACACATCACATATTTTCGAAAAAAAATTCCCACTACGCACTGCACCACCTAAAACTTCAAATGATTGTATCATGTGTATCAGATGGATTTTAAAACCAAGTCATTTTGTTCAAGTTTACTTGAAACCGGGATGACTCATACCACTTACATCACCGGAGTGGATGACTCATTCAACCGTAAAAACTGAGACATGGCCAGATTATTTTATGGAAAGGATGCAAGAATTAGAGAGATTGAAAAACATTGAAAAGAGATCTAATGCACAAAAGTTCAAGGGGATACCACCTATAGATTTATACGGTGACACATGTATCAATTTGTTTTGATTTTTTGTTTAACCGGAAAAATTATTGTATATAATTGTACCTCCTCAATATAAATGAAGTGTTACATATTCAATTTTTATTCATATTTGTAATTTATGCATATTTGGTCTTAATTTGGGTGTTTGTTAAATGGTTCTATTTTGGTAATGGTTCAGGAGAAGTTCCAGAGATACATCTTCGGAAGGTTCTATTATTTAGTTTATTTTTGAAATAGTTCAAGGAAAATTCCGGAGATGCATCTTCGGAACAAGATAATATAGAGTTTCTGAACATATATATCTAGAATCCATATTGAACTAGGTCTTCTATAAATGTAGATGTTCTTGTGTTATATTTCACACAAACTCAAAATGTCTCAAATGTCACAACTAAACATCCATTGGTATGCCAATTGTCTCCTACTCCAGCAACTTTACACCAAGGCAAACATTAAAGCTCACCGATCTCACCTCCCTCGAAGTTAGCATATACAAAATTCACTATCTCATACCTTACGGAGACAAATGAAGGGTCGTGAAGCTCGTGTATCGTTCACCTTCAGTTGACAATAAAGGAAACATTGTGCTCATAAAATTTGAGCTCAAGACTCGTGTAGATGTTAGGGCTATGTAGGATACATATTTTGGTTTCGAAGAGAAAGTTCTGCTTGAGTTGGAAACGATGATACAAAGATCGGTCGAAGATATCCTGAAGATGTGCAAATGTCCTCCGAGATATTGAAATGTAATATTTAATTTTCTGTTGAAATCTTATTATAATGATCATTTTATGTTATGAATGTCAATTGCATTTTGGAAAGTTCATTTCCTATTGAATTTTTGTTTGTTTATTTTCCGAAAATTAAACTACGGTGTAGTTTTGAATATGTATCTCTGGAACAAATTAAACCCAGTGTATAAGGCGATGCTTCTCAGAATCACCTTAGTTGAGTCTGCAAATGGTGCATCCGAAGATATATCTCCAAAAACAGGGCTATATTTGAAAAATCACAAGGTACGCTAAAAGCATATAGGGTGCCTTAAGAAATTCTCTATTTTTTGTTGTTGATAATTTTGTATTTCTTGCCTCAATTTTGAATTAACACATTTATTAAATAAATTCGAAATAAACCGATATATATATATATATATATATATATATATATATATATATATATATATATATATATATATATATATAATTTGAGTCCTAAGTTTATGTGTAATATATAGATAAACTTCGACATTTTTCCTTGATTAGGAAAGCTTCCATATCTTTTGCTTGAACTTGAAGGTTGATATGTCAGAGCTACAACTGAGGTAATAACAGGAGATACCATCGCCGCTTGACGAGGTGCAAATCTTTGTCGTTGTTTACCCATATATCGTCGTCGTTTTTCATTGATTAGGAGAGCTTCCATATCTTTTTCTTGAACTTGAAGGTTCAACGTCCTTCTCTAACTGCCTCTTCTAAACATACTCCGATGTTTACCATCTCGGTAAAATCACTGGGTGCGCTTGCAACCATCCGCTCATAGTAGAATGAACTCAATGTCTTGAGGAAGATTTTTTTCATTTCTTTCTCTCCGAGAGGAGGAGAAATTTGAGCAGCAATTTCATGCCATCTTTGCGCGTAATCTTTGAAGGTTTCATTACCCTTATGAGACATTGATCTGAGTTGGTCCCGATCGGGAGCCATATCCAAATTGAATTTGTACTGTTCGGTGAAAGTATTTCTGAGATCTCTGAAGTTGTTGATATTTGTATGATTGAGCTTCATGTACCGACAAAGTGCTGTCCCAGTCAAGTTATCCTGAAATTAGTGAACCAGTAGCTTTGGATTGTTCGTCTGAGTGGTCTTCTGAGCTTACATTGTCAAATGACTTTGAGGGCAACAATCACCCTTGTATTTCTCAAATTCTGGAACTTTGAATTTTTGCGGTATTTGAACATTTGAGACTAAGCAAAGATCTGTTGTGTTGCTTCCAAACAACTCTTGTCCTCTAAGAGACTATAATTCCTTCTGCATTGCTGCAAACTGTCTTTCGAATTCGCCCATTCTTTTGTTGATTCCTCCCCCTTCACTTGGAGCAGGAGAGTACCTTCGATTTTCTGAGGTAATGTGTACCAATGGAGCTGACACAACTTGTACGACAGTTGGAACTTCAAATACCTGGAGTTTGTAATAAATCGATTAAAAATTGGACCTACCAAAACCACCCGTGACCTTAACCGACCCGAATCGTTACCCGCCTTAGTACATGATGCCCGCCCAGTTACATATTATTTAAAAAATAAATTAGTTGTACCAGGTCGCTATAATTTTATCTTTACTAGTCTACAAAGCATAGTACTTATATATAAAAATGGGAATTGTAGATTCTCATATTTATTGTGACCTATCCTATGTCTTTATTTGCTTCAGATGTTGGCCCAACGGGCACATATTGCCATTCATTTTTTCTGCAAATAAGACACCTCATATATATAATACATATAACCTTAGTACATACTGCTGGGAATCCTATGCCTCCCTCTTTCATCAAATTCATATTTTAACATCACATATGCATGTAACTAGCTATAGTATCTTAGTACTGTTTCTTCTTGAAAGATAAATAAAATTCATATTTTTAAGTTTACTAAAAAATACTAGTATTTATACTAGTAAATAAACTTAAATAATTCAATCTATAAATTAAATATAAATAAAATCAACATGTCACTTACTAGTGCTTATATATAGTATATTCTTAAGGTGATTCCTTGGCATAAATCATATAAAGGTTAGGATAAAAAAGAGAATTATTACGGTGGGTCACTATGAGGGGTAGTTCAAGTAAGACAAGAATGGGAGTGACAGGTTGTGTTGAAAACAAATGGTATGCCATTAATTAACAGCTATGAAATTTCAAACTAATGTTTGCAAGTTGGTTTTAGTTATTAATAATTGCGTTAATTAAGTTGTCAACATTTATAATAATTAATTAATTAATTTTTCATCCCCACTTTCATTGATTTTTTATTTACAGGTGGTTGGTGAGAAGATAGTTAAACAAGATATTATTTATACATAAATTAATTACAAACTTGTATTTTAAATATTAATTTTTTAAAATAAATTTAATGCATTATATTTTAATTAATATTTTCTATTAAATTTTTTAACATGTTTTAGCTTATTGGCTTTACAAAATATACAATTAAATCATATAATATTATTTTATAGATTTATTAAATAATTGACGTATGATATAATTGAGATGAAATACATAATGGATGTGAATTGCTGGTTTATTATCATTGCTATGTGTAAAACACAAAACAAAACATACACTAATACTACTAAGTACATGTAACAAAAGTCAACAAAACAACAATTAAAATACATTTTGAGAAAGTTCTCAATAATTTAACTTAATTGATAGTTCTAAAATAGGTAAACAAAAATAGAGAGACACATACTTTAAAGCATGATTTTATTTACCTCTATTCTATTGCATAACAAGGTGGCCCTCTATCTATATTTCTAGTTTTGTGACCTTTCTTTTCATCCACAACCTTCTCCCTTTCTTTTTTTCTCTATCAAACACACTTCTGTTTTGCTGAATTCATTCTCTATTTCTCAACCAAATTTTGAGCCTCTCAAATAACCCTTTTCTTGATGTCTGGTTTGTACAATCAGATTTCCTCACCAGGAACAGCAAGGGCCAATTCACCAAGTATAAACATGAGAACCAATTTTGATGTTGATAGGTATAATAATTCATAAACATAAATTCATGTATTCATGTTTTAAGCTCAAGTAGTTAATAAGTTTCGGTTAAGATCGAATCGATCGAACGCGACTGAATTTGTTTATCGGCTAGAATCAATTTTTTATATGTATTCTTTGAGCAGTTTAATTAACTTTTGAGTTCATATTCTTTTTTTTTTTTTTAGTCAATACTTAACTGAGTTGGTAGCAGAATACCAGAAGCTTGGACCTTTCATGCAAGTCTTACCATTATGTACAAGACTCTTAAATCAAGGTTGGTTATTATAAATCTATGTATTGAATGTTTTGAATTCTGGTTGCTATTATAAGCAAAAGTCCATTCGTTAGATTTATTGAATAATTGATGTATTTGATTTATCAGAGATTTTAAAGATGTCTGGAAAGAATGGATTGATGCAGAGCCAAGGGTTTAGTGACTATGACAGAATGCAGTTTGGAAATGTCAAGCCTAATCTTATGCCTTCTTTGGATACAGCACAAAATTTCACTGGCTGGAACAGCTTGTCACATGAAGTAAGTATTCAATTTATTTTAAGTTTTAAGCAGCAACGCAGACAGACTGACACAGACATGATACTGATATGACATTGATACGTAAACACCAATAATAATTTGATGAAACTGGAGATGTGTCTAATACTGAACACATCTTCAATTTTGTTCAAATTTTGAAACGGAGAAGCTATAACGTGTTTTCTTTTCATCGTATAACAATATTACCGTTCCATTTCTTTTTGATAATTTTTCTCTTACATTAGGGGTTAGCTGGAGTACAAGGACTAAATGTGGATTGGCAAAGAGCTCCAGCAGTCTCAAATTCTCACATTATGAAGAAAATTTTGCGCTTGGACATTCCTTATGATAATCATCCGAATGTAAGAGATACGTAAAACACAATTTTAACTCAAGAAATCGAGATATCGTATTCATTTTTCTTTTACTCAAAAGCACTAAAACAAGAGTAGAAGAATAATGCTAAAATCTTTACACATTTACTCTCGCTCTTATTTAAAATTCGCACATTGTAACATTTCTACTATGAATTTCAGTTCAACTTTGTTGGGAGGCTTCTTGGTCCAAGGGGTAATTCACTCAAGCGAGTTGAGGCTACTACAGGTTGTCGCGTGTATATCAGAGGAAAAGGTTCAATTAAAGACTTTGATAAGGTAACTTCTCTTCTTTTGTAAGTTATTTTCATCTCCACAAAATCTATTAGGCTTTTATATTGAAACGCTCGACACCATTGAATTTACTGCATGGATAATATAATGGATACGATAGACTCTGATATCATATTAAGAAGTATTTATATTGAAACGCTCGACATTGTTGTTTGTAATTGTGTTGTAACTATTACTTTACTATTGTTATAATCTAAAGGAAGAGTTGTTGAGGGGAAGACCAGGATTTGAGCACTTGACTGAACCACTACACATTTTGATTGAGGCTGAACTACCTATCAATATTGTTGATATAAGGTTGAGACAAGCACAGGAAATCATAGAAGAATTACTCAAACCTGTGGTATCTAACTTTTCATTTCAACTCTCTTGCTAATTTCAATAGTATTTTCACAATATTTTTCTTTGACACATCAGAGTCGTCTTAAGTTTTCAGAAATCATGTGTAAGTTGTCTGACACGTATCTGATACTGATACGATACTTGTTGCAATGTGCAGGATGAGTCGCAGGACATTTACAAGAGGCAACAACTTAGAGAACTTGCAATGCTGAATTCAAGTTTTAGAGAAGAGAGTCCTCAATTGAGTGGTAGTGTCTCTCCATTCACCTCTGATGAAATGATAAAAAGAGCCAAAACTGATCTCTAGTCTTTTTCTACATTGTGAAAATTGTTGCATTTGAAGTTTCCTCATGTATGTAAATGATGTGTAGCTCCAATGAAAAGACATTGTTGTTATGATGACAAGTTAGAGAACAGAGCAAAAGAGAAAGGGTTGATAGTTTTTATACATATGTATTTATTTTCACATTCAACTTTATTAGTAGAATTGTAAAATTAGCACAATTATTATTTTTATTATATTTTGACTATTTCTCTGATGAAAAGATAAACGATCTCTTTCAATTTAATCAGAGATTTTTTATTTGAATTCGATTTTAAATATACTTAAACTCTTTTAGTCCTTCTCAGATCGAGAAATTAATCTTTACACACAATTGTGAAATGGTAGGGCCTTTGAGATTAATGTAGACGTGGAAGTTGTTGTCCATTACTGTTACTGATCCAAACTAATTATCTTTTGGCTTTGACTTATGAATGATTGTCTTTGTAAAGTGATGCTATTTTAGATCTCTTTTCTCCATTGTGGGGTCATTATGTCCCATGATTACAACCACCTTCTCTATTCTTCTGTCTAATCCCATTTACTAAAGATGAGCTTAAAGTCTGATTTAGCATTAATTTTTTTTTGACAAAGCCATGTTGATATATGCAACTTCTCATGTCTTTGGTAGAAATAATTCTTGGGCATACCATAATTATATTTTAAACAAAGACATCTTATATATGATATTGGATCATAGGAAAAAGCCTCCCCCATTTTTACCAAAGCACTTTGTTCAAAATGAAAATGATGCTTACAATAAATAAAATTTGGTCTGGACTATCATTCAATGGTTTAGATTTTGGACTATTTTTATAATATTTGAAGTTCTCCCATTTATTGTAGTATTGGCATGAAATAAAACCAATTATATTTAAATAAAAAAACATACATAAATATAAATATTGTTCTAAAAATTAAAAAATAAAACTAGAATCTTGATTATTATGTATTTCAATCTTTTCATTGTAATGTTTCAATTGTGTCCGACCTTATTTCATAAAATGACAAGGGAAACAATCACATAGATCCAAACAAAAAGGAATGCATAAATATTGATCTTAATGTGCATTTGAATATAATTTAACCATCAATATGTCTAATATTATATCTCATAATTTTCTCATACACATGCGGACGCACGATTCTTCTACTAATTAACTATATGTAAAATGAATCATACATACACACACACACACTCTCTCTCTCTTCATAGATCTATGATTATCGTTCTCTTTCAGCTTCTCAACAGTAACATTGCTATCTGATAACTCGAATTCGTATCGCATTTTCCGACTCATTACTCGCATTTTTAATACCGTTTTATCGAGTCTTTCATGCTATTTGCTTTGATTTATTATGTTTTTTGTTTTTGTTTTTATGTCGACAGGTGTTTAATCGATAAGTATGGAAAAACGAGATTCGTATTATGATAGTGCTTATGATAGTATTTTCATGAAATGCCATATTTACAATGCTTATGATTTGTATTAGTATACCAGAATTTGGATAAACTGTCTCGTGATACGTACTGTTAGTTTTTACTTTGCTCAGTACGATTAATTTTTTCCTTCAGTTCTCATATTAGAGAATAATATAATATGGACTAAGAATATAATCTATTGCGTTTTCAGGATTACAAGAAATTCTAGGAGAACTTCGGAATGTTACGAGTTTTTGTTACTTTTTTTAATTCTACGATTCTCTCTATAAAAGCTATTATTTTAAAGGTTCTACAGGTATTTTGTTACAACATATTACAATACCAGATTATGTACTTCTGGTGTAAGGATATAATTGGTTTCAACATAGTAAAGGAGGTTGGTTACAATTCCAAAAATCTGCTCACGTCCCCTCCATGTTTATTTTAAATGTTAAGTCTCCATGTTAATTATAATTGTTTATTGATACATAATATCATAAATGTTTACGATCTGAATTGTTTTGATTCTCTGTGCTGATCTGAATTGTTTTGTTTCTTCTGAATATTTTGATGCAGGTGGTGTTATCCCTAAATTTCGACGCTAACAATTAATGAGGTTATTTTGCCTTAATAAAAGAGTTTTCTTGTGATAAGCTAAAAGTAAGGTTTCGACCTAACTAACTAAAGGATGAAAGTCGAAGGAACCTGCATATAAGTTTCATACTTAATGAAATTCTAAGTTTGGAATATTTTCTAAGTGTTGGAGGGATTCGACCAAGTGCATGTTCGACGAAGATGACAGTTACCAAGGTTCTTGCACGTTCAATTTTGGAGGGAACGTGTGTAGTTTTTAATTCAAAGACAGGGACAAGTGGCGTAAGATGAAGCTTCTTCAACATATATTGGGACAAGTGTCATCATCTTAGGATAGTTGTAAGAGAAACCGTCGAGAGCGGTTACTTTGTAATGTATATAAATAGCTTAATCTAGTGTTAGAATAAGTATGTGGAAATCATATGTACTAGTAACTCTATATACTCAAAGTATCCACGTGTAGAGAAACGAGTGCAGTGAGAATGTACGTGATTGAAACACCACCAATTTATCTTCAATGTCAAATTTATCTTCAAATCATTTACTTTTGAAGCCATTTATTCCTTACAAAGCCTTTGTTTTAAAGCAATTTATGTTTCAAAGTCATTTATCTTTTCAGCAATTTACTGCATTTCCTTTACAATTTCAGTCCTTTTATCTTTCCAGCAATTTAACATTCATCGTCTTGCCTTTAAATTTTATTTACTTTCAAGCCTTGTCTTTACTTTCCTTTAAAATTTCAAGTCTTGTCTTTTACCTTAATTTACTTTGAAAGCCTTTGTCTTTTACTTTATTTTCATTTTAAAAACAATTTATGAATCTTGTTGAAAGATTCAAGACCTTTTTTCCCAAAAGCGTGATATACTAAATCAAACTTTTTCTTAGCACATGTCCTAGGATCAATGCGAGTAACTGAGGGTATTTTTGGTATCTTCAAAGGACCAGCGGTTGTTTACTAATATTGAGGATAAACAAATTGGCACGCCCAGTGGGACAGTGCTAAGATAAAAATATTTTTTAGAAGTGTTCATAACTTCTCCCTTTTTGTAATGTCCTCTTTGTAACTTCCGTGTTTCGTAACTTCCTTTACGTGGACGGTCTGGTAGAAAGAACGGTTACTTTTGTTGTATGCATTTGAGAAGTGACAAGGTAGCCAGTACATACCATTATATCCCTATTAGAAGAAACACAAGAAGGATGGCGTTTAGCCAAGGAAACCTAAGTGATTCAATTATCCATAATATAAAATTTTGTAGTTTCTAAAAAATGTTTCCAATCATATATATATATATATATATATATTATATATATATATATATATATATATATATATATATATATATATATATATATATATATATATATATGAAGGCGTGCAAATGCAACTAGGGAGGAAAATAGGTCAGATCAACATACAGAGACTTATAGCTTGATTTATTTAAATTCTTAGGATATTAATTTAATGCAACTAGGGATGTGAATAGATTAGACTTTTTTAAAAAACTTATTTAATTAAATAGATCAGGCTTAAACTATTAAAAAAACTTATGAAACTTTTTAGATTAACATATATATATATATATATATATATATATATATATATATATATATATATATATATATATATATATATATATATATATATGCACATCTATTATAAAATAGACTAAATAACATATAAAAGGTCTTATTGTCTATGTAAAAAATGGATTATTTGAAAACCTTAAAGCAAAGTAAGCTTTTAAATATGCTTTTTGGTCAGATTATGTTTTTAAAAAATCCAAACTAGGTAAAAAAAAACCTATAACATGCGATAGACGAGACTTAAGGTTTAAAAATTTGTCGTTGGTCAGGATCATACCTGGCCTAACCTGATCTATTCTAACCCTTATAAAGCTTTTCCTCAAAAAAAATTAATATTGTTGTATATTCATGACCGAATTCAAACCCAAGACCTCTAAAGAGACTCATCACCATCTCACCCAATGCTCTTGAATTGTTTTGAAAACTTTTTTGTTATAGAATAAATGTCATTTTTTATCTTCAATGCAACTTTAATTTTTATCTCAATTTTATTAAATGTATTAATAATAATAATTGGAATACACAAATAATTTAATAGAATGATTATAAAACCACTATTCCCTCTTTATTTATCACTTTTTTTTAATTTATATAAAAGTATAAGGAAGACACGTATAGACTATTGATATTACAAAATTGCACATTTAAAAAGTATTTATGGACCATAAATTATGATTTTAAATTAAAATTAATTTTAGGGTTACGCCCTATAGAAAAAATTGAAACCAATTATTAATTTTAGGATTACCGCGTCTATGAAGGGACTAAAATTTTATAATAATAATAATAACTATTATTATTGTTATAATTAATAAATTATTATTATTATTATCAACCACCTTGAGATTAATTTGGTTGAATTTAAAAACAAAAATCACAAAGTTTTCATTGTTACTAATTTTCCATAGAACGAAGGAAGTTGTTCAAATTTGCTTCGTCTTGTTTGATAAATTTCTTTTTGTTGAACTCTAATGAAGTACTTTTGAGCATGCCTAACAACTTGATTCCATGATTTTGAAATAATATGATTTGAAATCTTTTTCCAATTTCCCTTGCCATACTTTCTTAGTCCTTCTAAAAATAACCTATAAATGAAAATTACGAGTGAGTTAAAATTTTAACGAAAAATATGTGATAAATAAAATGATTAATCTAACCCAAAAAACAATTTTAAAATAAATATGTAGAATTTTATATATACCTGTGCTCTTGTTTACTCCAATGGTGACTTTTTTTCTTTTGAGAAAAAGTTTTGAACTCATTCACTGAAACTGGAATAAAAACATCGCATATTTGTGGTGGCACATCAACTTCATCTTCTTGAATAGGATATAAATATAAGTATGATGGTATCGCCATACTATCACTGAAACCTTTCTTTTGTTGATTTCAAGTTTTATCTATAAAAAATTGTGTATTGGTAACTTAGTATACTATGTCTATATATATAGTTTCAATTACTAAGATTTTTATTTATTTAAATATTTGTTTTTTTCCATGTTTTCAGATTAATTTTGTTTTTTTCTATACTTATCCGATGAGTGTTAATAGGTTTTTTGTTGTACAATTGTGTAGGGTTTTCTCTTTTAATTTTACTTTTAATTTTAAATTTGAACACTTCCTTATTTAGTTAAATAATTAAAGTTTATTTTATTAATTAAATTTTGGGTTAAATGTTATTTACCCCCTTAACCCCTTTAAGAAGAAAAAAAATTGTGATTTCTCCATTAACTTTTCGAGATTCTGTTCTCAGATCCCTTGTGTCGTACCCTAAATTTTGACCAAAGTTCTTTTTTTGTCTAAAAAGTCAAAGATTGACTCTTTTGACCTTTTAGACCGACTTTTGCATTTTTATTGGGTTTGTCTTTTAAATTATAATAATTATTTATTTTAGGGGTTAAGGGGTACCACATTATAAACTTTTTATTATAATTTCATATATAATTAGGGGTTTAAAAGTTTATTATTATTATTATTATATTAATAGTAAATACTATTATGGGGAATTATTACTAAAGGGGTTTTATTTTACTTTTAAATAAAAGGGGGTGTATTTGAGTTTAATAATAATGTTATTACTAATATTATTATTAGTTTTATTAAAAAAAATATTTTCAAGAAGGGGAGGGGGCATGTGTCCCAACTATGTTTTATTTTAAATTAAATTTTAAAATAAAGGAGAGTTATATAATATTATTTTAAAAATAAAATAAGGAGATAAAAATATTAATTCTTTTTTATGGTATTTTGACATATCTAAGATATTATAAATTTTCAAAGTTTATTAAAAAGAATTTATTTTTAAGAATTTTTATATAAAAGATAATTAATTTTTAAAAAAGGGAAATGTCATTTAGTTTAGATTATTAAACAAAAATCTATCTTTTAAAATTTGGGTTTTATTAGTTTATTATTATTTTAATTATTTATTATTATTTGTTTTTTGGGCCAACTCAACCTTGTTGACCCAAACTCCTAACCTAATTTCAACCATATAAATAAGACCTCAGTCTCTCATATACTTCCACCCACAATTCACATAGAAACATCCTAAAAGTTGTTGTTCTTCACATCGAAGAACAACAAACAATTCAAAGGATTGGAATTGGTGGCGTGAAGAAAACTAAAGATAAAAGAGAATTATTTTGATCACCGGGATAGACCTACCCGTAGGTCGGTTTCTCTTTATGGATTGAACTTGGTTATGAATTTTTGTTTTCCTTTTTGTTTTTTTTTAAGTATAATATAATTTTATAAAGAAAAACCATTAAACTAATAAAATATTTAAAAAAAAAAACCATATGTAGAATAAATCTTCTACTGTGAATCAATTTTATTATAATAACATTTTTTAGTTAATATCTTAAACCCTTTAATCATAAAATTAATATCATAATATGAATCTAATTCTAAACAAAAACTAAAAACTATTTTTATCAAATCATAATATATTAATAAAATGGAAAAGAAAACTATGGATCATAGCAATAGTAAAAAAGTAAAAGAAGGAAGAAACTATGGGTTTGCTTTTGGTTGCAGAAATCGTGTGATAGTGATGAGGGAGACTTAGTCTGTTTTTTTTATAAAATAAAAATAAGAATAAGAATAAATTAAATAATACTCAAGATATGGAAATAATTGAAAGGGGGCGGCACTTTATTACATAGAGAAGAGTTTTTTGATATTAGTTTTTTAGGGTTTTAGATCATGGGCTCGATTGATGGGTTTAAATCATTATTATTAACACCATACTTCATAGCTCCATTACTAATCCACCCCTGAAAATTTATTAATTAATTAAATTAATTCCTTAATTTAATTAATGATTAGGGTTCAAATGTCATTAGGGGAATAACAAAAATTAGGATTAGATTTATAAACTTGGGATTTTAGGATTTTTTTTATTTCTAAGAATTTATTTAAGGTTTTGGGTTAAATAATGGTTTAAAATTTAAAAATAATGTGTTTATTTTATTCTAAAAAATGAAAAATTATTTTCTTTTAAATATGGAGATTTTAAACTCTGGATTTTTATGAAGATGCTTGTTTTGAGGATTTTTAAATATTTGGGTTTATAGTTATTTTTTTAAAGGGATTTATTTAGGGTTATAAAATGAAATTTAAATATAATTGTAGATTAAAATTTTAAATGAAATTCTTTTTCTTTATTCCAATTAAATGAAATATCTTGGTTTTAAATGGTTTCCATATATTTTTTAGGAATAGTAAGAACCGTTACTTATGTTTAGAAAAAATTCAGCAATCATTTATTTTATAATTATTATTACTAACATTATTATTAGGAGGATAAATATTAAGTTAAGAAAATGTATGGTAATGAGTTGCTTTGTTTTTAACCGTCATTTTAAGCCTATTAAGTATTTTCATATACATCCAATGTTTTAATTAATAATTTTAATTAATAAGTAATTAATTGGATTATTTGGTTAATTAGCTTTTTGGTAGCTTAATTAAATTATAAGTAGAATCGGAAGATGGGGTGACTACTTAAAATACCTTAATACAATTAGGTATTAATTCTTTAATTAAAGTAATTTTAGTTTGATCATTAAGAATCATTTATTTTGGATTAATGGAAAAATAATGATAAAATAAGAATATGATCAATTTAATAATGTCATATTTGGGTTATTAAAACTTATTTATTTATAATAAATGTGGGATTATTTATTTATTAATGAAATAACTGATTATATTTTTGGTCATGAGTAAATTTTGGGAGTCTTTATCATAATCTATTTCCAAGGGTTTATTATTTATTATTTTTTGGATTTAATATATATTTTAGGGTTTATTTTATCTATTTATAATTTTGGATTTTCAATTATATTTTGGAATTTATTTGATTTTTGGGTTTAATTTTTTATAATAAATTGGAGTTGTTTATATATTGTTTGGTTTTAATTTATATTTGGGGTTTTAATTATAATATTAAATTTAAGTTTTTTTTGACTTTTTTTAAATAAAAAATGGTGGATTTATTATTCTATAAATTTAGAGTTTTATTTATAGAAATTGATGATTTGGGTTATTAAATTCTTATAATGTGGGTTTGATACTTTATAAATTTGGGTTTGTAAATTTAAATGGATTTACCATTTATTTTGGGGTTTATTTTAATTCAGGGTTTTGACTTTTTTTTAATACTATTTATTTACATTGATAATTAAATAATGGGGATTTAACTTGACTAATTTTATAATAATCTTATTTAATCAATTTTTATAATGGACTAAATTAAGATCAATGGACAGTATAATTGGAGTAAGATAGAGGTTAATGAAAATTTAAAATTATTTTTATTTAAGAATTCTTTTAAGGGATAGATTTTAAGGGGTTTCATATGGAAAATTAATGGATTTTATAAAGGATATTTAAGGGGTTTTATAAATGGATTTAAGGGATTTTATTTGGGATTTAAGAAATTATTTAAGGGATATTTAAATTGGGTTTTTATAAGAAGTTAAGGTTTTAAAATAATAATATAAGGGGTTTTATATTAGGTTTAAGAATTTAGAAAAGCGGTAGTAATGGGATAGTGAGATTAGGGGTTAGGATTTAAGGGTAGGGGAATAGAACTACGACGCTCTGATCCCTTTTTTGAGGGTACGTAGGCATAAGGTTTTTGAACAAAGACCTTAGCGAGTACAATAAGGGATAAAATTAAGATTTTTTTTATTTATTAAATTGGAATTTACAAACAAACAAACAATAGAAGTGAGAGGTGCCTAACACCTTCCTCCCACTTAACTGACTCCCGGACCTTAGGATTTAGGTTTATCCTTATTTCCCTTAAAAAATAGGATGACGACTCTTAATTTTTAAGCCGGCCGCGACACCCTGATAAGAACATGTCATCAGATACGCCTATGTGGCCTGAGGGTGTTTTGTTGACTGTGTATTTATAGCTGCCACGTTGGATTAAATTAAATATTTTTATATATTATATATTTTGAAATTTATTTTTAATTCTAATTATTTTTATATTATATATTTTTTAATTTAATTCAAATGTTTTTGAATTTTTATGAATTATTATTTTAATATTTAATTAATTAATTTTTTAATTTTCGTTTTGATTTAAATTTTATTTATTATTTTTCGTATTATTAATTTATTTTTAATTAAATTGATTTCAATTTGTTTTAATTGTTATTCTAAAAATATTTTTTTTTGGGCCAGATTTAACACACAAACCTAAACCCAGTAGCAACCGCCCATGTATTTACTCATTTGTAAATTGTAGAGACAATGTAGCTATATAAACATTATATTGTTTTCACAATCATCCGATGTGGGACAATTTCAAACAAATATCATGACAGTGCTACCCATTAGTGTCTCTCTCTCACCTCCATAAACATCATTATTCCAACTGTTTGTCTTCACCACTAACACACCCCTTGTTCATACATATCTATATGCAAACACACCTACTGCATATTTGATCTTACCATTTTTGCATGCATTTTGGCAAAACCTGATACTACTACTTGTGATTTCCACCAACGAAATCAAATGCAAAACCTGATACTACACCAATTTGGCAAATGTATGTGTAGTCACCGCATCATAAAAATCACCATAAGCTTGGCTCAGTATGTTGTTCCCGAACAACATACTGATA
This sequence comes from Lathyrus aphaca, assembly GCA_963966055.1. Classification (NCBI taxonomy): domain Eukaryota; kingdom Viridiplantae; phylum Streptophyta; class Magnoliopsida; order Fabales; family Fabaceae; genus Lathyrus; species Lathyrus aphaca. Next base: position 76,055,377 of record OZ014523.1, read on the forward strand.
TGGGTTCTTAAATTTCATAACTCAAGGCATAAGTTTAATGTTATCTTGATTTGCATAGCTCAAGAAAGGCTGAATGGACACCCTGAATTGCATAGCTCAAGGAGGGCTGAATGGTTGACCTGAATTGCATAGCTCAGGAAATCTGAATTTTTAGCTTAGTTAAAGTCCAAGACTGTGAATGTATTGTTAAATTAGCTTAGTTAGAGTTCAAGACTATGATTGTTGGGAATTAGCTTAGTTAATGTCCAAGACTATGATTGTATTATTTTTGACATTTTGTGCCTTGATTAAAGCCCAAGGTTGAAGCTAAAAGAGAATTAGTAGAGAGAATTTGTCATCTCTAAATAGGGAAAGATTTTATTTATTTGTGCCTTGATTGAAGCCCAAGGTTGAATCTAAACAAAGAAAACTGACTCTGGGAAAGTTTTATCTATATCCTGATTTAGAAGCCCAGGTGTGAAGCTTATTTGTGAGAGACTGACTCTTGGTTTATTTGTATCTTATATGAATCCTAGAATGGGAGGATGGAAATTTGTTGGGAGACTAAATCTGTATGAATAGTGTTTTGTCTGTTGTTTGAAAAAGGTTTTTGAGGTCATCAGACATTCCTTTGTCTGGGAATGTTCAATTGTACAAAGCCCAAGAGGAGGCTACCTTTGTCATCCATCGGGGAGAGGGAGACTATTGTATGTGTTTGATTCTAAAGTATTTGTTCTTATGCTTTTAGGAAGCCTTTAAGGGTCCTTGTGTTTAAGCCCAATAGGAGGCTAGATTACCTATAAGAGGCTCATGGGTCCTTGAACAAAGCCCAAGGAGGTTGAGGGAGGTTGAGTAACTTCTAAGCCTGAGATAAGGAACCTTTAAGAGGCCTTAGGGTCCTTGAATTAAGCCCAAAAGGAGGCTATGTTTTGCCCTTATAGGATTTTAAGTTATTCAAAGGTTGGTCTGGTGATAATAACCCGAGTACTTAGAGATTTTAGTAGAGATGCAAATATATACAATAAAGATGCATGCGGATAAAATAGATGTGTAAGTGAATGTGTTTGACGGTTTTTATATTTTCTTTGTTATGGTTTAAGTATTTCTTAAGTGATTTTAAGAATGATGTTGGGAGTTGCATTGGGAAGCAGAGGCCTAAAATCCCGAGGGAGATAGAGATTACAAATATGTTTTATATTGTATTCTCTTTGTCATTAAGAAGTATTTTATTACCTTTGCTTTAGTATGAGGTAAAGAAAGATAGTTTTGGAAAACAACCATAATCTAACAAGCAACAACAGTTTAAGAAAATAGCCAGAAGTTAGAGGGAGAAGAGGTGGCTCAAAAGCTAATAATAGGGCTTATACATAAGGATGCCTATGGAATTTGTTTTTTATTAATTATCTTGTGATTTCATGCACATGGTAAGGATTTTAAGGAAAAGCTTATCTACTGCCTAGAAAGTAGCTCCACCTGGTTGTGAAGCTCAGTCTATTGTAGGTGTATTAGATATTTAATTTGAAAGATATGAGACTTGTAAACAAGTGGCCCAATATATTTGTTTTGGAAATTGAAAACTGCTTAAGAAAACAGTTGGAGGAGTCAAGACTTATGCGAAAGTCTGACGGAGTTTTAAAACAGACCGGAGAAAGTTTAAAATAGAAAGAATGGGTCCTAAACACAAAGGATTTCACATGACACATTTTCAAAATTCATTTTAGAAAATAAAAGGTTATGTGTAAAGAAGTTCACAGAAAGATATTCACAGATAAAAATTCAATGCAATGAAAAAGACGATCGTGTCGAGTTTTTGAAAATAGATCAGATGAACCCTAATAGTTCATTTTTCAAAAAGGGATGGGTCTTACACTCTAACAGAGGCCCATGCGTGTGATAAAAATCAATTTGAGGGTGAATAAATCAAAACATATTACAATATATTACAAAAAGGTATTTTGTATACAGGTATTTTGTTACAACATATTACAATACCAGATTATATACTTCTGGTGTAAGGATATAATTGGTTTCAACATAGTAAAGGAGGTTGGTTACAATTCCAAAAATCTTCTCACGTTCCCTCCATGTTTATTTTAAATGTTTAGTCACCATGTTAATTATAATTGTTTATTGATACATAATATCATAAATGTTTACGATCTGAATTGTTTTGATTCTCTGTGCTGATATGAATTGTTTTGTTTCTTCTGAATATTTTGATGCAGGTGGTGTTATCCCTAAATTTCGACGCTAGCAATTAATGAGGTTATTTTGGCTTAATAAAAGAGTTTTCTTGTGATAAGCTAAAAGTAAGGTTTCAACCTAACTAACTAAAGGATGAAAGTCGAAGGAATCTGCCTATAAGTTTCATACTTAGTGAAATTCTAAGTTTGGAATATTTTCTAAGTGTTGGAGGGATTTGACCGTTCGACGAAGATGGCAGTTACCAAGGTTCTTGCACGTTCAATTTTGGAGGGAACATGTGTAGTTTTTAATTCAAAGACAAGGACAAGTGGCGCAAGATGAATCTTCTTCAACATATAGTGGGACAAGTGTCATCATCTTAGGATAGTTGTAAGAGAAACCGTCGAGAGAAGTTACTTTGTAATGTATATAAAATAGCTTAGTCTAGTGTTAGAATAAGTGTGTGGAAATCATATGTACTAGTAACTCCGTATACTCAAAGTATCAGCGTGTAGAGAAACGAGTGCAGTGAGAATGTACGTGATTGAAACACCACCAATTTATCTTCAATGTCAAATTTATCTTCAAGTCATTTACTTTTGAAGCCATTTATTCCTTACAAAGCCTTTATTTTAAAGCAATTTATGTTTCAAAGTCATTTATCTTTTCAGCAATTTACTGCATTTCCTTTACAATTCCAACCCTTTTATCTTTCCAGCAATTTAACATTCCTCGCCTTGCCTTTAAATTTCATTTACTTTCAAGCCTTGTCTTTACTTTCCTTTAAAATTTCAAGCCTTGTCTTTTACCTTAATTTACTTTGAAAGCCTTTGTCTTTTACTTTATTTTCCTTTTAAAAACAATTTCTGAATCTTGTTGAAAGATTCAAAACCTTTTTTTCCCAAAAGTGTGATATACCAAATCAACCTTTTTATTAGCATGTGTCCTATGATCAATCTGATTGATCCTGCGAGTAACTGAGAGTATTTTTGGTATCTTCAGAGGACCAGCGGTTGTTTACCAATATTGGGGGTAAATAATTGGCACGCCCAGTGGGACAGTGCTAAGATAAAAACATTTTCTTAGAAGTGTTCATAACTTCTCCCTTTTCGTAACGTCCTCTTTATAACTTTCGTGTTTCGTAACTTCCTTTACATGGACGGTCTGGTAGAAATAACGATTACTTTTGTTGTATGCATTTAAGAAGTGGCAAGGTAGCCAGTATAGACCATTATATCCTTAAAAGAAGAAACACAAGAAGGATGGCATCTAGCAAAGGAAACCCAAGTGATTCAATGCCCACAACAAGTGGGTCGAATCCTCAAGTGGGTAGTTTAAACGTTCGTAGTACAAATACACAAGATGGACCAAGGAATGAGACCATCCCAACCTCCAATCCTTCGACAGGAGCTTCGACCATACTAAATTTGACATCAGAACAAGCCCCTTCGACAGGACCAGGAGAGACAGTTAATAGATACTATACTCATCCAGTGTTGGATTATATTGGACGAAATGCTCAAACTCCACCACCAAGTTCGTCTACATTTAAACCTTATATGCCCACATCACTTTCTCAGGCTTTTCCCAGAATCTTTGGTGCGTCAACCACCATGGCAGGATTGAGAAATGCTCCCCTAGTTTATTTAGACAACGTTGTTTCTTCACCTTTGCAGGAATCTGGTTCTGCAATAAATATGAGAAGGAATAACTAGACTGGAGGCTTGGGGAATTCGACTCAGATTCATGCTTTGACAAATGAGTCTATGGCCTATTTAAGGAAACAGATGGATGAAAGCAACATGCAAATGGTTCATACTCTATCCCAAACTATGGGAGATATTTTTCAGCCTTTGATTCAGAATACGACTCAGACGAATCAACAGATGGTGTCTTAAATGGCACGCATAGTAGAATTCAAGGGAGTCCCAACACCAGTTCGACAACCCCATCACTTACCAGAAGCAAGAGAAACTATGCAGCCATTGAACCAAGAGAATCCACCTATGGTCAAACCGGTAGACTTCGAACCCATTAGAGGTCAAAGACAAACACCAATAGAAGAGGAGCCAGGAGTGAGAGTAGTAAATAGACATCAAGATAGAGATTATGTAGTCCAACAAGTTCGACAGAATAATCTGGAAGCAGAGAATAACTTGGCAGCTCTTGTCGAACGAATAATAGCGCGAAGTGGAATAAACACTTGTTTTGCTATGCCAAACTTTACTTCGCCAATAATGGACTATATACTCCAATCAGAATTGCCCCCTAGGATGAAGGTTCCCAAATTTACCAAGTTCTCAGGGGATACAACAGAATCTACGGTCGAACATGTGGCACAGTACATGATAGAGGTCGGGGAGATTGCTAATGATGAAAGTCTAAGGATTAAATATTTCCCTAACTCCCTTACCAAGATTGCTTTCACTTGGTTCACTACTCTGCCACCCGGTTCGATATGTAATTGGACTTAATTAGAGCGTTTGTTTCACGAGCAATTCTATATGGGTCAGACTAAGATTAGTTTGAAAGAATTAGCCAGCGTCAAACAAAAGTTCAATGAGTCCATTGACGACTACTTGAACAAATTTCGACTGCTTAAGGCAAGATGTTTTACTCAAGTACCTGAGCGTGGATTGGTCGAAATGGTTGTTGATGGCCTTGACTATTCAATCAGGAAGAAGCTCGATACCCAGTACTTGAGAGACATGGCCCAATTAGCAGACATAGTTTGACAGCTTAAACGTCTGAAGGACGGGAAAGCTAGGGAGAACAGCATAAAAAGGTAGTTTACGTCGAATATCAAGATGAGGTCGAAAACGTCTATGACGAAACTCTACCTCTAGATGATAATGAGGTAGACTTAGCTGAACTTAAATAGGGTCCCCCTTACTCCTGTAAACCATTAGTTCCCTCAAATGGAAAGAATCTTGTCGAACTCGAAAAAAAGACAGATTTCCAAAGAAAACATTTACTTTCGACGTCACCAAGTGTGACAAAAAAAAATTATTTACTAGTTAAGGATGGACAAATACTTGTACCTCCTGGTGCTAAAACACTACCTTTAGATCAAAGAAAGAAAAGAGGTTTTTGTAAATACCATAATTATTTGGGTCATAAAACTTCTCAATGTTTTCTTTTCAGGGATTTGGTGGAAAATCCAATCCAGGAAGGAAGACTCAAGTTTGGCGACAAGCCAAAAGCGCAAATGAAGATAGATATTGATCCTCTTCAGATGGCTGAGGCGAATTACTCTGAACCTTCTGCAGTGAACTGGGTTGACATCGTTGAGCAAGTTGCTGATGACAACGGAAGTCCTAATTCAGTTGAGGCTATAGTTGATCATGTGGCAGTTGAGGTTAATAAGAACCCCAACAATGAGGCCATAGTGTTAAAGGATAATAAGGAATTAACCAGTGAGCAATGGGAACAACTGATATTCAAGGTTGCTGAAGGATTCTTCAAGATATCATTAGATGTTGAAAGGTTTAACGTGGGGGTTACCATCGTCCCCCGTGAAGAGGTCTAAGAGTCAAACCTCTCACTCATTACCAAAGAAACTACTGAGAGTTTCGTAAATATGGATGAGGCCACTGATGGCCTAGAACTGAACTTCTCCAAGATGGAACTCAAGGATGAAGTTAATGTTAACATGGTTGAAGTAACAGACGACCAGGTGCTGAAGGTCGATCATTATGTAGTCCAGAAAGACCACTATAAGAAGGCTTATCCCAAGGAGGATTAGAAAATTGGTGATTTCTTGCAGAGATGCCAAAACAAGAAGTTAGAAGTGATGCTCTGTTCAAGATGTAGTTCCATCTTCAACAAGAAGGCTGCTCTAAGTCTTCAATAGTCGAATAAGATGCATGGGGGTAGAAGGAAAAAACTGCCCAAAGGCATGCCCGTTTCGACCCAAGATGTGATAACCCCTGTCAACTATGGGGGCATTCCCCAGTCTCTCAAGTCCAAACAACCCACATTTAAACCAAGTGGGGAAGTGCCCAGTGATAAGTGGTTCAAGCCTGATGAGTCAGTCAGAAGGGGAGGACGGAAGTGGAGAAAATTTGAGGTCGAAAGAGGACCCTCAATGGGATACACAAAGGAGGTTACAACCTCTAATAAAGCTACCTATATATCTGAGAATTACAAGGGTAAGAATCCTATGTACAGGTCACAATGGCGTAGGGAGCCGCGCAGGAGGAAGACTCAAAGGGAAGCCTCCAGAGGTGATTATGTTGAATCCAGCACGAGTGTCCTTGGTGAAGCTAAGGACAACCTTAAAGTGAATAAGGAAGTGCTTGTGGGGCACAAAGGACTTTCATTCAGGAACAAAGAAGTTGACATTAAGGCATAAATAAAAGCTAAGTTGAAGGTTGTCGAAGATGAAAAGATGACAAATAACTTTGACTATAAATCTGAGGCTTCTCTGGACGTTTTGGTCAATGTAGTTTCAGTAATGCTTAGAGAGTATGACCGCATCACTGAGGTTGAAATTTTGGATGCTAATACTGAAGCAGAAATGATAGCACGTCAACCAGTGTGCTACTATGTAATGAACAACGGTTGCGTCGAAGAGCATAATGCTTTCTTCGAAAGACCCACTGAGGCCATGATGGGGGCACTTGAAACCCCTTTATATTATTGGAAAAGTAGAAAACGTGGCTATAAACAAGACTATGGTTGATTGTGGCGCTACAGTACACATAATGCCCCATTTCTTGCTACCCAGAATTGGCAAATTCGACACATACCTAAAGCCTCATAACTTGGTCATATCAAATTGTGAGGGCAATAGTGGACCTACTATAGGGGTCCTACAAGTTTCCTTGACTATGGAGACATTTACAAGGCCCACTCTCTTTATGGTGGTAGAGAGTAAAGCTAACTATAACCTCCTGTTAGGGAGAGAATGGTTACATGGCATATGAGCAGTGTCATCTTCAATGCACTAAAGGATCTCCATATGGAGGCCAGATGGTAATGTCGAAAACATCGAAGCTGATCAGGGGTACTTTAAGGTACCAGTGAATCACGTAGAAGGTGTGGATTTCAATAAGAATCTATCACATATTGGTCCATGTGCACTAGCAGGATTCGAGTTCATACCAGATAATCACGCATACTGCACATTAAACCTCCATCCCCTCGAAGGATTCCGCTGGGATAGAGAGGTTGTAGGAGAAGCAGGAAATCTCCCACCTTATTTCTCTGATCTTTATATTCGTCGCACAAGCTAGGGAAGCGAGGGAAGTAATAATGATTGACTTCGACGCATTAAAAAGAATTTCGGCCTATGTGGCTGAAACAAGGATACAGACGGCCTTGGAGGCTGCAGGAAATGATGTTATTGTAGAGACCATCAATGAATTTGTTGAAGAGACTCCTGCAAAGGATTTCGACCAAGAGCCCTCAGATAAGGCTCAAGGAGATTCAGATCAGGGACCTGATTCCATTTATGATAATGAGCCTTTGGGATTTGAGAAGGACCCTTTGTCAGAAAGTACCAGAATGCTGGCTCAGGATCCTTTAGAAGAAATAGACATGGGGGAAGAGGAGTTGAAAAGTCCTACATACATCAGTGCCAACCTCGACCCAGAACTTAAGGTCAAAGTGGTCCACATGCTGAAAGAATTCAAAGATTGTTTTGCATGGGACTACAATGAAATTTCTGATTTGGAAAGAGAGCTTATTGAACATAAGCTACCAATCAAACCTGGGAAGAAGCCTGTCAAATAAAATCCAAGACAGTTTGCCCCAGCAATCCTCACCCAAATCAAAGAGGAGATTGAGAGGCTGCTTCAATGCAAGTTCATTCACACAACTAGGTACGTTGAATGGTTAGTCAATATCGTACCAGTAATTAAAAAGAATAGTTCTTTAAGGGTGTGCATAGATTTTAGATATCTAAATTAAGCAACTCCTAAATATGAGTATTCAATGCATGTGGCAGAAATGTTGATTGATTTTGCTGCGGGATATGAGTATCTAAGTATGCTAGATGGCTACTCAGGATACAATTAGATATTCATTGTCGAGGAAGATGTCCCTAAAACTGCTTTTTTATTCCCAGGGGCCTTAGGCACTTATGAATGGGTAGTTATGCCTTTTGGTTTGAAAAATGTTGGAGCAACTTATCAAAGAGCAATGAATTTAATTTTTCATGATTTCATAGATACGTTTATGCAAATTTACATTGATGACGTCGTTGTAAAGTCTATCTCTGGACTCGACCATGTCGATCATCTTAGACGTTCCTTTGAAAGAATGAGAAAATATGGTCTTAAAATGAATCCTCTTAAATGTGATTTTTTTGTGCAAGCAGAGGACTTTCTGGATTTATGGTCCGCAAAAAGGGGATCAAAATCAATCAGAATAAGACTAAAGCTATCATGGAGGCTAAAACACCTTCGACAAAGAAGGAGCTCTAATCACTCTTAAGCAAGATCAACTTCTTAAGGAGGTTCATATCAAACCTGAGTGGAAAGACTAAAGCTTTCTCACCTTTGTTGCGTATGGGCAAAGAAGGATTTCAGTGGGGGCAAGCTCAACAGGAAGCCTTCGACAAGATCAAGGAGTACTTGAGTCATCCTCCAATTCTTTCTCCACCTTGTAGAAAGAAAATTATAAGATTGTACATAGTTGCTTCAGATATAACTTTAGGGAGTATGTTAGCCCAAGAGGATGATGATGGCGTCGAAAGAGCCATTTATTACCTTAGTAGAGTTTTAAATGATGCATAAACTAGGTATAGTACGATAGAAAAATTATGCCTATGTTTTTATTACTCTTGTACTAAATTGAAACAATATATAAAAAAACCAGTTGATGTTTATGTTTCTTCTCGTTTTGATGTTATTAAACATATGTTGTCCAAACCTATTTTGAATAGTCGAATTGGAAAATGGGCACTAACATTAACTGAGTACTCTTTAACTTATAAATCCTTAAAAGTTGTTAAGGGGCAAGTGGTTGCAGACTTTATAGTCGACCGTTCTATAAATGAGAGTCCCTTGAATTATCTTGAGATTGAGCCATGGAAGTTATACTTCGATGGGAAGGCAAAGTTTCCACCGTGATTCTCCACCTCGGCTTTCTTTCTTTTGTCTTTCTTCAAAGACGAAGTCTCACTGGAAATATAATTCCGGATCCACTGTGACCTTGATACGACGCCGATGGAGCCTTCGTGCCACCATTAACCACCTTGCTGACACACAACGTTAAACGATGCCCTAACCTCTCAATGATTCGGTATAGATTTCTCCTAATCTCACACCACAACAAACGAAAACGAGTTAGAGATGTCATTTGCATGTGCGTCACGATGAACTATAAGGAGAAGAAGATTGAAGGCTTCTAGGAATGGTATCTAAATTCGTTATCGTCCTTTCTCATTGCAATTTTCCTTTTCTTGTTCGTCGCGGTTCTGAGATTCTTGCATTTTGAAATTGTGTTGTTCTTGGCGTTGAATCTTGTTGCAGGTTTTAAGAATTGACGAAGACGATTGAAGCCGTGGATGTTGTTGGTGTTCTACTTTGAAGATTGAAAGATGAGTTGAAGATGAAGATAGTCATGGTCAAGCTTGAAGATTGATGTTGATGTGCAGGAAGATGGTTGAAGAGTGAGAGATTGAGGATTGGTCAGAGTTGGTTGATGGTGATTTTTGCATATGAAGATTAGAAAATGGGAGGGATTGTGAGTGATTTTGCAGAAGATTTGTGGATTGCAGCAGAAGGATGAAGATTAGGGATGATGTTGATAAATATTGAATGTGAAGTTGGAGAAATTCTGCAGAACATGGAATTACTGAAGAATGGATGAAAAGAGTTCAGTTTTTGTGAAGTGAAACTATTATTGAGTTGATTCTGAAACTCTGTGATCTGGTTTTTCAGGTTGTTAAAGATAATTGAAGATGATGAAGAATTATTAGAGGTGGAGGATGAAGAAGAAGAGTGAAGAGTGATTCTGTTAGAGTTTGTTGGAGAGGGTTTGAAGGTCAATCTGGAATAATGAAGGAGATGAATGAATCAGAAAAAGAATGGAGAAAATGGTGTCCAGGAAGCATGAAGAAGAGTATCGATGGCTTTATAGAGATGAATGGTGAGGGTTTTTTTGGTGATTTCAGTTGAATTTCAGTTAGAAATTTTGTTAGGGAGTTAGAGTTAGTTTTTTGTTGTAACTGGTTTTGTATATGCTTTTTCTTCTGAATTTCCTCTATGAGAAACTGTTATGGATCTTTTTTCTGAGTTTTTCTGGTGTAATTTTGTTGTAGTGTTCATGAATTTTTTGTGAGTTTCTTCTTTTTGCAATGGATTCTGGTGTGTATTTCTAGTGTAAATTCCCTTCGTTGTAACTCTGAACTTCTGCATCATTTTTCCTTATATACTTCCCCTGCGTTTATTCAGGTCTCACCAGCTTCCTCAAATATTTTTTTTCTTTTTTTTAATAGCAGCTTCCAACATATATTTTTTTGTTCTTGTTAATGGGCTATGGTAATCAAAAATAACAATGGCCCCGAATTAGAGCTTAATAATACTCTTGCATCCTCCAAAACATGATAATATGCATTGGTCTTGTAAATGTAAAAGTTTTTTATAATATCACAAACGATTTGAAATTGTCAAAGCTTGGGAATAAAAATTCTAACAAAAAAAACATTTGTGAACTCTCGCGCTCGGAATCATGTTTTGAAAAAACGAATTAAAAAGGACTTATATAGGATTTCAAACGATTCACCTGAACCGTCTTTCCAATTTGGATCAACTCTTAAATGATGAATCCATACATATGCTAGAAATATTTGGCACCATAAGAAATCCACAAACCAATGTCTTGAATCATGCCATTTAATCTTGTGAACACTTTTGACTTCCTAGTGAATTTGAAAGCTTACTTATCCTTTCATGTCATGCTCGATCACTGAACCTCAATCTTCAACACATCAACCGTCATTTGAATCCACTTGAAACTTGCCCTGATTTTGAATTAATATTAAGGAAAATAAATCCTAAAATGAACCCAATAAGCAAAAGGGAAGGACACCCTAAGGCTTTATGAAACCCCTGACATTCGATGACATTGAGAACTCTTGAAAAACATGGCCTTGATACCTGATGATCTTCAGAGCTCGTGATAACGTGAGATCAACCTTTTGTCTCATTATGAATATAATGGTTAGATAAGTCACCTTTGGAAGGGAGAATTCTAATCACAAGAAAATGGATTTGATCCCATATCTTAAAAACCAATGCAAACAATGATTGTGAGTTTATGACTTACTGGATGATGCAGATGAATGTGAAGCGTAAAGCCAGTTAAGGTTATAAATAAGAGGGCAAATTTTGGGGTGTTACACTTTTCCTTTTTCAAATTATGTTCTCATGTGGTGAAGGTATAAGAGAGTTATGTAAGGATTAATGTGTCGTTAGCATGACATTGGATCATGGAATGAGATTACAATCTGATGGTGATGATTGTAGAAGTTGGTGTGAGGTGCATGGGGTGGACCACGTTGGATCTTTTCTTCCTTGGCAACAAAAGTGTGACTAAAGTGGTGGAATGTGAGTGAAACAGAAAGAATGAGGAGATGGCATGTGACTTGTGTGTAGGCTAGGATGATTCTCTTCACCCCATGTGCATCACTTGTACCATTTTGTATTATTTTTTCTAAGCTTTCCACTAAGAATAACCAACAAAGCAAAGCCACCTATGTCCTTATTTTGGTCACGAAAACAATGGGAGTGTCACATTATGAGAAGTATGGAAAAATAATATAAGCCATGTGACATTCATAAAAAATAAGTGGACCAATGAAAATTCAACAAAAATGCACAACTTGAGTTATAGAAATGCTATGAAGATTTTTTTGGACTTTTTGGGAAGGGAAAATCATGATCTACAACTTTCATGTTCACGGAAAAAACATTTGGAGCTTTTTTGAACAAGAAATAATAACTTGAAGGTCTAGGGCAAAGATTTCCAAAAATAGAAACCTCTAACTTGAAAATTCCAAATTTAGAAACTTTTGCACATTCTTGATTTTTTGACATTTGAGATCATCCAAGCTATTCCCTGATCAAATATGGGCTCATGAAGTTAATGAACATGATTGAAACCCTAAAATTCTATTGTTTGACTTTTCTTTGGTATAATTGACTTCTTTCTTCATGCACAAGTAACTGGACTAATGCATGACTTCCTAAGTGAATTTTTGTACCAAATTTCATCCATAGGCCTTATATATTATATGAAAGCCTTTGACCACAATAATTGGTCAAAGCTATAAGGATATGATGATTTGAGGCAAAACCCTAATTAGGGTTTCTCTGTGTAGGAGGATGTTACACTACTAAACTTCTGATGAATTTCAACCCTTCTTGGGCTTTAGGATGAGCTTGAGCTTGTATAAGATATGAAGATTCCTTGTAGGCTTCTTGTAAGACCAGTTGGCTCTCAACTTGTCTTTGAAGAATCACATCTTGACGGATGACTGATCACATGCCCTATGCTTCTAACTATGGGTGTTATACCTTATCTTTCTATGCAAATATGCTACGATATGTATGATATATGCTATTTTATATGATATTAAAAAGAGAGGGAAAATTTGGGGTGTTACAGTGGGTATTGAGAAAACACTTTTCAAATCTTAGATCCAAGATATTCATCTTTCAAGGAGCAAACTCTTGACATGGTTTTGTGAATTGATATTCATATGCATCATTTTTTATTTTATTCTGTTGATTATTAACATGAGTAGCATGAGTAAGATTAACATGGTAAAGACCATGGTAACGCTTGACAAATAGTATTGTGAGGATGCATAATGATATTGATGAAGAACTTTGTTCGTATACATAGATTAATTGAATACGTGTAAAAAGGGTTAATCACGTGTATGTATTATGATCATGGAATTTGATATGAATCAATTATGAATTTGATATATATGTTATACAAAAGTTTGTTAGCTCTAAATTCTAGATATAGATTTAGATTTAGCACTCGCGTGAGTATCGGTTCTTAATGCTCTGTGTGGTTTTGTTACGTGAGATCTCACCGATAAGATAATATGGTTGGCATCTCGACTTTGCGTTAGAAATAACCTCTGTTATGGGTTATAGGTGGGGGTATTAGACAAATTATTGATTTGTATTTAACTTGATCAGAAGAATGCATGTGTTATCAATTGATTCTGATAAGTTTCTTCTTTCTAAAGAACGTCTTATTTACTTGTTTTTATGTCTATAATTTCTGCATGTTACTGTTTGAAATCTCATTTCAAACCAAGTTTTAGAAATGTAGAGACTGTTGAACGACGCTCTTTCCCTTGCATAGATAATTATGGATATGAAAAATCCCAGAATTCTTCCAAACTTAAACTTTTCCTTGCCGCTTTACTGCTCCAACAATGGGTAGGGTTTCAAAATCATAAGGGAGGCCCGATCTACTATGTGGTGTTTCTTTGCATAATTTTGGCTTCAGATTTAGATTTAGATTAAAATTTGACATAGGGTTGATGTTGGAAGTTTTGTAGGATTAGGTGTTGGTCGTCGGAGAAGACGGCAGCGACACCACCTTTGACCATCCAACCACCATCTTCTCAATCACTAAGCGTGGATGGAAGAAAAGGTAGTTCTAGAGAAAAATATTTAGTTTTAGATAGAGAATTTGGGGAGAGAGTGATGCGTTAGAATGAGAAAGATAATGGGTTCCCACCATTTTGTTGTTTTTTTTTCTTGATTAATGTTTCAATGACAAATGGCACCTCAAAGCCACTTGTCCCACATATCTTCACACACTTGCATAACTCTTATGCATGTGTGCCCATGAGTCTACCGTGTGCCATTGAATTGTGGCCATCTGATCTACATGTTTGACTGATCCTAAGTCCATGGACGAGTCAATTTGTTGACTGCATTGACTTGCGTTTTGGGCTTTTTTATTGGGCTGAATTTTGTTTTTGCACACCTCCCACCACTTATTGTTGGTGCGCCCATGTGTGGGCCTTTTTCTTTTATTTTTTTTAAGCTCATTTTTCTTCTCTTCTTTGGCCAGTTTTTTCTCTTTCTTTTCTTTTTTTTTTCCATTATTTTATAACTTTAATAAAATATTTTATAAATTAATATAGTCGATTATAATTAGTTGATTTAATTAATTAATTATAAATTAATTAATTTAGTTAATTAATTATCATTAACTTAATTGGTTTATTTATTTATTGTTGTTATATATTTGCTTACTTCAATAATTATCATACTTCCATGTCTCCATTTCCTCTTTGTGCTTATTAATTACATATATTATCTTTTGTTGTTAATTGTTCATGTTTGTTTAAATAGATGGTTAGTTGTCTAATTAAAATGAGTAGTAACTTTAACTTTTGTAAACAAACTTTTTTTCAAAATGTTCAAACCTTGATCTAACGCCAAGCAATTTTTTATCGAATCATTTATAAACCTTGCTTTGTTTCAAACACAAATTCAAACCTCGATCAACATCGAGTATTTTATCCAAATCAAATTAAAATACTTAATCATACTTAAACATTTTTTCATTAAAGATGAAAATGAGGATGGTGTCAAGCCTTCGACTCATCTCCCCAATTGTTTGAGTACGAGTTCCCTTACTCGATTAGTCAAACAATTATCATCTCTTAAAATTTCTAATTCAATCAAATCCAAATCATTTTTACAATAACTTGAACAAAAAAAGTGGTCTTGATCCTTTTATTCCCTTCTCGAATACTTGGATATGCGTTGCCTTACTCGGCCATTCATGTATTTGTTGTTTATCAAAACACGTTAACATTATCAAATACCATTTCATTAAATATGAAAGGGGGGGTCTCGAGCCTTCGTTTCCTCTTCTCAATTGTTTGGGTACGAGTTCCCTTACTCGATTAGTCAAACAATTGACATCTCTTAAAAAATATGTATAATATGATTCACCTTAAAATCTTTTTCATAATTAACTCAAATCGAAACCTATTTTTTAAAGACTTAGATGCAAATGAAAATGGTCTAGTGCCTTCTATTCCCTTTCCTGAATACTTGTATACAAGTTACCTTACTCTACCATTTGAGTATTCATCATCCACTCAAAATACACTAACTATATTAAATTCTTTCATAATTAAGGATGAAAAGGTAGATGGTATGGAGTCTTCGATTCCTCAACTCAATTATTTGGATACGAATTGTCTTACTCAACAATCCAAGTAATCATCATTAAAACAAATATTAAACATATTAAATCAACTTCTCGCCCCGTGTGGTTAAAGCTTATTCTTAAAAGAACATTGTTTAGTCCTTTTTAATGCGAATACAAACTAGTGTTTAAACCTCCACCGAGAGTAGACAAGTCAATGTTTAACCGTTAGAATGCGATCTAAACATTTGTTCATTAAAAAACAAAAACCAACAAACCTTATCCCTCATAACTATGTAGCATTGAATTCTCTATTGCACTTGGAGATACGTAGGAGCAAGACCCGCAATCTTGTCAGTCCCCCCCCCTTAATAAAACTTTTTTTGGTTTTATTTCTTTTCCCTTTACATCTCTTACCACTCGAAGAAAACAAATGACATAAGTTAACATTCAATCGCAAATTAGACTAAGAGGTTCTCATTGAGTACAATGAACGTGAGGAGTGTTAATACATTCCCCTTGCGTAATCGAATCCCGAACCCGAATATGGTTGCGACGACCATTTTATTTTTAAGGTTTTATCGATATTTTCCTTTTCCTTTATTGGAATAAATAAAGTTTGGTGGCGAATCTGACTGAACTATTTTTCTGCGACCATCGCAAAAGATTGTATTTTTCGAGGTACGAAAATATCAAGGATGATTTATTCGGGGAATTTCGCGGGAATTGTGACTCATATCCCATATACGACGTCATTATTCCGTTGTGGAACCAGAATTGGTGTTGATTTATGATATAGGTGTAACGACCAAGATTGTTTTCCGGATTACTAACTGACCCCACAAACCAACACAAACTTTTTCAACAACTTTGTCCTTACTTACACGCTTCCTGAGAAACTTTGAAGAAGGTCATCTATCCAAATATTACTCCAAGTTAAGAACATTTAACTATGAAGTTCTTATTTTTCAGGCTACCAAAAAGAAGATGCATTTTATTAATATATGTAGTATTAATCAATCCTTATAATCCTTTTGTCAACCATCAGTCCCAAACCTACACAACCTCATGATCCCTCTCATTCCGATGTGAATTTGATTTTTGCCTAGAAGATTCCAGGAGCCCTACATCGTCATAACTTGTGCACCGACGACCACTCCCCTCCCTCGTCCGTCTCGAGTGTTACATGTCGACCATCTTCCACTTGGTTTGTCCCCGAACCACATCGTATTGGGAGAGATATGTTTTGATACCATTTGTAACACCCCTGGCTACTTTTAGGATTACTGATTGACCCCACAAACCAACACGGGTCTTTTCAGCATGTTTTATCCTCATTCACACACTTTCTGGGAAACTTCCTAAAAGACACCCATCCAAATACTACTCTAAGTCAAGCACGCTTAACTATAGAGTTCATATTTGTTAGGCTACAAAAAAAATATGTATCTTATTGGTGTTGGTAGTTCGAATCAATCCTTATAAGTCTTCCTTCAACCATGCAGTCGCATACCTACACAACCTGATCATCTCTCTCATTCCGATGTGAATTCGGTTTTTGCCTAAAAGCAACCAAGAGCTTCTCATTTTCATGCCTTAAGCACTAACGACCACTCCCTACCCTTGTTGACCTCGAATGTTACAATAGAACTCTGAATCGGTGATGCTAATCTTCGGTACGATGATGCGACATGAATCTGCAAGGTTAATACTCTAAAGCCCATGTCAATTTAAGGTCCAAGATGAGTATAGTGAAAAATGGAGATCACCAAGAATACCTTGAATTTCATGTCAGATAGCTATATACGTTGGATAATCCTTATTGGGATGGTGCATGTTTGGGCCTTTAGTCGGTCCAGAACAATTTCTCTTGACATATATCATAGATAGCTAACTGAGTGAGATGTCACAAACATTTTTCATTGCCTCAACAAATGATTTTTATTGATTCTAAATGTACTCTTTAATGAGCAGTGCTTAGGCTATTGTTGCAGGTTGTCATCTAAGAAGGATCCTGAAACATTCAATATTGTTGTTAGAAGAAAGAGCTGGGCAGTTGGTCACAAAGGCCAACCGGGACAATCATCTTTTTCTCAATTTGAAATTATCATCTCTTATTTTAGTTATGTAGTTAATATGTATATATGTACACATTTTTTATCCATAATATAAAATTTTGTAGTTTCTAAAAAATGTTTCCAATTCTATATATATATATATATATATATATATATATATATATATATATATATATATATATATATATATATATATATATATATATATATATATATATATATATATATATATATATATATATATATATATATATATATATATATATGAAGGGCGTGCAAATGCAATTAGGGAGGAAAATAGGTCAGATCAGTGCAAATGCAATTAGGGAGGAAAATAGGTTAGACCAACATACAGAGATTTATAGCTTGACTTATTTAAAAACTTAGAATATTAATTTAATGCAACTAGGGAATTGAATAGATTAGACTTTTTTTTTTTAAAATTATTTAATTAAATAGATCAGACTTAAACTATTAAAAAAACTTATGAAATTTTTTAGATTGACATATATATATATATATATATATATATATATATATATATATATATATATATATATATATATATATATATATATATATATATATATATATATATATATATATATATATATATATATATATATATATATATGCACATTTATTATAAAATAGACTAAATGACATATAAAAGGTCTTGTTGTCTATGTAAAAAAATGGATTATTTGAGAACCTTAAAGTAAAATAAGTTTTTAAATATGCTTTCAGGTCAGATTATATTTTAAAAAAATCCAAACCACGCGATAGATGGAACTCAGAGTTTAAAAATTTATCGTTGGTCAGGATCATACCTGGCCTAACCTGATCTATTTTGACTCTTATAAAGATTTTCCTCAAAAAAAAAAAATTAATATTGTTGTGTATCCATGACCGAATTCAAACCCAAGACTTTTGGTTAAGTCTTTCCCCTCACCATCTCACCCAATTGCTCTTGAATTGTTTTGAAAACTTATTTGTTATAGAATAAATGCCATTTTTAATCTTCAATGCAACTTTAATTTTTATGTCAATTTTATTGAATGTATTAATAATAATATTTGTAATACACAAATAATTTAATAGAATGATTATAAAACCACTAGTCCCTCTTTATTTATCGCTTTTTTTTTTTTTAATTTATATAAAAGTATAAGGAAGACACGTATAGACTATTGATATTACAAAATTACACATTTAAAAAGTATTTATGGACCATAAATTATGATTTTAAATTAAAATTAATTTTAGGATTACGCCCTATAGAAAAAATTGAAACCAATTATTAATTTTAGGATTACCGCGTCTATGCAGGGACTAAAATTTTATAATAATAATAATAACTATTATTATTGTTATAATTAATAAATTATTATTATTATTATTATCAACCACCTTAAGATTAATTTGGTTGAATTTAAAAACAAAAATCACAAAGTTTTCATTATTACTAATTTTCATTGGTAACTTAGTATACTATGTCTATATATATAATTTCAATTACTAAGTTTTTTATTTATTTAAATATTTTTTTTTCCATGTTTTCAGATTAATTTTGTTTTTTTCTATACTTATCCGATGAGTGTTAATAGGTTTTTTGTTGTACAATTGTGTAGGGTTTTCTCTTTTAATTTTACTTTTAATTTTAAATTTGAACACTTTCTTATTTAGTTAAATAATTAAAGTTTATTTTATTAATTAAATTTTGGGTTAAATGTTATTTACCCCCTTAACCCCTTTAAGAAGAAAAAAAATTGTGATTTCTCCCTTAACTTTTCGAGATTCTGTTCTCAGATCCCCTGATAAGAACATGTCATCAGATACGCCTATGTGGTCTGAGGGTGTTTTGTTGACTGTGTATTTATAGCTGCCACGTTGGATTAAATTAAATATTTTTATATATTATATATTTTGAAATTTATTTTTAATTCTAATTATTTTTATATTATATATTTTTTAATTTAATTCAAATGTTTTTGAATTTTTATGAATTATTATTTTAATATTTAATTAATTAATTTTTTAATTTTCGTTTTGATTTAAATTTTATTTATTATTTTTCGTATTATTAATTTATTTTTAATTAAATTGATTTCAATTTGTTTTAATTGTTATTCTAAAAATAATTTTTTTGGGGTCAGATTTAACACACAAACCTAAACCTAGTAGCAACCGCCCATGTATTTACTCATTTGTAAATTGTAGAGACAATGTAGCTATATAAACATTACATTGTTTTCACAATCATCCGATGTGGGACAATTTCAAACAAATATCATGACAGTGCTACCCATTAGTGTCTCTCTCTCACCTCCATAAACATCATTATTCCAACTGTTTGTCTTCACCACTAACACACCTCTTGTTCATGCATATCTATATGCAAACACACCTACTGCATATTTGATCTTACCATTTTTGCATGCATTTTGGCAAAACCTGATACTACTACTCGTGATTTCCACCAACGAAATCAAATGCAAAACCTGATACTACACCAATTTGGCAAATGTATGTGTAGTCACCGCATCATAAAAATCACCATAAGCTTGGCTCAGTATGTTGTTCCCGGACAACATACTGATATGGGTTCTTAAATTGCATAACTCAAGGCATAAGTTTAATGTTATCTTGATTTGCATAGCTCAAGAAAGGCTTAATGGGCACCCTGAATTGCATAGCTCAAGGAGGGCTGGATGGTTGACCTGAATTGTATAGCTCAGGAAATCTGAATTTTAGCTTAGTTAAAGTCCAAGACTGTGAATGTATTGTTGAATTAGCTTAGTTAGAGTTCAAGACTATGATTGTTGGGAATTAGCTTAGTTAATGTCCAAGACTATGATTGTATTATTTTTGACATTTTGTGCCTTGATTAAAGCCCAAGGTTGAAGCTAAAAGAGAATTAGTAGAGAGAATTTGTCATCTCTAAATAGGGAAAGATTTTATTTATTTGTGCCTTGATTGAAGCCCAAGGTTGAATCTAAACAAAGAAAACTGACTCTGGGAAAGTTTTATCTATATCCTGATTTTGAAGCCCAGGTGTGAAGCTTATTTGTGAGAGACTGACTCTTGGTTTATTTGTATCTTATATGAAGCCTAGAATGGGAGGATGGAAATTTGTTGGGAGACTGAATCTGTATGAACAATGTTTTGTCTGTTGTTTGAAAAAGGTTTTTGAGGTCATCAGGCATTCCTTTGTCTGGGAATGTTCAATTGTACAAAGCCCAAGAGGAGGCTACATTTGTCATCCATCGGGGAGAGGGAGACTATTGTATGTGTTTGATTCTAAAGGATTTGTTCTTATGCTTTTAGGAAGCCTTTAAGGGTCCTTGTGTTTAAGCCCAATAGGAGGCTAGATTACCTATAAGAGGCTCATAGGTCCTTGAACAAAGCCCAAGGAGGTAGAAGGAGGTTGAGTAACTTCTAAGCCTGAGAGAAGGCACCTTTAAGAGGCCTTAGGGTCCTTGAATTAAGCCCAAAAGGAGGCTATGTTTTGCCCTTATAGGATTTTAAGTTATTCAAAGGTTGGTCTGGTGATAATAACCCGAGTACTTAGAGATTTTACTAGAGATGCAAATATATACAATAAAGATGCATGCGGATAAAATAGATGTGTAAGTGAATGTGTTTGACGGTTTTTATATTTTCTTTGTTATGGTTTAAGTATTTCTTAAGTGATTTTAAGAATGATGTTGGGAGTTGCATTGGGAAGCAGAGGCCTAAAATCCCGAGGGAGATAGAGATTACAAATATGTTTTATATTGTATTCTCTTTGTCATTAAGAAGTATTTTATTACCTTTGCTTTAGTATGAGGTAAAGAAAGATAGTTTTGGAAAACAACCATAATCTAACAAGCAACAACAGTTTAAGAAAATAGCCAGAAGTTAGAGGGAGAAGAGGTGGCTCAAAAGCTAATAATAGGGCTTATACATAAGGATGCCTATGGAATTTGTTTTTTATTAATTATCTTGTGATTTCATGCACATGGTAAGGATTTTAAGGAAAAGCTTATCTACTGCCTAGAAAGTAGCTCCACCTGGTTGTGAAGCTCAGTCTATTGAAGATGTATTAGATCTTTAATTTGAAAGATATGAGACTTGTAAACAAGTGGCCTAATATATTTGTTTTAGAAATTGAAAACTGTTTAAGAAAACAGTTGGAGGAGTCAAGACTTATGCGAAAGTCTGACGGAGTTTTAAAATAGACCGGAGAAAGTTTAAAATAGAAAGAATGGGTCCTAAACACAAAGGATTTCACATGACACATTTTCAAAATTCATTTTAGAAAATAAAAGGCTATGTGTAAAGAAGTTCACAGAAAGATATTCACAGATAAAAATTCAATGCAATGAAAAAGACGATCGTGTCGAGTTTTTGAAAATAGATCAGATGAACCCTAATAGTTCATTTTTCAAAAAGGGATGGGTCTTACACTCTAACAGAGGCCCATGAGTGTGATAAAAATCAATTTGAGGGTGAATAAATCAAAACATATTACAATATATTACAAAAAGGTATTTTGTATACAGGTATTTTGTTACAACATATTACATACAATACCAGATTATATACTTCTGGTGTAGGATATAATTGGTTTCAACATAGTAAAGGAGGTTGGTTACAATTCCAAAAATATGCTCACGTTCCCTCCATGTTTTGTTAAATGTTTAGTCTCCATGTTAATTATAATTGTTTATTGATACATAATATCATAAATGTTTACGATCTGAATTGTTTTGATTCTCTGTGCTGATATGAATTTTTTTGTTTCTTCTGAATATTTTGATGCAAGTGGTGTTATCCCTAAATTTCAACGCTAGCAATTAATGAGGTTATTTTGGCTTAATAAAAGAGTTTTCTTGTGATAAGCTAAAAGTAAGGTTTCAACCTAACTAACTAAAGGATGAAAGTCGAAGGAATCTGCCTATAAGTTTCATACTTAGTGAAATTCTAAGTTTGGAATATTTTCTAAGTGTTGGATGGATTTGACCGTTCGACGAAGATGGCAGTTACCAAGGTTCTTGCACGTTCAATTTTGGAGGGAACGTGTGTAGTTTTTAATTCAAAGACAAGGACAAGTGGCGCAAGATGAATCTTCTTCAACATATAGTGGGACAAGTGTTATCATCTTAGGATAGTTGTAAGAGAAACCGTCGAGAGAAGTTACTTTGTAATGTATATAAAATAGCTTAGTCTAGTGTTAGAATAAGTGTATGGAAATCATATGTACTAGTAACTCCGTAAGTATCAACGTGTAGAGAAACAAGTGCAGTGAGAATGTACGTGATTGAAACACCACCAATTTATCTTCAATGTCAAATTTATCTTCAAGTCATTTACTTTTGAAGCTATTTATTCCTTACAAAGACTTTATTTTAAAGCAATTTATGTTTCAAAGTCATTTATCTTTTCAGCAATTTACTGCATTTCCTTTACAATTCCAGCCCTTTTATCTTTCCAGCAATTTAACATTCCTCGCCTTGCCTTTAAATTTCATTTACCTTCAAGCCTTGTCTTTAATTGCCCTTAAAATCTCAAGCCTTGTCTTTTACCTTAATTTACTTTGAAAGCCATTGTCTTTTACTTTATTTTCCTTTTAAAAACAATTTCTGAATCTTGTTGAAAGATTCAAAACCTTTTTTCCCAAAAGCGTGATATACCAAATCAACCTTTTTTATTAGCACGTGTCTTATGATCAATCTGATCGATCCTGCGAGTAACTGAGAGTATTTTTGGTATCTTCAGAGGACCAGCGGTTGTTTACCAATATTGGGGGTAAACAATTGGCACGCCCAGTGGGACAGTGCTAAGATAAAAACATTTTCTTAGAAGTGTTCATAACTTCCCCCTTTTCGTAACGTCCTCTTTATAACTTTCGTGTTTCGTAACTTCCTTTACATGGACGGTCTGGTAGAAAGAATGATTACTTTTGTTGTATGCATTTAAGAAGTGGCAAGGTAGCTAGTATAGACCATTATATCCTTAAAAGAAGAAACACAAGAAGGATGGCATCTAGCAAAGGAAACCCAAGTGATTCAATGCCCGCAACAAGTGGGTCGAATCCTCAAGTGGGTAGTTCAAACGTTCGTAGTACAAATACACAAGATGGACCAAGGAATGAGACCATCCCAACCTCCAATCCTTCGACAGGAGCTTCGACCATACTAAATGTGACATCAGAACAAGCCCATTCGACAGGACCAGGAGAGACAGTTAATAGATACTATACTCATCCAGTGTTGGAGTATATTGGGCAAAATGTTCAAACTCCACCACCAAATTCGTCTACATTTAGACCTTATATGCCCACATCACTTTCTCAGGCTTTTCCCAGAATCTTTGGTGCGTCAACCACCATGGCAGGATTGAGAAATGCTCCCCTAGTTTATTTAGACAACGTTGTTTCTTCACCTTTGCAGGAATCTGGTTCTGCAATAAATATGAGAAGGAATAACTAGACTGGAGGCTTGGGGAATTCGACTCAGAGTCATGCTTTGACAAATGAGTCTATGGCCTATTTAAGGAAATAGATGGATGAAAGCAACATGCAAATGGTTCATACTCTATCCCAAACTATGGGAGATATTTTTCAGCCTTTGATTCAGAATACGACTCAGACGAATCAACAGATGGTGTCTTAAATGGCGCACATAGCAGAATTCATGGGAGTCCCAGCACCAGTTCGACAACCCCATCACTTACCAGAAGCAAGAGAAACTATGCAGCCATTGAACCAAGAGAATCCACCTATGGTCAAACCGGTAGACTTCGAACCCATTAGAGGTCAAAGACAAACACCAATAGAAGAGGAGCCAAGAGTGAGAGTAGTAAATAGACATCAAGATAGAGATTATGTAGTCCAACAAGTTCGACAGAATAATCTGGCAGCAGAGAATAACTTGGCAGCTTTTGTCGAACGAATAATAGCGCGAAGTGGAATAAACACTGGTTTTTCTATGCCAAACTTTACTTCGCCGATAATGGACTATATACTCCAATCAGAATTGCCCCCTAGGATGAAGGTTCCCAAATTTACCAAGTTCTCAGGGGATACAACAAAATCTACAGTCGAACATGTGGAACAGTACATGATAGAGGTTCCCTAACTCCCTTACCAAGAATGATTTCACTTGGTTCACTACTCTGCCACCCGGTTCGATATGTAATTGGACTTAATTAGAGCGTTTGTTTCACGAGCAATTCTATATGGGTCAGATTAAGATTAGTTTGAAAGAATTAGCCAGTGTCAAACAAAAGTTCAATGAGTTCATTGACGACTACTTGAACAGATTTCGACTGCTTAAGGCAAGATGTTTTACTCAAGTACCTGAGCGTGGATTGGTCGAAATGGTTGTTGATGGCCTTGACTATTCAATCAGGAAGAAGCTGGATACCCAGTACTTGAGAGACATGGCCCAATTAGCAGACATAGTTTGACAGCTTAAACGTCTGAAGGACAGGAAAGCTAGGGAGAACAACATAAAAAGGTAGCTTACGTCGAATATCAAGATGAGGTCGAAAACGTCTATGACGAAACTCTACCTCTAGATGATAACGAGATAGACTTAGCTGAACTTAAATAGGGTCCCCCTTACTCCTGTAAACCATCAGTTCCCTCAAATGGAAAGAATCTTGTCGAAGTCAAAAAAAAGACAGATTTCCAAAGAAAACATTTACTTTCGACGTCACCAAGTGTGACAAAAAAAATTATTTACCAGTTAAGGATGGACAAATACTTGTACCTCCTGGTGCTAAAACACCACCTTTAGATCAAAGAAAGAAAATAGGTTTTTGTAAATACCATAATTATTTGGGTCATAAAACTTCTCAATGTTTTCTTTTCAGGGATTTGGTGCAAAATCCAATCCAGGAAGGAAGACTCAAGTTCGGAGACAAGCCAAAAGCGCAAATAAAGATAGATATTGATCCTCTTCAGATGGCTGAGGCGAATTACTCTAAACCTTTTGCAGTGAACTGGGTTGACATCGTTGAGCAAGTTGCTGATGACAACGGAAGTCCTGATTCAGTTGAGGCTATAGTTGATCATGTGGCAGTTGAGGTTAATAAGAACCCCAACAATGAGGCCATAGTGTTAAAGGATAATAAGGAATTAACCAGTGAGCAATGGGAACAACTGATATGCAAGGTTGTTGAAGGATTCTTCAAGATATCATTAGATGTTGAAAGGTTTAACGTGGGGGTTACCATCGTCCCCCATGAAGAGGTCTAAGAGTCAAACCTCTCACTCATTACCAAAGAAACTACTGAGAGTTTCATAAATATGGATGAGGCCACTGATGGCCTAGATTTGAACTTCTCCAAGATGGAACTCAAGGATGAAGTTAATGTTAACATGGTTGAAGTAACAAACGACCAGGTGCTGAAGGTGGATCATTATGTAGTCCAGAAAGACCACTATAAGAAGGCTTATCCCAAGGAGGATGAGAAAATTGGTGATTTCTTGCATATATGCCAAAACAAGAAGTTAGAAGTGATGCTCTGTTCAAGATGTAGTTCCATCTTCGACAAGAAGGTTGCTCTAAGTCTTCAATAGTCGAATAAGATGCATGGGGGTAGAAGGAAAAAACTGCCCAAAGGCATGCCCGTTTCGACCCAAGATGTGATAACCCCTGTCAACAAGGGGGCATTCCCCAGTCTCTCAAGTCCAAACAACCCACATTTAAACCAAGTGGGGAAGTGCCCAGTGAAAAGTGGTTCAAGCCTGATGAGTCAGTCAGAAGGGGAGGACGGAAGTGGAGAAAATTTGAGGTCGAAAGAGGACCCTCAATGGGATACATAAAGGAGGTTACAACCTCTAACAAAGCTACCTATATATCTGAGAATTACAAGGGTAAGAATCCTATGTCCATGTTACAATGGCGTAAGGAGCAGCGCAGGAGGAAGACTCAAAGGGAAGCCTCCAGAGGTGATTGTGTTGAATCCAGCACGAGTGTCCTTGGTGAAGCTAAGGACAACCTTAAAGTGAATAAGAAAGTGCTTGTGGGGCACAAAGGACTTTCATTCAGGAACAAAGAAGTTGACATTAAGGCAGAAATAAAAGCTAAGTTGAAGGCTGTCGAAGATGAAAAGATGGCAAATAACTTTGACTATAAATCTGAGGCTTCTCTGGAAGTTTTGGTCAATGTAGTTTCAGTAATGCTTAGAGAGTATGACCGCATCACTGAGGTTGAAATTTTGGATGCTAATACTGAAGCAGAAGTGATTGCACGTCAACCAGTGTGCTACTATGTAATGAACAACGGTTGCGTCGAAGAGCATAATGCTTTCTTCGAAAGACCCATTGAGGCCATGAGGGGGCACTTGAAACCCCTTTATATTATTGGAAAAGTAGAAAACGTGGCCATAAACAAGACTATGGTTGATTGTGGCGCTACATTACACATAATGCCCCATTTCTTGCTACCCAGAATTGGCAAATTCGACACATACCTAAAGCCCCATAACTTGGTCATGTCAAATTGTGAGGGCAATAGTGGACCTACTATAGGGGTCCTACAAGTTGGCTTGACTATGGAGACATTTACAAGGCCCACTCTCTTTATGGTGGTAGAGAGTAAGGCTAACTATAACCTCCTGTTAGGGAGAGAATAGATACATAGCATATGAGCAGTGTCATCTTCAATGCACTAAAGGGTCACCATATGGAGGCCAGATGGTGATGTCGAAAACATCGAAGCTGATCAGGGGTACTTTAAGGTACCAGTGAATCACATAGAAGGTGTGGAGTTCGACAAGAATATATCACATATTGGTCCATGTGCACTAGCAAGATTCGAGTTCATACCAGATAATCACGCATACTGCACATTAAACCTCCATCCCCTCGAAGGATTCCGCTGGGATAGAAAGGTTGTAGGAGAAGCAGGAAATCTCCCACCTTATTTCTATGATCTTAATATTCGTCCCACAAGCTAGGGAAGCGAGGGAAGTAATAATGACTGACTTCGACACATTAAAAAGAATTTCGGCCTATGTGGCTAAAACAAGGATACAGACGGCCTTGGGGGCTGCAGGAAATGATGTTGTTGTAGAGACCATCAATGAATTTGTTGAAGAGACTCCTACAAAGGATTTCGACCAAGATCCCTCAGATAAGGCTCAAGGAGATTCAGATCAGGGGCATGATGCCATTTATGATAATGAGCCTTTGGGATTTGAGAAGGACCCTTTGTCAGAAAGTACCAGAATGCTGGCTCAGGATCCTTTAGAAGAAATAGACATGGGGGAAGGGGAGTTGAAAAGTCCTACATACATCAGTGCCAACCTCGACCCAGAACTTAAGGTCGAAGTGGTCCACATGCTGAAAGAATTCAAAGATTGTTTTGCATGGGACTACAATGAAATTCCAGATTTGGAAAGAGAGCTCATTGAACACAAGCTACCAATCAAACCTAGGAAGAAGCCTGTCAAATAAAATCCAAGATAGTTTGCCCCAGCAATCCTCACCCAAATCAAAGAGGAGATTGAGAGGCTGCATCAATGCAAGTTCATTCACACAACTAGGTACGTTGAATGGTTAGTCAATATCGTACCAGTAATTAAAAAGAATGGTTCTTTAAGGGTGTGCATAGATTTTAGATATCTAAATTAAGCAACTCCTAAATATGAGTATTCAATGCATGTGGCAGAAATGTTGATTGATTTTGCTGCGGGATATGAGTATCTAAGTATGCTAGATGGCTACTCAGGATACAATTAGATATTCATTGTCGAGGAAGATGTCCCTAAAACTGCTTTTTTATTCCCAGGGGCCTTAGGCACTTATGAATGGGTAGTTATGCCTTTTGGTTTGAAAAATGTAGGAGAAACTTATCAAAGAGCAATGAATTTAATTTTTCATGATTTCATAGATACGTTTATGCAAATTTACATTGATGACGTCGTTGTAAAGTCTATCTCTGGACTCGACCATGTCGATCATCTTCGACGTTCCTTTGAAAGAATGAGAAAATATGGTCTTAAAATGAATTCTCTTAAATGTGATTTTTTTGTGCAAGCAGAGGACTTTCTGGATTTATGGTCCGCAAAAAGGGGATCAAAATCAATCAGAATAAGACTAAAGCTATCATGGAGGCTAAAACACCTTCGACAAAGAAGGAGCTCTAATCAATCTTAGGCAAGATCAACTTCTTAAGGAGGTTCATATCAAACCTGAGTGGAAAGACTAAAGCTTTCTCACCTTTGTTACGTATGGGCCAAGAAGGATTTCAGTGGGGGCAAGTTCAACAGGAAGCCTTCGACAAGATCAAGGAGTACTTGAGTCATCCTCCAATTCTTTCTCCACCTTGTAGAAAGAAAAGTATAAGATTGTACATAGTTGCTTCAGATATAACTTTAAGGAGTATGTTAGCCCAAGAGGATGATGGTGGCGTCGAAAGAGCCATTTATTACCTTAGTAGAGTTTTAAATGATGCAGAAACTAGGTATAGTACGATAGAAAAATTATGCCTATGTTTTTATTACTCTTGTACTAAATTGAAACAATATATAAAACCAGTTGATGTTTATGTTTCTTCTTGTTTTGATGTTATTAAACATATGTTATCCAAACCTATTTTGAATAGTCGAATTGGAAAATGGGTACTAACATTAACTGAGTACTCTTTAACTTATAAATTCTTAAAAGTTGTTAAGGGGCAAGTGGTTGCAGACTTTATAGTCGACCGTTCTATAAATGAGAGTCCCTTGAATTATCTTGAGATTGAGCCATGGAAGTTATACTTCGATGGGAAGGCAAAGTTTCCATCGTGATTCTCCACCTCGACTTTCTTTCTTTTGTCTTTATTTGAAAACGAAGTCTCACTGGAAATATAATTCCGGATCCACTGTGACCTTGATACGACGCCGATGGAGCTTTCGTGCCACCACTAACCACCTTGTTGACACACAACATTAAACGATGCCCTAACCTCTCAATGATTCGGTCTAGATTCCGACTAATCTCACACCACAACAAACGAAAACAAGTTAGAGATGTCGTTTGCGTGTGCGTCACGACGAACTACAAGGAGAAGAAGATCGAAGGCTTCTAGGAATGGTATCTGAATTCGTTATCGTCCTTTCTCGTTGCAATTTTCCTTTTCTTGTTCATCGCGGTTCTGAGATTCTTGCATTCTGAAATTGTGTTGTTCTTGGCGTTGAATCTTGTTGTAGGTTTTAAGAATTGAAGAAGACGATTGAAGTCGTGGATGTTGTTGGTGTTCTACTTTGAAGATTGAAAGATGAGTTGAAGATGAAGATAGTCATGGTCAAGCTTGAAGATTGATGTTGATATGCAGGAAGATTGTTGAAGAGTGAGAGATTGAGGATTGGTCTGAGTTGGTTGATGGTGATTTTTGCATATGAAGATTGGAAACTGGGAGGGATTGTGAGTGATTTTGCAGAAGATTTGTGGATTGGAGCAGAAGGATGAAGATTAGGGATGATGTTGATAAATATTGAATGTGAAGTTGGAGAAATTCTGCAGAACATGGAATTACTGAAGAATGGATGAAGAGAGTTCAGTTTTTGTGAAGTGAAACTATTATTGAGTTGATTCTGAAACTCTGTGATCTGGTTTTTCAGGTTGATAAAGATAATTGAATATGATGAAGAATTGTTAGAGGTGGAGGATGAAGAAGAAGAGTGAAAAGTGATTCTGTTAGAGTTTGTTGGAGAGGGTTTGAAGGTCAATCTGGAAGAATGAAGGAAATGAATGAATCAGAAAAAGAATGGAGAAAATGGTGTCCAGGAAGCATGAAGAAGAGTATCGATGGCTTTATAGAGATGAATAGTGAGGTTTTTTTTGGTGATTTCAGTTAGAAATTTTGTTAGGGAGTTAGAGTTAGTTTTTTGTTGTAACTGGTTTTGTATATGCTTTTTCTTCTGAATTTCCTCTATGAGAAACTGTTATGGATCTTTTTTCTGAGTTTTTCTGGTGTAATTTTGTTGTAGTGTTCATGAAATTTTTTGTGAGTTTCTTCTTTTTGCAATGGATTCTGGTGTGTATTTCTAGTGTAAATTCCCTTCATTGTAACTCTGAACTTCTGCATCATTTTTCCTTATATACTTCCCCTGCGTTTATTCAGGTCTCACCAGCTTCCTCAAATATTTTTTTCTTTTTTTTAATAGCAGCTTCCAACATATATTTTTTTGTTCTTGTTAATGGGCTATGGTAATCAAAAATAACAATGGCCCCAAATTAGAGCTTAATAATACTCTTGCACCCTCCAAAACATGATAATATGCATTGGTCTTGTAAATGTAAAAGTTTTTTATAACATCACAAACGATTTGAAATTGTTAAAGCTTGGGAATAAAAATTCTAACAAAAAAACATTTGTGAACTCTCGCGCTTGGAATCATTTTTTGAAAAAACGAATTAAAAAGGACTTATATAGGATTTCAAACGATTCACCTGAACCGTCTTTCCAATTTGAATCAACTCTTAAATGATGAATCCATACATATGCCAGAAATATTTGGCACCATAAGAAATCCACAAACCAATGTCTTGAATCATGCCATTTAATCTTTTGAACATTGTTGACTTCCTAGTGAATTTGAAGGCTTACTTATCCTTTCATGTCATGCTCGATCACTGAACCTCAATCTTCAACACATCAACCGTCATTTGAATCCACTTGAAACTTGCCCTGATTTTGAATTAATATTAAGGAAAATAAATCCTAAAATGAACCCAATAAAAAAAAGGGAAGGACACCCTAAGGCTTTATGAAACCCCTGACATTCGATGACATTGAGAACTCTTGAAGAACATGGCCTTGATACCTGATGATCTTCAGAGCTCGTGATAACGTGAGCTCAACCTTTTGTCTAATTATGAATATAATGGTTAGATAAGTCACCTTTGGACGGGAGAATTCTAATCACAAGAAAATGGATTTGATCCCATATCTTAAAAACCAATGCAAAACAATGATTGTGAGTTTATGACTTACTGGATGATGCAGATGAATGCGAAGCGTAAAGCCAGTTAAGGTTATAAATAAGAGGGAAAATTTTGGGGTGTTAAACTTTTCCTTTTTCAAATTATGTTCTCATGTGGTGAAGGTATAAGAGAGTTATGTAAGGATTAGTGTGTTGTTAGCATGACATTGGATGATGGAATGAGATTACAATCTGATGGTGATGATTTTAGAAGTTGGTGTGAGGTGCATGGGGTGGACCACGTTGGATCTTTTCTTCCTTGGCAACAAAAGTGTGACTAAAGTGGTGGAATGTGAGTGAAACAGAAAGATTGAGGAGAGGGCATGTGAATTGTGTGTAGGCTAGGATGATTCTCTTCACCCCATGTGCATCACTTGTACCATTTTGTATTATTTTTTCTAAGCTTTCCACTAAGAATAACCAATAAAGCAAAGCCACATATGTCCTTATTTTGGTCACGAAAACAATGGGAGTGGCACATTAGGAGAAGTATGGAAAAATAATATAAGCCATGTGACATTCATAAAAAATAAGTGGACCAATGAAAATTCAACAAAAATGCACAAAACCCCTAAAATTGACCTCAACCTTCAAAAAATCATAACTTGAGTTATAGAAATGCTATGAAGATTTTTTTGGACTTTTTGGGAAGGGAAAATCATGATCTACAACTTTCATGTTCAAGGAAAAAACATTTGGAGCTTTTTTGAACAAGAAATAATAACTTGAAGGTCTATGGCAAAGATTTCCAAAAATAGAAACCTCTAACTTGAAAATTCCAAATTTAGAAACTTTTGCACATTCTTGATTTTTTGACATTTGAGATCATCCAAGCTATTCCCTGATCAAATATGGGCTCATGAAGTTAATGAACATGATCGAAACCCTAAAATTATATTGTTTGACTTTTCTTTGGTATACTTGACTTCTTTCTTCATGCACAAGTAACTGGACCAATGCATGACTTCCTAAGTGAATTTTTGTACCAAATTTCATCCATAGGCCTTATATATTATATGAAAGCCTTTGACCACAATAATTGGTCAAAGCTATGAGGATATGATGATTTGAGGCAAAACCCTAATTAGGGTTTCTCTGTGTAGGAGGATGTTGCACTACTAAACTTCTGATGAATTTCAACCCTTCTTGGGCTTTAGGATGAGCTTGAGCTTGTATAAGATATGAAGATTCCTTGTAGGCTTCTTGTAAGACCAATTGTCTCTCAACTTGTCTTTGAAGAATCACATCTTGACGGATGACTGATCACATGCCCCATGCTTCTAACTATGGATGTTATGCCTCATCTTTCTATGCAAATATGCTAAGATATGTATGATATATGCTATTTTATATGATATGAAAAAGAGAGGGAAAATTTGGGGTGTTACAGTGGGTATTGAGAAAACACTTTTCAAATATTAGATCCAAGATATTCATCTTTCAAGGAGCAAACTCTTGACATGGTTTTGTGAATTGATATTCATATGCATCATTTTTTATTTTATTCTGTTGATTATTAACATGAGTAGCATGAGTAAGATTAACACGGTAAAGACCATGGTAACGCTTGACAAACAGTATTGTGAGGATGCATGATGATATTGATGAAGAACTTTGTTTATATACATAGATTAATTGAATACGTGTAAAAAGGGTTAATCACGTGTATGTATTATGATCATGGAATTTTATATGAATCAATCATGAATTTGATATATATGTTATACGAAAGTTTGTTAGCTCTAAATTCTAGATATAGATTTAGATTTAGCACTCGCGTGAGTATTGGTTGTTAATGCTCTGTGTGGTTTTGTTACGTGAGATCTCACCGATAAGATAATATGGTTGGCATCTCGACTTTGTGTTAGAAATAACCTCTGTTATGGGTTATAGGTGGGGGTATTAGACAAATTATTGATTTGTATTTAACTTGATCAGAAGAATGCATGTGTTATCAATTGATCCTGATAAGTTTCTCCTTTCTAAAGAACGTCTTATTTACTTGTTTTTATGTCTATAACTTCTGCATGTTACCGTTTGAAATCTCATTTCAAACCAAGTTTTAGAAATGTAGAGACTGTTGAGCGACGCTCTTTCCCTTGCACGGATAATTGTGGATATGAAAAATCCCAGAATTCTTCCAAACTTAAACTTTTGCTTGCCGCTTTACTGCTCCAGCAATGGGTAGGGTTTCAAAATCATAAGGGAGGCCCGATCTACTATGTGGTGTTTCTTTGCATAATTTTGGCTTCAGATTTAGATTGAAATTTGACATAGGGTTGATGTTGGAAGTTTTGTAGGATTAGGTGTTGGTCGCCGGAGAAGACGGCGGCGAGACCACCTCTGACCATCCAACCACCATCTTCTCAATCACTAAGCGTGGATGGAAGAAAAGGTAGTCTAGAGAAAAATATTTAGTTTTAGATAGAGAATTTGGGGAGAGAGTGAGGCGTTAGAATGAGAAAGATAATGGGTTCCCACCATTTTGTTGTTTTTTTTCTTGATTAATGTTTCAATGACAAATGGCACCCCAAAGCCACTTGTCCCACATATCTTCACACACTTGCATAGCTCTTATGCATGTGTGCCCATGAGTCTACCGTGTGCCATTGA
The DNA here is from genome assembly GCA_963966055.1 of Lathyrus aphaca. NCBI lineage: Eukaryota > Viridiplantae > Streptophyta > Magnoliopsida > Fabales > Fabaceae > Lathyrus > Lathyrus aphaca. The sequence goes on from OZ014523.1 coordinate 76,089,342, forward strand.
ATTGTGGCCATCTGATCTACATGTTTGACTGATCCTAAGTCCATGGACGAGTCAATTTGTTGACTGCATTGACTTGCGTTTTGGGTTTTTTTATTGGGCTGAATTTTGTTTTTGCACACCTCCCACCACTTATTGTTGGTGCGCCCATGTGTGGGCCTTTTTCTTTTATTTTTTTAAGCTCATTTTTCTTCTCTTCTTTGGCCAGTTTTTTCTCTTTCTTTTCTTTTTTTTTCCCCATTATTTTATAACTTTAATAAAATATTTTATAAATTAATATAGTTGATTATAATTAGTTGATTTAATTAATTAATTATAAATTAATTAATTTAGTTAATTAATTATCATTAACTTAATTGGTTTATTTATTTATTGTTGTTATATATTTGCTTACTTCAATAATTATCATACTTCCATGTCTCCATTTCCTCTTTGTGCTTATTAATTACATATATTATCTTTTGTTGTTAATTGTTCATGTTTGTTTAAATAGATGGTTAGTTGTCTAATTAAAATGAGTAGTAACTTTAACTTTTGTAAACAAACTTTTTTTCAAAATGTTCAAACCTTGATCTAACGCCAAGCGATTTTTTATCGAATCATTTATAAACCTTGCTCTGTTTCAAACGCAAATTCAAACCTCGATCAACATCGAGTATTTTATCCAAATCAAATTAAAATACTTAATCATACTTAAACATTTTTTCATTAAAGATGAAAATGAGGATGGTCTCAAGCCTTCGACTCATCTCCCCAATTGTTTGAGTACGAGTTCCCTTACTCGATTAGTAAAAAAATTATCATCTCTTAAAATTTCTAATTCAATCAAATCCAAATCATTTTTACAATAACTTGAACAAAAAAAGTGGTCTTGATCCTTTTATTCCCTTCTCGAATACTTGGATATGCGTTGCCTTACTCGGCCATTCATGTATTTGTTGTTTATCAAAACACGTTAACATTATCAAATACCATTTCATTAAATATGAAAGGGGGGGGGGGGTCTCGAGCCTTCGTTTCCTCTTCTCAATTGTTTGGGTACGAGTTCCCTTACTCGATTAGTCAAACAATTGACATCTCTTAAAAAATATGTATAATATGATTCACCTTAAAATCTTTTTCATAATTAACTCAAATCGAAACCTATTTTTTAAAGACTTAGATGCAAATGAAAATGGTCTAGAGCCTTCTATTCCCTTTCCTGAATACTTGTATACAAGTTACCTTACTCTACCATTCGAGTATTCGTCATCCACTCAAAATACGCTAACTATATTAAATTCTTTCATAATTAAGGATGAAAAGGTAGATGGTATGGAGTCTTCGATTCCTCAACTCAATTATTTGGATACGAATTGTCTTACTCAACCATCCAAGTAATCATCATTCAAACAAACATTAAACATATTAAATAAACTTCTCGCCCCGTATGGTTAAAGCTTATTCTTAAAAGAACATTGTTTAGTCCTTTTTAATGCGAATACAAACTAGTGTTTAAACCTCCACCGAGAGTAGACAAGTCAATGTTTAACCGTTAGAATGCGATCTAAACATTTGTTCATTAAAAAACAAAAACCAACAAACCTTATCCCTCATAACTATGTAGCATTGAATTCTTTATTGCACTTGGAGATACGTAGGAGCAAGACCCGCAATCTTGTCAGTCCCCCCCCCCCTTAATAAAACTTTTTTTGGTTTTATTTCTTTTCCCTTTACATCTCTTATCACTCGAAGAAAACAAATGACATAAGTTAACATTCAATCGCAAATTAGACTAAGAGATTCTCATTGAGTACAATGAACGTGAGGAGTGTTAATACATTCCCCTTGCGTAATCGAATCCCGAACCCGAATATGGTTGCGACGACCATTTTATTTTTAAGGTTTTATCGATATTTTTCTTTTCCTTTATTGGAATAAAGTTTGGTGGCGAATCTGACTGAACTATTTTTCTGCGACCATCGCAAAAGATTGTATTTTTCGAGGTACGAAAATATCAAGGATGATTTATTCGGGGAATTTCGCGGGAATTGTGACTCATATCCCATATACGACGTCATTATTCCGTTGTGGAACCAGAATTGGTGTTGAATTATGATATAGGTGTAACAACCAAGATTGTTTTCCGAATTACTAACTGACCCCACAAACCAACACAAACTTTTTCAACAACTTTGTCCTTACTCACACGCTTCCTGAGAAACTTCGAAGAAGGTCATCTATCCAAATATTACTCCAAGTTAAGAACATTTAACTATGGAGTTCTTATTTTTCAGGCTACCAAAAAGAAGATGCATTTTATTAATATATGTAGTATTAATCAATCCTTATAATCCTTTTGTCAACCATCAGTCCCAAACCAACACAACCTCATGATCCCTCTCATTCCGATGTGAATTTGATTTTTGCCTAGAAGATTCCAGGAGCCCTACATTGTCATAACTTGTGCACCGACGACCACTCCCCTCCCTCGTCCATCTCGAGTGTTACATGTCGACCATCTTCCGCTTGGTTTGTCCCCGAACCACATCGTATTGGGAGAGATATGTTTTGATACCATTTGTAACACCCCTGGCTACTTTTAGGATTACTGATTGACCCCACAAACCAACACGGGTCTTTTCAGCATGTTTTATCCTCATTCACACACTTTCTGGGAAACTTCCTAAAAGACACCCATCCAAATACTACTCCAAGTCAAGCATGCTTAACTATAGAGTTCATATTTGTTAGGCTACAAAAAAAATATGTATCTTATTGGTGTTGGTAGTTCGAATCAATCCTGATAAGTCTTCCTTCAACCATGCAATCTCATACCTACACAACCTGATCATCTCTCTCATTCCGATGTGAATTCGGTTTTTGCCTAAAAGCAACCAAGAGCTTCTCATTGTCATGCCTTAAGCACTGACGACCACTCCCTACCCTTGTTGGCCTCGAATGTTACAATAGAACTCTGAATCGGTGATGCTAATCTTCGGTACGATGATGCGACATGAATCTGCAAGGTTAATACTCTAAAGCTCATGTCAATTTAAGGTCCAAGATGAGTATAGTGAAAAATGGAGATCACCAAGAATACCTTGAATTTCATGTCAGCAAGCTATATACGTTGGATAATCCTGATTGGGATGGTGCATGTTTGGGCCTTTGTTTTGGGCCTTTAGTCGGTCCAGAACAATTTCTCTTGACATATAGCATAGATAGCTAACTGAGTGAGATGTCACAAACATTTTTCATTGCCTCAACAAATGATTTTTATTGTTTCTAAATGTACTCTGTAATGAGCAGTGCTTATGCTATTGTTGCAGGTTGTCATCTAAGAAGGATCCTGAAACATTCAATATCGTTGTTAGAAGAAAGAGCTGGGCAGTTGGTCACAAAGGCCAACCGTGCCAATCATCTTTTTCTCAATTTGAAATTATCATCTCTTATTTATTTATGTAGTTAATATGTATATATGTACACATTTTTTATCCATAATATAAAATTTTGTAGTTTCTAAAAAATGTTTCCAATCTTTTATATATATATATATATATATATATATATATATATATATATATATATATATATATATATATATATATATATATATATATATATATATATATATATATATATATATATATATATATATATATATATATATATATATATATATATGAAGGGCGTGCAAATGCAATTAGGGAGGAAAATAGGTCAGATCAGTGCAAATGCAATTAGGGAGGAAAATAGGTCAGACCAACATACAGAGATTTATAGCTTGACTTATTTAAAAACTTAGAATATTAATTTAATGCAACTAGGGAATTGAATTGATTAGACTTTTAAAAAAAAATTATTTAATTAAATAGATCAGACTTGGACTATTAAAAAAACTTATGAAATTTTTTAGATTGAAATATATATATATATATATATATATATATATATATATATATATATATATATATATATATATATATATATATATATATATATATATATATATATATATATATATATATATATATATGCACATTTATTATAAAATAGACTAAATGACATATAAAAGGTCTTGTTGTCTATGTAAAAAAATGGATTATTTGAGAACCTTAAAGTAAAATAAGTTTTTAAATATGCTTTCAGGTTAGATTATATTTTAAAAAAATCCAAACCACGCGATAGATGGAACTCAGGGTTTAAAAATTTATCGTTGGTCAGGATCATACCTGACCTAACCTGACCTATTTTGACTCTTATAAAGCTTTTCCTCAAAAAAAAAATTAATATTTATGTGTATCCATGACCGAATTCAAACCCAAGACTTTTGGTTAAGTCTTTCCCCTCACCATCTAACCCAATTGCTCTTGAATTGTTTTGAAAACTTATTTGTTATAGAATAAATGTCATTTTTAATCTTCAATGCAAATTTAATTTTTATGTCAATTTTATTGAATGTATTAATAATAATAATTAGAATACACAAATAATTTAATAGAATGATTATAAAACCACTAGTCCCTCTTTATTTATCACTTTTTTTTTAATTTATATAAAAGTATAAGGAAGACACGTATAGACTATTGATATTACAAAATTACACATTTAAAAAGTATTTATGGACCATAAATTATGATTTTAAATTAAAATTAATTTTAGGATTACGCCCTATAGAAAAAATTGAAACCAATTATTAATTTTAGGATTACCGTGTCTATGCAGGGACTAAAATTTTATAATAATAATAATAATAATAATAACTATTATTATTGTTATAATTAATAAATTATTATTATTATTATTATCAACCACCTTGAGATTAATTTGGTTGAATTTAAAAACAAAAATCACAAAGTTTTCATTGTTACTAATTTTCCATAGAACGAAGGAAGTTCTTCAAATTTGCTTCGTCTTGTTTGATAAATTTCTTTTTGTTGAACTCTAATGAAGTACTTTTGAGCATGCCTAACAACTTGAGCCCATGATTTTGAAATAATATGATTTGAAATCTTTTTCCAATTTCCTTTGCCATACTTTCTTAGTCCTTCTAAAAATAACCTATAAATGAAAATTTTGAGTGAGTTAAAATTTTAACGAAAAATATGTGATAAATAAAATGATTAATCTAATCCAAAAAACAATTTTAAAATAAATATGTAGAATTTTATATATACCCGTGCTCTTGTTTATTCCAATGGTGAGTTTTTTTCTTTTGAGAAAAAGTTTTGAACTCATTCATTGAAACTGGAATAAAAGCATCGCATATTTGTGGTGGCACATAAACTTCATCTTCTTGAATAGGATATAAATATAAGTATGATGGTATCGCCATACTATCACTGAAACCTTTCTTTTGTTGATTTCAAGTTTTATCTATAAAAAATTGTGTATTGGTAACTTAGTATACTATGTCTATATATATAGTTTCAATTACTAAGATTTTTATTTATTTAAATATTTGTTTTTTTCATGTTTTCAGATTAATTTTGTTTTTTTCCTATACTTATCCGATGAGTGTTAATAGGTTTTTTTGTTGTACAATTGTGTAGGGTTTTCTCTTTTAATTTTACTTTTAATTTTAAATTTGAACACTTCCTTATTTAGTTAAATAATTAAAGTTTATTTTATTAATTAAATTTTGGGTTAAATGTTATTTACCCCCTTAACCCCGTTAAGAAGAAAAAAATTTGTGATTTCTCCCTTAACTTTTCGAGATTCTGTTCTCAGATCCCCTGATAAGAACATGTCATCAGATACGCCTATGTAGCCTGAGGGTGTTTTGTTGACTGTGTATTTATAGCTGCCACGTTGGATTAAATTAAATATTTTTATATATTATATATTTTGAAATTTATTTTTAATTCTAATTATTTTTATATTATATATTTTTTAATTTAATTCAAATGTTTTTGAATTTTTATGAATTATTATTTTAATATTTAATTAATTAATTTTTTAATTTTCGTTTTGATTTAAATTTTATTTATTATTTTTCGTATTATTAATTTATTTTTAATTAAATTGATTTCAATTTGTTTTAATTGTTATTCTAAAAAATTAATTGTTATTCTAAAAATAATTTTTTTTGGGCCAGATTTAACACACAAACCTAAACCCAGTAGCAACCGCCCATGTATTTACTCATTTGTAAAATGTAGAGACAATGTAGCTATATAAACATTATATTGTTTTCACAATCATCCGATGTGGGACAATTTCAAACAAATATCATGACAGTGCTACCCATTAGTGTCTCTCTTACACCTCCATAAACATCATTATTCCAACTGTTTGTCTTCACCACTAACACACCTCTTGTTCATGCATATCTATATGCAAACACACCTACTGCATATTTGATCTTACCATTTTTGCATGCATTTTGGCAAAACCTGATACTACTACTCGTGATTTCCACCAATGAAATCAAATGCAAAACCTGATACTACTACTCGTGATTTCCACCAATGAAATCAAATGCAAAACCTGATACTACACCAATTTGGCAAATGTATGTGTAGTCACCGCATCATAAAAATCACCATAAACTTGGCTCAGTATGTTGTTCCCGAACAACATACTGATATGGGTTCTTAAATTGCATAACTCAAGGCATAAGTTTAATGTTATCTTGATTTGCATAGCTCAAGAAAGGCTGAATGGGCACCCTGAATTGCATAGCTCAAGGAGGGCTGAATGGTTGACCTGATTTGCATAGCTCAGGAAATCTGAATTTTTAGCTTAGTTAAAGTCCAAGACTGTGAATGTATTGTTGAATTAGCTTTGTCGTACCCTAAATTTTGACCCGAGTTCTTTTTCTGTCTAAAAAGTCAAAGAATGACTCTTTTGACCTTTTAGACTGACTGACTTTTGCATTTTTATTGGGTTTGTCTTTTAAAATCTAATAATTATTTTACGGGTTAAGGGATACCACATTATAAACTTTTATTATAATTTCATATATAATTTTATATATAATTAGGGGTTTAAAAGTTAATTTTTATTATTATAATTATTATTATATCAATAGTAAATATTATTATGAGAATTATTAATATTGGAGTTTTATTTTTCTTTTAAGTAAAATGGTGTATTTGGGTTTAATACTAATATTATTATTAGTTTTATTTAAAAATTTTATTTTAAGAAGGGGAGCGGACCTGTGTACCAACTATGTTTTATTTTTAAAATAAGTGAAAGTTTATTATATTTTTATTTTATTTAAGTTTTAGAAATAATATTACTAAGGATTTTTTTTTGAGATTATATAAAGGAATTTTTATAATTTTTATTCTTTTTTAATTCTAATTGTTTTTGGTTTATGATTAAAAAAATACATATTTTAAAAATCTAATAATTACTTATTAGATTATCGAAATAAATTTGTGTTTTTAAGTTTTCAATAAATAAAAAATCACTAAAAGAAAATGGTACTCCAATTTGGACATGGGATCTGATATGTAATCCATTTTCATTATTTTCACTATTAAGAGTATTACTATTAAGTACCATTTTCTTTGTATAATATGGTATTTTATACTTTTTTTTTCTTTTTCATAAATGACAATATATCTAATTACTTAAGGGTTGTTTGCTTTTATTAGAAAGTTGCATATTCTGTTAACACAATTTTGATGCATTATCCCGTAGAAATTGATTTTTATATAATAATCATTATAAACAACATGAAATAATTTTAATTTAATATCAAAATAAATGTCATTAATAGTTAGTGGCCTAGGTATATATCATACTAAGAATGTCCCTATTAATTTTTCCATCCAAAATAGTTTTGTTTTAAAATAATATTAAAAGTCTAAGTTTGGAAAACAACCTTCTGATAATCACTAAAAAAAATTTAATTGTATAATTAAGATTAATTTAAGATGATATTGAAAAAGAAAACCTTTTATCATTATTAACAAAATATCAGGAATGACTATCATTATTGAAAAATCTCTACGTTTTAGTAAATTTAGAATTAGCATTTATTATAATTAAAAAATTAAAAAAAAAAAAAGATCGGCATATTACCATTCATCATTTTCAATAGCAAATCTTTACAAATCCAAAGTCACTCTAAGTTCAATCCAAAAACAACTAAAAATACAAACTTACAATGAATTAATGTTCAACAGATCCAAAAATCATCATAAATCAAATATTTCATAAACTTAGAAACTTATTAGAGATTTGAACATAATGTAAATCACAATCTTTTTTTTTAGAATCTCAATTAGCAATAAATAAAAAAAATCAAATTTAGAAAACAGTTAATCAAATTTTACAATCAAATTAAAAGTTTCCTAAAACAAACAATCTGATTAATTACACCAATCTTGAAAATCACTCATCATAAAAATTATTAATCCAAAATCAATCACATTAAACATTGAATCTGTTTTTACAACTATAAAAAAAGATACAAATAGAGATAAAGGAAGGAGACGCAAGAGGACAAAATCATAAGGGAGGCCTGATCTACTATGTGGTGTTTCTTTGCATAATTTTGGCTTCAGATTTAGATTTAGATTGAAATTTGACATAGGGTTGATGTTGGAAGTTTTGTAGGATTAGGTGTTGGTCGCCGGAGAAGACGGCGGCGACACCACCTTTGACCATCCAACCACCATCTTCTCAATCACTAAGCGTGGATGGAAGAAAAGGTAGTTCTAGAGAAAAATATTTAGTTTTAGATAGAGAATTTGGGGAGAGAGTGAGGCGTTAGAATGAGAAAGATAATGGGTTCCCACCATTTTGTTGTTTTTTTTCTTGATTAATGTTTCAATGACAAATGGCACCCCAAAGCCACTTGTCCCACATATCTTCACACACTTGCATAGCTCTTATGCATGTGTGCCCATGAGTCTACCGTGTGCCATTGAATTGTGGCCATCTGATCTACATGTTTGACTGATCCTAAGTTCATGGACGAGTCAATTTGTTGACTGCATTGACTTGCGTTTTGGGCTTTTTTATTGGGCTGAATTTTGTTTTTGCACACCTCCCACCACTTATTGTTGGTGCGCCCATGTGTGGGCCTTTTTCTTTTATTTTTTTAAGCTCATTTTTCTTCTCTTCTTTGGCCAGTTTTTTCTCTTTCTTTTCTCTTTTTTTTCCATTTTTTTATAACTTTAATAAAATATTTTATAAATTAATATAGTCGATTATAATTAGTTGATTTAATTAATTAATTATAAATTAATTAATTTAGTTAATTAATTATCATTAACTTAATTGGTTTATTTATTTATTGTTGTTATATATTTGCTTACTTCAATAATTATCATACTTCCATGTCTCCATTTCCTCTTTGTGCTTATTAATTACATATATTATCTTTTGTTGTTAATTGTTCATGTTTGTTTAAATAGATGGTTAGTTGTCTAATTAAAATGAGTAGTAACTTTAACTTTTGTAAACAAACTTTTTTTCAAAATGTTCAAACCTTGATCTAACGCCAAGCGATTTTTTATCGAATCATTTATAAACCTTGCTTTGTTTCAAACACAAATTCAAACCTCGATCAACATCGAGTATTTTATCCAAATCAAATTAAAATACTTAATCATACTTAAACATTTTTTCATTAAAGATGAAAATGAGGATGGTCTCAAGCCTTCGACTCATCTCCCCAATTGTTTGAGTACGAGTTCCCTTACTCGATTAGTCAAACAATTATCATCTCTTAAAATTTCTAATTCAATCAAATCCAAATCATTTTTACAATAACTTGAACAAAAAAAGTGGTCTTGATCCTTTTATTCCCTTCTCGAATACTTGGATATGCGTTGCCTTACTCGGCCATTCATGTATTTGTTGTTTATCAAAACACGTTAACATTATCAAATACCATTTCATTAAATATGAAAGGGGGGAGGTCTCGAGCCTTCGTTTCCTCTTCTCAATTGTTTGGGTACGAGTTCCCTTACTCGGTTAGTCAAACAATTGACATCTCTTAAAAAATATGTATAATATGATTCACCTTAAAATCTTTTTCATAATTAACTCAAATCGAAACCTATTTTTTAAAGACTTAGATGCAAATGAAAATGGTCTAGAGCCTTCTATTCCCTTTCCTGAATACTTGTATACAAGTTACCTTACTCTACCATTCGAGTATTCGTCATCCACTCAAAATACGCTAACTATATTAAATTCTTTCATAATTAAGGATGAAAAGGTAGATGGTATGGAGTCTTCGATTCCTCAACCCAATTATTTGGATACGAATTGTCTTACTCAACCATCCAAGTAATCATCATTCAAACAAACATTAAACATATTAAATCAACTTCTCGCCCCGTGTGGTTAAAGCTTATTCTTAAAAGAACATTGTTTAGTCCCTTTTAATGCGAATACAAACTAGTGTTTAAACCTCCACCGAGAGTAGACAAGTCAATGTTTAACCGTTAGAATGCGATCTAAACATTTGTTCATTAAAAAACAAAAAACAACAAACCTTATTCCTCATAACTATGTAGCATTGAATTCTCTATTGCACTTGGAGATACGTTGGAGCAAGACCCGCAATCTTGTCAGTCCCCCCCTCCTTTAATAAAACTTTTTTTGGTTTTATTTCTTTTCCCTTTACATCTCTTATCACTCGAAGAAAACGAATGACATAAGTTAACATTCAATCGCAAATTAGACTAAGAGGTTCTCATTGAGTACAATGAACATGAGGAGTGTTAATACATTCCCCTTGCGTAATCGAATCCCGAACCCGAATATGGTTGCGACGACCATTTTATTTTTAAGGTTTTATCCATATTTTCCTTTTTCTTTATTGGAATAAATAAAGTTTGGTGGCGAATCTGACTGAACTATTTTTCTGCGACCATCGCAAAAGATTGTATTTTTCGAGGTACGAAAATATCAAGGATGATTTATTCCGGGAATTTCGCGGGAATTGTGACTCATATCCCATATACGACGTCATTATTCCGTTGTGGAACCAGAATTGGTGTTGATTTATGATATAGGTGTAACGACCAAGATTGTTTTCCGGATTACTAACAGACCCCACAAACCAACACAAACTTTTTCAACAAGCTTTGTCCTTACTCACACGCTTCCTGAAAAACTTCGAAGAAGGTCATCTATCCAAATATTACTTCAAGTTAAGAACATTTAACTATGGAGTTCTTATTTTTCAGGCTACCAAAAAGAAGATGCATTTTATTAATATATGTAGTATTAATCAATCCTTATAATCCTTTTGTCAACCATCAGTCTCAAACCTACACAGCCTCATGATCCCTCTCATTTCGATGTGAATTTGATTTTTGCCTAGAAGATTCCAGGAGCCCTACATTGTCATAACTTGTGCACCGACGACCACTCCCCTCCCTCGTCCGTCTCGAGTGTTACATGTCGACCATCTTCCGCTTGGTTTGTCCCTGAACCACATCGTATTGGGAGAGATATGTTTTGATACCATTTGTAACACCCCTGGCTACTTTTAGGATTATTGATTGACCCCACAAACCAATACGGGTCTTTTCAGCATGTTTTATCCTCATTCACACACTTTCTGGGAAACTTCCTAAAAGACACCCATCCAAATACTACTCCAAGTCAAGCACGCTTAACTATAGAGTTCATATTTGTTAGGCTACATAAAAATATGTATCTTATTGGTGTTGGTAGTTCGAATCAATCCTTATAAGTCTTCCTTCAACCATGTAGTCTCATACCTACACAACCTGATCATCTCTCTCATTCCGATGTGAATTCGGTTTTTGCCTAAAAGCAACTAAGAGCTTCTCATTGTCATGCCTTAAGCACTCACGACCACTCCCTACCCTTGTTGGTCTCGAATGTTACAATAGAACTCTGAATCGGTGATGCTAATCTTCGGTACGATGATGCGACATGAATCTGCAAGGTTAATACTCTAAAGCCCATGTCAATTTAAGGTCCAAGATGAGTATAGTAAAAAATGGAGATCACCAAGAATACCTTGAATTTCATGTCAGCTAGCTATATACGTTGGATAATCTTGATTGGGATGGTGCATGTTTGGGCCTTTGTTTTGGGCCTTTAGTCGGTCCAGAACAATTTCTCTTGACATATAGCATAGATAGCTAACTGAGTGAGATGTCACAAACATTTTTCATTGCCTCAACAAATCATTTTTATTGTTTCTAAATGTACTCTTTAATGAGCAGTGCTTAGGCTATTGTTGCAGGTTGTCATCTAAGAAGGATCCTGAAACATTCAATATCGTTGTTAGAAGAAAGAGCTGGGCAGTTGGTCACAAAGGCCAACCGTGCCAATCATCTTTTTCTCAATTTGAAATTATCATCTCTTATTTTAGTTATGTAGTTAATATGTATATATGTACACATTTTTTATCCATAATATAAAATTTTGTAGTTTCTAAAAAATGTTTCCAATCTTTTATATATATATATATATATATATATATATATATATATATATATATATATATATATATATATATATATATATATATATATATATATATATATATATATATATATATATATATATATATATATATGTGTGTGTGTGTGTGTGAAGGGCGTGCAAATGCAATTAGGGAGGAAAATAGGTCAGACCAACATACAGAGATTTATAGCTTGACTTATTTAAAAACTTAGAATATTAATTTAATGCAACTAGGGAATTGAATAGATTAGACTTTTTTTAAAAAAATTATTTAATTAAATAGATCAGACTTAGACTATTAAAAAAACTTATGAAATTTTTTAGATTGATATATATATATATATATATATATATATATATATATATATATATATATATATATATATATATATATATATATATATATATATGTGTGTGTGTGTGTGTGTGTGTGTGTGTGTGTGTGTGTGTGTGTGTGTGTGTGTGTGTGTGTGTGTGTGAAGGGCATGCAAATGCAATTAGGGAGGAAAATAGGTCAGACCAACATACAGAGATTTATAGCTTGACTTATTTAAAAACTTATAATATTAATTTAATGCAACTAGGGAATTGAATAGATTAGACTTTTTTTTAAAAAATTATTTAATTAAATAGATCAGACTTAGACTATTAAAAAAACTTATGAAATTTTTTAGATTGATATATATATATATATATATATATATATATATATATATATATATATATGTATATATATATATATATATGCACATTTATTATAAAATAGACTAAATGACATATAAAAGGTCTTGTTGTCTATGTAAAAAAATGGATTATTTGAGAACCTTAAAGTAAAATAAGTTTTTAAATATGCTTTCAGGTAAGATTATATTTTAAAAAAATTCAAACCACGTGATAGATGAAACTCAGGGTTTAAAAATTTATCGTTGGTCAGGATCATACCTGGCCTAACCTGGCCTATTTTGACTCTTATAAAGCTTTTCCTCAAAAAAAAAATTAATATTGTTGTGTATCCATGACCGAATTCAAACCCAAGACTTTTGGTTAAGTCTTTCCCCTCACCATCTAACCCAATTGCTCTTGAATTGTTTTGAAAACTTATTTGTTATAGAATAAATGTCATTTTTAATCTTCAATGCAAATTTAATTTTTATGTCAATTTTATTGAATGTATTAATAATAATAATTAGAATACACAAATAATTTAATAGAATGATTATAAAACCACTAGTCCCTCTTTATTTATCACTTTTTTTTTAATTTATATAAAAGTATAAGGAAGACACGTATAGACTATTGATATTACAAAATTACACATTTAAAAAGTATTTATGGACCATAAATTATGATTTTAAATTAAAATTAATTTTAGGATTACGCCCTATAGAAAAGATTGAAACCAATTATTAATTTTAGGATTACCGCGTGTATGCAGGGACTAAAATTTTATAATAATAATAATAATAACTATTATTCTTGTTATAATTAATAAATTTTTATTATTATCAACCACCTTGAGATTAATTTGGTTGAATTTAAAAACAAAAATCACAAAGTTTTCATTGTTACTAATTTTCCATAGAACGAAGGAAGTTGTTCAAATTTGTTTCGTCTTGTTTGATAAATTTCTTTTTGTTGAACTCTAATGAAGTACTTTTGAGCATGCCTAACAAATTGAGCCCATGATTTTGAAATAATATGATTTGAAATCTTTTTCCAATCTCCTTTGCCATACTTTCTTAGTCCTTCTAAAAATAACCTATAAATGAAAATTACGAGTGAGTTAAAATTTTAACGAAAAATATGTGATAAATAAAATGATTAATCTAACCCAAAAAACAATTTTAAAATAAATATGTAGAATTTTATATATATTTGTGCTCTTGTTTATTCCAATGGTGAGTTTTTTTCTTTTGAGAAAAAGTTTTGAACCCATTCACTGAAACTGGAATAAAAGCATCGCATATTTGTGGTGGCACATCAACTTCATCTTCTTGAATATGATATAAATATAAGTATGATGGTATCGCCATACTATCACTGAAACCTTTCTTTTGTTGATTTCAAGTTTTATCTATAAAAAATTGTGTATTGGTAACTTAGTATACTATGTCTATATATATAGTTTCAATTACTAAGATTTTTATTTATTTAAATATTTGTTTTTTCCATGTTTTCAGATTAATTTTGTTTTTTTCTATACTTATCTGATGAGTGTTAATAGGTTTTTTGTTGTACAATTGTGTAGGGTTTTCTCTTTTAATTTTACTTTTAATTTTAAATTTGAACACTTCCTTATTTAGTTAAATAATTAAAGTTTATTTTATTAATTAAATTTTGGGTTAAATGTTATTTACCCCCTTAACCCCTTTAAGAAGAAAAAAAATTGTGATTTCTCCCTTAACTTTTCGAGATTCTGTTCTCAGATCCCCTGATAAGAACATGTCATCAGATACGCCTATGTGGCCTGAGGGTGTTTTGTTGACTGTGTATTTATAGCTGCCACGTTGGATTAAATTAAATATTTTTATATATTATATATTTTGAAATTTATTTTTAATTCTTATTATTTTTATATTATATATTTTTTAATTTAATTCAAATGTTTTTGAATTTTTATGAATTATTATTTTAATATTTAATTAATTAATTTTTTAATTTTCGTTTTGATTTAAATTTTATTTATTATTTTTTGTATTATTAATTTATTTTTAATTAAATTGATTTCAATTTGTTTTAATTGTTATTCTAAAAATAATTTTTTTTTTGGGCCAGATTTAACACACAAACCTAAACCCAGTAGCAACCGCCCATGTATTTACTCATTTGTAAATTGTAGAGACAATGTAGCTATATAAATATTATATTGTTTTCATAATCATCCGATGTGGGACAATTTCAAACAAATATCATGACAGTGCTACCCATTAGTGTCTCTCTCTCACCTCCATAAACATCAGTATTCCAACTGTTTGTCTTCACCACTAACACACCTCTTGTTCATGCATATCTATATGCAAACACACCTACTGCATATTTGATCTTACCTTTTTTGCATGCATTTTGGTAAAACCTGATACTATTACTCGTGATTTCCACCAACGAAATCAAATGCAAAACCTGATACTACACCAATTTGGCAAATGTATGTGTAGTCACCGCATCATAAAAATCTCCATAAGTTTGGCTCAGTATGTTGTTCCCGAACAACATACTAATATGGGTTCTTAAATTGCATAACTCAAGGCATAAGTTTAATGTTATCTTGATTTGCATAGCTCAAGAAAGGCTGAATGGGCACCCTGAATTACATAGCTCAAGGAGGGCTGAATGGTTGACCTGAATTGCATAGCTCAGGAAATCTGAATTTTTAGCTTAGTTAAAGTCCAAGACTGTGAATGTATTGTTGAATTAGCTTAGTTAGAGTTCAAGACTATGATTGTTGGGAATTAGCTTAGTTAATGTCCAAGACTATGATTGTATTATTTTTGACATTTTGTGCCTTGATTGAAGCCCAAGGTTGAAGCTAAAAGAGAATTAGTAGAGAGAATTTGTCATCTCTAAATAGGGATAAATTTTATTTATTTGTGCCTTGATTGAAGCCCAAGGTTGAATCTAAACAAAGAAAACTGACTCTGGGAAAGTTTTATCTATATCCTGATTTAGAAGCCCAGGTGTGAAGCTTATTTGTGAGAGACTGACTCTTGGTTTATTTGTATCTTATATGAAGCCTAGAATGGGAGGATGGAAATTTGTTAGGAGACTGAATCTGTATGAACAATGTTTTGTCTCTTGTTTGAAAAAGGTTTTTGAGGTCATCAGACATTCCTTTGTCTGGGAATGTTCAGTTGTACAAAGCCCAAGAGGAGGCTACCTTTGTCATCCATCGGGGAGAGAGAGACTATTGTATGTGTTTGATTCTAAAGGATTTGTTCTTATGCTTTTAGGAAGCCTTTAAGGGTCCTTGTGTTTAAGCCCAATAGGAGGCTAGATTACCTATAAGAGGCTCATGGGTCCTTGAACAAAGCCCAAGGAGGTTGAGGGAGGTTGAGTAACTTCTAAGCCTGAGAGAAGGCACCTTTAAGAGGCCTAAGGGTCCTTGAATTAAGCCCAAAAGGAGGTTATGTTTTGCCCTTATAGGATTTTAAGTTATTTAAATGTTGGTCTGGTGATAATAACCCGAGTACTTAGAGATTTTAGCAGAGATGCAAATATATACAATAAAGATGCATGTGTAACACGGTGGGAGAACTGACTTTAGTTATGTTGCGGATAGCAAGAGTCGCCACCGACTTTTATTTTATCCAAAGGAAAGGGCATAAAAAAATAGGAAAGACCTTAAAAGATTTTTGAGTTCGGGGGGTAGGTTATGTAAAGGGAAGGTGTTAGCACCCTTTACATCCATGGTTATCCATGGGCTCTTAGTTACTTAGCTCACTTTAAACTGTTTTGAGAAGTGTAGTGTGTATTTGAAAAATTCTCTAAGTACTTTATAATGATCCTTGTATGGATGTATATGAATACTTTATTTTGAAAATTTGTTTGAAAATGTGAAGTGTAATGAAGTAATTTGATGAAAAGTGAGCAAGTACTTAAAAGGAACCTACCCTAAATTAAATCTTTTTTGTTCTTAAATGTTCTTTCAATGGTAAGACTATCCCTATTATTAAGGAATAGGTAGTCATTACCTTGGATGTTATAAGGGACATATGAAGGGTCATCTGTGTTTAGGCAATTGTAAGGTGTCTTAGCAATACGAAGGGACTTATCATCTTTTATTTGAAGGGACAAGATCATTTACCGTAGGCAACATCGAAGGGACTTGATCTTATAATATTGGAGGGACTATATGATTTGTTCATGAGAAGGGACCTTGCTTTTAGACACCTTACTTGACCTTATAGTTAGGCAACATGAGGGATGACCTTAGGAAGTGAGATGACGATCAAAGATCGACTTACGTGTGTGAGTGTTTATTTTCAAATATTTATCTTTTTAAATTAGTGATTCTAAATTAATTTTAAAGTACAAACATGTTATCACTCCCTATATTTACTAACCATGGCAAGAATATTTATAAACAATAAAATAAAGACGAAAATAAAACCTACGACTATTACAAGGCTTTCACATTTACATAAATATAAAAACGATCGAATAATAAATAAATAAATAATAAAGAGGGTTAGTAATAAAACAATTATAAGAAAAAGAGGTTAGCTTGAATACAAAAATATATACAAGTTTAATTAATTATTTTTAAATTAAATAAACATTTTTAAAAGAATTTTTGAAAGAAAATATAATGAGAATAATAATATGAATTCATAGAATAAATATTTACAAAGAAAACATTATTAATTATTTAATTAGATATTAGAAAAAATTTAATAAATTTTAATATTTAAAATTGAATAAGAACTAGGGTTAGAGATTTAAAAATAAAATTAGGGTTTTAGAAATTCAAATTATAATATTTATTTAATTATTTACAAAAAAAAATAAACTATATAGAATAATAATATGAACATAAAAAATAAATTATATTTGAGAAAATAAAATATTGATTTTAGAAATATAAAAACTTTATTCTATAAAACCTATTATATTATTATTTAAAAAATAATTTATTATTTGATATATAATTAAATAAAAAACAAAAGAAAGAAAAATAGGAAAATTAGGTTAAAAAAATAAATGGGGAGGCCTGGATTTGAACCCAGGACCTCCCCTGTACCTGCCAGAGAAGTTACCACTTGGCTGCGCTGCGTTTGGTGATATCCAATGATCCAAATTGACTATATGTGTAACCTGTTAAAATGGAACAAAGTAAAAAAAAATAACGCAAGACCTGGGGATCGAACCCAGGTCCTTTACCATCAAAGCGCCTCACCAAAACCAGCTGAGCTACGCGCTCGTTGTGACATATATACGAAACTAATTCGTTTTAAGCCATGCACAAAATTCAAATATCATTTTCGCGCGCCAGTGACCTTCTTCTTCCTCATAGCCTGCGAAATTTCCTACGAGCTTTCCTGCGAACTGGTTTTCGCAGGGATTCCTATGTTCGTGCAACAGCCACGAAACCTGCAATTTCTTTCAAAATTGAACATACCAATTCAATCCTCACATCAATTACAGTCAAACCATGTTATCATAATTCATTTATGTTAGCTTAATCGTTAAACCCTAATTTCATCCTTAAAACCCTAACAATGGCGTTTAAGCATCCGTGTATCAAACCTTCGATTCACCTGCCCAGAAATCATCCTTATGCAATAACGAACAAGATTATAGGCACAAAAACAATTTACAATGAACGAATGAATGAAATCGAAAAACTCAATATGTAAGAAGAAAAATGATTCGGTTATGGTGTTCTAGTGCGTCATGAACGATGATGATGATGATTGAGTTATGTTCATTGATGTTCAAGGAAGCTAATACAACCTTTAAATTTCCCTGAAAGTGCTTCTAAACCTGAAACCGAATTTGGTTTTTTTGGATGAAATTTGAAGTTTGCAAATGCACTTGGAGGGTCTGAATTCGTGTCCTCTTGCTTGCTTAATGTTGCTTATATATCACACACTGAAATTAGGTCAAGACATTCACCAAACTTATGGATTTTTGGACCTTGTGAGATTGAAAAAGATGTGACATTAAAACTTGAATTTTTTTGATCTAACATTGCTATATTGGTATGATCTGAATTCTATTGGTATCAATCAAGTTTAAATGGATATTAAGACCTTCTAGAATCCAAATCTTTTCCAAATATATGACTTTCATATTTTATTTTAATTTAATTTGTATTTTAATGAATAAAATTCAAATAAATATTAAATAAAATATAAAAAATCTAAAGAGGTGTGGGTTGGGTCGTGCTTGATGATTTTGTAAAAATTGGGTGGCAATTTGGTGGGCTCATTTAGCAAAAATTGGTTTTAAGGCCTTATTTGCTTCATAAACTTCCCAAAAATTTCTCAACTTTGCAAGGGCACAAATCCTTCAATTTTAATGCTCTGAAGGTGTTCTTGGACATCTTGGAAAGCTTAAACAGTCCTCTAACCAACCTTTTTGGTCTCATGTCCATATCTTTTACCATTCTCAAGTTATGCCCTTTGGAAGTTGTTGACTTTTTGTTGACTTTTGAAATGACCTATAATGTCTTAGCTCATTCCTTCCAAATGAAGCATTTTTGGGCTTGGCTTGTGATACACAAAGTTGTAGAGAATTCAATTTCCTTCAAAATGAGATTTGGATGGAAAATTTTTGATGAAGCATGTGAAAGTTATGGTTGGTCAAAGTTCAGTTGACTTTTCCTGTGAAAACCCTAATTTAGAAACTCCTGATTCTTGATGATCTGAAATCTCCTTGATGAATCATGATCAACCCTTGATCAAATGATGAATTTTACTTCATATAATTGATGTTGGCAAAAAATCATGAAGTTTGACTTTGGTTTGACCACAGTTGACCTCAGTTTGACTTTTTAACTATCTTGACTGATTTTAACCTATCTGATCATCTGACTGAGCAAATCTTTTGGGAAAGTCTTGAAACTTGACATGGGGATTATTGAACACATATAGGATGCTATGAAGCTCACTTGAATTCTTGGAAGTCCATTTATCCTGATGAAAGTCAAAACCCTAGTTTAAGATGCATTGCTTAGGAGGATGGATTGTCTGGGGGATTTGTCAAATTTTCTGACTAATTGTGAACCCTGTGAACCTTGTGAACCTCATGAGATGTCTTGTGAACATTGTGAACCTTGTGAACCTCTTAGTACACAATGTCTTGTCTTGGGGAGGGCAAATTTTGGGGTGCAACATCATGCAGATAAAATAGATGTGTAAGTGAATGTGTTTGACGGTTTTTATATTTTCTTTGTTATGGTTTAAGTATTTCTTAAGTGATTTTAAGAATGATGTTGGGAGTTGCATTGGGAAGCAGAGGCCTAAAATCCCGAGGGAGATAGAGAATACAAATATGTTTTATATTGTATTCTCTTTGTCATTAAGAATTATTTTATTACCTTTGCTTTAGTATGAGGTAAAGAAAGATAGTTTTGGAAAACAACCCTAATCTAACAAGCAACAACAGTTTAAGAAAATAGCCAGAAGTTAGAGGGAGAAGAGGTGGCTCAAAAGCTAATAATAAGGCTTATACATAAGGATGCCAATGGAATTTGTTTTTTATTAATTATCTTGTGATTTCATGCACATGGTAAGGATTTTAAGGAAAAGCTTATATGCTGCCTAGAAAGTAGCTCCACTTGGTTGTGAAGCTCAGACTATTGCAGGTGTATTAGATCTTTAATTTGAAAGATATGAGACTTGTAAACAAGTGGCCCAATATATTTGTTTTGGAAATTGAAAACTATTTAAGAAAACAATTGGAGGAGTCAAGACTTATGCGAAAGTCTGACGGAGTTTTAAAACAGACCGGAGAAAGTTTAAAATAGAAAGAATGGGTCCTAAACACAAAGGATTTCACATGACACATTTTCAAAATTCATTTTAGAAAATAAAAGTTTATGTGTAAAGAAGTTCACAGAAAGATATTCACTGATAAAAATTCAATGCAATGAAAAAGACGATCGTGTCGAGTTTTTGAAAATAGATCAGATGAACCCTAATAGTTCATTTTTCAAAAAGGGATGGGTCTTACACTCTAACAGAGGCCCATGAGTGTGATAAAAATCAATTTGAGGGTGAATAAATCAAAACATATTACAATATATTACAAAAAGGTATTTTGTATACAGGTATTTTGTTACAACATATTACAATACCAGATTATATACTTCTGGTGTAAGGATATAATTGGTTTCAACATAGTAAAGGAGGTTGGTTACAATTCCAAAAATCTGCTCACGTTCCCTCCATGTTTATTTTAAATTTTTAGTCTCCATGTTAATTATAATTGTTTATTGATACATAATGTCATAAATGTTTACGATCTGAATTGTTTTGATTCTCTGTGCTGATATGAATTGTTTTGTTTCTTCTGAATATTTTGATGCAGGTGGTGTTATCCATAAATTTCGACGCTAGCAATTAATGAGGTTATTTTGGCTTAATAAAAGAGTTTTCTTGTGATAAGCTAAAAGTAAGGTTTCAACCTAACTAACTAAAGGATGAAAGTCGAAGGAATCTGCCTATAAGTTTCATACTTAGTGAAATTCTAAGTTTGGAATATTTTCTAAGTGTTGGAGGGATTTGACCATTCGACGAAGATGGCAGTTACCAAGGTTCTTGCACGTTCAATTTTGGAGGGAACGTGTGTAGTTTTTAATTCAAAGACAAGGACAAGTGGCGCAAGATGAATCTTCTTCAACATATAGTAGGACAAATGTCGTCATCTTAGGATAGTTGTAAGAGAAACCGTCGAGAGAAGTTACTTTGTAATGTATATAAAATAGCTTAGTCTAGTGTTAGAATAAGTGTGTGGAAATCATATGTACTAGTAACTCCGTATACTCAAAGTATCAGCGTGTAGAGAAACGAGTGCAGTGAGAATATACGTGATTGAAACACCACCAATTTATCTTCAATGTCAAATTTATCTTCAAGTCATTTACTTTTGAAGCCATTTATTCCTTACAAAGCCTTTATTTTAAAGCAATTTATGTTTCAAAGTCATTTATCTTTTCAGCAATTTACTACATTTCCTTTACAATTCCAGCCCTTTTATCTTTCCAGCAATTTAACATTCCTCGCCTTGCCTTTAAATTTCATTTACCTTCAAGCCTTGTCTTTAATTTCCCTTAAAATTTCAAGCCTTGTCTTTTACCTTAATTTACTTTGAAAGCCTTTGTCTTTTACTTTATTTTCCTTTTAAAAACAATTTCTGAATCTTGTTGAAAGATTCAAAACCTTTTTTCCCAAAAGCGTGATATACCAAATCAACCTTTTTTATTAGCACGTGTCTTATGATCAATCTGATCGATCCTGCGAGTAACTGAGAGTATTTTTGGTATCTTCAGAGGACCAGCGGTTGTTTACCAATATTGGGGGTAAACAATTGGCACGCCCAGTGGGACAGTGCTAAGATAAAAACATTTTCTTAGAAGTGTTCATAACTTCTCCCTTTTCGTAACGTCCTCTTTATAACTTTCGTGTTTCGTAACTTCCTTTACATGGACGGTCTGGTAGAAAGAATGATTACTTTTGTTGTATGCATTTAAGAAGTGGCAAGGTAGCCAGTATATACCATTATATCCTTAAAAGAAGAAACACAAGAAGGATGGCATCTAGCAAAGGAAACCCAAGTGATTCAATGCCCGCAACAAGTGGGTCGAATCCTCAAGTGGGTAGTTCAAACGTTCGTAGTACAAATTGTAATACCTCAAAATTTGCCCTCTCATTTCCTCAACATTTTGCATAGCATTTTGCATATATGGATTCATAAAATAACCAAAAACATTGCATCATATATAGCATAGCCGAGGCGTGGGTATGTGATCAATGATCGGAGCAACCGAAAGTTATGAAGAGGCTACCGAAGGGCCACAAAGCTTCTCAACCTTGTGCAAAGGGTTCACAACATCCCACAAGTCTTCATTTGAAGCCACAAGTCATGGAAAGTTTTGGTTTGATTGAAGGAGGCAAGCAGTGCAATACTTCTTGAGGGAAAAGAGCCGAATTAGGGTTTCATTTCTACAGGGCTTCTACATAAATTTTTGAGTCGAAGTGGATTTCTTTGACTTATATATGATGTCAAGTGCCTAGGGTTCAAATCTCGTCCACAAATTCATTTTGGAAGGGGTTCGACTGGCCAGACGACGGAAAATCGAGGAATTGGAGAAAAGGCAATCGGGCTAGGTAAAAAGGGTCGACTCCGGACTTTTAAGATCGAGATCGTGAAATTAGGGTTACAATGATCCTATGGTTCAAACTTGGTCAAGAAATGATGGAGGAATCATAAAAAAACCAAAGAAAAATCATTTGAAAAGTAGTTGGTTTTGCATTTCCCTCCACCTTTCCTTCCACTTTCTTTCCACACTTCCTTTCATTCTTTCCATCTCATTTTTCCACTCCAATTCCACTCCATTTCCCTTGGAAACTTCCACCACCTTCCACCATCTTCTAGAGTGTTCCAAGGAATATTCCAAGGAATATTCCAAGGAATATTCCCTTTTCCAACCCTAACCCTAACTAACTTCCAAACCTAATTTTGGATCCCAAACCTAATTTTTGGGCCCCAAACCCAGACCTAGCTCCTAGCCTAATCTCTATATAACCATTAATCACTTCCTTGAGAGAGGTTCCCACAATTCCAAATTTTTCACTTCTTCCATAATCACTTTTTCTCTCTCACTTTTCCTCCATTTTCCCTCCTTTCACCAAAGCTTCTTTGAATAAGCTCTTCAAGTTTCACATTGAAACTTGAAGATCTTGAAGCTTAAGCCTCCAACCTCCATTAATTGTGGATCGTAGAAGAAGAAGCTAGTGATTTTGTTGAAGATTTCGGCTTATCGGAAGTGTGTAAAGATTCAAGCATCAAGAACGCATTTATTTTGCGGTTTCTCGGTTTTCGGTTTTCTCTTCGATTCAAGCTCCGATTATTGCAACAATTACCGAAGCACTCCTCCGCTTCGTAGGTTGGTGATCTTAATCACTTCTTCTTTAAGTTATTCTCTTCATCTCGCCACTTTTGGCATTCTTTAATTGCTTTTTTCGCTTTGCTTGAAATCGTTCCGTTTCAATTATGTTTACTTGTGATTTGTGATTTTTGTTGATTTAGAAGCTAAGGTGTTAATAGATATAGGTGCTAGCATGTGTAAATAAGCTCAAAATAAGTAGAAATTAGTGTTAGCATGTTCCTAGGTATGGTAGGGATCCTAAGAAGTGAGTTTGTGGCCAAAAGCACTTATTTCAAAGTTTTTTTTCACTTTCTGTTCAGTGTTAACCGGTTAACGCATGGGGTTAACCGGTTAACACGTGCGTTTTGCCACAAATTGCTTCTGTTTTGGGTCTGTTAACCGGTTAACCCATATGGTTAACCGGTTAACGCTGTGGAATTTTGGATTCTTAGTTTATTTGATTGCCCATTCCTAATTGTTAGTGCCTTTAATGTTCATACATGTTTAGGTAGTGATTTTAGGGAATTTTTGGGTCCATTTCCAGTAGCTCATTCCCCCATTTCGAGTCGTTTCGACACGATTCCGTTTATGTCGCATAATAGGCATTTTTTTGTGTTCTTTGTGCATATCTTGGTTTCTTGCATGTTGTTACCATGTTTGTGCATTATTTGACACATAATAATCATGTTGCATTCTGTTTTATATGTTGGCATTGCATTAAATCATTTTTTGCATTGCATTATGTTGATGTATGTTGCATTTTGCATAATCATATATATGTGCATTTGGTGGAATTTGTTGCATGTTTGATCATAGCATTTTATCCATTCAATTCTGAATTTCGCATTGAGTTTAGTATGTTTGTTGAGCTATCATATTGCATGTTCATAATCAATAATCACCATGTTCAAGTGCCATGTTCATATGCATGTTTAGGTGCTACTTTGTGCATTTATTTGTTGCATAATTAACCATGTGGTGTATTCTTGCATAATCATCAAAAATGTTCATGTTCTTGCATTTTTATATGATGATCCATGTTCAAAGGCATGTTTGTGATGTGTTTAGTGATTTTTGCATTGAGTTTGTGCATAAAACATAAAAATAATCAAATTTGGATTTTGCATTTCATAACTGTTTTTGTATATAGCTGCTGTAAAATACTTGTTTGTTATATTAGTATGATGTGTGTGACTTTCTACACCTACTTTTTCATGTTGCATGCTGGCTGTAAAAAGCTGGTGGATGTTAGGCTTAGTTTCATAGCTGTTTGTGTATTAAGGGGCTGTAATAGGTGCTGTATTTTTGTCCTAGCTTTTTTTAGTTCATTTAGGATTAAAATAGAGCCTAGTTTAGGTCTAAGGTGCCTTAGAATTTAATTAGGATTTAATTAATGTGTGTTTGCCTTATTCTTTTTAATAAAAATGTGCATTAACACTTGTTTTGTAGTGGGGAAGATTGAGGTAAGTTTACTCCACTTTATCCTTTATTTTTTATGCATTTCTTTTAGGCTTTTTAATTCATTTTTCCTTCCATGTTTGTGATTGGTAGGATTCCCCATTGTTAGGACCAACTTATCTTCCTTAGGAAGTAAGTTGCATCCTTTTTCCTTTTTTTCTTTTCCTTTTTCCATTAGGAATAGAAAACCTCACTAACCACTAGGATCACTTTGTAAATACATAATACATTAGGATTGAGTCTTAGTCCCTTAGATTTTTCCTTTTATCAACTTGAGTCATTCTCTTTCTCATCTCAAAAGAAAAGCAATAAAACACTTAATAAAAACCGAACAATCTTGTACGACACGAGACTTTGTTGCGGAGTGTTTATACGCGTCCTGTTTCGGGGCGAGGTGTAAATACTTCCCGCGATGGATAGGTCTTAGTACAAGACAGTTCACAAACAGATTCAAAAAACACTTCTTTTAAAAAGACAAAAACAAACAATAAGCGACTATCCTGCGGGAACTTCTCTTCTCATCTCATTCACTCACAACGTGAACTTGCGACGACTTGTCTTTCATGCAAGACGGTAAACGCACTCGTACCAGACGAGCCTGCAACACCTGAGCATAGACATACGCAGTTCCAGCTGTAAAAAACACAAACAAATAGTTCCCGCCTAGGTTAGGCGAACTACGTCGACTCTGATCCTCATTATCCCGATGAGGTACGTAGGCAGCGGGGTAGGGCCCGTTCGAGCACATTCTTTATTTTCCCTACATTTCCCCTTTTGTCCATTCTCTTTTTCCAGTTTCTTTTTCTCATTTCCATTCCATTCCAGTTAGCGGTTTTATTCAGCAGCAGTTATTCTTCTCACCCTTTGAAACAAAACAAGCAAGCGTGGATCCCGTCGGGTACGGCGGACGATCTGGGGTGCTAATACCTTCTCAGGTCGTAACCGACTCCCGAACTCAGATCTTTGGTTCGCAAGGCCTTGTCCTTTCCTTCTTCCTCAGGTTTGTGCAACATTACCTTTCCCATTCATTCGGGATAAAAATGTCTGGCTGGCGACTCTAACCTTTTCCGCGCCACTTTCGCGTTTGTACTAGGATGAAAATCCCGGGAGCGACAGCTGGCGACTCTGCTGGGGATCGAACCCAGAATCTCTGGTTTCCCTTGTAGAGTCAATCCTAGCGCCTGTTTGGTTTTGCTTCTTTGGGTGTTTGTTTGCTGTTGTGTGCTTTAGTTTAGCTTTACTGTTTTATTTACAGTTTTATTTACAGCTTTACTTTATCGCATTTATTTACCGCTTTCAGTATTTTATTTTCCATGCATCATATTATACTGGATTGTCTGGCTGTGCTGGTTTTCATTTTTTCTGTGGGTGGGAGTTACTGTGAGATAAGCCAAATACCCGGCTTGAGTGCACTATAGGATTAGCGTGGACAGACATTGTACTCTTATGGTATCTCACCATGATGGGTGGCGATGTGTTCCACACCCAGATTGCGACCGTCTTGGAACTACTCTGTGTGGGGATTACCTCACTTCAGGGTACGACCTTGATAGTTATGTGCATCTGGTGACCGATCTTCGAGAACCTTAATGGAAACACCCCTCTCCAGTGATGACAGTGGCAGACCACATTTGTTGGCAAACCCACTCGCATCCGAGGGTCCATTGGGAACTCGCATAGGATGGCCTGGTTCTCTCATAGGAATTCAGTTAAAGCAAACTGTTCGTATGACGATAGTATTGTACCCTTCGGGATGAATGTACTATTGTTTCTCGATTCAGTGCTTGAAGCTGGAGACTTGTGAGGGATGCTTGTTTTCCGGACTCAACTGAGACCTCCCTGAGTAGTACATAATGCCAAACCGATTCCCTGATTTGGTCATGAGCCATTTCTCGGAAATGGTGAACGTATTATTGCTATTCGGCTTTGAGAGTCCGTGATGTTGACCCGAGTAGCACACCCGTGAGATTGGGAGGGGTTTACAGGTTTGCAGGAACCCTGGTACCTTCAGCATACCCACTTTGCCTTTGGTTCAGTTTTGTGATCTGGATTTCTGTTCTTAAGTTATGGACCCCGGATCAGAGGGATGATTATTGTGATATCTGGATTTTGAGACCGTGCACCGACACCTGATTATATGATTGGCACATCACAGACACTTCACTGATCACATGCCTTGCCTTGCATAAACATCATATCATCATTAATCATTTGTGTTTCTTTTATTCTCAGGGTTTGCATTATTCCCGGTTCCTGGTCATATCTTTGCTTCAGAATGGAAGACGTCAGAAAGAAGAATATTTTCTACAAGTTTTTTGATACCAAAGTGGACTTGCTCAAGCAGATGGTGTCTCTCATTACCCCGGGTCATTTGGATTTCTTCAAACAGCAGTATGGTGATATTTTGGATATGGTTTTCAGCTTGGATAGTTCACAGAAGAGTGCCATTCATACTTTGCTACAGTACTATGATCCTAGACTCCGATGTTTCACATTTCCGGATTTCCAGCTAGGTCCGTTGCTAGAAGAGTATGTTGAGATTCTAAGACTACCGATTCAGGATCAGATTCCGTTCAATTCAGAGATGACAAGACCAACTCATACTGACATTGCTAAGGCTCTTTATTTGAGCCCATCAGAAGTATCTGCTAATCTGGTTTCCACCAAGGCCGGGGTGCTTGGTTTTCCCTTAGAGTTTCTGGTCGGAAAAGCTGAAGAGTGTGCCGTGGAAAAGCAGTGGGATTCAGTTTGCGCTATCTTGGCATTATCTGTGTACGGGATAGTTTTGTTTGCTGATATGGACAAGTTTGTGGACATAAATGCAATTCA
Organism: Lathyrus aphaca; assembly: GCA_963966055.1. Classification (NCBI taxonomy): domain Eukaryota; kingdom Viridiplantae; phylum Streptophyta; class Magnoliopsida; order Fabales; family Fabaceae; genus Lathyrus; species Lathyrus aphaca. Next base: position 76,117,618 of record OZ014523.1, read on the forward strand.
TTTGTTTGTGTTAAAGAATCCGATACCTACTCTCCTGGGTGACTTGTATTATTCGGTGCACTATAGGAATGAGAAGAGACGAGGTGGCTTGGTTAGATGTTGTGCTCAGTTGTTCTACACTTGGTTTATGAGGCACATCCCTATTGTTGGAGTGTTTAGGGATCCCAATGTAATATGGTCGCAGAAGCTCAACACGTTGACTGCCAAAGACATCAGATGGTTCACTTTGAGGTTAAAAGGGAAAGAGCTCATCTCCAGTTGTGGAAAGTATCCTAATGTTCCCCTCTTAGGAGTAGCAGGTTGCATTAACTACAACCCCATACTCTTGAGAAGACAATTAGGGTACGCTTTGAAGAATGTTCCCAAGGATTCAGAGTTGGATCAGACTTTCTATTTTCCTATGAAGGATAATCTCTCATTGGTGCGGGAGGCTGCAGGTGCTTGGAAAACGGTTATAAAGAAGGGTATAGATCGTTTGGGCAGGAGCAACAATCAAATGTTTCCCGAGTTTGAAGCGTGGGTAAGAGAAAAAGCTCAAGTGACTCTAATCCCTTTCTCTGCACCGTTACCACCACCTACTACGGTGCCTTTGGAAGAATATCAGAAGTTAGAAGCTTTGGTTAAGCAACTGAGGGTTGAAAATCAAGAGGCTCTTAATTCTTGTCAAGCGCTGATGATCCAAAACCGTCAATTGAAAGATAGAGCTGAGCAAGCCGAGGAGATAGTCCGTCTTAAGCAGAAGGATTTTGAAGATAGAGAGCTCTACTTCCGAAAGAAAGGTTTAGCTGAGACTCATAAGACGGCCCAGCGCCAAAGGGAGAAGAAAGATCTTAGTGAAGCCAATGAAGCTGTTACTTTATGGCAGGAGAAATGGGACGAAAATTTGAAGAAACAAAAGGAGTTAGACGCCAAGCACAAACAGGAAGTCAAAAGCCTTCAGGATTCTGTGGATGGGCAGAAAGAACTTCTCAGGAAAGCTTATTATCAAGAGGAGGATCGTATCCGGCGCGTTACAGAGAGTCAGCGGGCGCTGAAGGAAGCTCAAAAGGAGATTGAAGACTTGAAGTTGAAAGCTGATGTGAAAAGGTCGAAGGCCGATTCAAGTCAAAGCAAGGATAATGAAGCAGCATTTCTACAGCAGATAGAGGAGTTACACGCTTCTTCTGATACGAGGGACCTCCTCATTCAGAAGCTCATCCAGGAGCCTGGTCATCCAGATGTGGGTCAGCTGTTCCAGAGCGTCAAATGCCTTAGCTGGAGATTGAAAGATATAGAGTTCCCTAGTGTTTAATTTCATATTGTTGTACTTGGATTACCCACAGACTTGTTGTGGGATTCCTTATATGTGATGTACTTTTGTTATTGTGATTGGCACCCTTCAGGGACTTTTGTATTTTCAGACTCCAGTTTATATGATTGATTTGTTCCGGATTTCTTGTTTGTTATTTGCACCGACACGGGGTAATGAGCACCAATTCTTCACAGCCGTCATTATATCATTTGGGTCTTCTTCCCAATTCTTATCTTCTTAATGCCAGGACCGGACACAGTAAGATACTCGGGAATAAAAGGAACACATTGCATTGCATACGCATCATTTGCATTTTGTCTTTGTCTTTGCAGGTTTTTCTTCGAGATGTCTAATTTATCTGTGTTCATCAGGCAAAGATTGCGAGGGCCGCCAAGACCCGGTACATTCGACAGAATATTCCTCATCGGTACGCGACACGCAGTAATCAAAGAACAGCAATGGACGCCATGCAGACAGAACTCAACGATGTCCGTACCAAGATGGCAGAATTTGTGACTCTGATGCAGGGGATGGCCCAGGGGCAGCAGGAGCTGAGAAATGCAATTCAAGGGTTAACTCCTCCTAACACTAATGCTCAGGAAACTACTTCCGGCGGACTAGGGGCTCCTCCCAATACCAACAACGGTACAGGTGGACCTCATGTTCCAGATCCAGCTATGGCTACGTATGTTCCTGTGCAGGACAGGCAGGAAGACCAATTCCAGTACTTCAACAATGATATGGGTTTCGGCGGTGACGGAAATCTCAACGACTTCTTGGTGCTTGCAGAGAAGGTCAAGGCCTTAGAGTGCAAGGATACTTTGGGAATTGACGTGTCAGATATGGGTTTAGTACCTGGGGTGGTCATTCCACACAAGTTCAGGCCACCAGCATTTGATAAATACAACGGCAACTCTTGCCCGAAAACTCACCTACAGGCTTTCTACAGGAAGATTGCGGCTCACACGCGAGATGAGAAACTATGGATGTACTATTTCCAGGATAGCCTTTCTGGAGGGTCCTTGGAGTGGTATATGAAGTTGGAAAGGAGTTCTATCAGAAGCTGGAAGGATTTGGGAGAGGCCTTCCTCAGACAATATCAATACAACATTGACATGGCACCTAGCCGTACTCAGCTCCAAAGCTTGACACAGAGGAGCTCGGAGAGCTTCAAAGACTATGCACAGAGGTGGCGTGAGGTGGCCGCCCGAGTGCAACCACCGTTATTGGAAAGAGAGATGGTCGATCTTTTCTTGAATACCCTCCCAGGGCATTTCATGGAAAAGTTGGCCGGTTGTTCCTCAAGTGGTTTTTCGGACATTATTCTGACTGGAGAAAGAATTGAAAGCTGGCTCAAGCAGGGGAAAATTCAAAATGGAAGCGCTTCAGCGTCTGGTATCAAGAAACCCTTTGTGAAAAAGAGGGAAGGAGAAACAGGAGCAGTATACGCGCAGAGGGGAATGATGCACCAAGGATATTATCAGCAAGTGGCCCCCGTCACTATTTCAACTCCTTCAGTTCAACAGCGGGTCCAACCTCCGCAGCCGCAACGCTCGCAGGGGTATCAGCCAAGACCCCCTCGTCCGTACTACCCTCAGAAGCCGAGGGATAGACATTTTGAAGCTCCACCAATGTCTTACTCCCAACTGTTGAAGAATCTCCTGCAGCTTCAAATGATTCAGCTCCGTACCTTGCAACCTCCGAGGCCAGGCCAAATTCCTGAAGGTTATGATTTGGATGCTAGATGCGAGTTTCATTCTGGAGCTCCCGGCCATAGTACTGAGAATTGCAAAGCGTTGAAGCATGTTGTGCAGGACTTGTTGGATTCCAAAGCGATCAATTTCGCTCCCTCTCCTAATGTGCTGGAAAATCCCATGCCTCATCACAGGGGCACGGTTGGTGCAATTGGTGAAGGGGAGAAATTGAATCTGGTGGATGATGTAGATGACTTGAAGACTTCATTGGTTGCTATCAAGATTTGTTTGTTAAAGAAAGGTATTTTCCCCGGATGCGAGGATGATTGTCTAGAATGTACAGAAGCTACCAACGGTTGCAAGAGATTGAAGGCCGGAATTCAAGGTATGATTGATGAAGGAGTGCTGCAATTTGACAAGATCGTGAAAGAAAGTGAAGTATCTACGGTGACTATCTTTTATGATCCATCCCAAGTTCCTTCGCGTGCTAGAGTGGCACCAATAACCATTACTACTGCTGGACCCATAATGTACCAAAGTGACAGAGCTGTTCCTTGGCATTACGGTGGTGAAGTGTATTACAATGGTCAGAGGCAAGAATTGGCCACGACTAGTATAACCCCAGCTCAAGTAAAGAATGTTGGAGTAGGGGGTTTTACTCGAAGTGGAAGACTGTTTGCGCCTGAAGCATTGAGAAACAATGTGATACCACCTAGAGATACTGCCGAAGCCCAAGCAAGAGCCAGAGGGAAGCAACCTGTAGTTGTCAATGATCCAACTCCATCGGCTGATCCAGATCTCACCTTTGATAAGGAAGCGGAAGAATTCCTGAGGATCATCAAGAAGAGTGACTATAAGATTGTAGATCACTTGCAGCAGACGCCATCAAAGATCTCCATCTTATCATTGCTCATGTGTTCGGATTCTCACAGGAAGGCCCTTTTAAATATTCTGAACAAGGCATACGTGCCTCAGGATATTTCTGTGAATCAGTTAGAAACGGTGGTGTCCAGCGTTAATGCCAGTCATGGATTGGGTTTCACAGACTTGGACTTAACTTCTGATGGGCGTGCTCACAATCGGGCATTGCATATTTCTTTGGAATGCAAAGGTGCGGTGCTCTCCCATGTGCTGGTGGATACTGGTTCATCTTTGAACGTCCTGCCTAAGAAGGCATTGATGAAGCTGGACTATGATGGAGTGGTGTTAAAGCCCAGTGATTTAGTAGTCCGAGCATTTGATGGATCAAGAAGATCGGTATTTGGAGAGGTGGAGTTACCTATTAAGGTAGGTCCACAAGTCTTCAATACCACGTTTTACGTGATGGATATCCAGCCGGCATATAGTTGTTTACTTGGAAGGCCCTGGATACACTCAGCAGGAGCGGTTTCTTCTACACTTCATCAGAAATTAAAGTTCGTCTGGGAAGGTCAAGTTGTGACGGTCAGCGGGGAAGAAGATATTTTCGTTAGTCATCTCGCCTCATTCAAATATGTGGAGATGGATGGCGAAATAGTCGAGACCCCTTGTCAAGCTTTTGAGCCTGTGAAGTCCGAGCAAGCATCTGCAGTAGCAATTTCTCCTGAAGAACCGAAGAAGGTGGCTTCCATAGCTTCCTATAAACAAGCGCGCGAATTGGTAGAATCCGGGATCCGAGAAGGCTGGGGAAGCCCGGTAGAAGTGCCAGAGAAGAAGGACATGTTCGGGATTGGTTATCACCCTGGAGGATCTTCGTCTGAAACAGGTGCAAAAGGTTGTCAAAGCCCGGTCACTTTCACAAGTGCGGGAATGGTAAACTACGAGAACATCAGTGCTGTACAGGATGACATCGTCGATAGCGATTGTGACTTAGATGAATGGATCAGGCCTGCCGCTCCAGGAACTCAACTTAGCAACTGGACATCGGAAAGGCTTATTTCGGTCACTTCCTTCGAAGAGTAATAATGTCTTGTTTCTATTTTTCCTGTACTAAAGCACTATGTCTTACCCCGGGGCATAGTGTCTCTTTGTAAGGGTTCATTTGTTCATTAACGCAATCATTAATAAAACTGACGTTTCACATTCATTTCATGTTGTTCTCTGTCTTTCGTTTTTTACTTTTGTTTTTCAAAAAGAAAGAAAAGTTTTTAAAATGGCAATGTTTCTCAGTTTCTCAAGTTGTTGCTAAAGCCTTGCATGAATCATCATTCATGCAGGTGCTCGTCACCGGATCTTATCAATGACGACCCTGTTATGGCTAAGTATGACTTCGACAATCCGATTTATCAAGCCGATGAGGAAGGTGAAGAGGATTGTGATTTACCCGAAGAATTGGCCAGACTGCTCAAACAGGAGGAGAAGATGATTCAGCCGCATGAGGAAGATGTTGAAGTGATAAACCTGGGTACTGAAGAGGACAAGAAGGAAGTCAAGATCGGAGCTGCATTAGAAGAATCTGTCAAGACTCGTTTGATGGCTATGCTTCGAGAATACGTTGACGTCTTCGCATGGTCCTACCAAGATATGCCTGGTTTAGACACTGACATCGTGGTACACAAGCTACCTCTCAGAGAAGGTTGTCCTCCGGTAAAGCAGAAGTTGAGGCGCACGCGTCCAGACATGGCAATCAAAATAAAAGAAGAAGTGCAAAAACAGTTTGATGCTGGCTTCTTGGCCGTGACTAGTTATCCTCCATGGGTTGCTAACATTGTGCCGGTTCCTAAAAAAGATGGCAAAGTCAGAATGTGTGTGGATTACAGGGATTTGAATAGGGCCAGCCCCAAAGATGATTTCCCTTTACCTCACATAGATGTACTTGTTGATAATACTGCTCAGTTTTCCGTGTTCTCTTTCATGGACGGATTCTCAGGCTATAATCAAATCAAGATGGCTCCCGAGGATATGGAAAAGACAACTTTCATCACTCCTTGGGGCACCTTTTGTTACAAGGTCATGCCGTTTGGTTTAAAGAATGCAGGAGCTACCTACCAACGGGCAATGGTGACGTTGTTTCACGACATGATCCATCATGAGATTGAGGTTTATGTTGATGACATGATAGCAAAGTCCCAGACGGAAGAAGAACACTTGGTCAACCTAGCAAAATTGTTTGACAGGCTTCGAAAGTTCAGACTGAGGTTAAATCCGAATAAATGCACCTTCGGGGTTCGTTCTGGCAAGTTGCTCGGCTTCATTGTTAGTGAACGAGGAATTGAGGTTGACCCGGCCAAAGTGAAAGCAATCCAGGAAATGCCTGAGCCGAAGACTGAAAAGCAAGTGCGTGGCTTCTTGGGGAGACTAAACTACATTGCACGGTTTATTTCTCACCTAACGGCCACGTGCGAGCCCATCTTCAAGCTTCTGAGGAAGAATCAGGCCATTAAATGGAATGAAGACTGTCAGCGAGCCTTTGACCAAATCAAAGAGTACCTGTTGGAACCACCAATTCTTATGCCTCCAGTGCCAGGGAGACATCTGATTATGTATCTCACTGTGCTGGAAGGATCGATGGGATGTGTACTGGGTCAGCAGGACGAGTCTGGTCGAAAAGAGCATGCCATTTATTACCTTAGCAAAAAGTTTACCGATTGTGAGACACGATACTCACTACTCGAGAAAACTTGCTGCGCTTTGGCATGGGCTGCTCGCCGACTAAGACAGTACATGCTGACACATACAACTCTCCTAATTTCTAAGATGGATCCTGTAAAATACATCTTTGAGAAGCCGGCTTTGACAGGAAGAGTGGCCCGTTGGCAAATGATACTCACGGAGTATGACATACAATACACTTCACAAAAAGCTATCAAGGGGAGTGTGTTGTCAGAATACTTGGCCCAGCAGCCGATTGATGATTATCAACCCATGAGGTTTGAGTTTCCGGATGAGGACATCATGTTCCTCAAGTCGAAAGACCATGAAGAACCACTTCCGGAGGAGGGGCCTGACCCTGAATCCAGATGGAAGTTGATGTTTGACGGAGCTGTAAACATGAATGGGAGTGGAGTAGGTGCTGTTATTATCTCACCAGAAGGAGTCCACACACCTCTCGCTGCTCGGTTGACCTTCGAGTGCACTAATAACGAAGCAGAGTATGAAGCCTGCATCATGGGGATCGAAGAGGCAATAGACTTGCGAGTCAAGAACCTTGAGATCTTCGGAGATTCTGCTTTGGTAGTAAATCAAGTCAATGGCAAATGGCTAGTTCATCAAGCTCGTTTGATTCCTTACCGAGACTATGTCAGGAGGCTGTTAACCTTCTTTACCAAAGTAAAGCTGAGCTATGTTCCTAGGGACGAAAACCAGTTTGCCGATGCTCTCGCAACCCTATCATCCATGATTAAAGTATGCCGAGAAAATTTCGTGCCTCGAATTTCGATCTCTCGTCTAGAAAGACCGGCTTATGTCTTCGCAGTTGGTAATGGTGAAGATGACAAGCCTTGGTACCACGACATCAAACAATTCCTGAAAGCTCAAGAATACCCGGCTGGGGCATCCAGTAAAGATAAGAAAACTCTTAGAAGACTGGCGGGAGGTTTCTTCTTGAATCAGGATGGTGTGTTGTACAAACGGAACTTTGACATGGTGCTGCTTAGATGTGTAGAGAGACACGAAGCAGACATGTTAATGCAGGAGGTTCACGAAGGCTCCTTTGGTACCCATGCTGGAGGTCATGCCATGGCCAAGAAATTATTGAGGTCGGGATACTATTGGATTACCATGGAATCTGATTGTTGTACATATTCCCGCAAATGCCATAAGTGTCAAATTTATGCCGACAAGGTCCATGTGCCTCCGAATCCGTTGAGTGTCATGTCTTCACCGTGGCCATTCGCTATGTGGGGTATCGATATGATTGGAAAGATTGAGCCAACAGCTTCTAATGGACATCGCTTCATCCTGGTTGCTATGGATTATTTCACGAAGTGGGTTGAAGCAGCTTCTTACACCAATGTCACCAAACAAGTGGTTGCTCGGTTTATTAAGCGGGACATCATCTGCCGGTATGGAGTCCCTGAAAGGATCATTACTGATAATGGTTCTAATCTCAACAACAAGATGATGGCTGACTTGTGTCGAGACTTCAAAATAGAACACCACAACTCTTCTCCATATCGTCCGAAGATGAATGGCGCCGTCGAGGCGGCTAATAAAAACATTAAAAAGATTGTTCAGAAGATGGTTGTAACATACAAAGATTGGCACGAGATGTTGCCATTCGCGTTGCACGGGTACAGAACCTCAGTACGCACTTCAACTGGGGCAACTCCATTCTCATTGGTGTACGGTATGGAGGCAGTCCTACCAATTGAAGTAGAAATTCCCTCATTGAGGCTGATGATGGACATCAAGCTAGATGAAGCTGAATGGCTCCGATCCAGATATAATCAATTGAGCCTCATTGAAGAGAAGCGTCTAGCAGCTGTGTGCCATGGACAGTTGTATCAGCGACGAATGAAGCAAGCTTTTGACAAGAAGGTGCGACCACAGAGGTACATGCCAGGAGATTTAGTGCTGAAAAGGATTCTTCCTCCTCTCAACGATCACAGGGGCAAGTGGACACCCAACTATGAAGGCCCGTTCGTGGTTAAAAAGGTTTTCTCAGGCGGAGCCTTAATGCTGACAACCATGGACGGAGAAAACTTTCCATCCCCTGTCAACGCAGACGCAGTAAGAAAATACTTCGTGTAAAAAGGACCCGCTGGATAAAAACAGAATTAAGATCCAGGCAAAAATGGGCATCCCGGCGAGCCAAAAACAGAATAAAAGGCTCGGGCAAAAGTTAGGGAAATATCGAAAAAATGTACACCCGCTGAGTTGAAAAGCCACATCGGACAACTCAGGCAAAAAAGGGTATCCCGGTGGATTGAAAACCTGGAAGGGCGATCCACGCAAAAGAGGGATTAACACGAACGACTGCGATCTGCGAGATCCATGACATACCTACAGTGGAGGCTATACTAAGGGTTGAAGATCAGTTCACTTACTTTTTCTCAAGAGACAGAAGAGCGGAGCGTCTTGAAGACATACGAGTCATAACCGGGTTGATACTTGATGAGATTCATTTTTCACATTGCCAATAGGGTAGTTTGTTTTTCTTTTCAGCTGTTCCCTCATTCCAGGGAACTGCTTCCTTTGTACTGCCTATTCAGGGCTACCTTTCCAAATCAATAAAAATTCAACTTCAGTCAATTGACTATTTTACTTCTTTGTTTTTACTTTTTTCATCCAGCATTGATTGTTTGTGAAAACGTTTAGCAAATAGTAACTTGCATTGTGTTATGAACATTTGAATGCTTTTCTAACTCGTGCAGGAGAATAGAAACATTTAATTCAACTCTAAAGGGGTGTTGAGATACCTAGACAATGATTCATGCTATGAGCCTGGGGCAAGCAGGTCCCAAATTAATTCTCTATGTTGCAGGTACTATCGATTGTGTTCATGCAGGTACAGGTACTGGTGTTGCTAACAGAGCTAAAAGATCACTACCCAGGATGGGCATTCTTGTTTGAGCAAAAACAAATGTCTCCCAGGGTGTTTCCAACTATCCCCAGCCATGTGCAAGTTGAAATTTATCCCAGCTAGACAGCAGAGAGTGGGTGCAATCCCCAAGCAGAAGTCTCCGTGCAGACAGGGGCAATTCTTAACAGCGTAAAGAGTATTTTGCCTCCCCAGCAAGGTGTTTCCTCAACAGTGTCATGCCTTTGGTTCTTCGCCAAGTCAGGAGGTCCTCACTTCCTCACCAGAGTTCAAGAAGAGTCCATCTCCAGCAGGGTCTTGGCACTCCAATCTTAAAATCCAATTTATTTTTGGCAGTGGCGGCTGTTCGGAGCCGGTGTATTATTGACAGCTTTCCCCACAGAGTTGTTTCCTCCTCATCAGGACAAACTAGATCAATGCAGTGATCATTATTCCTCCCCAGTCAAGCTATTTGGGATACCTGCAGTTTCCTTATCAGGAGATCCTCTTTGCATTTGCATATGCATAATCATCATTGCATTTGCATCCTCCAAAGCGTAGCATTTCCATCATCATGGAGCATTACGCCATAAATTCAAACATATGCATACCAGCATGGGCCAGTTTTGAGGTATATTACGTACAACTTATAACATCTTCTCAACCTGAAGTACTCCGCACAGAGGATACCAATATCATTTTCCAGACATCTTTGTCTTTTCAAGTCAATGTTTGTCACTTATTCCGCGTCTTGTTTGGTACAACAGTCGCGTCGCAGGTTCTCGTTTTGTACAACGGTCCTGTTTGCTTGGGCTCTCGTTTATGAACAACGATCCCGTTCCATCTTGTCCTATTTTCTTTGTTTCTGGTTACCACCTGCGGTCGGTATACCTTTGCGTCTCCATTTGAGGATGGTTTCGTGTTAGATCCGAGGATCTTTTGATTTGTCATTCGAGGATGGCATTTCTTTTCTTCAAGTCCTTCCGAGGTTGGTCTTGTTGTTTTGTGTGGCTATTATTCGAGGATAGTAGTTCACTTTTCGAGCTTATTGATCGAGGTCAGTTTGTCTCTTTTGCAAAGTCTGTCTGAGGTCAGCTTTGTGTTTGGTTATCAGTCGAGGCTGGTATACCTTTGCGTCTCCATTTGAGGATGGTTTCGTGTTAGATCCGAGGATCTTTTGATTTGTCATTCGAGGATGGCATTTCTTTTCTTCAAGTCCTTCCGAGGTTGGTCTTGTTGTTGTGGCTATTATTCGAGGATAGTAGTTCACATTTTGAGCTTATTGATCGAGGTCAGTTTGTCTCTTTTGCAAAGTCTGTCTGAGGTCAGCTTTGTGTTTGGTTATCAGTCGAGGCTGGTATACCTTCGCGTCTCCATTCGAGGATGGTTTCGTGTCAGATCCGAGGATCTTTTGATTTGTCATTCGAGAATGGCATTTCTTTTATTCAAGTCCTTCCGAGGTTGGTCTTGTTGTTGTGGCTATTATTCGAGGATAGTAGTTCACTTTTTGAGCTTATTGATCGAGGTTAGTTTGTCTCTTTTGCAAAGTCTGTCTGAGGTCAGCTTTGCGTTTGGTTATCAGTCGAGGCTGGTATACCTTCGCGTCTCCATTCGAGGATGGTTTCGTGTTAGATCTGAGGATCTTTTGGATTGTCATTCGAGGATGGCATTCTTTTCTTCAAGTCCTTCTGCGGTTGGTCTTGTTTTTGTTTTGTGTGGCTATTATTCGAGGATAGTAGTTCACTTTTTGAGCTTATTGATCGAGGTCAGTTTGTCTCTCTTGCAAAGTCTGTCCGAGGTCAGTCTTTGTTGTTGATGGTTATCGCCTGTGGCCGGTATACCATTGTGTTTCTATTCAAGGAGGGTTTTAGTACTGGATCCGAGGATCCCGTGTGAGTGGTCATTCGAGGATGGCATTCTTCCCAGCATATTTCCACCTGGTTCTATTTTCGCTACTTATTCGGAGGTCAAAATCAGAAAATATACAAATAAATAAATGGGCAGATGGCATTTCCATTACCCTCGGTGTGCAAATTTTCAGGTTTTATTCGAGTATTCAATCACCCCATACCTTGAACGTCTAAAAGCTGTTGCAATTATCCGTTCAGGTCTGCAGATGATTGAATAGGGGCAGCTGTAATACCTCAAAATTTGCCCTCTCATTTCCTCAACATTTTGCATAGCATTTTGCATATATGGATTCATAAAATAACCAAAAACATTGCATCATATATAGCATAGCCGAGGCGTGGGTATGTGATCAATGATCGGAGCAACCGAAAGTTATGAAGAGGCTACCGAAGGGCCACAAAGCTTCTCAACCTTGTGCAAAGGGTTCACAATATCCCACAAGTCTTCATTTGAAGCCACAAGTCATGGAAAGTTTTGGTTTGATTGAAGGAGGCAAGCAGTGCAATACTTCTTGAGGGAAAAGAGCCGAATTAGGGTTTCATTTCTACAGGGCTTCTACATAAATTTTTGAGTCGAAGTGGATTTCTTTGACTTATATATGATGTCAAGTGCCTAGGGTTCAAATCTCGTCCACAAATTCATTTTGGAAGGGGTTCGACTGGCCAGACGACGGAAAATCGAGGAATTGGAGAAAAGGCAATCGGGCTAGGTAAAAAGGGTCGACTCCGGACTTTTAAGATCGAGATCGTGAAATTAGGGTTACAATGATCCTATGGTTCAAACTTGGTCAAGAAATGATGGAGGAATCATAAAAAAACCAAAGAAAAATCATTTGAAAAGTAGTTGGTTTTGCATTTCCCTCCACCTTTCCTTCCACTTTCTTTCCACACTTCCTTTCATTATTTCCATCTCATTTTTCCACTCCATTTCCCTTGGAAACTTCCACCACCTTCCACCATCTTCTAGAGTGTTCCAAGGAATATTCCAAGGAATATTCCAAGGAATATTCCCTTTTCCAACCCTAACCCTAACTAACTTCCAAACCTAATTTTGGATCCCAAACCTAATTTTTGGGCCCCAAACCCAAACCTAGCTCCTAGCCTAATCTCTATATAACCATTAATCACTTCCTTGAGAGAGGTTCCCACAATTCCAAATTTTTCACTTCTTCCATAATCACTTTTTCTCTCTCACTTTTCCTCCATTTTCCCTCCTTTCACCAAAGCTTCTTTGAATAAGCTCTTCAAGTTTCACATTGAAACTTGAAGATCTTGAAGCTTAAGCCTCCAACCTCCATTAATTGTGGATCGTAGAAGAAGAAGCTAGTGATTTTGTTGAAGATTTCGGCTTATCGGAAGTGTGTAAAGATTCAAGCATCAAGAACGCATTTATTTTGCGGTTTCTCGGTTTTCGGTTTTCTCTTCGATTCAAGCTCCGATTATTGCAACAATTACCGAAGCACTCCTCCGCTTCGTAGGTTGGTGATCTTAATCACTTCTTCTTTAAGTTATTCTCTTCATCTCGCCACTTTTGGCATTCTTTAATTGCTTTTTTCGCTTTGCTTGAAATCGTTCCGTTTCAATTATGTTTACTTGTGATTTGTGATTTTTGTTGATTTAGAAGCTAAGGTGTTAATAGATATAGGTGCTAGCATGTGTAAATAAGCTCAAAATAAGTAGAAATTAGTGTTAGCATGTTCCTAGGTATGGTAGGGATCCTAAGAAGTGAGTTTGTGGCCAAAAGCACTTATTTCAAAGTTTTTTTTCACTTTCTGTTCAGTATTAACCGGTTAACGCATGGGGTTAACCGGTTAACACGTGCGTTTTGCCACAAATTGCTTCTGTTTTGGGTCTGTTAACCGGTTAACCCATATGGTTAACCGGTTAACGCTGTGGAATTTTGGATTCTTAGTTTATTTGATTGCCCATTCCTAATTGTTAGTGCCTTTAATGTTCATACATGTTTAGGTAGTGATTTTAGGGAATTTTTGGGTCCATTTCCAGTAGCTCATTCCCCCATTTCGAGTCGTTTCGACACGATTCCGTTTATGTCGCATAATAGGCATTTTTTTGTGTTCTTTGTGCATATCTTGGTTTCTTGCATGTTGTTACCATGTTTGTGCATTATTTGACACATAATAATCATGTTGCATTCTGTTTTATATGTTGGCATTGCATTAAATCATTTTTTGCATTGCATTATGTTGATGTATGTTGCATTTTGCATAATCATATATATGTGCATTTGGTGGAATTTGTTGCATGTTTGATCATAGCATTTTATCCATTCAATTCTGAATTTCGCATTGAGTTTAGTATGTTTGTTGAGCTATCATATTGCATGTTCATAATCAATAATCACCATGTTCAAGTGCCATGTTCATATGCATGTTTAGGTGCTACTTTGTGCATTTATTTGTTGCATAATTAACCATGTGGTGTATTCTTGCATAATCATCAAAAATGTTCATGTTCTTGCATTTTTATATGATGATCCATGTTCAAAGGCATGTTTGTGATGTGTTTAGTGATTTTTGCATTGAGTTTGTGCATAAAACATAAAAATAATCAAATTTGGATTTTGCATTTCATAACTGTTTTTGTATATAGCTGCTGTAAAATACTTGTTTGTTATATTAGTATGATGTGTGTGACTTTCTACACCTACTTTTTCATGTTGCATGCTGGCTGTAAAAAGCTGGTGGATGTTAGGCTTAGTTTCATAGCTGTTTGTGTATTAAGGGGCTGTAATAGGTGCTGTATTTTTGTCCTAGCTTTTTTTAGTTCATTTAGGATTAAAATAGAGCCTAGTTTAGGTCTAAGGTGCCTTAGAATTTAATTAGGATTTAATTAATGTGTGTTTGCCTTATTCTTTTTAATAAAAATGTGCATTAACACTTGTTTTGTAGTGGGGAAGATTGAGGTAAGTTTACTCCACTTTATCCTTTATTTTTTATGCATTTCTTTTAGGCTTTTTAATTCATTTTTCCTTCCATGTTTGTGATTGGTAGGATTCCCCATTGTTAGGACCAACTTATCTTCCTTAGGAAGTAAGTTGCATCCTTTTTCCTTTTTTTCTTTTCCTTTTTCCATTAGGAATAGAAAACCTCACTAACCACTAGGATCACTTTGTAAATACATAATACATTAGGATTGAGTCTTAGTCCCTTAGATTTTTCCTTTTATCAACTTGAGTCATTCTCTTTCTCATCTCAAAAGAAAAGCAATAAAACACTTAATAAAAACCGAACAATCTTGTACGACACGAGACTTTGTTGCGGAGTGTTTATACGCGTCCTGTTTCGGGGCGAGGTGTAAATACTTCCCGCGATGGATAGGTCTTAGTACAAGACAGTTCACAAACAGATTCAAAAAACACTTCTTTTAAAAAGACAAAAACAAACAATAAGCGACTATCCTGCGGGAACTTCTCTTCTCATCTCATTCACTCACAACGTGAACTTGCGACGACTTGTCTTTCATGCAAGACGGTAAACGCACTCGTACCAGACGAGCCTGCAACACCTGAGCATAGACATACGCAGTTCCAGCTGTAAAAAACACAAACAAATAGTTCCCGCCTAGGTTAGGCGAACTACGTCGACTCTGATCCTCATTATCCCGATGAGGTACGTAGGCAGCGGGGTAGGGCCCGTTCGAGCACATTCTTTATTTTCCCTACATTTCCCCTTTTGTCCATTCTCTTTTTCCAGTTTCTTTTTCTCATTTCCATTCCATTCCAGTTAGCGGTTTTATTCAGCAGCAGTTATTCTTCTCACCCTTTGAAACAAAACAAGCAAGCGTGGATCCCGTCGGGTACGGCGGACGATCTGGGGTGCTAATACCTTCTCAGGTCGTAACCGACTCCCGAACTCAGATCTTTGGTTCGCAAGGCCTTGTCCTTTCCTTCTTCCTCAGGTTTGTGCAACATTACCTTTCCCATTCATTCGGGATAAAAATGTCTGGCTGGCGACTCTAACCTTTTCCGCGCCACTTTCGCGTTTGTACTAGGATGAAAATCCCGGGAGCGACACAAATACACAAGATGGACCAAGGAATGAGACCATCCCAACCTCCAATCCTTCGACAGGAGCTTCGACCATACTAAATGTGACATCAGAACAAGCCCCTTCGATAGGACCAGGAGAGACAGTTAATAGATACTATACTCATCCAGTGTTGGAGTATATTGGGCAAAATGTTCAAACTCCACCACCAAATTCGTCTACATTTAGACCTTATATGCCCACATCACTTTCTCAGGCTTTTCCCAGAATCTTTGGTGCGTCAACCACCATGGCAGGATTGAGAAATGCTCCCCTAGTTTATTTAGACAACATTGTTTCTTCACCTTTGCAGGAATCTGGTTCTGCAATAAATATGAGAAGGAATAACTAGACTGGAGGCTTGGGGAATTCGACTCAGAGTCATGCTTTGACAAATGAGTCTATGGCCTATTTAAGGAAACAGATGGATGAAAGCAACATGCAAATGGTTCATACTCTATCCCAAACTATGGAAGATATTTTTCAGCCTTTGATTCAGAATACGACTCAGACGAATCAACAGATGGTGTCTTAAATGGCGCACATAGCAGAATTCATGGGAGTCCCAGCACCAGTTCGACAACCCCATCACTTACCAGAAGCAAGAGAAACTATGCAGCCATTGAACCAAGATAATCCACCTATGGTCAAACCAGTAGACTTCGAACCCATTAGAGGTCAAAGACAAACACCAATAGAAGAGGAGCCAAGAGTGAGAGTAGTAAATAGACATCAAGATAGAGATTATGTAGTCCAACAAGTTCGACAGAATAATCTGGCAGCAGAGAATAACTTGGCAGCTTTTGTCGAACGAATAATAGCGCGAAGTGGAATAAACACTGGTTTTTCTATGCCAAACTTTACTTCGCCAATAATGGACTATATACTCCAATCAGAATTTCCCCCTAGGATGAAGGTTCCCAAATTTACCAAGTTCTCAGGGGATACAACAGAACCTACAGTGGAACATGTGGAACAGTACATGATAGAGGTTCCCTAACTCCCTTACCAAGAATGCTTTCACTTGGTTCACTACTCTGCCACCCGGTTCGATATGTAATTGGACTTAATTAGAGCGTTTGTTTCACGAGCAATTCTATATGGGTCAGACTAAGATTAGTTTGAAAGAATTAGCCAGTGTCAAACAAAAGTTCAATGAGTTCATTGACGACTACTTGAACAGATTTCGACTGCTTAAGGCAAGATGTTTTACTCAAGTACCTGAGCGTGGATTGGTCGAAATGGTTGTTGATGGCCTTGACTATTCAATCAGGAAGAAGCTGGATACCCAGTACTTGAGAGACATGGACCAATTAGCAGACATAGTTTGACAGCTTAAACGTCTGAAGGACAGGAAAGCTAGGGAGAACAACATAAAAAGGTAGCTTACGTCGAATATCAAGATGAGGTCGAAAACGTCTATGACGAAACTCTACCTCTAGATGATAACGAGATAGACTTAGCTGAACTTAAATAGGGTCCCCCTAACTCCTGTAAACCATCAGTTCCCTCAAATGGAAAGAATCTTGTCGAAGTCGAAAAAACGACAGATTTCCAAAGAAAACATTTACTTTCGACGTCACCAAGTGTGACAAAAAAAATTATTTACTAGTTAAGGATGGACAAATACTTGTACCTCCTGGTGCTAAAACACCACCTTTAGATCAAAGAAAGAAAAGAGGTTTTTGTAAATACCATAATTATTTGGGTCATAAAACTTCTCAATGTTTTCTTTTCAGGGATTTGGTGCAAAATCCAATCCAGGAAGGAAGACTCAAGTTCAGAGACAAGCCAAAAGCGCAAATGAAGATAGATATTGATCCTCTTCAGATGGCTGAGGCGAATTACTCTAAACCTTATGCAGTGAACTGGGTTGACATCGTTGAGCAAGTTGCTGATGACAATGGAAGTCCTGATTCAGTTGAGGCTATAGTTGATCATGTGGCAGTTGAGGTTAATAAGAACCCCAACAATGAGGCCATAGTGTTAAAGGATAATAAGGAATTAACTAGTGAGAAATGGGAACAACTGATATGCAAGGTTGTTGGAGGATTCTTCAAGATATCATTAGATGTTGAAAGGTTTAACGTGGGGGTTACCATCGTCCCCCATGAAGAGGTCTAAGAGTCAAACCTCTCACTCATTACCAAAGAAACTACTGAGAGTTTCGTAAATATGGATGAGGCCACTGATGGCCTAGATTTGAACTTCTCCAAGATGGAACTCAAGGATGAAGTTAATGTTAACATGGTTGAAGTAACAGACGACCAGGTGCTGAAGGTGGATCATTATGTAGTCCAGAAAGACCACTATAAGAAGGCTTATCCCAAGGAGGATGAGAAAATTGGTGATTTCTTGCAGATATGCCAAAACAAGAAGTTAGAAGTGATGCTTTGTTCAAGATGTAGTTCCATCTTCGACAAGAAGGTTGCTCTAAGTCTTCAATAGTCGAATAAGATGCATGGGGGTAGAAGGCAAAAATTGCCCAAAGGCATGCCCGTTTCGACCCAAGATGTGATAACCCCTGTCAACAAGGGGGCATTCCCTAGTCTCTCAAGTCCAAACAACCCACATTTAAACCAAGTGGGGAAGTGCCCAGTGACAAGTGGTTCAAGCCTGATGAGTCAGTCAGAAGGGGAGGACGGAAGTGGAGAAAATTTGAGGTCGAAAGAGGACCCTCAATGGGATACATAAAGGAGGTTACAACCTCTAACAAAGCTACCTATATATCTGAGAATTACAAGGGTAAGAATCCTATGTCCAGGTCACAATGGCGTAAGGAGCAGCGCAGGAGGAAGACTCAAAGGGAAGCCTCCAGAGGTGATTGTGTTGAATCCAGCACGAGTGTCCTTGGTGAAGCTAAGGACAACCTTAAAGTGAATAAGAAAGTGCTTGTGGGGCACAAAGGACTTTCATTCAGGAACAAAGAAGTTGACATTAAGGCAGAAATAAAAGCTAAGTTGAAGGTTGTCGAAGATGAAAAGATGGCAAATAACTTTGACTATAAATCTGAGGCTTCTCTGGACGTTTTGGTCAATGTAGTTTCAGTAATGCTTAGAGAGTATGACCGCATCACTGAGGTTGAAATTTTGGATGCTAATACTGAAGCAGAAGTGATAGCACGTCAACCAGTGTGCTACTATGTAATGAACAACGGTTGCGTCGAAGAGCATAATGCTTTCTTCGAAAGACCCACTGAGGCCATGAGGGGGCACTTGAAACCCCTTTATATTATTGGAAATGTAGAAAACGTGGCCATAAACAAGACTATGGTTGATTGTGGCGCTACATTACACATAATGCCCCATTTCTTGCTACCCAGAATTGGCAAATTCGACACATACCTAAAGCCCCATAACTTGGTCATGTCAAATTGTGAGGGCAATAGTGGACCTACTATAGGGGTCCTACAAGTTGGCTTGACTATGGAGACATTTACAAGGCCCACTCTCTTTATGGTGGTAGAGAGTAATGCTAACTATAACCTCCTGTTAGGGAGAGAATAGATACATGGCATATGAGCAGTGTCATCTTCAATGCACTAAAGGGTCACCATATGGAGGCCAGATGGTAATGTCGAAAACATTGAAGCTGATCATGGGTACTTTAAGGTACCAGTGAATCACGTAGAAGGTGTGGAGTTCGACAAGAATCTAGCACATATTGGTCCATGTGCACTAGCAGGATTCGAGTTCATACCAGATAATCACGCATACTGCATATTAAACCTCCATCCCCTCGAAGGATTCCGCTGGGATAGAGAGGTTGTAGGAGAAGCAGGAAATCTCCCACCTTATTTCTCTGATCTTGATATTCGTCCCACAAGCTAGGGAAGCGAGGGAAGTAATAATGACTGACTTTGACACATTAAAAAGAATTTCGGCCTATGTGGCTGAAACAAGGATACAGAAGGCCTTGGAGGCTGCAGGAAATGATGTTGATGTAGAGACCATCAATGAATTTGTTGAAGAGACTCCTGCAAAGGATTTCGACCAAGAGCCCTAAGATAAGGCTCAAGGATATTCAGATCAGGGGCCTGATGCCATTTATGATAATGAGCCTTTGGGATTTGAGAAGGACCCTTTGTCAGAAAGTACCAAAATGCTGGCTCAGGATCCTTTAGAAGAAATAGACATGGGGGAAGGGGAGTTGAAAAGTCCTACATACATCAGTGCAACCTCGACCCAGAACTTAAGGTCGAAGTGATCCACATGCTGAAAGAATTCAAAGATTGTTTTGCATGGGACTACAATGAAATTCTTGATTTGGAAAGAGAGCTCATTGAACACAAGCTACCAATCAAACATGGGAAGAAGCCTGTCAAATAAAATCCAAGACAGTTTACCCCAGCAATCCTCACCCAAATCAAAGAGGAGATTGGGAGGCTGTTTCAATGCAAGTTCATTCACACAACTAGGTACGTTGAATGGTTAGTCAATATCGTACCAGTAATTAAAAAGAATGGTTCTTTAAGGGTGTGCATAGATTTTAGATATCTAAATTAAGCAACTCCTAAATATGAATATTCAATGCATGTGGCATAAATATTGATTGATTTTGTTGCGGGATATGAGTATATAAGTATGCTAGATGGCTACTCAGGATACAATCAAATATTCATTGTCGAGGAAGATGTCCCTAAAACTGCTTTTTTATTCCCATGGGCCTTAGGCACTTATGAATGGGTAGTTATGCCTTTTGGTTTGAAAAATGTTGGAGCAACTTATCAAAGAGCAATGAATTTAATTTTTCATGATTTCATAGATACGTTTATGCAAATTTACATTGATGACGTCGTTGTAAAGTCTATCTCTGGACTCGACCATGTCGATCATCTTAGAAGTTCCTTTGAAAGAATGAGAAAATATGGTCTTAAAATGAATCCTCTTAAATGTGATTTTTCTGTGCAAGCAGAGGACTTTCTGGATTTATGGTCCGCAAAAAGGGGATCAAAATCAATCAGAATAAGACTAAAGCTATCATGGAGGCTAAAACACCTTCGACAAAGAAGGAGCTCTAATCACTCTTAGGCAAGATCAACTTCTTAAGGAGGTTCATATCAAACCTGAGTGGAAATACTAAAGTTTTCTCACCTTTGTTGCGTATGGGCAAAGAAGGATTTCAGTGGGGGCAAGCTCAACAGGAAGCCTTCGACAAGATCAAGGAGTACTTGAGTCATCCTCCAATTCTTACTCCACCTTGTAGAAAGAAAAGTATAAGATTGTACATAGTTGCTTCAGATATAACTTTAGGGAGTATGTTAGCCCAAGAGGATGATGATGGCGTCGAAAGAGCCATTTATTACCTTAGTAGAGTTTTAAATGATGCAGAAACTAGGTATAGTTCGATAGAAAAATTATGCCTATGTTTTTATTACTCTTGTACTAAATTGAAACAATATATAAAACCAGTTGATGTTTATGTTTCTTCTCGTTTTGATGTTATTAAACATATGTTGTCCAAACCTATTTTGAATAGTTGAATTGGAAAATGGGCACTAACATTAACTGAGTACTCTTTAACTTATAAATCCTTAAAAGTTGTTAAGGGGCAAGTGGTTGCAGACTTTATAGTCGACCGTTCTATAAATGAGAGACCCTTGAATTATCTTGAGATTGAGCCATGGAAGTTATACTTCGATGGGAAGGCAAAGTTTCCACCGTGATTCTCCACCTCGGCTTTCTTTCTTTTGTCTTTCTTCAAAAACGAAGTCTCACTGGAAATATAATTCCGGATCCACTATGACCTTGATACGACGCCGATGGAGCCTTCGTGCCACCACTAACCACCTTGCTGACACACAACGTTCAACGATGCCCTAACCTCTCAATGATTCGGTCTAGATTCCGCCTAATCTCACACCACAACAAACGGAAACGAGTTAGAGATGTCGTTCGCGTGTGCGTCACGATGAAATACAAGGAGAAGAAGATCGAAGGCTTCTAGGAATGGTATCTGAATTTGTTATCGTCCTTTCTCATTGCAATTTTCCTTTTCTTGTTTGTCGCGGTTCTGAGATTCTTACATTCTGAAATTTTGTTGTTCTTGGCGTTGAATCTTGTTGCAGGTTTTAAGAATTGACGAAGACGATTGAAGCCGTGGATGTTGTTGGTGTTCTACTTTGAAGATTGAAAGATGAGTTGAAGATGAAGATAGTCATGGTCAAGCTTGAAGATTGATGTTGATGTGCAGGAAGATGGTTGAAGAGTGAGAGATTAAGGATTGGTCAGAGTTGGTTGATTGTGATTTTCGCATATGAAGATTGGAAACTGGGAGGGATTATGAGTGATTTTGCAGAAGATTTGTGGATTGGAGCAGAAGGATGAAGATTAGGGATGATGTTGATAAATATTGAATGTGAAGTTGGAGAAATTCTGCAGAACATGGAATTACTGAAGAATGGATGAAGAGAGTTCAGTTTTTGTGAAGTGAAACTATTATTGAGTTGATTCTGAAACTCTGTGATCTAGTTTTTCAGGTTGATAAAGATAATTGAAGATGATGAAGAATTGTTAGAGGTGGAGGATGAAGAAGAAGAGTGAAGAGTGATTCTGTTAGAGTTTGTTGGAGAGGGTTTGAAGGTCAACCTGGAAGAATGAAGGAGATGAATGAATCAGAAAAAGAATGGAGAAAATGGTGTCCAGGAAGCATGAAGAAGAGTATCGATGGCTTTATAGAGATGAATGGTGAGGGTTTTTTTGGTGATTTCAGTTGAATTTCAGTTAG